>CM053584.1:352058812-352100369 GCA_028627135.1 Pseudochirops cupreus
TATATATACCTGAAGAAACCAAATGAAGTTGAGAGTTTAACTGATTTACTCAGGATGTCACACATAAGAAGTGACTGAGGTAAGATTTGAAATCAGCTCTTCCTGACTCCAAATCCAGCACCCTTATTGCTCCATTCTCTGGACTCTCCAAGGGTAATACATTGTTTCCATTAAACTCCAACTCCCTAAATTCCCATTCCATCCTGTAATTTATTTTCCAAGTGTCTGTTTCAGTGTTGAATCTCAACTGTTTGCTTCCACTTTCTCTGTGGACAGTGTTCAGGGGTCTTGACAAAAGTATCCCCTGCTTATATCATTCCTGTCCTCTATCCTTCTCTCCCTACCACTTCACCACCATTATCAGTTATAGCACACCCAGAAATGAATTTTATTGGGCAAAACGGAATGAGAGAAGAGCATCGTGAAGAAAATGATGAATTATTTGGGTTCCATTTGACTAACTTGTCCTCTTTGAAATTGTCATTCCCATTTACTACAACTGGACAAGTCATCCAAGGTTACATGGCAATCACTGGCAGAATTAACCTAAATTTCTTAATTATTGTCTTTTCCAGACACTCTCCACTGATTAATATGAATGATTGTTTTAAGTCAGTCTTATGTATCTCCTATATTCAAGAGAGAAGAAGAGGAAATTTTAGTGACTAAAAAGTGGTATTTAGACTTCATATTTCTAGTTCCTTTCAAGTATTAGATTTTAGTGCAGAAGAAGAAAGACTACAGCATTACTTGGGTCCCTTCCACAGATTTGAAGGTCAAAAGCTTTGTTCCATAGATCAAAGGACCTAGAAAAGTGACTAAGATAAGGAATGAAAGAGTTTGATATGCAGCTAGATGGGTAGAGAAGAATGAAAACTAACCAAATGTCCCCTCCCTTTTTCTAAGCTAGTGGTAACAGTCAAGATTTCTTATAATTTACCTCTTTTTCTGCCGTGGATACTTAACCCTTTTATCTAGAGCAGTGGTTCTCAACCTTCCTAATGCCGCGACCCTTTAATACAGTTCCTCATGTTGTGGTGACCCCCAACCATAAAATTATTTTCCTTGCTACTTCATAACTGTAATTTTGCTACTGTTATGAATTGTAATGTAAATATCTGATATGCAGGATGTACTTAAATTGAACATAACCCACAGGTTGAGAACTGCTGATCTAGAGAGAAACATTTTATTCATCCAGCTTATTCCTATACCCACACAAGACTGGTTTGGTTAGGTTTTTTTGTTTTTGGAAACAATGTTCTAGCACCATTTAAAATTTACCATCACAAAGTGTTATGATTTCCCCTTGCCATACTAAAACATAATGATCAGGAAGCTTGTGTGTGCGTATATGTTCAGCTAGAGAGAGGTATATATAGCTACAAGGAGTCTTTAGTGAGGACTGCAAATATTTAGCTGGTACAATGAGTACTTTGGGGAAAATGATTGATGCACTGATTTCAAATACCTTTGCTTGCTAGAGAAATTGTGTCGAGAAAAGGAAGGCATCACTTCAGATTTCCCCGGATAGCACTTTTAAGAGATAAGAGCATCAAACTCATGTTCTCCTAAAGCACTCCTAAAATTTAAAAAGGCAAGCAAAATTATGGTGAATTAAGTAATAATGACTACCAACATAAAAGATTAGCTAACATTGATATAGCTTTGAGGTTTACAAAGCACTTTACCTGTACCATTTATCTACAAAGATCTACTGAGGAAAACCTTAGAAAATTTCAATATAACTCCCTGATCTTAAATATTAATTAAGTGAGGGCGCAGCTATGTGGCACAGTGAATAGAGCATTGGCCCTGGAGTCAGGAGGACCTGAGTTCCAATACAGCCTCAGATACTTAACACTTAATAGCTGTGTTACCTTGAGCAAGTCACTTAACCCCAATTGCCCTGCATTCTCCCCTCCAAAAAGCAAAGAAAAAAATTAATTAACTGAGTCCAAGAGAATTTACATGCGTTGCCCCAAGTCACATAGCTAATGAATGGCAACCCAAAGTTCTGAATATTTCTATGGTACCAGACAGCCTCTCTATACCATCCTGTCTTTTGCATAGTCTTTTACATACGCTTTTACATAGAGTAACAGGGCACTGGCCATTGAGTACCTAGTTTTGGGAACACGTACAATAGATTTTGACCACTGGCACCCCGCATAGATATTTGGTGAACTTGCTTTGGGAACAGTGAGATGACTGGGAAATATCAGCGTTCTGTCATCCACCTCAGAGCATGGGCAGCTATTCTGTCACTATTTCCTGTCCGCTTAACATGTGGCAGAGAGGAGATTTTGGTTGACTGCTGAGCTAGAATTGCAAAGTACACATAAAAGGCTATGAAGGAAAAACATGCTCTCATTTCTTTCTGCTGACCACAAGGTATAAAGATGATTCTCTGAACTCGAGGGAAGTATTAGCTAGTACCTTTCCCTACCACCCTACCCCTACTGAGCTGCCCTATGGGTACTTCTGAACAAGCCTGCGTTTAGGATGGGGCAGTATCTTATTTGTGCTGTCTTTCTTTTGGTATGTGTTGTGTAAAACCCTGAAGCTTCAAAAAGCTAGCAGAGTTTGCCCACAGCCATGGCCACCACAGCTCTGAAAAGTGAGTGATCTACTTGACCCATCCCAGAAATAATTTACCAAGCAGGCAAGACACTGGTCTATAAGCAAGGCAGTGACTTGTCTATTGGCTAGACCATACCCTGAGATGAATTTGGTTGGGTAAATGTTTTATAGTAACCAATTTAAATTTGAGCCCACCCTCCCTAGGGATCAAGGTGGGAAGTGCTTATTGAAATCTTCCATTGGGGGCGGGGGGGATGGGGAGGAATGCTTTTGTACTTCTACATTTGCTATATCCTAGGTGCTAGGAATATAATGACAAAAATGAAACAGTCCCTACCCTCAAAGGGCTTATATTCTATCAAGGGAGCTAATGTGTACATAAACAACTATATAGAAAGTAAATACAAGGTGATTTTTATGAGGGGATGGGGATGGGGTAGGCACCAGCTTCAGATTCAAGTTGATGAATTTATCAAGTATCTATTATGTGTCAGTTGCTGTTCTAAACACTGGAAATATAAAGAAAATCAAAAGACAGCCTGTCCTCAAGGGGCTCACAGTCATCTAATAAGGGAGAAATGTGTAAAGAACTATGAACAAACAAGTTACGTGCAGAATCAATCAGAAATAATCAACATAGGGAAGGCGCAAGAATTAAGAGGAATTGGGGAAAACTTTCTGTAGGAGGTGAGATGTTAGCTGGGACTTGAGGCGTTCCAGGGAAGCCAGGAAGCAGAAACGAGGAGGGAGTATCTATCAAAGATGGGAGAGAGCCAATGAAAATGACCAGAGTTAAGAGATAAGAGCCTCATCTCCAACATCAAAGAAGCCAGTGTCTGGATCACAGAGTATGTGGAAACAGAGGAGTTGGAAAGGAGAAGAATGGAAAGGTGTAGCAGGCAGGTTATTGAGGGATATGAATACAAAACAGAGGATTTTAGACACATCAGGATAAAGCAATGCACTGTCTGAGAAACAGCTACGAGGTGAATGGCTAAGTCAACTGGGTGGCTAACTGAACAGGTGTTTTTTTTAGGATGCTTGTGTATACAGGAGCACTTGCTGAATCCCTAAAACACTCCACAGGCACCTGGACCTCATCAGTGTATACCCAAAATAGTGGTCCTGAATTATTTTGGCATTAAAATCATTCTTCTTTATGGACATTCTCACCTGTTTAGGGTTCTAACCTGTTTAGGATTCCAATCTGTTTAGGGTTCCTGGAAGAAGTGAGAAGCCCAAAGGGGAAAAAGATTCAGGACAGAGGAATAAGAATAGATGAAAGTAAGAGATGGGGTGGAGAGGTAGGTTCCTTTGGTGAAAGGAAGGAAGCCTCAGTAAAGAGTAACTGGGAATGTAGAACATAATATATGTAGGGCAAACACTGGTGCTAAAATAGTAATGATTCTAAAACTGACTAGATTGTCTCTAAAGATTCTTTCCAGCTCTAAAACCTATAATCCTACAATTCCAGGAGAGCCATAGTTAAGTCAAAGGCTGGTTTTAAGGAAAGAAATGGCATGGGTACAACTTCAGGACAGGACATTATGCGTGAAAGGTCCCTATTCCACCTTATCCAATTTTAGTAAATGCTACATTTATGGATTTTTAAAAGGAAAAACAAACAGTGGGAGCAGCAGCAGAATAAACAAACAAGCAATCCATTGGGAGCAAGAATGAGCTACCACTTGGGTTTCTACCATTTTCCTTCTGACATGGCCCTTAGTTTTGGCCCTTTCCTGGAATGTGGCTCCAGCTCATCTCAGCACTACTTTCAGAGTACAGGCATACTCCCTTTCAGTTCTAATCACACCAGCTGCTGGTAGAGAATTGAAAGAGAAGCAGAGAAAGCTTGAGCAAAGATGTCAGGATGCCGAAAGATGTAGGGTTACTCTGCGGTTTTATCCTAGAAAAAGTTACAATAGTGAACACCAAAGAAATGTCCTTAAGTCACAGCTAAGAAGTCAGGAGAACCAGAGAATTCCAGAATGTGACTGGTCCTTAAAGATGATCTGAGCTAGCCCCTTCATTTTACTTGTAAGGAAACTGAGACCTAGAGAGGCAAAGATGCTTGACCACAGGGTCCCAGCTCCTGGAGGAAGAATTTAAACTAGAATTCATCCATTGTCTTCTGATCTAAAGCTCTTGCCATTATATTAATCAAAGAAAAATATATCATGCTTCAGAGCAAGCTGAAATAAAAGTTCAAATGTTCTTTTGATTTTTACCCCGTTTTAAAAGATGATGCTTCCTTTGAACACTTGGATATTCAAAAAAATTTTTTTTTCAATGCTTTGATGCTTCCATGATCTCATCAATGTGAGACTCATCAACTGTCCCTCCACTGGTACAGATCTCCACCCATTCCTGTTTCTTCCTCCACTAAGACCCTTGTCCATATCCTTCCATTAATCTTACACACAAGATTCATGGAGGCTTTGCTCAAAGACCTTTAGTGTCCCATGGTTATTAGTACAACACTTAGATTGCCCATTCATTATTCCTCGTTCTCACTAAATGAATAGCCCACCTCCTTTTCTGGCCATATATTCCTATATGGAGAATATCTTTTATGCCACTTCTCTGATGTAAGTTATTATTAGTGATATACCATAGCTTATTTGCATGCACCATGTGTATCTTCACAAATGGATCCTTGGATCACCTACAATTAAACTTCTGAGATGATGTTACTTCAGGATTACAGAGTCACAGAATTGGAGAGCTGAGGGGGAAAGAGAGGGCAGATTTCAGTAACTGTCTAGTCCAATCTATACCCAAAAGGAACCCTTACTCTAACATACCCAGTAAATCTTGGTCACCCAGCCTCTGCTCCAAGAAAGAGGAAATGACCACTTCTCAAGGAAGCCCATTTCATTTTGAGACAGCCCTAAATGTTAACATTGGGTCTAAACCATTCTCTGCAACTTCTACCCACTTCTGCTGGTCCTGCCCTCTGAGGCCAAACTGAAGGAGCCCAGGTCCTCTTCCCAATGGCAACCTCTCATGTACTCAATGACCACTATTATGTTTCCAATGAATCATCTCTTCTCCAGGTAAACATGTGGAGCTCCTTCAACCAGTCTTCATACGGCATGGGCTCAAGGCTCTTAACCAGCCTAGTTGTCTTCTAGATACTGTCTAGCTTCTCAATGTGCATTTTAACCCGTGACTTGCAGAACTGAACACAACACCCTAGATAAGGTGGGATAAAAGCAAAGTACAGTAGGTCCAACAGTTCTCCATTCCCTGAAACAATGCCCCTCTTAACACAGTCCAATATTGTGTTTGACTTTTGAATATTACCTCCTAATACTGATTCATGTTAAGCTTGCAGTTTATTAAAACCCTGAGATCACTTCAGCATAACCGTGTCTAACCATATCTCCTTGATAATTCAAAGTCACATGGTACTAGAGGAGAGAATATTACTATTAAACAAAGAAACAAAAAGATGGGCTTTGTAGGCAAGAAGCAGCTTAGAGTGATTGAAAACATTATATGATTTTCCATGTCTCCTCCTATTCAATGCTGCGTCCAACTCATTTTATATCGTCAATGTCTTTCCAATATATATGTACTAATAATTCATCCAAATGCACGATATAATCTGGACAATAGACAGTTTTTCCTCTCTGGGTTGCTGGGCCAATCTCTTTTGACTTTCCATGGACCTCAGTGAGAAAGCACTATAGTGTCCCAAGGCTCAACTCAATTAACAACAATGCTACCTGTAATCCAGAGTCTCTGGAGAGATTTACCACCTACAGGGATTCTCAGTTATCTTTGTCCTTTGCACAGAAAATCTTTCATGACTGTAGTTAATTTCTTTCTTTTCTTCTTTCCTTTTCTCTCTCTCTTTCTCTCCCTCCTTCTCTCTCTCTCTCTTTCTCTTTATTTCTCTCTCTCTCTCTCTCTCTCTCTCTCTCTCTCTCTCTCTCTCTCTCTCTCTCCTTCCTTCCCCTTAGAAATATCGAAAGATATCTTGGGGTTTACAGGCTAGATTGCTTTTTTAAGGACCATGCCTTAAACCCAAATCACTCTGATCACTGGCTGGCCAGGTCAAACCCCATTTGGTCTTTGTTTGGGCCTGATTGACTCTGAATGTAAATAGGAATTGCTTCTGTTTGGGCCAGAAACCCTGAGGGTCTTCCCCTCCCAGTTTGATTTTTTTTTCTGGACTAGGTTAAAACGACCATTCTTTGCCTCATTTTTTTAAACTAGTCTTACTCATTGAATGGGCAAATTGAGACCTGCTAAAGACCTTAGCTTTAAAAGGCCATCTGGTGCCTTCTCCAGTTGTTCTGATGTGTCTCTGGCCCCTGGACCCATATGGCTCCAGAGAAGAAAGTGAGGCTGGTGACTTTGCACAGCCTTGCCTCACTTAAACCCAATTCACTTGCAGCATCACTTCCATGATGTCATGGTCCTCTTTGAGAATGGAAGATAAACAATAGCACCACCTTTAGAAAGCATATGTCTGTGACAAAGAACAGGAATCTAAAGGGGTTCCCATAAATTGGGGAAGGGCTAAACCAAACTATGGCATATAGCATTATGAGGTAGCTAGGTGGCACAGTGCACAGAGTCCTGGGCCTGGAGTCTAGAAGAGCTGAGGGCAAATTTGGACTCAGGCACTTGCTGGCTGTGTAATCTGAGGCAAGTCCCCTAACCTCTGTCTGCCTCAGTTTCCTCATTTGTAAAAGGAAGAAAATAACAGCACTTCTTTCCTAGGATTGTTGTGATATATGAGCTGATATTTATAAAGCGCTCTACAAATCTTAAAGTTATATATAACTGCAAGCTATAATAGTAATGATGTTATTATTACATAATGAAATACTTTTGAGCTGTAAAAAATTATGAAAGGACAGGTCCAGATCAACTTTGGAAGAACTATACAAACTGATGCAGAGTAAAGTAAACAGAATCAGAAGAATAAATTATACAGTATCAACAGCATGGTAAAAACCAAAAAAAAATTGAAAAATTTAAGAACAGTGATCAATGTAATGATCAGTCATGTCCTAAGGACTGATGATGAAGAATGTCATCCACCTTCTGACAAAGAGGTAATGGACTGAACATGTAGAGAAAGACACACATTTTTTGGAAACGGAAAAGTGGGAATTTGTCTTGTTTGACTATGCATAATTGTTACAAGGGTTTTGTTTTTGTTTTTCTTTCTTTTCCTAGTGGGTGAATATTGTGAGGGTTAAAAAAAATGCTTGTTAATTTTTTTTACATGATAAAAACTGAAGATGTCTCTCTAATTTTGCTTAGAAAAGGGAAGGAAGAGAATAGGAAGGAAAAGAAGAGAAGGGAAGAAAAGGAGATGGGAAGAATTGTTGACAACTGGTTTTTTTTTTTACTCTTTTGTTTTTTGTTCTTGTTTTTGCTATTTTTCTAGCTTTTAGAAGCCTGTACTGCATGGTAGAAGAATCAATAACAACTCCTCTAGTTGATTCCTCTCGAGAGTTTTGCTTCTTTTCTAAGCATTCGTTAAGCTAGTTCACAAAACTAGTTTGTAAGTTTCAGCCACTGCTTTCCATTTTTTAAAATCACGTTTTCCTTTGTGCTTCAGTATGATTGTTCTTTTTCATCTGGCGCTTGAATGATTATTGACATGATTTGTTTTTTCATAGTGCTCGTGCACTATCTCTAATAGTCACTGAAGCATGCTCTTTAAAGGCATCACATTTTGCATGTTTCCTTGAAGTAATACGCAGTTAAAAAAACAGAATTTAAACCACAACAAAAGAGACCAATGAAATACTGGAGGATGGCAGGAAATTCAGCACTCAACTGACAAGAGAACTAACTAAAGATGGGAAAACCTGGTCAAGATCAGAAGTTCCAAGTCAGTCTAGTCTCTGTAGAAGCCCACAAATGACCATTGCTATCACAAAATGAAACCATATCACAATTGCTGCTTGTCTCACATCCTTAGCATATCATATATAGAGCAGAATGTGAGGCAGCAGAGAATAGTAGAATGAATTTCTGGGAGTTCGGGAAACCGTTGGAGTCAGACAAACTGGATTCGAATCCCAGACTTACCACTTCCTCTCCATTCAACTTGGAGAAGTCCTTTAACTTTTCCAGGCCTCTTTGGTAAAAAAACCATTGGGTTCTCTTTAAGCTCTAAATCTATGACCTGCAGTCTCTCAATTCAAGGTCCACTGTTATTTCCACCAGGCCAGGATGCCACTCCAACGGAAGCACTTTATTATGACCGGATGGGTCTGACCGTAAGTGGCCTGCTGTTCACTATTTATAACCTGTGAAATTAAGCTAATTTGTTAAGTTAATATGATATAAATGGGCCTAGTATGAAGAAATTAAGGTTTCCCCACAAGTCACGAATTATAAAGGTCTGTTGGGAAATCGATGCTGAAGCTTAGCTGACACTTCAATGCATGCCAAGAGCTATTGATGTGAACCAGGTGGCCTATTTCAAACAGAACCTAATTACCCAGATGGTGACTGTTTCTTAATTCCAAAGTTTAAGGTAGCTTTTTTCATTATATAGTTTTTAAAAGTTAAAGAAAAAAGGAGGCACATATGGTAACTTAAGATGTGATTTATAAGATCAAAATCATGAGAAAGGAAAGCTATTCCTCAAATTTTTTCAGCAGGACCTCTGTCCAACACTGCAGAATCCACCTTCCCCTCTTCATCCTTTTCTCTCTTCCACATTGCACCTGCCTGATACCCTGCAGCCTGCAGTCTGTTGGGGACTAAGCTAGCTCTTCCAGGAAGAGGCGTGCTTGTCTGCAAACCCAGTTGCATCTTGAGCCTATGCTTGGGAAGCTGCAATAACTCTTCCTCACTAATTAGAAATTAAATTCAAGTCTACAGGGCTGCTTTTTTTTTAATTTTATTTTCTGTTCAACAAAGAAAAAAAACAAAATGTAAAGATGGATGTTGCAGTTTTATTTAGAGGTACCACCTAAAGTCTCTCCAGGTTACATCTACCCTTGCCACCTTCCTGTTGCTCTGAAAACAGAGGAGAGAAACTGCATTTTCATACTTATTCTGATAGCAGAATTTCTGTGACTTTAATTTAGATTGTATATTAGTATTTTTCCCCAAAATTCTTCTGGGCAGCCCAGAAGTGAAAACAGTGATAAACAAACCCAGAGGATCTTAACCTTAGTTAAAATCTTGACTCTGCTACCTGTGTGCTGGTGATATCTAACAATCAGCTCTCCATTAAAAAAAAAGTGCCCACCTCACTTTTAAGTTTAATCTGTATTAATGACCTTTTGTTTATTTTTAGTTTACATCATTCATTTCTATGAGATTTTGAGTTACAAATTTTCTCCCCATCTTTCCCCTACCCACCACCCCAAAACAGAGATCCCATGTTTACCCCCTCCCCCAATCTGCTCTCTCCTTTATCCTTCCCCATCTCCCCTGACTTTCTGGTAGGGCAAGATGGATCTCCCTAGCCCAGTGCCTTTATATCTTAATTCCCTGTTGCATGTAATTAATAATAATAATTACATATATATATTTTTAACATTTGATTATAGAACTTTAAATTCTAGATTCTTTCCCTTCCTCCCTCATCACCCACCCCCACTGGAAAGACAAGCAATTCAATACAGGCTGTACATGTGTAGTAGTTTAATCTGTATTAATAACATATCCTCCAACACTTTCTTAAATCAGACAATCAACAACATTTGCCAGTTTCCAAGGTATAAATGCTGATACAGAACATTTAACCATTGGCTCTCCGCAGTGGTGTGAGCTGGCTCCCGCACATCCCTGGCACTAACCTTGTATAAGTCATTTAGTCCCCTGGACCCTCAATTTCTTCATATATAAAATGAGGGGTTTTAGCTACTTGGTCCTGAAGATCCCTTCCAATTGTGCATCTATGAGTGTGGAGATATGAATCCTTGATGTGATACCTTATCTTTCTTTGAAACAGAATTTTTTCTGAGAGAGAAAAATGTGGAGAGAGAGAAGGCAGTGGTGGTCAAAGTGCTTACTATGTGCCAGACACTGTGATAATCACTGGAAATATAAAGAAAAGCTCAAACAAAAAACAGTCCCTGCTCCCAAGGAACTCACACTCTAATAGGGGAGACAACATGTAAACAACTATATGGAAACAAGATATATACAGGATAAATTGGGGATAATCTCAATGGGAAGGAATTAAGATTAAGGAGGACTGGAAAACATATCCTGCAGAAGATAGAATTTTAAGTGTAAGTGAGGAAGCCTGAGAAACCAGGAGGAAGATATAAGGAAGGAGAAAGTTCCAAGCATGGCGGACAGAGTAAAAATACCAGTGGTACCATTAACTATGGTGAAGAGATATGGTAGTACATGAGGAAAATCCATTAAGTCACAGAATCTCAGAGCTCGAAGGGTGCCACTTACTTCTGTGGCTGAGAATCCCCTCTAAAATATTCCCGACCAGAGTTCTATCTTTCAGTCAGGACTCCACTACTTCCTGTGGTGGTCTATCCTACTTTTAAATAGCCCTAATCTTTAAGAAGTGGTTTTCAATATAGCCTAACTGTCTCTTTGTGACCTGGGATGAAAATAATAAACCTATATCCTTGGAGTCCTCAGAACCAGAGTTGATCTGGGGCCCATAAGAGCTTGCCCCAACATAGATGCATTCAATAGTGTTTTGTAGGAACCAGAACAACTTAGCTAGAATAACTCCTCTTAGAGCTCAAATATGCATTGCCTCATTTGAGGTTCCCTACTGGTAAGAAGAATTTGGGAAGAGAACATGAGATATGTTAGCATTCGTTCATTCTGCTTGCAGGGCCATTTTCCTTTCCAGGTTTCTCCTCAGCTATTCCAGGAGCAAGGACAATCTTAACTTGGTCATAAGAACATTAAAACTATGCTCTTGGAGAAAGAAGATGATAATCCAGATGAATGCTTGCTAGGGACAGGCTAGAGAAAAGTTGAGACTTTATGCTTTATAAAGAGAGTGTGAGAAAAAAGAAGTGACATCATATGGATGAGGAAGAGTCAAAATTCCCATAGGCTTCCCTCAAACGTACTTTTGAAGGATGCTACAAATTGATTGATGTCCATAAAGAGCAATAAAAAAGAGGTAGAGATAAGGCCTTTGTGTGTGCAAGGTCAGTTTTTACCTGGACTACCTGGGTAATTGAGGCTAAATTACCCACTTAATATTTTAATTCCTTCCCTTGCTTTTGTCTTCTACAGACTTGGACTTTATGAGTGAAGAAAGGGAAACACAATGATAAATGTCTTTAGTCCTACTATCACCAAATTGGCACGTAATGCACTCTCACTCTTTCTTCCTTTGAAGGATATAGGAGACAACCAAATACTTGGGTTACTTAGAATCCAGTTGGGTGGCAAGATTAGAAGATGAGGGTAATAAAGTGTGAGTAGACAGGGAAAACAGAACTATCTTCTGGAAACAGGACAGGGTATGGCAGCTCCCTATGGTATTAAAATGGTTTTTCTTACTATAAAGAAAAATACATATCAAATCCCTACTCCTCATGATAACTAGCAGTTTGAAGGGGAAACTGCCATTAATCTACTTGAGTAAGGAAGATATCTATGACAGACTGGGAAGATCAGCAATCCAAGAATCAGATGAAACCTGAGTTTGAGTCTCAGCTCTGATGCTAGCTGTACGTCCTAGGACAAATCACTTGACAGAAAAGATAAGAATGCTTATATCACTTACTTCACCAATTGGTTAGAAGGAAAATGATTTGAAAACCCCCAAAGCCTAAATGACACTATTATTATGGAAGTGAATTATACCAACTAAGATAGTGGTTCTCAACCTTCCTAATGCCATGACTCTTTAATAATCATACGTGGGCATATCTGCATGTGGGCAGACCCACCTGGAGACGGATAGAGGAGGGGTGTCTCGGTTCCTAAGACCATCGGAAATATGTGTTTTCCAATGGTCTTAGGTGACCCTGTTCAACTCCTAAAGGGGTCACGACCCACAGGTTGAGAATCACTGAACTAGAACATGTTTTCAGTTACAGGTCCAATCCTAACACATCTAAAATATGTGGCAATAGGTTTGGAAATCATAACCTTGGAAAATACAGTTTGGGAGCTGAGGCTCCTGTGTCCCAGCCCCGGCAGTAACCTCAGGCAAATTTCTTAACCTCTTTGGGACCTAAGTTTATCCATCTGTACAGTGAGGGAATTTGTAGTCACATGACCTCCAAGATCTTTTTCTGCTCTCAATTTTTCAGTCTTATGCCTTGAAATTTTAAGGAAATACCCTATACTTGTGGAATGGGAGTGGGAATTTGAAGATCTTCCCTGCCCCTTCATAGACCTAGGGAGGAGTCTGAAGCCCTCCCCTGCCCTGAAGATAAACTCTTCCCCCTAGAACCCTGCTGTGAAGATAATCTCTGCCTCCTGATAGGCTGAATGTAGTCACATGGAGCCTATGGTGGGAGGAGTTTGCTGAGGAGAAGCAGAGTCCACAGGAAGCTGGTAGAGAGCTAGCCAGACAGTTGGGGACAGAGGAACTCAGGCAAGGAGATAGAGAGGTTTGTGAGTAAATATTGATCTTGTATTGGTTTGTGGGAAGGCTAAAGGATGGCATGGCTCTCAGCATTATTATGGCTTCTAAATATCTTTAATACTATGATAGAATCAGATTACTGGCTTGGGGATTCGGTTTTCTGGTGTCTAAATAAATCCTTTAGTTTTATCCTCTATCTGGAGAGTTTGGCATATTTTGCGATCAACCATTACGCCATACTTATAGTCACGGTCTTTATCATGATCATGGGCACTGTAAATATTGCATTGGCGCTACAACTTGGAAGACATAATGATTTAAGAACAGAGAGGCTTCTTCCTAGAACACTAGTTTGATTGAACTAGTTCTCCTCCATCAATTTTATTCTTTGAGGTTAATCAGAATCTAGTGATGATGGTAGCCCTGCTTGAATGAATGTGACATCTTTTCACTCTAAATTTGGGATTCTACCAAAAAGGAACAAAAAGGAGGCAAGTCTACTCTATTTCTGTATCAAGTAGCTCTCTTGGTCTACATTCTAAATGACCTTTTTCAAGATTTCTCAAAGGGAGAGGATAGTCATTTAAGAAAAAAGGATTGAGACACACACAGCATAGTAGAGAACTAAGATTTTAAGAGGAAATAGGAAAGTCAGGGGACTTTAAATAGCTTCCTCTTTTAGTGGTTAGACTTTAGAGCATATGTATGTGTAGGTCACTCACCAATCAAAATGGTGGCCTCTGGGGTAAAATCCAAGCTGTTAAAAATGAATTGAGTTCGTTACTTTTTTTGTATCTGACCTACTTCTTCTTTTTCTTTTTTCTTTCTTTCTTTCTTTTTTTTTGGTACTCTCTTTTGCAATTTTAAAACTTCTGGACTTTTGTAAATGAACCAAACTCCCTTTGATGGTTTTTATAGTGTCTCCTGTTAAGGTGGATCCTAACAATGTGAGAAGTGAAAACACTAAAGTCTTTCCGTTCCATGGCAAAATACTACATGAGGAGTTGTTCTTGGTGTTAACAAGTTACCACAGAGCTACTGGGATATCATTTTTCCATGGAAATTATTAATGCCAAAAAAAGCAAATCTCTTTTTTTCCCATTTTTTAAAAACAGAGATGTCCCCTGAGCATCATTTATTTCCATGATTATACTCAGAGGATGGGAGATATAGAGATTGGGAAGGCTTTCATGATTATGATTATTACAAAATACAATAAATAATAACACTAGAATTCTCTTTAGTGCTTGCTTAGGCTGAATATTAAGCAAGCATGAGAAAGTATTCCTGGCATATTACTGAATGCAGTCTATAATCAAGTGGAACTCTTGGAAGTTGGGTATTTTTTACAGTGCAGGCCATGTGCTTAAGTTGAAAAAGGAAGACTGTAATATTGCTGGTGTCCATGTAAGAGAGATTGCCTCAGTGTTTAATGAGTTGTAGGAAATGAGGGTTAACTTATTGGGTAGTAGGATATGGTAGAGTCTAGGACTGGAGTTTTTATAGGGCACTTGCACTACTGTTTGTGGTAGCAAAGAACTAGAAACAAAATAGATGCCTCTTCACTGAAAAATGGCTAACAAATTGTGGTACATGGATTCAGTGGGATATTAATGAGCATGATGAATACAAGGATTCATGGAAATACTTGCATAAACTGAAATGAAATAAGTGGAGTAAAGCAAGCAGAGGCATGAAAACAATACATACCCTGATTATATTAATGTAAGTGGAAAGAACAATAATCATAAAACAAGTGAAATTAGGTGCAGTGAAATTATTTAAAAAAAAAAAAAAGAATTTTGGCCCCAAAGCAAAGGTATAAAAACATACCTAACCCCCTACTCTCTCTTCCTCCTTTGCAGAGATCAGTACATATAGGATAGTTTTCTGGACGGAAGGGGGGAGAATACCTAGGGAAATCTAGAGGATATAAAAACAAAAATAAATTTTAAATCTATTTTTTAATAAAAGAACTGACAAAATACCAGGAAATTTACTCCATGAATGCAGAGAATGGGACCCGTAAAGAAAGGATCAGGAACCAAGAATATTTAAAAGAAAGAGAAGAGCTGGCACAATATATAAAGCCCTGGACCTAGAACCAGTAAGTCCTGAATTTGAATCTGGTCTCAGATACTTACTAGTTGTGTGACCCTGAATAAGTCATTTAATTTTTGTCTGTTTCAGTTTTCCTCATCTGTAAAATGTGGATACTAATAGCACTTACCTATTGTTGTAAGGGATGTCATGAGGATCCACAGAGACTTTAAATTGCTATATAAAAGATAGTTAGCTAGTAGTGGTGGTGGTAGTAGTAGTAATGAGTTGTAGGATTAATGCAAAGTAGTAGTAGTAATACTACTAGCATACTAATAGTCGTGATGTAGTACTAATAGTTATAGGATTAATGCAAAGTAATAATAGTAGTAATACTACTAATATACTAGTAATAGTACTATTAATGAATTGTAGAATTAATGCAAGGTACTACCACTACTACTACTACTACTACTATTATACTGTTACTACCATCACCACTATTAGCTAGCTAGCATTTATATAGTACTTTAAAGTCTCTTTGGATCCTCATGACAACAATGTGAGGTAGATGCTCTTCTTATCCACATTTTACAGATGAGGAAACTGAGACAGACAAAAGTTAAGTGATTTAGCCAGGGTCATACAACTAGTAAGTATCCGAGGCTAGATTCAAACTTGGGACTTAACTGATTCTAGGTCCAGGGTTGCTGCTGTTGCTGTTGCTGCTGCTGCTGCTACTACTACTATTACTCCTCCTCCTCCTCCTCCTCCTCCTCCTCCTCCTCCTCCTCCTCCTCCTCCTCCTCCTCCTCCTACTACTACTACTACTACTATACTACTAGTATTACTCAAGCTGGGAGGGGAAGACCCTCAGGATTGCTGTTCCAAAGAGAAACAGTTACCACTGACATTAAGCCAGGAGGGCCAAAAATACAGCCATTAAGTGAAGCTTGGGCAGGGCCCTATTATATTTCAGTGTTTGAGCTTCAGAGTGAACTGGAGTGAACAAAAAAGAAAGGAAGGAAGGAAGGACAGAAGGAAGGAAGGAAGGAAAGGGAAGGAAGGAAGGAAAGAAGGAAGAAAGACAGAAAGAAAGAAAGGAAGGAAGGAAGGAAGAGAAAGAAAGAAAGAAAGAAAGAAAGAAAGGAAGGAAGGAAGAAAGAAAGAAAGAAAGGAAGGAAGAAAGAAAGAGAGGAAGGGAGGGAAGGAAGGAAGGGGAAGGAAGGAAGAGAAAGGAAGGAAGAAAGAAAGGAATGAAGGAAGGAAGGAAGGAAAGAAGGAAAGAATCAAGGAATCTAGCCAGTATACCTCCAGTTAAGTGGCAGCTTCTGGCCATCAAAATTTTACCTTCATTTGGAGAGGAAAAGGAGTAGGAGAGGGAGAGATGAGCTGAGTTACCTAACTAGCTGGGTCTCTACTACTACTACTACCACCACCACCACTACTACTACCACCACTATTACAGGGAACTCCCAGGTAGTGAAACTACCTCAACCTATGCTGCCTAAATCACTAAGAGATTAAATGCTTAGTCCAAGATCACAAGGCCATTATACGGAGTGTTTCAAAAGTCAGTGCAATTTTAAGCTTTAATAACTTAAAAGACTTTTTTTGCACTAAGACTTTTAGAATACTGTGTCCATCAGGCAGAATTTGAACCCAGGTTTTCCTGGCTCCAAAGGTAGTTCTCAACCACCATAACATGCTGCCTCTCACTAGTGAATGATATAGTTGAAATTTGCTCACATCATACATGTGTCTATGATAAGGATCATTGACAATGAAACAGGGTGAACCAGTGGAAAAACATACAAAGGAAATAGAAGACAGGATTTCCACCTTTAAGAAGTATATGCTTTAGGTAGGAAGAGGGACATTAGACAACTGAAAAAAACCTTTTTACCAAACCATGCATCCCAAGTGGTACAAAATCTTAACAATATGAAAACAGGGCATTCAGGGAAGAGCAGAAGCAGAAGCTAAGGCAGAGGGTGAGGAAAAATCAGGGGGGCCCCCATCTTCAATAACTTACAGAAAGGACTTTGCAAGCCCTGGCATGCTCTCTTTAAGCTGGCTGTTATGTCTAACCTGTAAAAGATTCCAAGTTACACCAAATTTCCATTGCCAGTTTTTGATATCTTTCAATACTCATTAATTAAAATAGATAGTAAGCCTGAGGAAACATTATTATATAGAGTCAGTTAGTGGTAGATGTGACAATTTGTTAATGTAAGGGTGGGAAGTTTTACTCTGTGCCTCCTTCTCTTTAAATGGATGATAAGACTCCCAATCAATTGATTTTATTCATGGGTGGTGGATAAATGCTGAAAGTCCTAGAAAACTTTTAAAGTAGAGATCTGTTTCAATTGCCTGAGGAGCTCAGGGGAGAGGGTTGTTATACCCTCTGGGTTTTATATAAATGTACACAGTCATATATGCAACTAAAACTGAGAACATGAAAGAAATAGCAGAATACCTTGAAAAATATAAAACATCCATCCTAACAGAAGACTAAATAGATATCATAAAAAGAAATAGAATTAGATATAAAGGAAAAATCTCCTGGTCCTGATGGATTCTCAGGATGATTCTATCAAACTTTACAAAAAAATTAAGAACTCAAGTAGCAGGGGAAGTATTCAGAGCACATGGCCAGACTGTGCCAATATAATAATAATAATAACAATTCTACCAAAGTTAATTTAAGTTTTAATGGTATATCAAAGGGATACTTTATAGAACCCAATAAAATAATAAAATTTACTTGGAAAAACGAAAGATCTAGAATATCAAGGAAAATAAGAAGAAGAGGTAGGGATAAAGAGGGAATAGCATTCACAAATCTCATACTACATTATAAAGCAGCAGTAATAGAAACCATCTGGTATTATTTAAACAATAGAGAAATAGATCAATGAAACAAACTAGACAAGGAACAATTAGAAACAATGGAACTCAATAACCCTGAAACCCAGTAACTGGAAAGCATAAACTACTTAGGAAAGAATTCCTTATGTGATTAAAAATTGCCAAGAAACCCGGAAAGCAGTCTGATACAAACTAGCTCACACCATACATCATATTTCACAATACGTTCTAAATAGATACATGATCTCAGTATTAAAGGTAATACCATAAACAAAAATGAGAAGAGAAGCAGGTCATGTGTCTCTCCTAGCTTTGGGTAAGAGATGTATTTTAAACCACACAATGGATAGATGCAATTACAAAAGATTAAAAAAAAAAGATAACTTTGATTACATGAAACCACATGCAAAATTGTATGCAGAAATTTATTGTACTAAGGATAAGAAAGGGAATAGTCCACTGAGGGGGGGAAATATTTATATCCAATTTCTCTGATAAGAGTTTCAAATGTAAGATAAGCAATTAACAGATATATGTATGACAAAAAGCCAATTCATGACAGATAAATGGTTCAAGGAGATGAACCAACAGAGCTCAAAAGAAGAAATGCAAACTATTAACCATATGAAAGAATGCTCCAAATCACTAATAATTAGAGAAATGCACATCAAAACAACCTTGAGGTTTTAATTCACAGGTACCAAACTAACAAAAGATGGGAAGAGTCCGTGTTAGGTGGTGGTTGTAGGAGAATAGCTATATAGTAGCTAATAGATAGCTATAGAGCTAGAACATTATGAGCTATTGGTGAATATCAGTGTAGGAATCAGTATAGCCATTTTGGAAAACAATTTGAATTTATACAAGTAAAATGACTAAAGTACCCATACCCTTTGATTCCTATTTATATCCCAAAGAGATCATTGGGGCATAAAGACAAGAAGAAAGTCCCCACAGATACTAAAATATCTTTAGTGTATCTTTTTATGATAGCAAAGAATTAGAATTAAAGTAGACATCCGTGGAAAGGAGAATGGCTAAATCACTTATGGTAGATGAATATAATGGAATATTACTGTGCTATAAGAAATGATACATATGATGAATTGATGCAATCAAGAAAACAATGCATGTACTTGTATAAACTATATCAAATAACTTCCCTTCTCAGAGAGAATTTGGAAATCGACATTTTAAAAACAAATGTTAAAAATTGTTTTTACATGTAAAAAATGGGGAAAATGGATTTTTATATAGAAGAAAACACAATTTTAAAAAAGAAAACAATGCATGCCATGACCTACAACAATGTAAACAGAAAAAGCAACCACACAAAAAGTCAAATGTGAACATTGCAAAATTACGGAGGATAAGCATGGCTTGAAGGAAGAGATTTAAGAAATCTTTCCCACCCCCACCCCTTTGCAGAGGTGTGAGATCCATCAGTGTGGCATATTGCATATATTTTCAGACTTTTGCAGTGTATTGAGTTTTGCTGATTTTTCCTTCTTCCTTTTCTTCTTTTATTTTTGCCTTTAAAATACTATTTGTTACATGGTTTGTCTCTTTGGGAGGAGGAAGAAAAAGAGGAGGGATGCTGGAAGAAAAATCAGTGTTAAAAAAATTAAAAACTTGAACAAACAAACAAACAAAAGCATCAAGTTAGCTAGAGGGGGGAAAATCCAGAAACTGGAACAAGTATAGCTTTGAGTACATCCCTGAGGGGAAACCACTTTGTGGGGGATGAGGAAGAGGGGAGACAGAACAGTGAGGTCCTGGCTTTGTCCCTGGCCCAGTCAACTCTTTCTTCCCCGTTTGATCAGAGAAGGACCTCTTGAGTTTCAAAGGGTTCTGTAGGTTATTCAACCATCTACCTTCCCTTGAGTATCTTAGCCACAACCCTGTAACTGGAGGCAATGTCTTGGGAGAAAGCGAAGGCACAAACAAACTGGACTCACAGATCAACAAGGACCCCAGAAACTATACTTTGCCTAAGGGGAATTTCATGAGCACCCCAAAAACAGGAGAAAAGAAACTTCTAGAAACCAGGAGCTATGAGTTACCCCTTCCCCTTTGTTACATTATGCTCTCTAAATCTGAACCCATTTCCTCCTCTGTAGGGCCATGTCACCAACTTTTCAGAGTGTACTTTGTGCCAACCAGTCTTATTGTACCACCTTAGTAAATACCATGCTCAACTGATAATCAGTGGGGGCTTGAGCCACAGATATTACAGAATTATCCCAACACTTCAGGGCATCTCTAGGACCCTGTGCAGGAGATGTAGCTTGCTAAGTTCTGGTGACCCAATTCATTGGTGAGAGTGAAAATTGATGTAAAGATCCTCGTAATGGTTACATTAAAACAAAAATTATGGGCTGGACTTGGAGTTAGGAAGACTTGCCATACTAACCCATGCAAGTTATGCAACTGTGAGTAAATCACTCCACTATAGGCAACTCCCTAAGAATTATCTAAATTATAGCCTCAATGAAACTGTAAATCCTTAATCTATTTAGCGCTTATTTTCAGCAAACCTTCAGCATGAAATTGAGCTCATAGTATTGAAATTAAAGCTGATACTATTGCCAATGGGATTTTTTTTTTAAGTGCCTGATGATTTTATAGACTGGCTAAAAGGGGAACTTTGCGATAATAAGTGTTGGTATTTGAACAAGTACTGGGAGGGAGACTATCCCCATTCAAGATCTTCAGGAATGAATAAAGGATGTATATGTTTGAGATGGGGCTTCTCCCCCCCCTTTTTCTTTTTTTGCTATTCTGATAGAAAAGGTAGAAACTGTGACTTTCCACCCCTGAATCCTGCATCTCCAAACTTTTGTTCCCTGGCATTCCACATGGCTGAGTAACTTAGTAGGGAATCAACTAACATTTAAAGTCATCAGTGGCAAAAGCATATTTTAAAATGCTGGAGTAGCTTGCTCAAATATTAATTTGTATCCTACTTTCCCTAAGCTTAAAGACTATTATATTCACAAAAACTTACCTTTCCTCAGAGAAAGTATTATGAGAAGAGTATGAACCAAGAAATCAAAAGACCTAGACCTTAGTTCAGGTACTGTTTCCTTTTAACAATCAGCCAGGCCATTCAATTAACTTTTAGTAAAGGCATTTATTAACATTATATAAGAAAAAAAACAAAGCTACAAAAACATCTCTCCCTCCCCTTCTCAAAAAAAAAATCTGGGGCACATTTCCCCACAAATACAAACAGTGTCTGTGGGAAGGGTGAACTCAAATTTAGAATATAACAATAATGAAGCATAGATGTATGCTATGCATGTGGCAAGGAAAACTCATAACTCCTGGCAATATAGGGCCTAGAAGTTCTTTCTTTCTTAGCACAGAGCTCCCTTTAGGTACAGCTGCTCTTCTGGGTAGATTGCTCAGCTGTGCTCGGTAGGTATACTCCTCTCTACAACTAGCTCTCTTCTATGCTGCCAGGGATGTTCTTCAAAGCTATTTCCTCCTTCCTGTCTCTCTGTATCCATATCTGTGTGTGTGTGTGTGTGTGTGTGTGTGTGTGTGTGTGTGTTCCCTACAGCATGAAGTATCTTCTGTTCTAATAGCTCTCTTTCAAAGCTACATGGTTAATGGAATAGAAGGGAGAAAGAAAATTCTTCCCACTACCCTCCTCAAGGAGTCTCCACCACAGGTATCTGCCTTGCTTACAAACTCTCATCTACTTTAACTTTAGAACTCTAAAATTAGTTCAGGGTTTAGCTATTTAAAGCCCTCTAAGGCAGGATAATTTGTTCAGCCAATCACACTGCTCCCCTCTTGACTCAATGGAGAGGTGTTCATAGCCTATAAAGGGATCTAGGCTTAGACACATCTCGAGAGTCAATTTAACACCTCATTAACACATTATGATTACATTCTGGGCCTTTTGTGACTGCATCAAATGAGATGAGGAGAGGAATTCCCTCCCTTCAATTAGGATCAAGTTGGATATTGGATATGAAAGGGTTTGTTCCAATCAAGCAATGACATCAGTGAGATCAGAGAAAGGAGAGTCAGTGAGTGTCCATAGCTTGATAACTATATAAATGCAAAAGGACAAATTTAGGCTTGATACACAGGAAAAGTTCCTAACCTTTAGAGCTATCCAAAAGTGGAACGAGCATGCTTTGGAAGGTAGTATTTCCCCCCTTATTGAAAGTCTTCAAGTAAAGGCCGAATGACCACTTGGTGGGGATGTTGTAGAGGTGGGTTTTGGTTGGGTACAGATCTAATTAATGACCTTAGTTAGGGTCCGACTCTGCCACTAGCTAACTATGTTTTCTTTGTTGTTGTTTTTATCATCTTTTATTTCTTTATAAGATTGGGGGGGGGTATTTTGAGTTCCAAATTTTTTCCCTCCTTCTATCTCCCACCCCCCACCCATTGAGAAGGCAAGCAATACCACACCCATTATACAGGTCAAGTCATGCAAAACATTTCCATAGTAGCCCTGCTGAAAAGAAGAGAAAAAAGGGGAAGAAAGAAAGTAAAAAATAAGATGGTTCAATCTGCACTCAGGGTTCATCGGTTATTCACCATCTGGAGGCAGACAGCGCTTTTCATCACAAGTCCTTTGGAATTGTCTCAGATCATCATAGTGATTAGAGTCCAGCTATGTGATTTTAGGCAAACTGCTTTGCTTTCCTGGCCCTATGCAATGAGATATTTAGTTTGTGTGTTCTCCAAGGTCTCTTCTCGCTCAGAAATTCTTCGACTGGTCCAGGATGGCTGTTCTTCTCCTTCTTTTTTCTTGGTGAAGCTCAGGTCCCAGAGGTTCAATCATCACCTCTATCTTGATGACTCTCCTTCTATAGATGCAGTCCTAGCCTCTCTTCCGAGCTCTCATCACGCATAACTAGCTGCCTATTATACATTTTGGAGTGAATATCCTACAGGCATCTAATCTCAATAGATCCAAAGCAGAACTCATTCTCTTTCCCCCAGACTCATGCTACTTCCAAGTTTCTCCATTTCTTTTAGAAGAGCCACTACCTTTCCAGGATCCTGGTTTGCCACCTTTGAATTATCCTTCCCTAGACACTAGTCTTTACCCTCCACCTTCACTCAGTTGCCAAATCTCATCAGTTCTGCTCTTCAGTATCTCTTACCTCAATCCACTTCTTCCACTCAGACAATTCAGGAGCTCATCCCCTCTCACCTACACTGTTACCATGATCTCCTAATTGCTATCCTTGCTCTAAGTCTCTCGCCCTTTCCCATTCTACCTCCTCATAGCTGCCAAAGTTGTTGCTGGGCCCAACTCTTTGTGACCTCATTTGGGTAAGATATTGGGGTGGTTTGCCATTTCCTTCTCCAATTCATTTTACAGATGAGAAAACTGAGACAAACAGGGTGAAGTGATGTCAAGATATTAGGAGACACCAGAGCTAAGGCCCAGCAAGCAAGCTGTGCCCTGAGCTTGGCATAGCAACAGTTCTTTGCACTTAGCCTCTAGATTGTCTCAGTCATAGCAAAATCCCAAAATTGTTTTATAGAAGTATTGTATTGCTTTGACCAGGACCAGATGTTCTCTGAGCTCAGACAAGCACCTGCTGTATCCATATTCTGGTCATGAAGCCCTATTAAGAATCAAACTTGTCTCATTGTTACTGTTACCCCTCTTTGTCAGCACTACAGCTCACACACACACACACAGCAGAACTCCGGCATATGTGTCCTTGCAAGACATTTCCTTCACTTTGAGATTAGGCTTCTGTTTGATTCCTGACTCTCTTCTCTCTAGCCTGCTCTGTTTGGCTCTAGTCACCCACAGATTAGAGGCTGGTTCCATCTGGTTGACAGTGACTTGCCCAGGGTCACCCATCTGAGGCTAGATTTGGACTCAGGAAAATTAGTCTTCCTGACTCCAGGCCCTATACTCTATGCTGCTCCAATAACATACCTATGGCACAGGTCAGACCCTGTCACTCCCCTTCTCTGGAAGTTCCAGTAGCTCCCTATTGCTTCTACAATCAGAAGCCATTTCGTGTTTGACATTTAATGCCTCTGATAACCTATTTCCACCCTACCTTTCTGGGTTTTGTTTACAAGCTCTCTTCCACATTTATTCTAGCTAAGATATCTTGTTGCTCCTTCCACACGATTCTCTTCCTGTCTTCATGCCTTTATATGTATGTCCCCAACTCCTTGAATCTACTCCCTTCTTCCCTCAGTCTCTTAGAATCTTTAACTTCTTTCAAAATTCAGTTCAAGGGATAAGCTCCAATTTGAGATGTGGCTTCTTCCCTCAAGAATGATCTTGATTTTCTTGACATATAGCTTGTATATATTTGTAAGTGTACACGTCTCTCCTTTTAGAACATAAGTTCTTTGAGAACAGGGTCTGTCCCGTTTTTGTTTTTCTACCTAGCACCAAATGAGTGCCTGTACACATCAGGCGCTTGATCAATGTTTGTGGCTATCTTGCTTGATTCTTCCACATCACTCAGCAGGGTAACAGCTAGAATTCTAGGGTACCCAAGCAGAATTTCAGAAAGGGCCCCTTTTTTTCTGATTCCCCCAATTCTTAGTGCCCCCTCCTCTGAAATCCCTTTGTATTAATTCAGGTATAGCCTCCATTTACTAATCTGTGAACACATTCTATCCCCTCAGAAGAATGGAAGCCCATTTAATCAGACAAGCAACAAACATTTATTACTATGTGTCAGACACTATGCCAGGTTCTGGGGATACAAAGACAGAAACAAAAGTCTCTGTCCTCAAGCAGCTTACATTCTGTAAGGGACAATAACATGTAGATTACATATAAGTAATTACATTTAAAATATACACACAAAATGAATACAAGGTAAATTGGCAGGTGCTAATAGCTGGGAAAGGGTATGGGAAAAGAAAAGCCACTTATAGGAAAAAGCATTTGAACTGAACTTTGAAGGACATGTTAGGGAGTCTAAGAGACAGAGGTGAGGAGAAAGTGCATTCCAGGCACGGAGGACAGGTTATAGCATATGTATACTGTACAAAGGCACAGAGAGAGAAAATGGCTATCATGTGGAAGGAACCTTATAGCAGTTTAGCTGGACTGAAGTGAAGAGAACAGTATGGATGAAAGAGACATTGTAGTGGTCAAATTGACAAGACTCAGCAACTCCATCAGACACAGGGATAGGGAAGAGGGAAGAGTGGGAGATGATCCCAAGTTTGGAAAGTTGAGGGACCTGGACGGACGGTGGTGCCCTTGATAGAAATAGGGAAGTTTGGAAGAGGAGTAGGTTTGGGGGGAAGTATGGATTTTGTTTTAGATATGGTGAATTTGAGGTGCTTGTAGGAAACCCAATTCAAAATGCCAATTAAAAAGTTCCTAATGAAGGGAACCAGATTTCCAGGTAAGCTGGGTACAAGGTCCTGCCATTCAAGTGATATTTGCCCAGTATTTGTGCTACTTAGGAGCAAAGGTGAGTTAGTTGACAGGGGATTTCTCCCTCCTCAGACTCTTACCTCTCCATTGACTTTTGACTCTATCCACTCAGACCACAGGCTGATTTATCAACATGCTAGATTATCCATTTATCAACATTACTCCCAACACACTAAATATCTGATGCAAATTTGGAAGGTTTGATTGTAGTGAGTACCATATCATTATACACAAATGTAACACTTTGCAAAGTCTTCAGAGTCCCTAACAACACTGCCAATACCCTTCACTGAATTGGTGGTTAGAGGAGTTCTGCTCAGTGTGCCAGGGCTTTGTCTAAGGAATTGAGACTACAAAAGAACTTGAATTCAGCTTCCTAGAGCATGGTTGGACGGAGACAAGTGGGAGTAAGTATAACAGATGACAAAGAGATGACAATCCTGCTTTACATTTCTGAAATATGTATTCATTCACAAGAGCAAAGCCACAAACCAATGTGAACAACAGCTAGCTCCAAAGTAGAAGTAAGAATTTAGCCTAATAACTGAACCTGTAACACTCTCCCTATACCACGTTAATAACTTACTGTGTGACCTTGGGTACTTACTTAACTTCTCTTAGCCTAAGCTTCCTCATTTGTAAATTAAGAGGTTTGTACTAGATGAGCCCTAATGTTCCTTTCTGCATTAACATTCTTTGATTCTAAGAAGATAATCCTTAGCAAGTTAATGGTTCCCTACTTCCATTTGAGAATTCAAAAAGGAATTCCATCCCATTGTATTTATATGTTCCACAGAAATTAGTAGGTTTCCTAAAACTGTTTTAAATAATTGTTTCAGCTGGCCCAGTACTCCAGCATTTACTCAGTTTTAACTACCACAGCCTCTGCTAGCAAACAGAATCTCAGAATAAGAGGGAAATATCAAATTGCTCTGTGCCTCTACCAGTGGTTCTCACCCTTCCTAATGCTGAGACCCTTTAATACTACTATGTGGGCATATCTGCATGTGGGCGGACCTGCCTGGAGAAGGATAGAGGAGCAGTGTCTTGGTTCCTAAAACCATCAGAAATATGTGTTTTCTGATGGTCTTAGGCGACCCCGTTCAACCCCCAAAAGGGTTGAGACTCACAGGTTGAGAACAGCTGCAAGTCTAGGCTATGCAGAGGATTCTTCTACAGCAGTCAGTACCAATTCAGATCGAAATAGGCCTTCTCTGCCTACCAAACTGACCAATTATCAGAGTAGGTTACAACCTATATGGTATAATTCATAGGGCACCAAAAAGGGTTTTCCTCCCTGACTCCCCATGCCTGAAAAAAAAGGAAAGAAAAAAAACTTTACATCACCAACCTTCCATAGTGCCTGAAATTTGTCCAATATTAAAGCTAGATCATCTAGACAGGTCCCCCTACATTTCCATTTTACAGATGAAGAAACTAGGCCCAACAGGCTGTGACCTTGTTCAAGGTCACACAGGCAGCCAGCCATGCCAGAGCCCAGACCACTATTAGAAATGTAGCCCTTTTTATGAGCATCCTCTTTTTAAAATGAAAATGTCTTCAGAGCAAGCAGGGTGTGAATTATTGTGAATGAATTTGTCAGATCACTTTTCTCCTAATGCTGAGCCTGGTGCACGGGAGGAATGGTGGTGTTGATAGGGAAGGGCAGTAGTTAGGAGCAGGGTGGGAAGTGGGTCCTGAATTGCCTAGGAAAGGCAGGTCTAAATAGGTTACCATAGTAGGAGTCATTCGGGTACTTGACCTTAGACAGCTGTGGGGGGGAGGCATCAGAAGGTTGACAGGAGCTTTGACAGGACCAATGAGGCAGGAGCTGAAGAATGCCTACCTTCCCAGGTTTCTCTTTCTAGCCCCGGTGGGTAGTAGTCATGCAGCAAACCTATCTTACCCTCCAAACGAGATTCATAGAATCATAAAGGCATCAGATGAGGAAGAGACCTTTAGAAATCATCTCCTCTAACACCCTCCCTCTCCACCCCTTTCACTTTACAAAGTAAGACACTAGGGCATTGACATGGCATAGACCATAAGATCTAAGCTGGAAAAATCCTCAGAATTAATCACACACACTCACACACACACACACACACACACCCCTCATTTTACAGATAGACTGAGGCCCAGAAAGGTGATTTCCCCAAGGTCATACACGGACTTAGAGACAGGGATGAGGCTAGAACGCCGGGCGAAACACTACGGATCTTCCCAAGCCTAGATGTGGAAAAAAGCAGCCTGCTCGTGGAAGATTTCCATCCCAGCTCTAAGGACAGCGGAGGTGTGGGTGGCTCCCACAGCTTCTGGGTAAGCGCCTCATTTCTAAGTGCTTAACTGGACCCACTGCAGCTATTTTGTCATACGTATGCCCGTCACACAGGGCCATTCGGGAGCGGGAGGAGGGAGAGCCCAGGGAGGAGAAGAGAAATGAATTTCTCCCCACTGAAATCTAACCCAGAGAGATCAGCTCACGCCCGAGCAATTTAGGGTGGCTGCGCCGCTTCCGCACCAAGTAGCCAGCTTAAACATCCGCACCGTCGCATCCACAGCAACACCGTGGCTCCCGGGGGTCCGGGCCCTTGGGGACCCTGGCAGGGCAGCCCAGCGCTCGTGGAGGAGGAGCCCGGGGCGGAGCTGCGGCACCCTGAGGAGGAGACAGGGAAGGGAGCCGGGGTGTCGGGTTGCTCCGGTAACTGTGACGTGCCGGAGCCGTGGGCGGGGCAAGGAGGCAGGTTGCATATTTTAGGAAGTGAGGAGTAGGCGCCAGCTTTAGCTGCAGTGGGGACTGGGGCGCGGAGGAGGAGGCGGACACGTGGCAACTGCAGCAGCAGCGGCGGCGGCGGCAGCAGCAGGCAGCCGGAGCGGGAGCGGGCCGCGCCCCGGTCGCCCCTTAAGCAGCCCCGGCCCCGGCTCCAGCTCCTCTCGGCCCGGTGCCGGGAGTTGATCCCTTTACCTGTTTGAGTCGGAGGCTACAGGTCCCGGCACAGCGGGCACCAGACCACCGCAGCCATGGGGAAGGGGGTGAGTGGCGTTCCTTTCTCCCGGCCCGGAGCAGAGCAGAGCCACGCCGCCGGGGGAGGAGAAGGAGGAAGAGGGGGGAGCGAGCGCTACGCAAAGCTCCCGCGCAGGAGAAGGAGGAGGAGGAGGAGGAGGAAGTGGAGGAAAGGGAGACTGCGGCAAAGGGGGTGGGGTGAGAGGAGGAAGGGGGGGGAAAGAGGAAGAGGAAGATGATGTGAACCTGGGACTGGACCGAAGGGGAAAGCGGAGAGGGCTGAAGGGAAATGGAAATGGAGATGGGGAGAGTCTGGTTGGAGGGAGTGGGAGCTTGAAGGAAGGTTGGGATAGGCGAGGGGCCCTGGGGCCAGAGAGGAGTGAATAGTGGGCAGCCGCCGGGCTAGGAGCTGGTAGCGGCGGCCGGGAAGCTGGGAAGGGGGCCCCCCGGGCGAGGCGGCCAAGGGCGGTCCCAGGGAAGGAGCCGGCTGCCAGCTCCCTCCATCCCTGAATGACCCGTTTCCCCGCCCTCACCTCCCGTCTCTCTCCCTCCGCCCCTTCCCTCTCGGTGCACCCGGAGGGCGAGAACTCTCTTCCTCCCCGCCCGCCTACCCCGGCGACGCCTGACTCGCCGGCCGGAGCTGGCTTTCCTCTCCGCCGCGCCTTTGCGCGCTGCACCCTCCCTGGCGCTGCTTGGATGGAGCGCGGGGAGGGAGGGCAGCCATGGAGGGAGTCCCGTCTCTCCCCTTGAACCAACTAACTACCCCGAAAGGCCTCCTCCTTCCCCAGAACTCCCTGGAGGGGGAGGGGGGAACCACCACTGGGTTTCCCTTCCTGCTGAACCCCCCCAACCCTCACCCCCGGGCCCCAGCCTCTGGCGCTTACCAGTTAGGCTGTGCCTTCTTCACCACCCAAAAGTGGCCTGGAAGGTAAACTTATTTAGAGACTTAACTGGGTGCTTTTACTGCTAACCCAGGACCTACCCACTGGCACCAACTCCAGGGGCACCAGCCGTAAAAAGATAGAGCTGGCATATCGGTGGGCTTGCTTTCCTTGTCTAAGCCTCTGAGAACGTGTATGTGTCCTCCCTTCCTTGCACTCCGGTGTTCAGTTTACATTCTGTGCCCATTTCTGACTACCGAAGAGCACCTCCCCTAATCACTGGAACCGGGTTCCTCTGATGAAGAAAACGGCCCAGGATTAGATTAAAAAATAAAAATAGAAAAAGATAAATCCCAGTCCCTACCCTCCCAAGATTTTACTCCCACCTAATTGTGACCTACGGTGAAAAGACTTCACTCTCCCAGAATTATCCCCACGAGTACAAAAGTGGCTATTGAGTTTTGGAAACATGTAGATTAGAAGAGTGAAATCGGGCGAGATTAATGAGGGCAGCATTCCTTCTGAAAAATGCCTTTTTGGCCAAATTTTGAAGGCAGTGCTGTGCCTAGGGTCGGGTCATTCAGGAAGCACTTACGTAGTGCCTACTGTGTGCCGATATTTTGCCTTTAAGCACTTGGGGATACAAAGAAAGGTAAAAGTTGATTTGGGGCCACTGAGCCCCAATTCTAGGGAGAAAGACGATATGCCAACAAGTATGTGCATGCAAGATAGAGACGGTGCAAATTCCAAGGAAAGGCACCCCCAATGGGGGAGGAGGGAACTGATGCAGAATCTGGGACCTGAAAGGATGCTGGGATGAGGAGCTAGTGGGGAGCATATTTGAGCAATCGGGACAACCAGTAAAAAGGCAAGGATTCTATTCCTCCCTTGGTGGAGGAATGGAATGCACCAACTGGCCTCCTCTAGCCTTAGATAAGGAATTGTACTTGTTCCAATCTCTTTACCTCTTGCCCTGTATGACAATAATTTCTAACCCTTCTGCAAACTAATTACCTCCTGGGCACCATGCTAGTCCTGGGGGAGATAAAAAAGTGAGTTAAAGTAGAATCCTGCCCTCAAGGAGTTTACAACATATTAGCTATATCAAAGCAGGCAAAATTCCGATACAAAAAAAAAATAACTGGTTCTTTGTACCTCTTTGGGGAATGCAATGGATGCCTCTACACACACATTTATATAGTACATTATACAAGTATCCAAATCATCCTATAAATGAGCACCCCCAAAGTCTAGCTATAAGTTTGGTGACTTTTTTTTAAGTACAGAATCTCTAGAATTATTAATCTCCAAATGGCAGTTTATCTTTGGAAAGGTCATAAATTTAAAGAGTTTGAGGAAATATTATTCAGGAAACTGTTAAGTCATGTTCAGTGTTCTTTCTGACCAGATGTTTGCAGGTTTAGATCCTGAGTATTTGGCGTCAAAAGACCTTTCGGAATACAACTGGAGAATCACCTTGTTTTCCTGCCAGGTGTCTTATGGTTAGCCTCTCATTGCCCTTAACTCTTAAATAGGATCCTAGGCTGCTGAATTTTAATAAATGTTTTTGGTGCTCTGCTAAGTTGAATGAGATGTTTGGGCTTGCTTTTTTTGGGGGGGGGGGTATGTGGTGGTTCTTGATGAGTGAGATAACTTCTCCCTTGCCCAACTTCTCCCTCCCCACCCCTCAGTGATTTAATGTGATAATCCAAATGTTCAGAAGACTTTCATGAAGAAGCTTTGGGATTTTTCCATATGGGGATTAAAATGTGGGTGGAGAAGTTGACTAAAAGGCCTGTTGATAATTGGTTTACCAGGAAGCCTGGGCTAGCAGCTAATTTTTTTAAGGTCATTGTTGAGTTAGCTATGCCTTTCTCAGTTCTGTTCTCTGCACCCTACTTTTTAAAGGTCAAGGTATATAGATGATGGCTCTTAATATTTACATGCATATATAATGCCCCGTCTCTGAAAGAATTGGATTTTGCCATTAAAGAAGGACTGAATCATTATTCCCTAGACAAATTAAAACTGAATTCTGTCAAGTTTTTACTTGGAGCTCTTGGGCTAAACAGTTCTGCTGTAAGCCAGAAGGTACTGGATTTGGAGTCGGAAATTGGGTTCAAATCCCAGCCCTGCAGTTTGTTACCTGTGTGACCTTGGGCACCATTAAATTCTACAGGCCTCAATTTCCCTATCTGTAAAATGAAGGGTGACCTCTAAAGAACCTTCCAGCTCTAAATTTATCGTCTTATTACCTGGTCCATGTTCCTTTTCCTGCCTTTCTCTTCTGCCCTCCCTTAAAAAAAAAACTCCATAAAAGATGTTTATGGATTGCCTTTAGAAACTGAATTTTAAAAAGAAGAAACACTTTGTTTCATTAAGGCCTTAAGAAAGTTGCTTCTTTTATTCCTTGGTCTTGGTTAGAGCTTCCTTGCAGTCCCTAGCTGTGTGTTTGAATATTAACTTTGATAATTACCTGGAAAAGTGTTCTACCCAGAAGAGGAGTGATTTTTAAAAATCTCTATGAAGATTGCACAAGCCAGCCAACAAGCAGTCAGCAGAAATCCTGGTTGTATTGTAACATTATCAGCTGCCCTTTTGGAGCTCAACTTGAAAGTGTGACTAAATACCCTCTGGCTGTTAATAAAACCTGGTACTTTAGACTCAAAAAATTGTAAATGGAGTCTTGAGTGGAAAGTTTGCCTGGGCCTGGCCACATGCAAGCTGAATTATGGCAGGAACTAGTCATTCAAACCTGAGATGTGGAGGAGGGCTGAGTTCTAGATTGCATCACACCCTTGCCTGGTGATTGTTCAGTGTGTTACACTGTAACAGCCCTGTGGCCTCCCGGGTTCTCTATGTACTTTTCTACAAGGGTGTAACTGCTCTGGGTTAGTTACTGTTTGCTATTTTGTAGAACTGCTTGCCTGTAACTTGGTAGCACTGAGGTGACTAGCCCTCTCTCAATTTGTACCTTTCCTTCAGGTGAGGTTAAAAAAAACTGAAGGTTATTTAAATTAGTACACCACCCCCCTTCTCCATAATAAAGACTCCCATCCCCCCAACTCCCCCGTGGCTCCAGGGTTGATGCTAATCATGGTAGAATCTTCTGGGGACAAGTTTGGTCTTTTCGAAGGTTGAATATTTAAGTGCCCCCAACCTGGCACCCATCCTTGCTTCCTCCTCAGCCCCTGCCCTTTAGGATAAAAAGTAACTGGAAACTCCTTGGACCAGTAAATTCTTAATTGTAAGTTCATTTGGCTACATTCACACCTCACTAAGGTTCGGTTATAATCCATGGAAACTCTAATCCACATTGGGAAAAAAAATGTATGTAGGGAAGGGTAGGAGGATGGATGATTGATCCAGACTCAGAAAAGGCTATTTGGGAAAGGAAAACACATGGAAATGCTGGTTTATAATCAGTCTTTTACTTAGGAAGAGAAGGGGGCTTTCATTTTTAACTGAAATTTATGATGTGAGGATGAGATCATGGGATATAGAGAGAAAAAGGAAAAAGAGTCAAGCAGGCCAGAGTAAAATCCTAACCCTGGTTTCTCATTACCTCAGAGAGCATCCAGGAGTATAGTGGGGAAAACTCTTGACATTAGAAAACCCTAGGTTTAAATCTCCTGCCACTAGGCTTTGTGACCTTGGGCAAATTATTTGAAAAGGACAGTGATAATATCTACTTTAATAGCTAACATTTTATAGAGAGTTTTAAGATGGGCAGAACACTTGCATACTCATTTGGTCCTCAAAGCAATCTCATAAGGTGGGTGCTTTTATTACCCCCACTTTATAGATAAGGAAAACTCAGGTTTAAGTGACTTAACCCAGGTGCACAGAGCCAATAACTGTCTGGAGCAGGATTTGAACTCCAGTTCTCCCAATTCTCAGATCCCATGCACACTCTTTCCCATTGGGCCACAGGATTTTTGTGGGGATCGAAATGTAAGATGATATGTGAAGCAATTTGTAACCACAAAGGCCTGATACCATACCATGTTTCCTCACATTATCATTGTTAGTAATATCTTGGGTTTGAGTCTTTATAGTTTTCAGATATGGTGCTCTCCGGATTTAAAAATGCATTTCCGTCACTGGCTGAGTCCTCTGCAAACACATCTGCAACCCCCACCCCCTTTTTTTTGAAGGGGGAAGGTAAGGCAGTTGAAGTGACTTGCCCAGGGTCACACATGTAGTATCAAGTGTCTGAGGCTGGATTTGGACTTGGTCCTCCTGATTCCTGGGCAGGTGCAACATTTAGTTTGGCCCCCCCCTTTTTTTTTAACTAGCTATTCAGCTTTCCAAATTAGAGGTACAAGTCAGCCTATTTTTGCTATAACTTCCTTCTGTGGTGGTTGAACTCAGAATGAGAAGCAGCATTCATGTTAGATCAGTTGAACCTCAGAATGTTTGGAGTGCCTAAATTTGGGCAAGAAGAGTTAATATTCAGAATCTTTTTCTCCTGTTGACTTCATGTCTGTTTCTGGGTTGAGACCGACTATTCAATTATGAATTCAATTTGTATATACCATATTCCAAGCTGTATGGAAACCGTAATCCAGGTTTTCCCTTGCCCATTTTTAGAGTGCATTTCTTAAGGTCCAAAATACCTTTGCTTCAGTTGTATGCACACATACACACAGCAAACCCTAATAGGTTCCCAGGTGTCAATTCTAAAAATGACAGAGTTTCTAATTTCAGGAAACATCCTTCTGTTCTCTCACCTTTCAGTTTCTTTGTTTCTGAAGTAAGAGAAAGGAGGAATAAAGCAAATTTGGACTTTCTCTTGTTGCTTTGAATTGACTGGAGGAGAGGAAGTGTATGCTGGCTGAAGTCATAGAGAAAATGTTCTTTGCATGTGACTCACCTAATTAGTTGTACCGAATTTTTTTCAAGGCTCTGTAAAATGTCTTCATTTCTTTGATTTATTGTGATATATGGTGGGGGGTGGGGGTAGGTGACAAATAGAACCTGGAAGGTTCCAGAACATCCTGTTCATCCCCCTACCCCCTTGGGTTCATTTTATATTTTGATCCTAAGGCTCTAGCCTAGATTGGTAGAATATTAGCCCTGGAGGGAGCTTATGTCATTGGTACAAGCTGCTCATTTTACAGATGAGGAAAGTCAGTGGAAGGACTGGCTCCTTGGTCACCAGCCTATGTAGGAGCAGAGTCAGAACGAGAACCCAGATGCTGTAGCTACTTCCTCCCCTGGTTTTCAGCAAAAAGAAATGTTGGATGAATGAAATGGAAGCAAATATTACAAATTCTATCAAGAGATTTTGTTTGTAGTCCATTTAGAAAGATTACTTGGTTAATTTCTGCTAACAATTACACATTTAAATCTATGGACAAACCCTTTTTTGTTTTGGACTTTAGTGTTTTGGGTTTTTTTTGCTCTGATAGGCTTTAACTTTTGATCATCAGGGCATAGTATTTGCATAATATTGGATTTTCCCATAAGTCTGAGGATGAAGATAGCTGTGTTTTTCTTGTGTATTTTCACTGACACTACTTTTTATGCATTTCCCCATCCCATCCTAGTATTTTTTTTATCAACTTTCCCTACCTAATGAGCCATCCCATATACTAAACATTAAAAAAAAAATGAAAGGAGGAAGCAGTTCAGCAAAACACCTTGGGGGGGGGCAGGGGAAAGACTTTTCCTTTTCTCTGGACCAAGCTTAGGTTATCATAATTGCAGTGTTTTGAGGTTTTTGTTTGCTGTTTCCATTTGCGTCAATGTAGTCTTTATATGTAATGTTTTCTTAGTTCTGCTTGATTCTCCCTACACTGATTCATGTAAGTCTTTCTATGATTCTCAGAATTTCAGTATTCTTAATTTCTTACATAGCCCATAGCTTGTTAACATGTACTGTAATTTGTCTGTTTCCCAATTGATGAATTGCCTTCCACACAAAGTTTTGCTATGAATATTGGGGGGGGTATAGAACCTTTAAATTGTGACCTTGGAATATGCCCAGTGTAGTGGATCATGGTAATGACTTGTCTTCAGGATCCAGTATAGCAGAAGTCCTTGTCATGTTTGTTTTTTAAGATTTATTTAACCTTAAAACTCCCAAACCTCAATATGGTTAGTGCTTACTGCCTTGTATGGCTTTAGACATCACCTTCTCTTTGGGCCTCAGTTTCTTCATCAGAAAAAGCAAGGGGAGCAGCATTAGATGGTGTCTAATATTCCTGACAGTTTGAAAACTGTGATCCTCCATGAAGTGTGTTTTGGAAAGTGACAGATTCATTGTCCTCTTGTGTAAGAGTAGGAGCAGCTATCTTGGGTGGCAGCCAGGTTTGGCCTAAGAGAATTTGAAGAGATAGGAGAGAGAAAGGTAGGTGGTAAGGAGGAGAGCACATTGAGCCTCCTGGAGAAGGCTGAAGCCCTGTTTGTTGACTTGACTCTATTCCAAATATATAGTGTACGATCGATCGCCATTCTTTGGATAAACCTCAACTATTCTTTGAGTCTCTGGAAAGCAGTGAAGCCAAGTGTTCAGAATATGGGGATAATTCACCTCTTCTAAAAAAAAATAGTTTGATTTGCTTTTGTTCCTTATGCCTTAAGCTCCTTAAGAGCTAGAGCTGTCTTATCTTTGTAGGCTCTATACCTCCTAGCAGAGTACTTTGCACTATATAGTAGGTACTTCAGTAAATGCTCTCCAAAAAAAAAAATAAGTGTTCTCTAGTCCATTGCCCTTTAGGGAAATTAATATGAATGGGGAGGGGCAGTGTTTTGTTTTAAGGAGGATAAACAAACCCTGAAAGAGGGGGGTTAGAGCCTGCTAGTTAAGAATTTAAAGACCAACCATTTATCTAGTTGTAAGCCTTGTTTATTTAGGGGTGAGGAACCAGCTGGTAAAGGCTTACTTACTCTCTTCCCTGGGGCAGCTACTGTTCTTTCTGTCTCCTGCTGGGTGACTGGCTGACACCCAAGTCTGGAGATGCTGTATGGGTATGAAACAAAGGGAGTTTACTCTGAGTTTACCAGATTGTGCTCTCCAGAACCTACACCTACCTTTGTAGGGGGTAAGGGTGGGAAGGAATGGGGACTTGATGTCATGTCCTAGGAACCCCATCTATAGAGGAGAGAAAATTTGTACCAAGTGCAATAAATGATTTTGCAAAAGGGAACTTAGAATATGAATTATAGAAATATTCTTTCAATTTTATAGATGAAGAAATCAAGCTCTTTTCCTTTTCTCTCCCCTCAGATCTTTCTTGGCCTTCAGGTCCCTGGTTTAGTCTTGTACATATATCCCTATTTCTTTCTTGGGTTATTCTTGTAACATCCTCCAAAACAACCTGGGTTCAAATTCTGGTGCTGTCATTGAATTTACTTGTGTCACCTTGGGCAGGTCATTTAACCTCTAGGCCTTAATCTCCTCAAAGATCTAAATTCAGCTCTAAATCTGTAATCCCATAGAATAACTAAGGATACAGATTCTTCAGAAAACGGAAGCACTCCCTCCTTTATGTGAGAGAGAACTGAAACATAGATTGAGTAAGAAATGAAGTCAGGGCAAATTTCAATTTCTGGATTATTAGTTGCCTCCTTCTCCTCAGTGCCGCAAACGCACTCTTGTTTGGATAAATTTATTCTACCCATCCCTCACCCATCAATATTTGGGGGTTGGAGTTGGGGGGGAAGGAGTACTAGAGTCAGGGGACCTTAGACTATCCAGTTTTCACAGCATAATGGGGAAGCAGGCTTGAGCCTTCTCTGATTCCCTTCCTCCCTTTCTCCCTCCCTTCCCCAGGCTGGAAATGTTCCACAAACAACTAAGACAATAAGCGTTTTATATCCACTAATAAAATATAAGTTCCTAAAGGGGAGCATATATTTTTAAATGAATTTTTTTTTTGCTAAATTAGCTTCCCATCACAAGTTCCAGACCCTGGCTTGTCTGAAGCCCCCTTTCTATTACATTCCTTTGCCCTTGATCCTCTCTTGTAAACAGGAGAGAAGAGGGTCTAAGAGGTGTACATCCAACCAACACATTGGTGTGCTTAGAGTGAGTAGGATGGTGGGTTTTCTGGGTAGTAGCTTGGGAAAGGCCTTGGCTCAAAATTTGCAATTGATCCTCAAACTGGCTGATCCAGTCGGTCTAAGATGCAGGGATACTGACAATTGTATAACATGGAGGATTCATTTTGCTCATCTCTACTCCAAGCCACAGAGAAGCAATGAGATTGGAATAGCTGTCCAGCCCTTCTGGGAGCCAGTCTGTTTAAATAAGACATAAACCTAGATTTGAAAGGGAGAAAAATCATAATTGTGAAAACCGCTTTTCCATTGCTTCTAAATCATCTCGCTCTTTCTTAAAACAGTTTTGTTAAGCAGTCTTTTGATTTTTTTTTTTTAATATGCAGAAATGGACAAAGGGAGAAATGCTAGAACAGCTTGCTGGATTCCAATTCAGACCTCATTTTTCTCACTGATGTGCAATCCTGCGAAAGTTACTTATTTTGTAAATTACTCTAAAAATCCAAGAGGCCTCATAGCACTGGTTTTGGAGTCAGGATTCTTAGGCTAGTTCATTTTATTCCCTGGGCTTCAAGTTTGCTCATCTTTAAAATTAAAGTGTGTGTGTGTGTGTGTGTGTGTGTGTGTGTGTGTGTGTATAAAATTTATTTTTTTTAATGCCACCTGTGTCTTACAAAGCAAGTGTTCATCTCATTTGATCCTCACAAAAACCCCACGAGGGGTTTTTACTGTGATTATCCCCATTTTCAAACGAAAAAACAGACACAGAGATGTTAAATAACTTGCAGTCTGAGGCAGGATTTGAATTCAGATCCAAGCCTAGCACTCTATCCACTGCGCCACCTAGCTGTTTACAGTCTGAGGAAGTGGAGGTAGAAAAACTAACACAAAAAGCAAAAAACAAACCAACAACCCTAAAAAAACAGCGGAGCTAGATTTTCAGGGTTCTTTTCGGTTCCATGTCCTAGTCCTATGATCCACAGCTTTTCTAGAACCTAGATAAAAATAATTTTCCCTAATTTAGCAGCAGAAATGGGGGTGGGAAGGCCCAGTCATTAAACAGATCATCAAAATTAATTGGAGTACCCAAGTTTTTACTTGAGGAGATTTCTGGAGGCATTTCAATTGCACCTTTTGTTTCCAACTATCTCTAACCAGGTAATTGGAAGCAGTGAGCTCCAGGTGGGCTTCCAGAGGACCCTGCCTTAATCATTCCTTCCTACTGCTGTCCTTACTTCCTAGTTCCCTAGTGCTCTATTGTAGGAAAGAATGTCAAGAATGTTTCCTCTATCTTTAGACCTATTTCATTCTTAGCAGATAAGATAGAGAATTGCCCTCTCCTTTGGAAGAAGCCTTCTGTCGTACTTTCCCTCTCAGCTGCTGACCTTTAAAATGTAGAGGCCCTTTGATGTAAACTTGTCTTTTATTATGTATATAGTTCAAGGCCTTTTTCCCTTTGATTTGGTTTTCTTAAAGGAGGGGGGGGAGGGGTTATTGACTATTGACCTCAGGTTATTTATACAAGGATTTTTCTCCAAGTTCAAATAGATAACAGTAGAACAGTCTAATTTTCAAGACTAGACTTTATGTTGAAAATGTACCTATAGCCAACAAATGCTTGTTTTGCATGTAATATAATTTAATGATTACTTCACAAGCAATATAATGATTGCTCTGTTACCGGAATGCACACTTCACTAAGACCAAGGCAATATTGTTTGGGAAATGGGTCGTTTAAAATCACTTTCTGTACATTTTGATAAGCAGTAGATCCATCCACTGAAGGATTTCTCTCCCCACATCCAGTCAGCTGCCAAGCCTGGTTGGTTCTCCCTCTATGACACCTTGCCCAGGATAATGCAGTAATTTCCTAATTGACACACCTTACCTCTCTTCCTTCCCCCTTTCAAACCATCTCCGCCACAGCAGCCCACTTAGTGATTTTTGCTGAAGCCTAGACTCGGCCTCTTTCACCCCTGCGCCCCATCCCCAAGAAGTTTCGGTAGATCTCCATTTTGGTATTAAACACATACTCCCCTAGTTGATTCATAAAACCCTTCACAAATCTGGTTTAGGCCTGTCTTTTCAGAGTGGCTCCATATTTTTCTTCATTTCCTCTGTGACCCAGTCAAACTACCTGTTGCCCCTCAAGCATCTTGTGGCTCAACTACACTAATACTTTTGGGGACACCCTGTATTTTGTATTTTCTTATCTGTAGATGTTCTTAACCACCCCTATCCCCACTAGAACTTAAACCCCTTGGGCAGGCCCTTTTTTTTCTTTTTGTATCTCCAGCCCCTAGCACATACTTTTAATATATTCCTATTTAAGGACAGGTGGAAACATTGTATAGATTTTACAGGTTGGGTTTTGTTTAAAGCATTCTTATCTATTTGTAACGTTGAGCAATGACAGGGACCTTCCTTGGCTGAAGTAGTTCTTCTAAGTTCATTTGGCCCAACCTTCTATTGTTCCGATTTGAGCACAGCACAGAGGTTCTGGTGTCCTCTGAAGAGACTCAGGCTTTGGGGGGTTGGGAGGGTGGGGAGGAAGATTCTAAATTTAAACTATAGAATCAACATCTAAAAATTGTTGCAGTTCTTAAGTGGTGTAGGTGGATCCTGTGAATTGTGTGACAATGCACACACTTTTCTACATCCTGCTTATGTCAAAACATTTGCAGTGAACATGTTCCTTTTTCTAGGTTTTATTTTCATTCTGCAGGTTGGCAGAGAAGCTCTCCCCCCACCTCCCAACCTATTCCCTCCATACTTTTTCCTAAAGGGGAAAAAGACTCAATCATTCTTTCTCTCTCTCTCTTTTTTAAAATTTAAGCCATCTTCAGTAACAACTTTTTTTCTTCTCATATGAATGCTAAAAAAGATTTTACTTTGGGACTTGTGATTTCTTCAATTGGTATAGCTACAATCCTCAAAATAGGAAAGTGGGTACCAGGCAGCTTGTCCTGGTCTTCAGATTGAATAGAGGCTGGGAATTGAGGATGTTGCCACCCTCACTCATCCACTGGAAACCAGCAATGGCAAAGTGGTCCTTATAGCTTTCCCACTTGTCTTCTCTAAGCTCATCTCTGCCAAATCTCCCAAGAGGAGTCCTTAGGAAGGTATCATTACATGAAAACTAGATACAGCCAACAGGAAACCAGATGATAATCAAAGAACATAGCAAGACTCTGTAATCTCCTCTTGTGTTTGACAGATGAGCAAACCAAAGCAAAGTAAATTGAGACTCAGTACTCTTGTTAAGATTATAATTTAGGCCTCTTGACCATTTATTTCCAGCCTTTTTATACCATACCATGCTAGCCTGTTGGAAAACTCTATAGAACTTGTTCACTTTGAAATCCTGTTAAGGTGCCCTTTGGCTCTGGCCAGAGGACCAATTTTAAAGAATTTTCTACCTCTCCCTTACCCCAAAATAGGTTGGACGTGATAAATATGAGCCCGCAGCAGTGTCAGAGCATGGAGATAAAAAAAAGGCCAAGAAGGAGAAGGACATGGATGAACTTAAGAAAGAAGTCTCCATGGTAAGGTCTTTTGGAGGTTGGTATACAGACACTGTACACTGCTACTTTTGAAATCCCCTGTTAAAATTGGCTTCCAATTCTTCTAATTCAGTTTATGTATGGTGTTCATAGTGAATGGAGGAGTATGGATTAGCACTTGTCAGGGCATGTTGTAGAAGGAAATTCTCATTCATGGATGGCTTGAACAAGATGGCTTCTGGGATCTACCAACTTGGTAGTTTCTGTGCTTCTGATAGAATTTCAGGATTTTTGAATTTGGAAAGGGACCCTCAGGGACACATTCCAGTTTAGAGGGTCACATTCCAGACTTTTAAAATTGTGGCCAAAAGGATATTGTTAGTGTATTAATTTTTTTATTCACTTATTTATTTTCTTGTTTACATCATTCATTTCCACGAGATTTTGAGTTACAAATTTTCCCCCCAACTTTCCCCACCCACCACGCCAAAACAGGCATCCCACTGTATAACCCCTCCCCCAGTCTGCTCTCTCCTATGTCCTTCCCCATCACCCCTCTGACTTTCCAGTAGGGCAAGATGGATCTTCCTACCCCAGTGCCTGTATATCTTAATTCCCAGTTGAATGTAGATAGTAATAATATTTTTTTTATTTTTTTTAAATTTTAAATTTATTTTATTAAATTTTTTTGAGTTACATATTTTCTCCCCATCTTTCCCCCTCCCACCACCCCAAAACAGCCATCCCAGT
>CM053584.1:352100869-352138955 GCA_028627135.1 Pseudochirops cupreus
ACAACAGCAATACGCTGTACCTGACCTTGAGAAAGTCGTTGACTCTTTGTAGTAATATTCCACTGAATAGAGTGAAGACTTAAGGATTCTGGGATCCAAGGCTCATAGATCAAGAATGAAAGAGACCCCAGGAGCCACTGGGTAGAACCATCTTATTTTAGGGCGGAGGACATTGAAGCCCAGAGGGGTTTGTGGCAAGCTCATCAAGCTGCTGAGGGAGAATTTGAACACAGGTCTTCCTGACTCAGAGCATAGTGCCCTACGCACTCTGACAGAGACAAAGTGGGTAATAGGAAAAACTAGAGTTCAAAGCTGGACCCAACCTCCTCCTCCTCCATTCTCTTCCTTCTCCTTTCGGCTGTCCAGCCTCATTTTTTTTCAAACAGCTCTTTAGAAATACCCTTCAAACCTTTCTTGTTTCCAAGATAAGTGAGCCTACATAGTTACTATTTAACTCTACTGAAGATCTCTAATTTGTTTACATGGAGCTTTAGTTTAAATAGTTGACTTTCAAAGTAGAAACAATAATTCTCTTTACTCTCTTCTTCCTTCTTCCCTTTCCCACCATGCCCCAGAAGGAAAAGTTATCTGGTTTAGTGGAAAAAGTCCTACATTTGGAGAGAACTGAAGTTCCAATCTCGCATTTCATTTAACTTTTTGTAAATCATTTTCCTTCTCTGAGAGGCAGTAACTTGCTTGTAACATGAAGAGAAGTAGCTAGAGGTCACAGTAGTTAGAGTAGTGGACCTGAGAGTTAGTCAGGGAGATCTGAGTTCAAATGCTGCCACAAATATTTACTGGCCATGTGATCCCTAGACAAGTCACATAACCTCTGCTTGCCTCAGTTTTCTCATCTGTAAAGTGGGAATCATAGTAACACTACCTCCCAGATTGCTGTGAGGATTAAAATGCAATATTTATAAAGCATTTTGCAAATCTTAAAGTGCTATGTAAATATAAGCTATGACTATCATGGGGTGGGAAAGATTCTAGATTTGGAGTTAAAATTCCAGCTCTGCTTTTTACCACCTGTGTGACTTTGTGAAGGACTCTTCATGTCCTTGAGAAGACCTCTGAGGTCCTGCCCAGCTTTAAATCTGCTATCTTATACTGGAGCACTGTGTGAGAAATATGTAAGTTCTAGTAAAGTCCCAAATGATCTCTCAAAGAGTAAACACTGTGTAACATATATGATATAGTTGTTATTGTTCAGTGGTTTTAAGCTGTGTCCAACTCTTTGTGACCCCATTTGAGGTTTTCTTTGCAAAGATACTAGAGTGTTTTTCCTTCTCCTGCTCATTTAACAGATGAAACCGAGGCAGATAGGGTAAAGTGACTTACCCAGGGTCACACAGCTAGTAAGTGTCTGAGGTCAAATTTGAACTCAGGAAGGAGTCTTCCTCACTCCAATTCCAGAGCTCTGTGCACTATGACACCACCTAGGGGCTGGTGATATAGATGGGGAGACAAGATAGATACATTGATTAAAAAATCAAAGACAGGATACAAACAAATCTGATGCAAACCAAGTATCTAAATGCCGGTGGTGGGTCTGATTATAGAGTGAAAAGAAGTGGAGTCAGGCGACAGTTTACAAGGGAAGTCTTGAAAGAAGAGACTTTTGTGAGCTGTGTTTGAAAGGAGGTAGCATTAAGAGCATTGGATTTGGAGGCAAGAGACCCAGATTTGAATCCCGGCTCTGCCATCCATGCGCCCTTAGGCAATTTCCTTAGCCTCAGTGGGCCTCAGTTTCTCCATCTGTGAAATGATGGGGCGGCACAATATGATTTGTCTCGTAGGTCCCTTGTAGGGCTACAGAGGGGGTATGGGAATAAACCGTTTGGTCGTCTCAGGGTCAAATAAGAAGATACTCCTGCTTTGGAACAAAGGACTCAAGTTGAAGAAGTTAATCAATAGCTCAAGGCCCAAGGCTACCGTGCTTCTTATTCCAACCAGTATCCGGCTCTCACTTTTCCTGAGGGTAAGTTTTCTGATCTAGGGAGGACAATTGTTTCCATAGCTACCAATTGTTCTCACAGAGATGCGTTTCTGACTCCAGGTGGGTTCTGAACAGAAAGCCACTAGTTTCCCCAGTAAATGCCCCTGCTAATAAAGACGAGAAAAACCATACAAAATGAAAGATAAATGGAGCAGAGAAAAATAACATGTTGAAATTTCCATGAGGCATCAGCTGTTTGCTAAAAACAACAATAACCATCTAATAGGGCGGACGAGGAGGATGGCTCTCGAGGACCGCAGACAAGTTCTGTCAGTCTGCCAGGCTGGGGCAGATGGCAGGCAGGGCAGGCCTCTGTTTGACAATGGAATATTTGTGAGGCAGAAAAGAAGGCATCTTACATACACTCATTTTAATCTCACACATCTCTAATGCATTTAAAGGAAAATAGCACTGATTAAGTCATGAATCATGATCTAACAGGATCTTTGCTCTCATTCATTCACTCCCCCGTTCATTTAATGAGCTCTCCTGGGTATTAGAATGTTAGGCTTGCTAAGGGTTATGATACCAAATACAATCCTCACTAATTTGAGGTAAGGTGGTGGTGGTGGGGGCAGAGGCAATCTGAATTCATGAAAATACGAATGTTAAGAGAAATGAAGTTTATTATTTTAGGAGCAGTGTGGTATAACTGAAGAAAGTTGGCCTTCTGATCAGGAGAAATGGGGGCTCAAACAGTACCCCTGACACCACCTGTGTGACTTTAGCCAAGGGATTTAACCCTTCAGAGCCTCTATTTCATCATCTATAAAACAATCGTAGTAACATCTTTGTTATTTCACAGGTGATGGTTAAATAGATCTAGAATGACTTGCAAATTACTCTAGATAATCATCAGGTGTAATTATGAAAGACAATGCATGCACTGATTATATTACAGTATGTCAGGGACCTCTATGGCAGTCTGGGGAAACCTGTGGATTCCTTAAAGCAAAAATTTTAAGTGCATAAAAAATATACGGGATTGCAAAGGAAATCAATTACACTGAAAAACAGTTATCAACATATTTTTAAACAACAAATACACAAACCCTAGGTTAAGAACCCCTGAACTAGGCCTTGGCTAGCAGTGTTGACTGGTAAAGGATCCCAAGATCCTTTATTTTCATCAATATATGAGAATAGATTGAAATTGGCACATCAGTCTTGTGTGCTTTCTCACATGGGTGCATCTAAATTTTAATCTCTGAAATCTAAAATCTAAATCTCTGAAGATCAGAGATACATCAAGAAATAGAGATGAGGTAAATAAAAGATAATTAATTAATTAAAATATAAAAGTATTTTTAAAAATGAAGTGTACTAAAACCATCTGTCCTCTCAAGTACTTAAAAAATTCCACCCCATACTCCCATCAATTTCTTGTGCATATTCTTAATTGGTTTGGCCAACTCTTTCTTCATGTATAATCTAAAACATGAAACTGAGTTCAGCAATCAAATCTAAATATTGGAATTCAAACATATGAAGTTTGAGGTTCACTGGGTGACCAAATAGATGATCTTTTTTGTTCAGTCATGGGATGACCCAAATGGACTCCTGGATACAATTTGGATAAAAGGAAAAGTTTTCAAAGAAGATGGATGAGGAAACTGTGCAAAAGCCGATCGATGATTCTGCATTATGTAAAGCCTGGTGAGTGAAATTATGAACGCTAAGCCAAAACAAGACATGAATATTAATGAGGGTGGGGAAGGGAAGAGGGGGGAGGAGGGGAAGGAGAGGCTGCTCTGGCCCATTCCCAGTGTTTGGATCAAGGAAGAAAAAGGAGCCTGGATGCAGCTGACCTCTTCTACATGCACACTTAGAAGGGTCAGGGAAGAGAAGAGAGAAAAGGAAAAGGAAGAAAGGATCTTATGGGCTCATCTCTTCCAGTTCCAAATGAGTTCATCTGAGACCCACAGGGAGTGAGTGACCTGCCCTGGCCATACAGACAGGAAAGAGCTTGACTACTTGATTCATTACTTGTCTTCTAACTCCACGTTTCATATTCTTCCCACCTCACAGTTCTGTCATTCTGTTTCAATCGCCAATTTAACAATCATTTATTAATCACTTAACTCTGCACAGAACAGGTCTTTAATAAAAGCTCTTTGGATTGAAGTACTCATTATGTGCAAGGCACTATCTCAGGTGCTAAAGATAAGAAAGGAAAAGTGGACAGGTCTTGCCTTTAAGGAATTTATAATCTATGAAGCCCTCCACAAATAAAAGTTTTTCTACCTTAAATAACTTACTCTCCCAGCCCCTCCTTCCTTAAGCCCCGCTTGTCATCCAGTTCTGCAAGAGAGTGAGGAAAAATGAGGAGGGAGAGAGGATGGGTAAGCAGGGGTAGGCAAGTGTAGTCCAAAGCATCTTGGGGGCTTATTGCTTTATATTGACTCCTCTATTATGTTCTGCTGTATACATGGAAATGTGTTTTCTTTCTTATTTTGTATTTAAGTTTAAAATAAGTTCAAATATAATGAAAAATAACTAAAAAAAAAATAACTAAAAGAATTGGAGGAAAAAGTACCTGGGGGACAGAGGAGAAGGAATAGTGTTAACAAAAACAATGTTATAGTAACTTCAGAAGTACTTTGTTATGACTCAAAGTCTTCTGTCAGAGGCTCCCTCCTGAAAAGAAAGCCCTGGAAATGTTTTTGGACACTTTCCATTCTCTCTCTCCTTACCCCTACCCAGATGGTCTGATTACTCCCAATTCCAAACATCCTGGTGTTTACCACCAGGTCCTGATTAGTGTGAAGAATGAATCCTTTGAGGTGGTCACATTATTTGAATTTGTGCTCTTTGAGGGGTCATTATATGTAAAATATAGTCATTGGTTCCATTCCAATGGGAATATGCAGTGTGAATTCAAATAAACCACCATTTCACTGGATGAATTATTCTCACTATATTAGTGAGGTCTAGCTATAGTCACTAACTCCCCTCACAATCACACAGAATCACAAGGCCCTGAACATGAGCAGATTTATTTAGGGGCAATGGAAATAAAAAGACTCTTGTTGGAACTCATAAAAGATAGTAATATCCACTGATGAGTAACCCATCCCTAGAGGTCTGTACAGTTTCATCATAGCACTGAATGGGCATGGGAAGCATAGCCTAGATCAGCGGAGGGGGGGGGGGGGAAACTGCAGCCTCGAGGCCTCATGTGGCCCTCTAAGTCTTCAAGTGCCGCCCTTTGACTAAATCCAAACTTCACAGAACAAATCCCAGTAATAAAAGGATTTGTTCTGTAAAACTTGGACTCACTCAAAAGGCTGCACCCAAGGACCTAGAAGGCCACGTCTGGCCTTGAGTTCCCCACTCCTGGCCTAGATGATTGCAATAGTTGGTGGTGGGGCTGCCTTCTTCAAGCCTCTCCCCATTCCAATCTTTCCTCCATTCAGGCACTAAAGTGATTTTCTTAAAGTGCAGGTCTGATCGCGGCTTTCAAAGCCCCCATAACCTAGCCTTGTTCTACCTTCCAATCTTCTTACACCTTACTTTCCGGCATATTTTCTTCCACCTAATGACACCGGCCTCCTGGCTGGTCCTTGAACAAGACATTCCATCTCTCAGCTCTGGGCATTTTCTCTACCTGTCCCTCATACCTGCCTGGAACCTTCTCCCTTCTCTGCTCCAACTACTGACCTCTCTGGCTTCCTTTATGTTCTAAGATCCTATCTTCTGCAGGAAGCCTTCTCCAGCCCTCTTAACTCCAGTAATTTCCTTCTGTTAATTTTTTCTCTCTGCCCTGTTTACAATTTGCTCTGTGTGTGTGTATGTGTGTGTGTGTGTGTGTATGTTTGTAGACACACATATGTATATATACATATATGTATACACACGTATATATACATATATGTATACACACACATAGTTTGCATGTTGTCTCCCCCATTAGATTGTAAGTTCCTTGAGGGCAGGTACTGTTTCCTTTTGCCTCTTTTTGTAGCCCCAGTGCATCCCACAGTGCTTGGTATATAGCAGCACCTAATAAGCATTGACTAATTGATAGCTGTTCTGATGAAAAACTAGAGATCTTAGTGGACCCCAAATTCAATATAAATCAGCAGTGCGATATAGCAACCAAGACAGCTAATACAATCTTGGACTGAATTAGGAGAGACATAGCTGGAGAGGACCCAGAAGAAGGCAAACAGAATGGTGAAGGACCCTGGTGATGTTTATTCTAGAGAAGAGATGTGAGAGGACATGAACAGAGCAGTGATTAGATTTGTTCTGCTTGGCCATGTGGTACAAAACAAGTAGCAATGGGTAGGAGCAGCAAAGGGGCAAATATAGGCTTGGAGTCAGAAAGAACTCAGTAACAATCAGAGTGGTCCCAAAGTAAAGGGACTGCTGGGGGAGGTGATGGATTCTCCTTCCTTACAGGTCTTGAAGAAGAGGCTGGATGCTATAGTGATTGGCCACTGAAGAATTTCCAATTCTTAGAATTCCTAATTCTAAAATTCTTTGTTTCTAGAGCAGCGTAAGGGAAATTTTTATGGGATGAAAAGGGCAAATGAAGTCTCATTACCTGCTATTGGACCCACCCAAGCCTAGACCAGCTTGTCTTCATTCCTCTTCAGACTCATTCCTGACTCTATGTACTTTCTCCACTACATCAGGGAGCTGGTACCTCCCTCCTCTTTGCTATCTTCCTCTTGTGTATTATCTTCTCCCATTAGAATATAAGCTGGTAGAGGGCGGGGGATGTCTTTCTTTCTGCTTTTATTTGTATTCCTGGTGCTTGGCATATAGTAAACACTTCAAAAAGGCTTGTTGATTTGACTTTTAGGATGTCTGAGTTAACACTGGTTCATTTTGTGGCATCATTCCTTTTAAGGGACCCCAAAGCTCTGGGAAATTCCTCTTCATCCACTGGGATTTCTCTTATGCCTAAGTTGGAGTAGGTGGTCTCTGAGGTTCTTTGCAGCTCTCAAATTGTACAATTTTGTGCTGTGGCCCTCTCCATGTCAGTGGCTGTTCTTTCAAAGGCTGCTCTTCCATTCCTCTTCTCAAGGTCTGTCTTCCTGTCCCCTCTTGTTCTCCAGTCCTACTTCCTGCAGCTCTCGTTTATTCCCATAATGTGTTGATTGTTTTTCACAGGCTTCTTTGTTCCTTGCTGCCTTGTAATTCTTGTGTCACTCCTGCCCCTTCAAAGAAGTGTATGATTAGAAAAGGAGGTGGGTCAGTCATGTAACGAGAACAGAACTGAAATGATGGACAGCCTTATGCACCAGGAACACCTATGTAAGGTCAAGAAATCTGAAGGAAGTATTCAAGCATGGTCAGTGCATCCACTGTGGAATATTAACAAGAGAATAAGGACAAGAGTCTCCCAGGATGAGGAGGCATGAATAGATTGGGATCCACTGTTGAGGGCTGGGTGGTTGGTGGTTGTCCTGTATTCTCAAATCGGACCAAAATGACATCATTATGCTAGAGTCAAGTTTCAGTGTGTCCGACTGTGGTAGATAAGACCAGCATGAACTCAGAATGTTCTACCACAGGTTGGGCACAAATTGTCCCTGTAAATATTTGGGGTGGATTCTGTAAATCTGTGCATACTCACCTTGATGAAATCCCAGATCCTTTGAAGCATCAAAGTTTTCATCAGCTTTCCAGCAGATGGCGCTTGATTCCTTTTCTAATAGCTCCACTTTCTAACCTAGTCCATAGGATAAGACTCTTTATATATATATATATACATATATAAAATATCTTTTCTTTTTACATGTTTACAAACATTTTTGCCACTCTTCTTCATCCTCTTTCCAGCCATCCCATGTAACAAAGAATATTTTTTAAAGAAAAAGAAAAAAAAGGGGAAGGCCCAGCAAAATTAAACAATACATCAAAATATTTTTAAAACATATATGGTATTCCACCCCTCTGTGAAGGAGTGGGATGGAAATATTTCCTCACATCTCTTATTTTTAACCGTATTTATTCTAATTAATTTTACAACAATAATTTTTATTGTTTTTTTGTGGTGGTCCTTTCCATTCACATTGTTATAATCTGTATATAGGTTGTTTTCTTGGTTCTGCTCACTTCACTCTGCATCAGTTCATCTATATCTTCCCATGCTTCTCTGTATTCATTATGTTTATTGTTTCAGAGCCATTATATTCCACAATTCCTTTAGTCATTCCCTGAATGATGGACTTCTACTTTGTCTGCAGTTCTTTGCCACCACAAAAATTGCTGCAATAAATATTTTTGAGTATATGATATTCTTCTTATCGATGACCTCTTTGACACATAAGTCTCGTGGAATCACCGAGTCAAAGGGTAGGGATATTTTAAAGTCACTTTATTTGTATAACTCCAAATTTCTTTTAAAAATGACTGGACTAATTCATAGCTCCCTCAACATTGCACTACTATGCCTGCCTTCCCACTTCCCCTCTAACATTGGTTATTCCTATCTTTTGTCAATTTTTCTAGTTTGTCAAGTATAAGCTGAAATCTTGAAGTCGTTCTGATTTGTGTTTGCTTCTCTTCCCATTGTGACTTGGAACATTATTTCATACAGTTGTTCATAGGTTGCATTCTTCTTCTTTTGAATTCTTCTTCTGAGAACTCACATCTTTTGACCATTTATCTATTGGAGAATGACTTTTAGGCATTAGACACCATATGGTGTCCCAAAAGTCTTAGTGCAGTTTAAAGCTATTCAAGAATTTATTTCTCTCTGTCTCTGTCTCTCTCTTTGTAATATATGGTAGAGTAAGAATCTTCAGAAGTCTCTTCTTTACCTGAGTATATTTACAGCTGAAAACAAAATTCCATACTAAAGGGCTTTCATTTTTCTAAAGCCTTTTTTTTTCCCATGTAATGTTCCCACAGCCCCTGGTATCATAGACATGGGGTCTCCCAGGAACCAGTCACTAGATCAGGGATTATTAACCTTTTTCCCTTTTGGCAGTCTTTTAAATCCTGTAGATCCTTTCTCAGAATAGTGTCTTTAGATATGTAAATCAAGAACATAGGATTTACAAAAGAACTCAATTTTTACTGAAATACAGCTATCAAAATATATATTTAAAGTTCACAGATCCCTGTTTAAGAACCCCTGCACTAGACGAACTGTCTGCCATTGTAGCTGATATATTGGCTTCTGTCTACAGTTTCATGGTGACTTAAAGGTGACTGATGTTGTGGTGCGTCCTTTCTTCTAGGATTTGGACAGTCCTCCCAACTGCATGAGTATTTCCTTTGGTCAGTCATTGAATACACAAGGCCTTACTATTTGCCAGGGACTGTGCTAAGCGTGGGAGTACAAACACAAACAAAAAGAAAGAGTTGCTGCTCTCAAGGAGTTTACATTCTAATAGGGGAGGGGAACACTTTAAAAAGAGAACTAATGGCAGCTAGGTGGTGCAGTGAATAGAGCCCAGGCCAAGAAGTCAGGAGAAAGCTCAGTTCAAATCCAGTCTCAGACGCTTGACACACTTATTAGCTGGGTGACCTTGGACAAGTCACTTAACCCCTTGCCTTCCCCCCTCCAAAAAGGAAAAAAAAATGAAATCTTTAAAAAGAAGTGTGTGTGTGTATGTGTGTGTTTGTGTGTGTGTGTGTGTTAAGTAGGGGCATGATGGAGTCTGAAGCTTAACCTACTAAGAAATAGATTTTTTAAAAAACAACTAAGATTTTGGCAATTGGTACCATTACTTCCTGGCAAATAGAGGGGGAAGAAATGGAAGCAGTGTCAGATTTTATATTCTTGGGCTCAAAGATCACTGTAGTAACAACTGTAACCATGAAATTAAAAGAGTTTTGTTCCTTAGAAGGAAAGTACAGCATACTAAAGCAGAGACATCACCTTGCTGACAAAGGTCTGTATGGTCAAAGCTATGGTTTTCCCAGTAGCAATGTATGGCCATGAGCATTGGAATATAAAAAAGCTAAGGGCCGCAGATTTGATGATTTTGAATTGTGGTGCTGGAGAAGACTTTTGAGAGTTCCTCGGACAGCAAGGAGATAAAATCTGTCAATACTTAAAGAAATTAATTCAGGTGATTTACTGGAAGGTCAAATATTGAAACTGTAGCTTAAATACGTTGGCCACAAAATGAGAATTTGGGTCTCTTAAAAAAAAAGCTCCCAAACCCTGATGTTGGGAAAGATTGAAGGTAAAAGGGAAAGGGAATGGCAGAGGATGAGATGGACAGATGGTGTCATGGAAGCAACTAATATGAGCTTGGACAGACTTGGGAGAGGGTGTCAAATAGAAGGTCCATGAGGTCATAAAGACTGACTGAACAAGAGCAATGGGGAGCCCCCCTCCAAGAAGGCAATGGAAGAAGCCATATAATCAGAGGGAGAAGCTTAAAATGCTAAGGGTCCTTCTGAGGTGAGAATTCCAAGATTATAATTATCTTCCAAGATGAAGATTTTTCTGGAGCATGATGGAGGAGTCTGGAGTAGAGCCTGGAGAGAATTAAATTGTACCCTCTGAGTCTAGGTATTCAGGGGGATCACCTTCCCAACCGTTTCTCCGTTCTCCACACTTCCCTCAGGCAAATGAGTAGGGTTATTTGTCAAGGAAGAAGAGGGAGTCAGTGTGAAATTAGAGGAGTATGGAATAATTGGAAAAGATGAAGAATCAACACCACCAGCTGCTGTCTTCAGGAGGGTACTAGATATCCAATAAATGTTTGCTCCATGAGTCAGTGAGGTTTTGCTTTCTTTCCTTTGGTTAGAAGAGGAAAGCAAACAGCTGAGCGGACAGAGACAGTGGAGCAAAGGGGTCTGACCCAGGCCAGGAAAGGAAATGGAAAAATACAGAGAAAAGTTATGTGAAATATTAGTGTTTTGTGTGGTTGGGAGATCCTGCAGTATTTTCAGGAGGTGGTTGGGAAGAGGAGGGGTAAAAACAAGAGAAGGAAAAATAAAAAGAAGAGGGAGAAATGTACCTTGGTGTGTGTGTGTGTGTGTGTGTGTGTGTGTGTGTGTGTGTGTGTGTGTTGATGTGTATATTTAAAGTAAGAGAAAAACCAGAAGTATTGTAAAGGAATAAAAGAAGCAAGTAACCAGGGAAGGAAGACTTCCCCAGACTCCCTCTTAGGGGGGGACTAAATCAAAACTGGAAGGATTAAGAAAGTTCATCCAGTCCAGCCCCCTGCCTGATTTATCAATCCTCTGTACTACATCCCTGACAAGTGGTTTCTAGCCTCTTCCTAAACATTATCAGTAGAGGCTGACTCACTTTCCCATGAGACAACCTATTCTGTTTTCAGACACCTCTAATTGTTAAAAAGTCCTTCTTTGAGGTTGAAATCTGCCTTGATGTAACTTCTACCTTTCTTTCAGTCTTCTTTCTATCCTCTCCAGGGAACTCTTACTCTGCTGTTTTTCCCACCCAACAGCCAGAGAGAAATTTGAAGACAGGTATGATGCTCTCCTCAATCAATTATTCTCTTCTTCAGTTCCCCCTCTTTCCCCAATTGCTTTTCCATATGATATGAACACATGACTTGGGAATTCTTGATTAGATGATCACCAAAGTTTCCTTCCAGCTCTAAAACCATGTTCCTGTAATCTCATGACAATATTACCATATGAATCCTTTCTTAATCTCCTCTGCTGCTTGAGTTGTGCTCCCCAAATACCATGTATTCATTTTGCACATACTTATTTTGTGTATTCTTGTATATCTACATTTTAACTCCCCTATCCATAGTAAAGCTCCTTGTGACCAGGGACCATTTGCTTTTGTCTTCATCTGACTTGTGCCGGTTACAGCGCCTGATCACAGCAGCCTTGTGACATATTGCTTGGTTCCAGATAAGGTCTGACCAGGGCCTAGTGAAGTAGGACTAACAAGCCCCCTCTTTTGAATATGATACTTATTCAGCCTAAGATCTCACTGGAGTTTTGGTAACCACACCACCCTCAGGGTGCATGTGGAATTTGACATCAATTAAAAGCCTCCAGATCTGTTTTCACATGAGCTACCCATCTATTCTATTCTGTAGTTTGAAAATGGATTTTTAAAAATTTGAGTGTGCTTCTTATCTCTATGGGATTTCACTAGATTTAGCTCAACACTTCAATGTATCATGTGAGAATGCCCATAGTTCTCTATTTTGTCATTGAACATCTAAGTTATTCTTCTTAGCATAGCATTCCCTCTAGGCTCACTCACTAAAAAGCTGGATCCCCAAAGGATGGCTTCTACTCCTACTGACTAGGGTTCAAGAGTTAATTCAAAGGAACTGAGCTTGTTGATGTTAGTGAGCCCCCATCTGGTGTGTTGTTCTCTAATATAAATCAGCTGGCATCAATTAGCTTTTTTAGAAGGAATTTCTTTAGAATGTATAGCAAGAACAGTAGACTTGACTGAGAAGGTATGGCAAGAACAAAATAATTCCCACAAACCAGAGGGCATATTTCCCCTTGATACACACATACAAAGGCCCCTAGTAAGAGTGGGATCAAACTTATATTGCCATTCCAATGAGACACATGGGACTGTAAGGAACATGTGGGGCCCAGGGATACCCTTGATTCCAAGGAATTTCAAGGAATTCCCATCAAGCCTGCTTTGGATTGACAACTGACTCCCTTGTTCATCTTGTCTGGTTCCTTATGGGGTGGAGTGGCTTAACTAAGATGGGACAATCCATTATTGGACTAGGTAGAGCAAGTTGCTCCTCAAGGCAGACTCTTCACCTGATTTAGCTACTTCTACTACTGTTTCCAGTGTCCTCTATTACCAATTCCAACTGCTGAGTGCATGACTCTTCCGACCTTGTGAAGCTCATGAGGTTGTAACCTGGTCAACTCATTCACCTATGATGAGGAAAAAATAAACAAAAAAGAGACCAAAGGAACAGACACATCATAAATTCACAAACCAGAGCAGCTGGGTGGGAGATAGAGGCTGCTGCCCTGCCTCCATCTGAAAGCTCGTAGCAATCTTCCTCAGGAGAAAATCACCAGGACAGAGAACACTTTGATTCAAGTTGGGCTCAGCCTCTCTAGTGCCACTGGTTCTTTTGTCTCCTCAGCCAATCAGAAGACTCTTTCATTCTACGGTACCAGGCTTTCACTCGTTCTTGGCCAGAAGAAGATTCACCAAGCCTTCTGTTGGATTGAAATCAGGTAGGACATATTTTGTATGCTCTATATAACTCACCAGGAAGGGTAAAAAGTGAGAATGCTCCATGGTCTGGGCCGTCAGTGCCTAATTCCCTGTTATATTAGCATCATGCCATCTGTGTGAGAAGCAGAGTGATTTAATGGAAAAAAAAAAACATTGTGTTTGAAGTCAAAGGACTTGGATTTGGATCCTATCTTTGCTACTTTTGATATGTATGACCTCCAGCCTTATTCCGTATATCTGGATTTCTGTTTTATCATTGTAAAATGAAGATGTTCAACTAGGTGTTTTCTAGGATCTTTTCTAGGTCTAACCAGTTAGGTAAGCATAGGATGAACATGCCATTTATTTCTTCATTGAAGTAACTAATAGAAATATTGGACAAGATAGCCAAATACTGGACTCTATTGCACTCCAGTAGACTACTCTTCAAGATGACATTAGCTTATTAATCAACACTATTCAGGTAATGCCTTTCAATCAGCATAGAGTTCTATATCTCTCCATCTCGTCCATAAGGATATGGTGAAGGGTGCTAACAAATGCCTTCTTGAAATCTATTTTCACGACATCTACCATATTTCCTCAGACCACTTCTTTCCTTCTCTCCTTTCCCAGATATGACTTCACTCTCAGTAACTGTCAACCACAATCCCACTGGTCTTAAGACATTGGAAGAAATAGAGAGTAGGTTTTCTTCTTCAAATTATAACAATGCTGAAGTACCACATTCATTAAAAAGGCAAAAATAACTAAAAGCAATGAAACTTGGTATTGTCAAGGTTGTTGAACACATTCATTGTTAGTGGAACTGCAAACTTATGTAAACTTTTGTAAAGCACTGTAGTGGTACATTGTAAAATTTATGAAAATAACAATATCTTTTGACCCAATAATCCCATAATTGAGAACATAGCCTTAAAATAATGAGTTCAAATCCGGCCTCAGACACTTAACACAAAAATTAGCCGTGTGACCTTGGGCAAGTCACTTAACCCCAATTGCCCTCCAAAAAAAACAAAGCAAAAAAAAAATAGAAATAAAACCTCATAAAATAAAAGATAAAAAAATAATGTCACAAACAACAGAATAATTATTTGTATAAAAATTTTCTTAATTGAATTACATATAATCAATTTATACCACAACCAATAGTATATTAATGTGCCTATTTTCTTGTAGACTTTCCCATATCTGTAATTTTCCTTTTTGTTTTTTTGGTCACCCTGACCATTCTGATGGATGTGAGGTAGAACCTCAGGGTTGTTTTAAATTTTATTTCTCTAATAATCAGTGATCTGGAGCATTTTTTAATATGGCTATTGATAGCTTGGGTTTCTTCCCTTGGGATCAGCCAGTGTATTATATGTCATTGAATAACAACTAGAAACAATCTAAATATCCAATAATACAGAAATGGTTGAATAAATGGGAGTACATTAATTAAATGGAATCTGGGTATGAAGTGTGTAAAGTAATCTAGAAAGATCCATGTAGAACACTGCAAAATAAAAGAAGCAGAATCTGAAAATTGGTGACCATGTAGGAAAAAAAGTAGATGAGAATGAATGAATGAACAGTGAATCATGAAGATTTAGAGCAGTGGTTCTCAACCTGTGGGTCGCGACCCCTTTGGGGGTCGAATGGGGGTTGCCTAAGACCATTGGAAAACACATATTTCTGATGGTCTTAAGAACTGAGACACCGCTCCAGGCGGGTTCACCCACATGCAGATATGCCCACATTCAAGTATTAAAGGGTCACAGCATTAGGAAGGTTGAGAACCACTGATTTAGAGCAACTAAAAACTTTTTTTTTAGGATACTTTATGCTTGGTAGCAGAGTGGATGGAACTCTGGGCCTAGAATCGGGAAGACCCTAGTTCACATTTGTCCTCAGACACTAGCTGTGTGACCCTGGGCAAGTCACTTAGCCCTGTTTACCTCAGTTTTCTCATCTGTAAAATGTGCTGGAGAAGGAAATGGCGAACCACTCCAGTATTTTTGCCAAGAAAACCCTGAATGCACATAGGAAGAATTAGACATGACTGAAATATCTGAACAATAGCATGCATTGAAAAATAATTACTGAACACATTGAGTTGGGGGTATTAATGTTCAATGTTAATCTTTCAATAGAACATTTTTTTAAAAGAATCATTCTTCCTCATGGAAAAATTGGGTAGCCCTTCTCTACAGGATACTTACACACAGTAGTGGGCACAGGGCTCTCAGTCGGTGGTGATTAAATATGTGTTTCTGTGTTTACCTTGGCCCTGTGAAGCCTACTGTGTTCATTAACTGCCTAACACTGCTCTGTGATCAGACTTTGTGTGTGAGTTCTCTCAAATCTTTGTCTCCACATTTGTCAGAGGTGAGGCTTCTCTTCCTCCCTTTCTTACCTCCTAGAGATTAAATGAACTAATGTCTCCAGAGCTCCACCAGTGCCCTCAGAAAATGAGCACCAATAAATAAGTCCCTGGGTCTGATTAGTGGAAAAATGAGTTCCTTTTTAAGGCTGTAGGGTGAACTGAGTACATCAACTTTACTCCGGATATTTGACTTCCTGAATCTTCCCTTAAACAATGCCACCTCTGTCTCACCCCCTGGTGAGCAGCCCAGGGAGAACCAGGTTCATTCATGTCACATGTCCTGTTCCTGGAGTGAGTCACTGGAGAGTTGGGCTGCATTTTTAACCTTCAACACGGAGGGAGGTGAGAAGTGTATTAGAATAGAAATCTTTCAACCCTGGTGCTTAGTGTTCTCTTCCATCAACATTTTGCCCTGGGCCTTGACATGGAAACAGGCAAAGGAGGGTCACAGAATGAAGGCCAATTGACTGGGTGACCTGCTCAGAATCTTCCAACAGAAACTTTTTCAGCTGTACTTAGTTTAGTGTGAGTTACCTGGTGGCAAATTCCACAGTGAATGCTGTTCAGGGCTTGTAAATTATCTGTAAATGAAATTCTTCTCTAATTAAACTCTATCTGCAAAGCATATTATTTTCTAAAGTATTAAAAAAAAAATGAATGACCACTTGTTAGAGAATCTGGAGAGGAGATGCTTGATTAGGTGCCAGTTTGGACTAGGTGGCCTCCAAGATTCCTTCTACTTCTGAGGTTCTATTCTTAATAGGCATTATTTTTAATAAATTAGTTTTATTTTTTAAATCAGACCTGTAATATCATTGGCATGGGGAAATGCTGGTGAGAAGCCTCCAGTGCAGATTGTCAATTTATAGTCTTAGAGAATTTCTTGGGCCTTGATGGGCTAAGTGACTTGCCAGGGATCCAACAGCCAGCATGTCAGAATTGAATCTTGAACTGAAGTTCTGCTGATTCTAAGGCCAAATCTTTATCTACTGCGTCATGCTTTGTGATTTTGAATAATAGTTCATAAATCTAGAGAGGACTTGGTCATCAGGCGTTAATACCAGAAGGACTAGGCATGTTAATTGATGCATAAAATTTATTATAATTTTACTGTGAAGTAAAATTGTTCTTCCTATCTTTATTTTCTTTGCCTTGTGGATTTTAAAAATGCATCGTGCCCATCGGTGCAGCTTAATCCTTTGAAATATTATTAAACTCTATTCTTTGATTAAGAGCTTATTACGTGCCAGGTACTTCACTGAGAACCAGAAAGCCAAAAACTGTCCTTCCCCCATGTCCACTAGCAGTTCTGTGAGGTGAGTAGCCAAAGTATTTTTCCATTTTACAGATGAAGAAAATGAGGCTCCATGACATCTAATAATGACCGTCAGAGTTGGGATTCAGAGCCAAGCATATTTCCGGGACCTTCTCTTTGCTATTATTTCTAAATTCAACACTCTAACCCCAAACTCAGAACTCTTTTTTTATTTTCTAAAACGTCTTTTAAAAAATCATTTATTTACTTTTAGTTTATAACATTCAATTTCACAACACTTTGAGTTCCAAATTTTCTCCCCCTTCCTTTCCTCCTCCCCCTCCCTATGGCAGCATGCAATCCGACATAGGATCTACAAATACTTTCACATTAAACATTAGTCAAGTTGTAAAGAAGGGTTATAAGCAATGGAGTGAACAATGAAAAAGAAGGAACAAAACAAAACACAAAAGAGAGAAAGCGTTCAATCTGCATTCAGACTCTAGTTATTTCTCTGGATGTGGATTTCCCTTTCTATCATGAGTCTTGGAGTTGTCTTAATCGTGTTGCATTGCTGAGAGGAGTCCAATCTATCAAAGTTAGTCATCACAGATACTATGTGTCTGTAATAATGTACAACGTTCTCCTGGTTCTGCTCTCCTCACTCAGCATCAGTTTATTTAAGTCTCTCCAGGTTATTATGAAGTCTCAGGACTCTTTCTACAACACCAAGTTTATTGCCCATCGTTGCCAATGTGTTCCACAGAGAAGGATATGAGAATGGCCAATACTTCAAGGATCTGTGGCATGCCCTCTGTGAGACTGAACGCAAAAAGGATAGTGAGGGCAGAGAAGACACCCACAGGGATTACTGGAGGAACTGTAATAGTATTTCAGCTTGAGAACTACAGATCTTTCGACAACACATTCACATGATGACATGTACATCTTGGACAACTCATGGGTCAATTCATATATGGCCCTCATAGCTCTTCCTTTCCTAAAGTTAGACAGGGACTCAGGAAAATGCTAGTAGATTTGCAGAGGAGAAAATATGATATAGTGGAAAGAGGGAGTCATGTGAAGACCTGACTCTGCTGTAAATTAGCTGTGTGACCTTGGGCCTCAGAGACATGCCTTCAATGGAAGGAACACAAAAGAGTAAATTGAAGGGTTTGTACTACATGATTCTAAGGTTTTCTTCTAACTTTTCAGATTCCGTCATTGTTTTGGAAAATGTCACAACACCTCAGCCTGCAGCTGGGGTACAGAGGAAATAGAAGTCTAATAACCTTGGTTTTAATCCCTGCTTTCAATTTAGTTCTTATGTGACCTTGAGCAAGTCACTTTTTTTCCTACCTCAGTTTCCCCAACTCTCAAAGAAGATGGCTGGAATGGATGGTATTTAAAGTTCCTTCTAGTCAACATTTTTTTTTTGTATTATGTCATTAAGTTAAAGAAAAATAAAGCTACTTCCAACAACTACAACAAAACAAATTTGCAGTGTCTTCTGTAGCATCCTTTCCCCCTTGAAAAGCCCCACCTGGATTTCAAGGAAGCATCAAGGTGCCATGAAGGCCTTGGAGCTGAATTTCTATATTCCACCCTAGATCCTAGAACTTGTGAATCTAAGCTGCTACTTTCTGGCTTTTTGGCTTTGAAAAAGTCAAAGCATCAGTCTAGGCTTCAGTTTGTGAAATGAGATGGTTTGGTTTTGTTGTTCACTTGAACCCCTTCCGGGTTTAAATCCTACCTGACTCTACCTTATACTAGTAGCCTTTCTACTATGGTCCAATGACTTTCTTACTTCATTTCAATCTTGTCCAACTATGCAAGATACGAAGCTGTGAAGTCAGAATGACAGACTGCAGGGAGAAGGACCCTGCTGGGTCCAGTCCAGTTAGACCTTCAGAGGGCTGTCCCACAGCAGATGGATCTCATAAGCCTTTCATTCCTGAAAGCAAGAAGGCCCTCCCAGGCTTCCCCTACAGAGAAAGCCTCCTACTGAAAGAGGAAGAAGAGAAGTGAAGAAGGAATGGAAGGAAAGGAGAAGTTTCCTTTCTGTGGGTTTGAGCTACTCTAATGTCACCAATGTCTAGAGTTCTCCTACAAAGTGTAGGCAAATAATAATAAGATAACAGAGTTATAGATTCAGAGTTGGGAGGGACTTTAGAGGTCACTGAGTCTAACACTTTTATTTTATAAATGGGGAAACTGAGGCAGAGGATATGACTTACTCAGAGTCAATCAGGAAGTATCTGAAATGAGATTTGAACGCCTTCTTTCTAACTCTTAAGTCCAATGTCCCATAAACTATGCCAGGGGTGGGGAACCTGTGTCCTTGAGGCCACATGTGGCCTTCTAGGTCCTTGAGTATGGCCTTTTGACTGAGCCCAAGTTGTACAGAACAAATCCTTTTCTTAAGGGCATTTGTTCTGTGAAGTTTGGATTCAGAAGGGCTGCACTTGAGGACCTAGAGGGCTACATGTGACCTTGAGGCCAGATGATTTTAGAGAGGTTTTCACATAAATTATCTCATTTGACCTTCGCAATAACCTTATGAGGTAGGTGATAATAATCCCTGATATTTACATAGCACTTACATTTTTTCAAAGCATTTTATGTATATTATTTCACTTGAGTCTCATAGCATCCCTTTGAGTTAGCTATTATCTATATTTTACAACTGGTGAATTTAAAGGATGCATCCATGATCGGACAACTTGTAATATTTAGAAGGTAGTATTTGTACCCATCTCCTGGATTCCAAACCCAGATCTCTATCCCCTTTGTCATATGACCTTTCCAATGGTAAGGACAGGTGCTATGACCTCCCAGCTTATAGATGAGGAAACTGAGACTTAGAGAGCCTTCAACAACTTTTGCCAATCCACACAGAAAGGAACCAATCTTGACTCAGTTCAATGTTCTTGGCCATGAACACTTATCTGGTACTAGATTAAACAGGCCAGAATTGTGGACACCTGACAGGTCTTTATCCAGTTAATAGTAACAAAATAATTTATCTCTATGGCATGTTTAACTTTTTGAAGTACCTTCAACTTCACCAACTGATAAATGATAGAAGAATACGAACAGACAGTTTGCAGAAGAAGAATTCAAAGCTGTCAACAATCTTGTGAGAATGTTCTAAATCACTAACAATTAGAGAAATGCAAATTAAAACAACTCTGAGGTACTGCCTCATACCCATCGGATTGTCTAAAATGACAGTAAAAGAAAATGGCTAATGCCAGAAGGGTTGTGGGAAAACAGGTACACTCATACACTCTTTGTGGGGCTGTTCACTAGTCTAACCATTCTGGAGAACAATGGAACTATGTCCAAAGGGCAATAAAACTGTACATACCATCTTCGACCCAGCAATAACACTACAAGGAGAGCAAAGAAAAAGGAAAAAGACCTATATGTACAAAAATACTTATACCAGCTCTTTCAGTGGTGGCAAAGAATTGGAGACTGAGGGGATGTCCATCAATCAGAGAATGGCTAAGTAAATTATGATACATGAATATGATGGAATATTATTGTGCTGTAAGAAATGATAAAGGGAATGGTTTCAGAAAAACCTGAGGAGACTTATATGAACTGATGAGAAGTGAAGTAAACAGAACCAGAACAATTTGCCCAGTAACAGCAATATTATAAAGATAAACTAATTCAGTGCTCTACCACAATTCCAAAGGACTCATAATGAAAAAATGCTATCCACCTACAGATTGAGAACTGATAGACTAAGCCTGCAAATTAAAGCATATTTTTTCCTTTATTCTTCTTGTTTCTCAGATCCCCTCAAACATAGCTAATGCAGAAATATGTTTTATACAACTTCTTATGTTTAATGGGTATCATATTTCTTGCTTTCTCAATGGGTGTAGGAAGGGGGGGAAGGAGAGAGAGAATTTGGAACTAAAAAGAAATGAATAAATTTTTGAAAAATAAGGTACCTTCATGTTTATCATCAATCACTTTATCTTCACAATGCTTTAGGGCAATTATTATTATTATTGCTCCCATTTTATAAATGAAGAAACAGATATAGAGAAATTAAATTACTTGTCATGGAAGAGCCAGGACTGCAATTCCTGTGTTCTTTCCAATATGGTCATATAGAAATGGCATTCATTGGCCAACTGAGCTTGCATGCTATTTGATGGATTGGTTGAAACATTCATTTATTCAACAGACATTTTTTGAGTGGCCGCTCTGTCCAAGGTGATGCTTTAGGTGTTTGAGGTAAAAAGACAAAAAAATTCCAACAGTCTCAGAGTTTACTAGGGAGAGTGGAGCATAGAAAGGGATACGAAAAGAACACTCATAAACATGTGGCAGCTAGGTGGCGCCATAGTGGATAGAGTGCTTGGCCTTGAGTCAGAAAGACTCATCTTCCTGAGTTCAAATCTGGCCTCAGACACTTACTAGCTGTGTGACCCTGGGAAAGTCACTTCACCCTGTTGGCCTCAGTTTCCTCATTTATCAAATAAGCTGGAGAAGTAAATGACAAACCACTCTAGTATCTTTGCCAAGAAAACCCCAAATGGGGTCATGAAGGGTTGGACACCATTGAACAACAACAGCAACAAACATGTAGTTCTTGTGTCTGAGGATGTCTCTTGCCTTTAAAGTCCTGGGTACATTTGGGGGATGTTTGACTGGAATATAGAATATGTGGAGGACAGTTATGTGAAATTAGACTAGAAAGACTATTTAGGGCCTTAAGACATCTGGCAGGGGTATCCCAACACATCCAGGTAGGATACTTATCACTAAGTAATGAAGTAGATGAAGTTAGTTTGTCTTCAGTGCTTTTCTCTTTAATGCTTGACCTCTCTTTTTTAGTCTCTTCTAGCTGCCTCCCTAGGGTAACCCATCTTTAAGAACTTTCTTATTATCTCCCCACTCTCTGCCCACCAATCAAAACTTAACTCTTTTGGGGCATCAATCATCCAAGGGTCTTCCTGAGATTTCATTTATCTAGTTAACTATTTTGTATTAAAGACATTGTTGAATATTTTTTTTTGGGGTGGGGAAGGCAGGGCAATTTTGGTTAAGTGACTTGCTCAATGTCACACAGCTAGTAAATGTGTCTAGTGTCTGAGGTCAACATTTGAACTCAGGTCCTCCTGACTCTAGGACTGGTGTTCTATTCACTGAGCTACCCCTATTAAGGACATTTTGCACAATATTTAACAAATATCCTCTCATTTCCACTTCACAACAGCTTAGTTTGGAGCTATCTTCTTCTGGAGGCCTTCTCTGAAGCCCTGCAAGCAGATCTCCCTCCCCAAATCTACTTCATCTGGATACTCTGGGAATTAGCACTGCAGCCACTATAATTCCTCATTTACAGATAAGGAAACTGAAGCTGAGAGAAGTTCAGTGATTGTCTTGTGGGTCCACAGCCAGTAAATGTTGGAGGCAGAATTTGAACTCAGGTCTTCCTGATTCCTGGTTCAGTATTGTCTCCACAATACAATGCTGCCAAGAAGGTTAATGTTTTACTCCTTCTGAGTTATACATTTGTGCTTTAACAGGAGCCTTCTGGAGATGAAGCTTTAATTCAGAAGAATGATTGCAAATAGCTGGAATTAAAGTCACCACGGCCATCCAAAAAAGGAGATACTTTGGTTCAGGGGCCATTTCAGCAACCCTAAAGCAAAGTTATATAGGTGGCACTCTAGTGGACTGATGCACAGGGCAGGCTTTTGCCTTCAGGCTCTTTTGAAACAGCTGGAGCGTAGGAGGGAGCAGAGGGGAGAGGGCATTGAGGAGTAGGAAGGATTGACCATTAGAGTAGCTGTGGTTGAAACAGGAAGTTGCTAAGCCTAGTGCAGCCTCTAGTTGATTGGCTGAGCCAGCTCTTAAGGCCAACAGGTGTCAGCACTTTCATTTATAAGAGACAGGGCCTTGCAGAAATAAATGTCAGCCTTTTGTTTGCCTTGCAGTTCCCTGGAAGAATAAGGCCCCAAGGGCCCAACTGTACTGTCAAGTGGTTATCTGACCAACACCGAAGCAAACTGTGCTTAAACAGAAACACTATGGCATGACAGAATGAGAACAGCTTAACAGCCAGGGGAGCTTGGACACACTTATCCCTCATGTTCCACTACCTAGTTAGATGCTGACGCTCTGGTTTGCATGAGTTTTTAAAAAAAAAGGGGGGAGGAAGGTTTCCTTTAAAATTTTAAATAGACTTTTAAACTCCCCCCCCCTTAGTCACTCCCAATTCTAATTAGGAAGATGGAAGATCCAAGCTTAAATCTGGAAGTCTCACAGAGGAATGCAAGAGAAGAGCATTGGAGCATCTCACAGCTGAAAGAGACCTCAAAGGCAATCAAGGCCAACTTGTACCTGAGCAGGCATCCCCTCTGCAATATCCCTTTCAAGTGGTCATCCAGTCTCTATGTGATGCCTTCAATGATGGGAAACTCAGTCTTTCTAGGAAGCTCATTTTCTTTTTGAACAGCTCTCATTGGGAAGGTTTTACTTCCAAATAGGCTAAAAGGGAGGAAGAGAAGGAATTGGAAGCTTCAAGCCTCCCCCTCCCCCAATACCTTTTCTTGCTCTATCAAAAGTGATGGAGTAGAATGGTTAAAAAAAAAAAGAGTTTCAGAGCTAGAAAGACCCTCTAGCCCCTGTTCTCTCACATGAAAAGTGAGGAAATTGAGGCCCAGGACTATTAAGTGCCTTGCCCAAGGTTCTGAAAATACTTGGTTGAAAAGCTGGTTTCCCAACTTCTGACCACTTTTGGCCCCTTCTTGCCTCCCAATATTCCATTGACCAACATTTATTGAGAGACCATTGTGGCAGGTGGCATACTGTCCTACAGAGAAAGAGCAATACGAAGATCCAATAATACATGACTGCTAGGTGGTGAAATGGAAGAACACTGGGCTTGGAATCAGGAAGACTCATCTTCATGAGTTCAAATCTGGCCTCACACACTTATTAGTTGGGCAAGTCACTTAACTCTGTTTGCCTCAGTTTCCTCATCTGTCAAATGAACTGGAGAAGGAAATGGCAAACCACTCCAGTATCTCTGCCAAGAAAACCCTAAATGGGGTCAAGAAGAGTCAGGCATGACTGAAAAGTCTACAACAACTTGCCCTCAAACTTATGATTTAATAGAAGGGAAGGGAAGACTTGGTTAAATAACTACAAAAAAATATAATTGAATAAGAGAGGTGTGAATAAAAAAATACTGAAGAATGATGAATGAATGAATGAATGAATGAATGAATGAATGAATGAATGAAAACCATTATTAAATAACACTATATTTCAAGAGTGGAATATAAATATAAAAAGCAAGACACCCCCTGCCTTCAAGGAGCTTATTTTCTATCAGAGGAAGATGACACATTCTAGTGGTGGCCAGGGAGGGGTGTTTTGATCTGTAAAGTTGCAGAGCGATGTAGAGCCTCGGAACAAGTGATTGACTGTCCTTTTTAGGGAAAATAAATATGGTTGATTTGATTACTGTTTCCAGAGCTAAAAGAGGAAAACAGTTGGGAGTAGGGGAAGAAGGGAAGGAAAAAGGATGCAGGTAGTGGCATGGCAGAAAATGGCTGGAGATTCAAAGATCAAATAAAATATGACTCTTGTCCTCAAGTTTACAACTTAATAGAGGAAGGGAAGAGTAAGATTACAACAGAAAATATAATTAAATAAGAGGTGTAAACAAAACACTGAAAACGCTTGTCTTGGGTCTAGTTTGGTCTAGGTATGGTGAAGTCTCACCAGTCAAGAGCCCAAGGCCCCAGGGCAGGAGCTGGAGTGAAGGGTCCTAGTAGGAGGGAGCATGGCATGGATATTACCAGAGAGCCCAAAATACTTATCTTTGGCTAGGGGAACCATGACAGGCTTCTCGGAGAAATAGGTATTTGAGTTTCAACTACAACTGTTAATTATGATTGGACCTGGCATAAAAAATAGGGGCTGTCTAAAGTTGCTCCATTTTCCTTTGAGTTCTGGAGAGGAGTTGAGTTGTTAGAGCAAGATATATGTTATAATAGAAAAGGCACTGGGTTTAGTACTAAAACACCTGGTCTGGATCTTGTCTCCACCCACCACTCACTAGGCATGTGACTTTAATAAAATTATTGTGGTTCTCAGCATCTCAGTTTATTTCTCTATACAATGAAGGGGTTTGGACAAAATTTTCTCATAGGTTACATTTAGTCCTGAGAGTCTATGAATTTCTCCTTGAAGTTATCAGAGACTGTCTGACACTGAAAGTTTTGAACTTTTCTCCTCCTGGCATCTGTTGGAGTACAAGGTACTCCAACAGATTAATAGCTTAAATGTCATACTATGAAGTTAATATTTCTTTAGTGCATTCATCATTCATTGACTATAAGTTATTGCCTGGAAAATGGAAAAAGTCCAAACTTTGGGCCTCTTTTCTTTGAGGAGAACCCCCTCCTCCAACCCAATTGTTGTTGAGTTGTAACCCACTCTCTGTGACTCCATTTTCTTGACAAAGATATTGGAGTTGTTTGCCATTTCCTTCTCCAATTCATTTGACAGATGAGGAAACTGAGGCAAACAGGGTTAAGTGACTTGTCCAGGGTCACACAGCTATTAGTATATGAGACCAGATTTGAGCTTATGAACAGGAGCTTTCTTGATTCCAAGCCTTTTGTTCTATCTTCTCTATCACCTCCTTGCCTACTCCAACCCAACAGGTATTCTCAAAACACAAGCAAATAGCTTCCCTTGAGACCCTGTGTATAGAATCAATAGGGGTTCAGCTGTGGGCAATGGGATCAAAGCCTCAGTAGAAGGCAAACCCACTTGAAGTTCAAATATTTCATCTAGACTAGGGGCACATTTGCATTAACTTGTCGATGGTGCAAAGAAAATAGGAACCCTTTGAAAATGATTGACTTTTCTGCATTGATTTTTCAATGCAGGGAGTGGCAAAGCTCCCAGGAGGTTTAAAACAAAAAATTCAGTAGGAGTTGGCTTTCAAAAATAGGATAACCCTCTTTTTGGGAATCATGGGTGGAGTGACTAAGTCTAAATTCTTATTGTGTTTTCCTCAGGTTTTGATATTTTGGAATAGTGTAAATTTCAAGGGTGTGTTGGAGAAAGCTTTGAGAACTGATTGCTAAATTATCAATGGGAGCATTTACACCTCAGAAATTGGGAAATGCTATAAATCAGGACTGATTTATTGTTTTGGTTCTCAACCTTCCTAATGCTGAGATCCTTTAATACTCGTATGTGGGCGTGTCTGCATGTGGGCAGACCCGCCTGGAGATGGAGAGAGGAGGTTCCTAAGACCGTTGGAAATATGTGTTTTCCAATGGTCTTAGGCAACCCCTTGTGAAAGGGTCTTGCGACCCACAGGTTGAGAATCACTGCTCTAAACCAAGTGATGGAGAAAATGTTAATACAGATTAAACTTAAAAGTATGTTTTGGGTACTTATTTTTTCCCCTGGAGAGCTCATTGTTAAAACATTTCTCAGCATACCACTGGATATAATGGTCAAGTTTCAAGAGGCAGACACTGATGGACATGGAGAGACAAAGCATTCCATGGTAAAATGAGGTTTTTGAGATGTCCCATTACTTTATGTGATTTGTTACCTGGGTTACCTTGGACAACTCATTCCCCCATCTCTGAGTCTCATGAGTTTCCTCATCTGTAAAATAAAAGAAGTGGATGAGATGAGCTCTAATGAACCTTCTGGCTTTCCATCTGCTTCATTTTGAGGGCATGGGTGCATACATGGTAGGAATGAATTTATATCTCAATGAACTTATCCAGTCCTAGTAGAAATCTATCCTGTTGTGACTGGGACCTGTGAGTTCAGCCTGCTAGACATAGGCTGACACAGATGAAGGACCAAACTATCCTTTCATGGGTGTTATAATAGTTAGACCAGTAAGTGAAACATTTAAAGGTAGAGTAGTATAGTAAATAGTATTCTGGGCTTGGTATCAGAAAGACCTGGGCTCCAATTCTGGCTTTGACATTTGCTGGCTGTCTGACAGGGGAGGGTATGACATTGAACCTCTTATGTGCTTCGGGCAGCTCCCTCAGATTTATATATTAGGGGGGAAAGGGGAGCAAGCATTTATGTATTTCCTACAATATGCTACACACCTTGCTATGGGCTTTACAATTATTATCTCATTTGATACTCATAACAACTCTGGGAGGAAGGTGCTATTATTACTGCTATTTTATAGATAAAGAAACTGAGGCAAAAAGAGTTAAGGGGCTTTCCCAGGGTCACACAGTGTTTGAGGCTGGATTTGAACTCAGCTCTTCCTGACTCCAGGCCTGACATGATATCTGCTATGCCACCTAGCTTAATAAATACTTAGGGATTGGATCTATATCATAAAGAACAAGAATTAGGAAATTCAAACATACTTGTGCCAAGCAAACAAACTTCCACTTGTGAAAGTACTTCAAAAATGGTTGATTTGCAGGCTAAACTAATAATTAGCTTCAGGAGTAGATATGAGAATCCTAACACAATTTAGGAATGAGCAAATTATGATCCCTGTTGCAGAGACTAGTCAGTGTTTATTCTTTAACTAGGACTTAGGAGTAATGTATCTTCTGATTACTGAGTAGACTCATCTTAACAGTTGGATACATGGAACCTGATTCTTTCTGCCCTTGGAAGGCCACAGAGAGCAGATGACTGGTGATGTTATTTCTGAGCTTGGTGCCTTGATTAGGACAGCACTCTTAGCCGCACACCAGGGCAACAGTTGCTGAAGGAAATGACAGAGTCTCACCTGTTGAAATACTACACCCTAAAGACACCCCCTGGAGAGAACTCTTAGAGGAGCAGGGACCTTACTCAAACTCTCACAGTGTCAGGAGGAGCTGACCAGCTCCTTGGGGATGACCCAAGCACCCAGAAAGAGCAGGTCTCAGGATCCCTGACCTGTTGGCCTGGAACATCTTGGTCTCTCTAGTTTTCTCTATCCTTTTGTCTCCTTTCGCCCTCAATTCTCTTTTTCTCCACTTTGATCTCTTCACACACTCTCTTCTAACCTCTCCCCTCTCCAGCCCTTTCCTTTTCTCCTCTCCTTGGATATTGATTTGACATATTAATCACTACAATAATAGCTAAAAATTCCATTGTGCTCAATTCATCCGAAGGAAAATCCTCTGTCAGTCACCAGATGCTGTCGGGTACACTCCTACATTCTTCCCAGGCCTTTGGACAGTGGAAATTTCTAAGGTTCCACTTATTAACCAAACAGGAGGCCATTATGTAAGGCTACATTGAAGAGGGAGAAGGGGGAGAAGAATGTGGGAGGGTTTCAATCAATAGAGCTGTTAGTCACCCATCACTGAGCCTGACAAGCCCAGGAGAAAACCTTGGGCTCTCCTGGGGCACAAGCTGGAGACATTTAGAGGTAAAGTCCTTAGGAATATTGCCAAGGGTTGGTCAGTGTGACTTTAATGAGATTAAAGTTTGGCTTTGTTAATAGCTCTTATTATGATTAAGGGTGTAAGTCACGTGGAGGAAGAGAAAAATCAAAGAACCCCCTGCCCCCTCCCCCCCCAGGTCTATCCAATCTTAGCTCATTAGCTTGATAGGTGTGGTTAGAGATGGCTTCTTGCCATGCACCCAGGGATGCTACTTCCTGTACTCTAGATCAAACTTCCCAGATATCTTTCTTCCCGTCATGTAGAAAGTGCCTTGTTCACGTGGATGGAGTGACCTGGTGCTTTGGGAAACAGTGGGGTGACAAAGTCCAGCTAATTATTTTAATCCTGGAGGGCCCCTGGATATAGTGGAGAGAAAACCGGATCTGAACTCAGAAGCCTTAGGATTGAATGCCAGTTTTATCACTGAATGTTGCAGAGATTTGGAGCAAATTACTTTAATTCCTCAGGGCTTAAGGAAGCTTGTGTGAAAAATGAGTAACTTGGACGTGATGGTCACTAAAGGCCCTTCCAGGGACAGATTCTATTATCCTGTAACTTCAGGAGCAAGCTGGCTTTTCAGAGGGAAAGCAAACATCCCTATTCTATAGCTACAGATGCCACCCCAGTCCCTGGCCACCCACCAGGCAAACACAATTGATCACACAGGGACCACATGAGAACAGGTGAAGGATTTGTGTAAGACAGCTGAAAAACACCACTGAAAAACAACTCAAACCATATAATCTAGAAATCATAGAGTAGAAAGAGATAGCTAGGTGGTGAAATGGCTAGAGTGTGGAGCCTGCAGGCAGGAGAACCTGAGTTCAAATCCAGTCTCAGACACTCCTAGCTTTGTGACCCTAGGCAAGTCATTTGACTTCTGTTTGCCTTAGTTTCTTCATTTGCAAAATGGGGATAATAATAACACCTAGCCCATGGGGATGTTTTAAGGGTCAAATGAGATAATAATTACAAAAAAATAATTGCAAAGTGCTTAGCACAGTTCCTGACAAGTGGTAGGAGTTACATAAATGGTAACTATTATTATTTAGAGATCATGTCACGTAACACCCTTATTTGACAGATATCGTTGAGGCCACCTTAACTTATGAAGGTAAATACATATTTTTATTCTAAGCAGAATAGCTCATTTTTTGTAGGTAGGATTAATGCAAATTGGTTTGTCTTATAGGTAAAATTTAGAAGTTAATTAGAGTCAAACAGCAGAAATATGTAATGTGATGATTGGTTCCTGTCCTTGTCTGTAATGTGGATTCACTCTGAATGTTCTTTCCCAAAGTGATGTGGTAAAGACAAGTATTGATTTACTAAGCAACAGCTGTGTGCTCAGACACTGTAACAAATAATGAGGGAATACAAAAAACAAACAAACAAACTATGATTTCTTGACCTCAAGGAGCTTACAATCTAGTTGGGGAGATGATAGAAATGCATAAAACAGCTAGAGCATGGTGTAGTTTGATCAATAATACAATGTCGGATAGACATTTGTGGAAGGGGATGGGGGCCCTTTATTAAGGACATTGTGACAGGAATAGAAGATAAAAGTAGCCAATCATCCTACTCCTGCAAAAGTGTCTTCTGGAAGGAAGTTCATTAAAAGCTCAAAGGGAATTTCCACAGCCCAGACCCTTGCTATGAGGGATGTGATGGGAGTTAAAAGGAATGCATTCACCCCAACCACTTTTGTATGCCGGCTATTATGAGTGTAAACCTAACTTAGAAATGAGTTGATTTGTATTTGGTTCTGGGCAATCTCACAAAAGCCCAATGATACTCTCCTCAAGGAAGAAGCTATACAGATGAAAACTCCAGCAGATGTCAGCAGCAGCTTACTGGGAAAGCAATGGCAGCCATGGAGATGGAATGAATGGGTGGATGAATGAAAAAAGAATTTATTAAGTGCTTTCTACTCGCCCAGCACTGTGCTAAGCCTTCTAGATACAGATAGAAAATCGAGACAGTCCCTGTACTCGGGGAGTTCACCTCCTAACAGGTGAAGACAATACAAATAAGAAAAATCAGCTGCAGGGCCAATGGAAAGGCCCAGAAGTTTTAAGAGAATGGCAGTGGGGTCAATGGGAAGGCCCAAGGATTTTTACTGGTAAACCGATACGGAGTATGCTTGCAGGACAGATAGTAAGGCCAGGTGTGTGTGTGTGTGTGTGTGTGTGTGTGTGTGTGTGTGTGTGTGTGTGTGTGTGTCTTATGAGAATCAATCAATCAATAATCATGTCTAAAGTACCTACTATGAACCAGATTATTCTAGGCACCTGGGATACAGTTATAAAATCAATGAAACCAGCTATACTTGAAAGGAATATAGGGTCTAATGGGGGACTGTTGGTGATTCCCTGCTCATCTAAACGGTAGAAACAGCCATGTCCACTTTGTAGGGCATGAAGGGGATGGGTCTGGAAAGGCCCCATCCACCACTGATTGGAAGGAAAGAGAGTAGGCCTGAGGGTCAGGATGGTGCCAAGGTTTTGATATCCTTACCACTGAGGTGATAATAGGGGATAGTGTCTAGCCAAGGGGAAGGAAGAGAAAAAGGATGTTGTCAGGAAGATTGTGGGAGAAGAGCACCCCAGAGTACTTGTTCCGCCAGGTCTTGTGGTGCCCAGATAGGTTCTGGATGGCTTAGGGCAGAAGAGAGAGAAGAAGATGCCTCCTGCTGGTGGACTGCTCCTGCTGGTGGACTGCTCCTGCTGGTTTCCCTTTGCCCTGTAGAAGTCCTGGGGCAGGGGAGGTGGGAAGAAGGAACTCTTCTCTTCCCCCCCTCCCCACTCCAGAGAAATGGAATAGAGCAATTGTAAGGTACAACAGTTGCTGGGAAGCTGGATTCTGAGAGACAGACATTTCAGGTCAAACCGAAGAGAATAAGCTGTCTGAGGCATGGTCCCTCTCTCATCAGCATGCTGACCATAGGAATACTGTGTGCCTTTGTGTATGGGTAGAAATTGAGCTTCCTACTCAATTTTCACTTGTCATCTATTTTGCTACTCTGTCTTAATGAAGACCTTACTATCTGAATTACATTTTTTCCCTAATCTATTAGTAGAGAATATACTGGTTGGGGACTTGATTTATCCTTATATAACTAACTACAATTATCACTCAACTTCCTATAACTGAACCTGAGACAATAAAAGATTCCAGAATCATTCGAGACCTGTTAGATTAACAACAATCATTTTTTTTAAACCAACTACTATGAGCCAGGAACCGTGCTAAGCACCGTGAATACAAAGAATGGCAAAAACCAAAAAGTTCCTGCTTTCAAAGAGTTCTCGGTCTATGGGGGTGGGGCAGGAGGGTGGAGAGACAGACAACATGTAAACAATGATGTACAAAAAAGACATGAGAAGAATAAATTGGAAATCATCTTGGAGGGAAAAGAGGAATCTGGGCTATAATACACTTTTTTTCTTTCCTAAATTGCAGGTCAGACCTGCCAGAGCTGACTAAGGGTGTGCAAATCCCTAGATGGAACTTGCTGATTATGAGAGCAGGAGTCAGGATAGGCAGTATGGAAGGAGCCCTCATGAATTGAAAGCTAGCAGGGCTGCTTTGTACTAGACTACATCTTCCTCTGGGTCTGTATGTCAAAGATAAGGTCAAAACCACACTAGTTTCTAGAGGCTTAGAGATATCTGGGTGTCACTGGCCCTGGTGAGCACTACAAAGATGGCAGGAGAATGGATGCCTCTGTAACAAGGCCCTAGAGCAGCAGCTCTCAACCTGTGGGTTATGTTCAATTTAAATACATTCTGCATATCAGATATTTACATTATGATTCATAACAGTAGCAAAATTACAGTTATGAAGTAGCAATGGAAATAATTTTATGGTTGGGGGTCACCACAACATGAGGAGCTGTATTAAAGGGTCTCGGCATCAGGAAGATTGAGAACCACTGCCCTAGAGGGTGGTGCCTAGAAGAGGACATGGCTAGAGAAAAGGGCTGGCCATAGTCTGGAGAGAACAGGCTGTCTGGTGGCCCACGACGCTCTTTGTTTCCTGAAAGCTTCCCAGCCTGTCTTGGATTGCCTTCCCTGTGCCCATGTATTAGCAAGCAAAGAACATTTACTAAGAGCATACTATGGGCCAAGCACTGTGATAGGCATAAAGTAGAGTGTGCTGGCCACTAACACAGCTAGAGTTTGGTTCTCTACAGAGTCCTGTGACTCTCCCCTTTGCCTGGTTAAAGTCGGAAAAACCAAATGAGGGCTAGAGAAGGTTCCTGTTGTCATTGACCTCTGGGGAATGTGTGAAGGGAAGCCAGTCTAATATGATTAACGATTAGCCCTCCTTCTGTAAGTCCACTGTCCCAGGAGGAAGGAGATGTCCTCATCAAGGTCATCAGCTGACTGAGGGAGAAACTCTCCTTTGCCCTCTGCCGCTCCTCATCCCTGAAGGCACAGGGTGACTCACAGGGTCCTGAAGGCTGGCAGCTGGGGCTAGGTGAACCCGATTCAAATTCTAGCAATATTCAAATAGCTTACTTTTCTATGAACAGCCTCTGCAGCTGTTCTCATGGAGGGCTAGTTACCCTTTCATCCAAAGTACATTTACCTGTTTGTGATCCCAGCAGGAAATATTGAAAGTCTACCTTTGGTCTTTTAAGACCAGCTTCATTGTCTCTGTTCCATAAACTCTCACCAAGTGAAATATTAACTTCTGATAGGATAGCAGGGTTGGACAGTCACCAAAAGTTCTCTTTTGCAGAATACCTGAAAGGGATTGACTGTCCTGTGACTTTTGTGACCACTGAATGATTTCTCACTCATCTCAAATATCATGAAAGCAGGAGAGAAAAATCTCTCTGAATGATAGTTACAATAAGTAAGTGGAAAAAAGTAGACAGGAAAGTATAGTGGAAGGAGTCAGAGGGCTGGGCTCAAATCCTTGTTACTTTATATCTTCACAATCTCAACTAAACTGCCTGCCCCCTCTCGGTCTCAGGTCTTCATCTGTAAAGAGAAGGAACTGAATGGCTTCTAAAAATAGTTACTATTTATACTGAGCTTTAAGGTTTGCAAGGTTTTTTACATATATCATATTTTATATATATATATATATATATACGTATATATATATGTGTATATATAATATACATATATATATATTTACATATATTATCTTTACCTAAGCCACCATGAGCACTTTGGAGGGTTCTGGAAAGACCCCGCCCACTCCCATTTGAAAGGGAGGAGAGTGGACCTGAGGGTCGGAGGAGGAGGATTCTGACATCTTTACCATGGAGGGGGGGAGTAAAGGGGAATGGTGTCCAGCCAAGAGGGAGGAAGTGAAAGAGGCACAGCAACCCTGTGAGATAGCCACCATTATTATCACCATTTTCCAGATGGAGGTAATGAAATGATTGCTCAGGTTGTGTGTTCCTGAGGTGAGAATAAAATACAGGTCTTCCTGGCCAGCACTGTATACATTATTCCATATTACCTTTAAATTCCTAGTTCCAAATCTTTCTTCCTAGGATTTTAAAAATTGTTACCATCACCATTGTTTCAAAGTACCAAAGAAATTAATTCACAGCCTTTTAAAATAATTTTCTCTATTATCTATGAAAAAATTGTTAATCCCATGGATCTTTTCTCATCTCATCTTTTTATTTTTATTCATTCATTCATTTGTTTATTTGTTTATCTATTTTGCTTTTTGCTTTTTGGAGGGGGAAGACAGGGCAATTGAGGTTAAGTGACTTGCCCAAGGTCACACGCCTAGTAAGTGTTAAGTGTCTGAGGTCATATTTGAACTCAGGCCTTCCTAACTCCAGGACTGGTGCTCTATTCACTGTGCCACCTGGCTGCCCTCTACTCATCTTTTTATTTATGCTCAAGACCAATAAGCTGTTAAGACAAAAGAGAAAAAGACAGCTTAGATAGTAGCTTTGTGATCTTGAGCAAACTAACTCAGTTTTCTCATCTTTAAAATGGGAATAATGATGTTTGCACTACTTATTTCACAGGGTTGTTATGAGGAAAAATCTTTATAAAACAAAACACTATACAATGATCTAGTCTAATCCCTCCATTTTACAGATGGAGAAAACTGAGATCTAGATGGATGAAGTGACCCATCATTGTGCTTTGCATCATTCTGCCATTTCCTTCCCATAATCCTCAGCATGCTAGCGATATGCTGAGTCCCTATTCCCCAGCTGCCCTGTCTCTTCTCAGCAAGAGCAAAATCAGCCTTTTGAAAGGCTGTATTTAGACACTGGGAGCTGAAAGTTGCTGGCTAATGATAAGCAGGGCTAAAACAACCATAACAACAACCCTCCTACCTTAAGCGGCTTTCATTGCCTGCAGGCACCTGTAGGGGTCTGGAGAGGGTGACCCTGAATTCTCCTAGGTCCCCAGTACTCTTGGAGCAGCCACAGGGGTTCAGTTCCCATCAGGAGCTGGAATCTTGGGCAGAGGGGGTGTGATTTTGAGATCCACCAGGACAGTGTGCTCATTTGAAGGCTTCTCTAGTGGGATAGATTCCACACCAGGGCAGAGTGGCCAGATCCACTAATGAGCTCCTGGCCAGTAAGGATCGCATTTGCAATCCCCAGCACCAAGCACAGTGCCTGGCAGGAAAATCTGCTTAATCAGAGCTTGATGGTTGATCAATATGCTGATTAGCAGAATCTACATTGGGAGGGAGCTCAGAGCCTATGTGGTCCAATCAGTAAATACCTTAGCTAGAATTCCCCCTGCTGAGATGGATGGAACGTTGAACTCAGAGTCAGAAATACTTGGATTCGAATGCTGCCTCACACCTTTGCTACCTGTGTGGCCCTAGGAAAATCACTTCACTTCCCTTTCAACTGATGCTGTATAAAGCTTATTTGTACATTCTTGTTGGCATGTTCTCTTCCCAATTAGACTACAAGATTCTTGAGGGCAGGGGTTGTGCTTTTCTTCTTGTTTGTTTATTTTTGCCTTTCTTTGTATCCCTGGCACTTAGCACAATGCCTGGCACAAAGTAGAGGCTTAAGAAATGTTTATTGACTGATGCAATATATGTCACAGTTTCCTCATCTATAAAATGGAAGGGTTGAGCTCAATGATCTCTAAAGACTTTTCTAATTCTAAATCCATGATCTTACAATTCTGTGAATCCTCCCCATAGCATCCTGACAAAAGATCTTCCAATTTTTCCTTCTGAAGACCTCCAGGGAAGGGGAACCCATTACTTTTTTGTAACTACCCTTTTCCTTCTGGACTCCTCTAATTGATAGGAAGTTTTTCCTGACAGAGCCTAGGAGAGGTTTTCTACAACTTCTTCAACTTCTACCCATTGCTCTTGGAGTCTGAATTTTTTTTTTCTTGGATGTGCCTTTTCTGGCTGAGACCAGATGGACTGGACTGAATATGTATATGTAAATCTCAATCTGTGCACCAATAGTTCCCTGAAGAATGGGAGGGGGGGAGAATGAAGGGGAGGAGGTATAGGTGGGAATGCTCTGGCCTTTCAAAGAAGTATTAGTATTAAGTATCGACTATGTGCCAGGCACTAAACTAAGGGTTGGGGATATAAAAAGAAGTAAAAGACAGTCCTTGCCTTCAGAGAGCTTACAGTCTAATAAGGGGGGAGACAACAGGGAAGCAAATATATACAAAGTAAGCTATATACAGGATAAATAGGAAATAAGGAAGAGAGAGAAAACCCTGGAATTAAGGAAGGTTGGGAAGAATTCCATTAAAAACCTTAAGATGGTCTAGAGAAGCCCTAAGGCATTGGAATCTCCCAGCTCCATGTGCTTTGAAGTATTAGTACTACAGAACCTCTGATGTCCCCAGGGAATGCTTCATGGTTGGACATGCCCAACTTTGCCTCTAGTTGAAGCTTCAGGACCTCTGGTTGCATAGAGGTTGCCAGGGGATTTTCTATGGTCATTGCTAAAATGGATAAAGTGGTTTGTGTTCCCAGTGACAAATTAGTCCCTCTCTCTCAACCTTCTCCCCCCCTTCCCCCGTCTGTCTGTCTGTCTGTCTGTCTGTCTCTGTCTCTCTCACACACACACACACACACACACATTCTCTCTCTCCTTTCTCTCTTACATTTTCTCCTCTCTGTCTCTCTCTTCTCTCTCTCTTCATCTCTCTCTGTCTCTTTCTGCCTCTGTGTCTCTCTGTCTCTCTCTCTTTCTCTGTCTCTCTCTCTCATTTGGATTTGGAACCACAAATCCATTAGGCAGTAAAACATCTAGTTCTTCAATTTCCCCTAAAAGGCAATTTCTATATTGCCTGGATTATGAATGTCTCCACTGCAGTGCTTTCCCGACAATTTATTGCTTCACGTGACTACTATTGGTTGGTCTTATGCTTGGTCTTGGAGATCTGTTGTGGTCATTTCAGCCGAGTTTATGCTCTCCGCAAAAAAGAGAACAACAGTAGTCTCTCTGCAGGAATCCTGCCCTCCTAGAGACCACAAAAATTCTCACACTATACTGGAAATCAGTCATGTGCTCCCCCACCCAGTCTTACCCCAGCCCCACCAGCCCGAACAAGTTTCTGAAGATATTGAGTTTAGGAATAATAACGAGAAACTGTTGGAAGAGTGTTTGTGCTTTTGAAATGCCCAGCAGTGAGTCTGAGGGAGGTTCGTCAGTAGGTTTTTATCATTCATCACGTCTGCCAAATGGCCCTGCATGAAAGATTTTTTGTAAAGCTGGGAAAAAGCTACTGAAGGGACCCAGTTTGCAGGAAAACAGGATAGAAGATTTCTAATAGCTAAGGAAGAATCAAGATGGTTTGAACTAATTGTCCATGGGACCAGGGGAGAGAAAATGTAGTCTCCTGGAATACTAATCACTTACATTTCTTTTTTAAAACAATTATTTATTTACTTTTAGTTTACAACATTCAGTTCTGTAATCCCTTGAGTTCAAATTTTCTCCCCCTTCCTCTCCTCCTTTCTCTCCCCCTCCATGGTAGAATGCAATCAAATATAAGTTTTACAAATACCTTCACATTAAACATTAGTCAAGTTGTAAAGAGGGATTATAACCAATGGAGTGAACTATGAGAAAGAAGGGACAAAACAAAGCAAAACACAAGAGAGAGCAAGTATTCTGCTTCAATTTGCATTCAGACTCTGTAGTTCTTTCTCTGGATGTGGATAGCCCTTTCCATCATGAGTCTTTTGGAGTTGTCTTCTAACCTTGTATTGGTGAGAGGAGCTCAGGCTATCAAAGTTAGTTGTCACACATATGATGTGTCTGTAATTGTGTACAAAGTTCTCTAAGTTCTGCTCTCCTCACTCAGCATCAATTTATATTAGTCTCTCATCACTCACATTTCTTTTTCTTTTCCTTTCTGGAGGGGGGAAGGCAGGGCAATTGAGGTTAAATAATTTGCCCAAGGTCACACAGCTAGTAAGTGTGTATTAAGTGTCTGAGGCTGGATTTGAACTCAGGTCCTCCTGACTCCAGGGCCAGTGCTCTATTCCCTGTACCACCTAGCCACCCCCATCACTCATATTTCTTTAGTACCTTCAGGTTTATACGGCATTTTCCCCATAGTTTTATGATCCCCATAGCAAAAGTCTTCTTAATACCCTTATTTTCCAGTTGAAGAACTGAGACTGAGAGGTTAGGTGATATGCACTAAGCCACACAGCCAGGTACCATCTGAGTGAGGATTAGAGAACAGTTCTCATGATTCTAGACTGGCGACTCTCCACTATGATTCACTATCTCTCAGACAACCATTGCAGGGATCTGGGTTCAAAACTCCGTTTTGTTACTATTTTTCTTTGTGACTGTAGACAGGTCATTTAGCTGCATTGGGAGTAATAGTACCTGTTCTACCTTTTTCGGGAGGATGTCATGAGGAGAAAATGAGGTGCGGAAGCATTTCAAAAACAGAAACAT
>CM053584.1:352139055-352182510 GCA_028627135.1 Pseudochirops cupreus
TATACAGTATGACAATCGATATTATATATAATATATTATGACATTAACATATCATATATAATATGATAATCAGCCTGGGGTTAATTTATATGGACGTCCCTCACTGAGGGAAACTATATATAATATCGCAGCAAACTAGACTGATTGAATGTCCAGGTGCTAGATGGTGCAGTGGACAGAGAGCTGGTCCTGGAATCAGGATGACCTGAGGTTAAATCCAGCCTTGGTTACTTCCTAGTTACGTGATCCTGGGCAAGTCACTTAACATCTGCCTGTCTCAGATTCCTCATCTGTAAAATCAAGCTAGTAATAGCACCTGCCTCCAAAGGTTCTAAGGATAAATCGAGATGATATTTGTAGAGCACCTTGCAAACCTACAATTATCATAAAAATATTAGCTACTAATATTATCATCATCAGACAGACAACAATTTCTGAATTGCGTAGGTTCCAGTTGGCTTATGAGTCATTGTAGTTCTGAAAGCACATTTTGATATAGAAACTATGTTACAAATGGCGGTTAGTTTCCCAGGGTAGCCCACAAAAGCCAAACTACGCTACAATGTAGCAGAATTGTAGTACTTTACTCTGTAGTCCGGATTTTGAAAGTGAAGGTCTTGTGGTGGTACAAGTAGGAAGAAGAGGAAGTCGAGTTTTTTTCCTGTTTTCCTGAGTACTCAGTACTCTACTAAGGAGGCAGCTAAGTGGCTCAGTACTCAGTACTCTACTAAGGAGGCACCTAAGTGGCTCAGTAGAGTGCTGGGCTCAGGAAGACCTGAGTTCAAAGCCAGCCTCAGACATTTACTAGGTGTGTGACCATGGCAAGTCGACTACTTAGCCTCTGTTTGCCTTAATACATTGGAGAAGGAAACGGCAAATCACTCCAACATCTTGGCCAAGAAAACCCAGTGGACAGCATTGCTGTGCTATGGTCAACAAGGTCTTGAAGAGTAAGACAGCAATGACATCCACTAAAGACAAAGTTTGAATTAGCTCCTTATGACTCACATTTTGTTCTGTTTTACACTTGACAAAGCTTTAGTCTTTGGCACCTTTTGTTCTTCTTTGTGAATCCCTCTCCTGACCATTTGCTTTTGGAACTATTGCCAGGCAACAAGAGTATCATACTAATCTTAGCCTTTCACTGGAGTCCCCTGCCTAGGACTGCTCTAGCCTTTAAAGCTGTCCATACAAAATTCTGGATTTCCCCTTGGCAGTGGAGGGGGGTGGGGGCAGGTAGGAGTGTGAAGGGAGATGGGGAATGGAAGGATCATACAGATGGATGAACTGCTTCACTTCTCTAGAGAGATGCCTTTTTCTCAAGCTCCTTACTCTGAATGATATAGGTGGAGGTTCCTGGTGGCTAGCAGTAGTGTAGTAAGATGAATTAGGAGTCAGAAGATGTGGGATGGAAACCTGGCTCTGCCACTTACTACCTGTGTGACCTCAGTCAAGTCACTTGATCTCCACAGGCTTCAATTTTTTCACTTGGAGAATGAGGATGAATTATATGACCTCTGAGTTCTTTTCTACCTTTAAATCTATGATTTGTAAGACAGAGATCCTCATTAAAAGCAAATCTAATGGCTGAAAATCTAGGTTTGTAAAAAAAGAGACCAATTAAAGATTCATTATAATATTCCTTTAACTTGTAAGCTCCCAAGAGCATTTAAAATATTAGTTTACAAAAATAGGCACTCCATTTTTCTGGAACACATCTATTGTGCAAAGGGAAGTCAACCTGAACACTTCTCATCAATTTGTTGAAATGTTTACCTATTATATTTATTTATTTATTTTTGCTTTTTGGAGGGCAGTTGGGGTTAAGTGACTTGCCCAAGGTCACACAGCTAGTTTTTGTGTTAAGTGTCTGAGGTCGGATTTGAACTCAGGTCCTCCTCACTCCAGGGCTGGTGTTCTATTCACTGCCCCACCTAGCTGTCCCTACCCATTATACTTAAATTGATGGAATGGAAGGAAATGCCATGGGCTTGAAATCAGAAGCCACCACTTCAGAGGGCTACTCTGCTTCATGAGGAGGTCCATTCCAGCTTCATTCAGGATATTCTGAGGTCCATTCAAGCTTCATTCAGGATGTTCTGAGGTCCATACCAGCTCAGAGATTCTGATATCCCGTGACTTAACTCTCTGAGATTCTATTTCCTCATCTCTAAGATGGGGGTCATGACAGTTGCCCTATAAACATCAACGAATTATTATCAAGATGAACTGAGTTATTATGAAAGCATTAAAATTATATGAATATGAAAATATGCTCTTGTTATTGCTAAACATCTACATAATTATTCTTCCCCCAATTAGATTATACATTTATGGAGGACAAAGACTATATTTTATATTTTTTTCCTCTCCCACCTGAAAATAACCAATACTTATGTTCTATACACAAAAGGAGCCCAGTAAATGCTCTTAGCTAAGCCTTCGCTCATTGATTGGTAACATAGGTTAGCAGGTATTGGCTAGACAGAGGAAATATATTCCTTTTAATATAATATATTGGCAGAAGGTAAGAAGTTAAGCTTTCTAAAGAAAAGCTGAAGGAATGAAGAATTCTCAGTTTTGCAACAACACTGATTCACTGATAAAAGAGCCTATTAAAGAGTGCTGTGTTTGGTTTCTTTCCACCTGCTCAAATCATCTGAGAGGCAGTGTCTCTAGTGGGTAGAAAGCTGGCCTTAGAGATAGGAAGATATAGGTTCAAGTCTCTTTTCAGATACACACTGACCATATATCCCCAGACAAGTCACCTCTCAGTGTTTCCAGGCAAAGCTCAAGGATGATAAATTCAAGAGTATGAGCTAGTAGGCATAGAGGGAGTTTCCCTATCATTCCCTAGACTAAGAAAACCATAGATCTGGTGCTATCTCATTATATCATCTAGAACCTCAGAGCTGAAAGAGATTTCAGAGGTCCTTCAGTCTTACCTCTCCATCTGAAACCTGAATTCCCTCTCCAATGTCCTAACACATCCAGACTCTGCTTGAAGACATCCAGTCCCAAGGAACTCATTACCTAAAAGAGTCCATTCCATTTTTTAATAATTCTGTTAGAAAGATCTATGGAATGGAATGGAAAATCTATATCTCTTGGGCATCAGGTTAAGTGATGGTTACCTTAAAATCCCCCAAATATTATTTTTTCATGCACAATTCTGATAGATCAGAGGATAGATATCATATTGAAATGGGAAATTATAATTGTGTTGATGATTTTCCCTCAATCAATAAGTATTTAAGTGCCTACTACATAACAGACACTGAGCTAAGTGATGAAGATACAAAGAAAAAAATGAAACAGAACATGCCCTCCAGGAGCTTACATTCTTTCGAGGGGGACAACATGAAAGATATGAAGATTCTTGTATTCAGCACCCCAGTGCTCTGGATCTGTACTCATTTGATGACAAATCACTTTGGAACCCATCTTCATCAGGAGATTGAAGGCCATTTGGAAGGCATTCAGAGGAGGAAATTAAATGATTAAGGGAAAACAGGGCTTGTTTATTATGAAAAATTAAATATGGATAACTTATTTAAATGTTGACTTAATAAAGATATGATTACAGTTTATAAATATTTGAAGAGAACAAATTTAAAAGGTGGAGTCTAGATATTTTATCCAAGTACCAGACACTGTAAGTAGAAGTGATAGAATGACTTAAGAAAAAAAGGCTTGAAATTATAGATTGACTGTAATTCTCCCAACTAAACCTCTCCCTGAATCTTAAGCTTTCTTATAATATCCTACCAGGGGAATTGTAAGAATTGAGTGAATCATACTGACTCCATCTTGTGACTCAATTCTGGATCTAGCTCAGTTGCCTTTCTGTTCAATTATGGGTCTAGTCCAATTTCTGTCTTGTGAGAAACTTTACTCAATTATGGGAATTCTGAGAAAACTTCAGTGCATTGTTTGAACCTAGCCCTGCATGACCCAGAAACTGAACCATCTTTACCTGTTGCTTAGAGACCCTTAACTAAGGATCTGGGCTAGACTGATCAAAAACCCCATCAGATCTCAAGATTGATGCAAGTTATTTTCTCACAATTATACATCTCAAGCTACCCATATGTCTTATCTGAAAACTGGCTCTGTTCTGGTCAATAAGTTAATATTTCTTTGTTCCTCTGATTGAATACAGACAATTGTTTTGGGAGTGGGACAACTCTTTTCTGATGTAAGGGAATTGTACCTGTTTGCTCTCTCTCTCTCTCTCTTCTCTCTCTCTCTCTCTCTCTCTCTCTCTCACACACACACACACACAATTTGGAAAGCCCCTAATCTTTCCTTCAATTAGAAATCAGACCACCTAATTTTATATCCTGGTTTATATCCTATAAGTTGTTTTAATGCATAAAAATCTGTCTTCCCCTGTTTTTGGGGTCCAGTGCCAAGCTGAGGAGGCCTGGTCCCAATTTGTTTTGCTACTGGCATGCATTGCTTAGTAAATCAATATGGTTGGAAGCCCAAACCTTTGTTTCATCAGTTATTTCAGATTTCACCCCCATATACTCGACTGATGATCTAATTCTGGTTTATAAGATCGATAGTCTAATTCAATTCAATGCACATCTTTAAAGTACCTACTCTATGTGCAACACTGGGCTAGGCTCAATGAATACTTAAAAGTCTTAAAAGAATCCTAGACCTAACTTTTAGGAGTCACCTAATCTCTCTTCCCAGTGGATGAATCTACAACACCCCCAACAACAACAACAGCAAGACCAACAATCTTCCAGGGCTGCCCTTTACCTATTGAATAAATCTCAAACTCTTCGGCCCAGGTCTCAAGACTTCTACAATTTGGTAGCAGCTCAAATTTCCAGTTATATTATTTTCCTTCCTTGGCATATGCTGGAGCCAGTTCCAATGGACTAGAGACGATTGTTCAAACTTCAGCACCTTGGAAATTGACAAATGCCACACATTAGGTACTGGTTTACTGTTTTGTTGATTTTCCAAACTTAATAAAGTTTTAATAAAATGTTAATAATGCAGATTAAATTTAAAAGTGAGTCAACTGTACATCTTTTTCCACAGCTTCTTGTTTAAACACTTACCAGAATACTCTCACCCTTCACACACTCAATAGTCCAGTAAAAATACACAAATGGTTGCCAATTTGCTATTAAATCTTGGTGCCTTTGCTAATTGGGAGGTGGGGTGCTATTCCTGGAATATCCTTTATTTTTCTGTTGAATTCCTACCCTTTCTCTAAAGTCTAACTCAATTGTTGCCTTCTCCAAGAAGCCCTCCCTGATCCCCCAGGCTACTTCTTAGATCTCATACAACATTTTTGCCTGCTGAACAATTTTGCATAGCATGGTTATTGGACAGTCAGTCAACAAGCATTGACTAAGCTTTTATGATGTTCATACCACCTTAGTAGATTATGGGAATACAAAGAAAAACCAAAATAATCCCTGACCTCAAGGAGATCACATTTTAATTTAGGAGGTAACCTGCAAACAATTCTGTGTATACAAGTTATGTACAGCATAAATGGGAGCTGATCTCAGAAGGTAGGGACTGGGACTAGGTAGAGAGATGTGTGGACTGGTCCTTCTATTGGATTAGAAACACCACTTGCTTCCTATTTCCTTCAAGATCAAATATAAATTACTCAGGCTTTTAAAGTCCCTCACAACCTTGCTCTTCCTATTAGAGTTTTCTTACACTTTACACCCCTCCATGATCCAGTAACAGTGGCCTTGCTGTTCCTTGAGTATATCATTCCATCTCCCGACTCTATGCGCTATCACTGACTGTTTCCCCATGCCTGGAGTGCTCCCCCTCCTTATTTCCACTTCGTGGTTTCCTTGGCTTTCTCTAAGACTCAGCTCAAATCCCAGCTTTTACAAATGATCTTTCCTCCTCCCAGCCCCACCTGCTAGAGCCTTCTCTCTGAAATTACCCCCCCAACTCACTGTATAGATAGATGGTGGATGTACATAGACAGTTCAATGATGTCTTCCTTATTAGACTGTAACTCCCTCGAAGGCAGAGGCTTCTTTGAGTCTTTGCAGCCCTAGTCCTTAGCATAGTTCCTGGCACACAATAAGAGCTTAATAAATGGTTGTTGATAGAGAAACTGACCCAATAAGATGCTCTGTACACAAGTGTTAAGTGAGCTTTGGAAAAAATTTTCAATTAGGTTAAAGAACAATCTCACGGGACATCTAGGTGGCACAGTGAATAGAGCGGCCCTGGAGTCAGGAGGATCTGAGTTCAAATCTGGCCTCAGACACTTGACACACTTACTAGCTGTGTGACCTTGGGCAAGTCACTTAACCCCAATTGCCTTGCCTTCCTCCCTCCAAAAAAAAAAAAAAAGAACAATTTCATAGGACTTAGACCAGCTTTTTCTTCCTCCCCCAGAGAGGGGCTTTAGAACCCTGAATTCCCTCAATAAAATGAGGCAGCATCCATAAAATCACAAATTCTTAGAGTTGGAAAAGACCTTAGAGGTTAATAATCCTCAGTATCACATCCAAGGCAAGTGGTCATCCAGCCTTTGATTGAAGAGGGAGAACTCCCTTACTAGTAGGTGGGGTGGGGGGAGGCTATCACTGTGCTTTTCTCCTATTACTTTTTAGGGGGAACTGATCCCCTGACCCTACATGGTCAACATAACTTCTCCAGTAGCTACAAACTATCCAGGTAAACTGGGGACAGCATGCCTCAATGTCTCAATGATGGCAACATCCCAATTTGCATTGCCTTTTCCTGACACTGTGAGAAAACATGGTATTTTACTATTTTCATATAGTCCCCATATCCCTCCTCCTCCTCCTCCTTCTTGAAGGGGGAAGGCAAGGCAATTGGGATTAAGTGACTTGCCCAAGGTCACACAGCTAGTAAGTGTGATTAAGTGTCTGAGGCCAAATATGAACTCAGGTCCTCCTGACTCCAGGGCCAGCACTCTATTTACTGCGCCACCTAGCTGCCCCTCCTCCCCAATCCCTTCTATTCCTTTTTAATTCAGCATTGAATTGATGTCAGGGAAACTATATGTGGATACTGGTGGCTGTTTATGCTGTGGTGGTTGCCATGTTGTCAGATGGTTGGCCCTCTGGTGTCAGGGTCTCTAGAGTCAGGGCTCAGAACTAGGGACAGTAATCTGTGTTTCTTGAAAATGTTGGCTCATCGTGGCCAGTTCTTTGTAGATCCACTTGGGGAGAAAGATGTCAGTCCCAAATTAAAGAGCTCATTGAAAATGGCCATCAGACAGACATGACCTCATCGATGCTTTCATCTTCATACTGAGAATAGAGAAAGCTCTATCCTCAAAGGGACAGCATGGGCAGCAGTAAGAAGTGTAGGTTAGCAAGGTTAAGGATAAGAAAGGCTGGTGAAAATGTTTCATGGAACTGAAAAATTAAGCATGATTCTTTAGCAAGTCTAGATCAAGGAAGGATAGTTTGAACAATAATAATAAATATCACTGGGAATAATACAATATTGTTGAGGGCACCATGATTCCTCCATTCAGTCAGGTTCATAAACTCTTTTAGTTATTTGTGTTTTTTAAGCACTTTGAAAAAGATGCTTTGGCCTGTATTTTCTTATTCTAATTATGAAAAACCTGAAACAGAGAGGCATGTAATTTTCAGGTCACATAACACTGCACACAATGTAGGCACTTAATAAATGTTTAATGACTGACTGACAGATTAAAACCTAGCGCTTCTGAGGTGTGACTGACTAGACAGTAGTATGTCTGAAAAAGATCTTGATATGAGTAAACTCCAAGCTCACTATGAATCTGACAACCAAGAAAGCTAACGCAGACTTAAGCTTCATGAAGAAAGGCATGGGAGCTGGGTGTGGCAGCTGACTCCTTGGATCCTTGTTACTAGGGAGGTTGAAGCTGGAGGATCTCTTGAACTTAGGAGGTCTGAACTACAGAGAGCTAAAGAGGCTTCTGGCCTGGACCTAATTGGGAGATAGACAGGATAGAAAGGAGGAAGGAAGGAAAAAAGAGAAGAAGGAAGGAAGAGAGGGAGGGAGGGGAAAAGGAAGGAAGGAAGGAAGGAAAGAAGGGAAGAAGGAAGGGAGGGAGGGGAAAGGAAGGAAGGAAGAAAGAAAAAAGAGAAAGAGGAAAAGAGGGGAAGGAAGGAAACAAGGAAGGAAGGAAAGAGAGAGGGAAGAGAAAAGAAGGAAGAGAGGGGAGAAGGAAGGAAGGAAAGAAGGAATGCTCCATTCAGGACTACAGGACCAGCTTCAGCTGGTCAGACTACATCTAGAATATTGCATTCAGCTCTGAATGCCACATTTCAGAATAGATGTTAACAAGATGAACACTCAGAAGACCAACTGAGTTGTAAAAGGGCCTGAAAATCATGCCATATGGTAATTAAATGAAGGGGCTAGGGATGTCTGAAGAAGAGAGGACCTAGGGATTATATGATAGTTGTGTTCAAATATTTGAATGATGGTGGTACAGAAGTGGGATTAGACTCATTTTGCTTAGCCCAGATAGAGATCTAGAAACAATGAACAGAAGCTGCAAAGACAGAAATTTAGGGCTGATGTCAGGAATGTCTTCCTAACAATAACATCTATTTAAATGTAGTGAGTGTTTCTACAACACAATCCCTTGTTTGACATTCAAAGCCTTGCCCCTTCTAGTCTTCTTGTGCCTTATACTCTGCCATGTACTCTTCACCCCAGGGGTGCTGGCCTTCTTGCTGTCCTGATCCGAGACACTCCATTCCCTGATTCCAGGCACTTTCCCCAGCTGTCCCCCATGCCTGCAATGATCTCCCTCTCATGTCAGCCTTCTGGCTTCACTGGCTTCCTTCAAATCCCTGCTAACATCTCTTTCTATATAGGAAGCCTTTCCCAATGCCACTTGATTCTGCTGACTTCCCTCTGTTGATTGTCTTATTCTGTATATAGTTATTCCCCCTACCCCCATTAGACTGTGAGCTCCTTGATGGGAGTGACTGTCTTTTGCCTTTCTTTGTATTCCCAGTGCTTAACATAGTGTCTGATACAGAGTAAATGCTTAGTAAATGTTTATCGACTGACTGAGTAACCCTTGTTGAGAGCAGAAGGGGCCTTTGGAATTTCCAAACACAGAGAAGTAGACTGGACAGACTCTGGGGGTATCTGGGCTTGAGTGATGGTAGGGAGGTTCTTAGAAAACCCACTTTCCTCTTTTGTCTTATTGGAGGTGGAGTCATATCCTGCTGGCCACTTCATTCAGGAAGGGAGCCAAGAGAGACATGGATCTGCCTCTTTGTCATTCTACTTCTTAGAGGCAGCTGCTAGGACGGTGATTAGGGTGCTGGGTCTGGAATCAGGGAAACTTGAGTTCAGACATGATCAGAGATACTTACTAGCTGTGTAACCCCAGGCAAGTCACTTCACCTCTGTCTGCCTCAGTTTTCTCAACTGTAAAGTGGGGATAATAATAGCAGCTACATTGAAAGTTTGTTCTGAGAATCAAATGGCATAATATTTATAGAAGTTCTTGGCACATAGTAGGTGCTATATATAAATGCTTATTTCCTTCCCACTCCCTTTTAGACTGAGAACTTCCCTTAACACCCTCCCCCCCCCCCCCCCCAGCATTTCCCTTACCAGTCTTTTCTTTATGAAAACTAAGGTTAATAATATTTGCATATCCTATGTCAGAGTTCTTGGGAGGAAGTCACTTTATAAATCTTAAAACACAATAGAAATCAGAATTATTATTATTATTAGAGAGGTAGAGTGGCATTGTGTCTAGAGAGCTAGCCTCAAGTCCCAGGAAGACCAAGGTTCTAATTCTTCTGACACTGATACTCTGAGACCCTGGGAAAGTCATTTAACTATTCAGCTAGTTAAGTTAATAAGTCAATACATACTTACTATATGCCAGGCATTATGCTATGTGCTAGGAATACAGAGGAAGTTAAGCCACTCCCTTCCCTCAAGGAGCTCCCAGTCCGATGGGGGAGACAACATAAAATGACCATGTACAGACAAGCTATAGCTAGGATAAATTAGAAATAATCAACCGAGAGAAAACCCTACTAGAATGAAAAGGGATCAGGTAGAATTAAGGGGGATCAGAAAAGGCTTCCTGTAGAAGATGGGGTTTTAGCTGGGATTTGAAGGAAACCAGAAGGCAGAGATGATGAAGGAGAATGCTGTAAGTACTGGGGACAGTCTGTGAAAATGCCTAGAGTGAGGAAATGGAGTGTCAGTGTCCCCAGGCAACATTCTAAGACTTAAAAATCACAGAGCAGGTGCTAATTTGCATTGGTAAAATGAGTTTCCTCTCTAGTAGTTGCCTATACCAGAGAAATCACAGATCTGGTCCACACTCCCCCCACCCCAAAACAACAACAACAACCCCCCCCCCACCTGATTATTTTAAAAATCTTTTCTTTCTTACCTACCATTTGATTTACCAAGTAGTCTTTCCTTCTATACTAGTTAAGCTGTTCAGGATATGTTATTACATTATATTGAATCAAACAGACAAAATTAAGTAGAATAGGGTTTGACAAAGAGGGAACCTTACTCCCAAACTGGAAGGTTATAATAGAAAGATTACCTTTACCCCTTTGATTTGAAGAAAGTAACATAGTCTAAAGCCCTGTCTTCCCTTCTGATTCATGACACTTTTCACTTCTTGCTGTGATTCCTGGGAGATACATAGGAAGACACCTGAGAGAACTTCCCCTGCCTATCTGCATGAGGGACATAGTTCAGCAAGGAAGACTTTAGCCCCTTTGGGAATTTTCAAACCCAAGAACCTGCTGACATAAACAAGGGGAATTGTTTGGCTCTGAGTCAGAAACTTTGTTTTTGGAAGCTGGAAACTGATTTCAGCAGCAACCATTCACCATGTCTCACTAATTGTGTCTGTGTACAGAAGGCCTAGTAAGGATTCTTAGGGTCTCTGGAGCTTATTGCTTGCTCTGCTTAGGTAATAGCATAGTGTAAATAAGTCCCACTGGGACTCTATATATGTAAACAGCTTCCAAGCTGACATTTAGACACTTGCCTCACACAATTCATGATTAAAGTGACCAGATTTTAGATGAGCTAAGGGATGGGCTTCTCAAGTCTTGTGCTCATGCTTGGGGGAAAGGAGTAGAGTGATTCTAAAATCCTTACTGGTAATATTAGAAGCATTAGGGTTGGAGTAGAATCTTAAAAGAAATAAGGAAAGGGGACAAAAACAACTTCCAAATTCCTTAAAAAGTGCACATGTAGTTTTTAACCTACAGGTGGCACTGTTAACCATTAACCTGATCATGTTCAGCAAAAGGCTCTAACCCTGGAGAATCTCATGATTCCCCTTGTGGTTATGAAATTCCACCCCAATGTGTTGAAAAACTCTATATGTCAATTTTTAAAAATTTTAAAAAAATTTTTTTTTAAGCATTGTTAGAGAGAATAGACAGACCTCTATCTTTCAGTTCCAACTACCTTTCTTTGGGTGGCTATACCAAATCTCAATCTGGGATTGTGAATTAGTATGAATTTACTTGATCAGAATCTACTCTTAAGTTCTTTTCTTGAGCAAAACGTGCCCTTTGGATGCTTTATATTTTGCTGAACTTTAGTCACATAACCTTGACATAGTAGAGTCCTTACTCCTGGAAACAGATGGAACACGCTTGACTGCAGACTATTGTTTTATTCAGCATAGAATTAATTTAAAAAATAAATAATGTATAATAAAAATGTACTGCACAGTTGTGCCCTACCACCTGGCTTCTCCTGGACATAGTTTCCATATACTGTATAAATTGCTCTGAAACCAGGAGTTGTGGGAAATGCACAGTTCAGTTCAGCTACTTCTCTTTTACCCTGTATTTCTCTGTCTCTGTGTCTCCCTCTCCTTTCACACACACACACACACACACACACACACACACACACACACACACTGACCACTCTTCTAGTCAATGGACAAAGGAATGTAGGCAGTACAACACATTTTGTAATTGATGATGGACTTAAATGCCAAATGGGGACCCAAGACCCATGAGTCCTGAGTATGGACTCAGGAGCTGCTACAAACTGGAATTCCTCATGGACCAGTGTTTTTCACTTTAGTATCCTGACACTGTCAAGGACTGCACATGAAATCTTGCCTATCTTGCTCATCTCAGAACAAGGGGAGGAGACTCAGTAACCAGCCCCGGCAAGGGAAACCTTAAGCCATTCACCCTGTCCTTCCTCCCTGGCTTTGAGATCAGCTGTGTGAGGTTCCCTTATCCTGTTGCTCAAAATTGAATCACTCCCTTCTCCCACAATAGCCCAGAGCCCATCCATCCCATACAGTGAGGGAGGTTAGATGGTGAGAAGGATACTATAAGGCAGCGCAAGGACTGTGGTTTGGCAAGGAAATAATGGATCTTGCTAAACAACAAGAAAGGGAAGATAGAAACCAAGAGAGACCAAGGCCCTTTAAGGAATACAATGTAACAATGATGTAAACAATGTAAGCCAAAATGTAACAATGGGGAACATTTTGGAAGGAAGGAAAGAGAGAGTCAAACTTCTTGGGAAAAATTCTTCTTACTTAGAATGTAAGGAGTAAAGGGAAGACAAAAGAACCAAGATTCCCATAGTCGTTAAAGAAAAGCAAAGGAGCTGAAGATTTCTTAACACCAGGAAATGGAATAACTGGAATTATAAGCTAAGGCTGAAGGAAGATATGTCTCTCCAATGTGACCAATTCAAACAGTTCATTGGTTCAGTAAAAAAATAATCAATCAGACTTCATATAGGAAGGAAAGAGGGAGGGAAAGAAAGGGGGAGAGACGAATAAAGGAAGGAAGGAAATAGAGAGGGAAGAAAGGAAGGAAGGAGGGAAGGAAGGAAGGAAGAAAGAGAAAGAAAGAAGAGGAATGGGTAAAAGGAGGAAGGAAGTAGAGAGGGAAGGAAGGAAGCACATTTAGGCATCCTCCCTACATTTTAGTAGTCTTCAAAAGGAGAATCTCCCAAAGCTATGGTCTAAGAAGAAAGCAGTATTTTTCACAGAGGCCAGGAGAGCTTGTTGGCATTCTCCTTGTTCCCACTTTGACCACTGCCACCATCTATGACTTCACTTTACTTCACTTATTTAGTGACTACTGTATGTAAGGCATTATAGACACAAAGATGAAAAAAGGGCAATGTCTCAATCTTCAATAATCTTATAACTCTCCTCTCTCTCTCTCTCTCTCTCTCTCTCTCTCTCTCTCTGTATGTGTAGGGGGGGGGGGGTTAGAATGTTTGCCCCACCTGAACTCAATCCCCAATGATTAACAAATACCCACCTGGTCATATCTTCACCATGCTAGTGATTTTGAACCCTCTGCTGACATTAGTCAGACCTTATTCTGTCTCCCACTGTTCATTCCTGTACTCCCATCCCCTCAGCCCAAGCCAACTCTCCTTAATCTGCCCCACTCTCTAATCTTCCACTTTAAAGTTATCCTTTCCTTCCACTGTGCTCTCTGGAATGCTTGTTCCATAGGAGGGGAAAACTTTTTTCCATCTTAAATATTTTCTTTTCCCATTCCTTTTACCTTCTGGTTCTTATTGAGACCTGACTCCCTCCTGTTGACACAGCCTTCCTGGCCACCCTTTCTAGCACTGGTTACAGTTTCATTCATTCCCTAAGGGAGGGACACACATACACACACACACACACACACACACACACACACACACACACAGAAAAAGAGAGAGAGAGAGAGAGAGAGAGAGAGAGAGAGAGAGAGAGAGAGAGAGAAAGAGAGAGAGAAGAATTATGAGAAAATTTCTAAGAGTTCATAAGCAGTATCAAATAATTCAGGCTTACCAAGGAGAGTAAAAACTGAGAAGAAATAATTTGGTCATTATTAAGTCATTGTAATATTCTAGAGAAGGGGTAGAATTAAGATAGCAATGCATTAAGGAGCCCAAATTAAGATACTTTTTTTTAAACCTCTGTGCCTTTATTAGCATTGCTTCCTCAACTCTGTCAAAACCCAACCCATCCTTCAAGCTCCAACTCCAATGCTACCTTTTCCGAGATGCTTTCCTTGATCTCCTTGACTGGAATTAATTCCTCCCTTATCTGAATTCTCCTATCACTTTGCAACAATCATAGCCTGTTCTAACTTATCTGTGAATGCCTTATCTCCCCTTTAGACTACAGTCTTCTTATGACCAAGGATCCTGTCTTATTTCTATGTGTCCCTTGAAGAACTTAGCATGGTGACTTGCACATAAGAGAAGCACAGTATGGTAGAACCTGGGCTGAGTCTAGAGTCCTGAGAGGTCTGGGTTCAAAATATCTCTGGTATTTACTAGCTCTGTGACTAAGAACAAATCAATTAAGCCCTAGGAGCCTTAGTACCCTCATGTGTAAAATGTGAGTTATAAGATCCATATTATCTGCCTCACAGGGTTATTGTGGAGTCCATATGAGATAAAAATAAATGTAAAATTTTATGTGTTAACTATTTATGCTATTATTAAGTAAATATTTGTTAAATAAATCAGTCAATGGGAAAAAAAAGCTAGTAAATTTGGAATCTTGCCCCAAAAGAAATTTTCTTTGGCAACTTAAAACTATACACTTCTCCCACCTACCCCATTCTGTTGCTAAGTAAGTCTCCAATCTCCACTAGTGAAACTGCTACTGAGAGATGAGCACTGAACCAATTAGTTAAAAAGAAATAGAGGAAGAGGGGGTGGGAATAGAGCATTTAAAGAAATCTGAAATGGACACACCTTTAACATTTATTTCACTGGCAGAAATTTTGGACTACGGGTTCATAGAGAAGTTTTTGTCTTTATCTATTCTAAAAACCTTTATTTAAAAACTTTCTGTGCAGCCCTGGCTTTGTAATGAAATCTATCTGAAAAGGAAGTTTTTGAAAAGTGAATGCTTTTTCCCACCCCACCCTCCTTCAATTAAAAGGAATAAATTTTTATTGCCTATTTATTAGGACAGATATATGTTCCCACAAGAAAAAAATTTACCCAATAAGTGGGATTGAAAACTTTTCATGAGAAAAGGGTTAACTGAGATGACATATTGAAGAATAGCCTGGTTCTGGAATTATAGTACCTGAGTTCAGTCTTGTCTCCACTTCTGACTACCTGGGTGATGATGGGCAAGTGCTTTCACTTCCCAGGGCTTCAGTTTCTTTATCTGTAAAATGGAGTTGTTGGAGTAGATCAGTAGTTCTTTGTACCATGGATCACTTTAGTAGTTTAGTGAAAACCATGGAGCCCTTCTCAGAATAATATTGTTAAATATATAAGATAAACAGGATCACAAAGGAAAACAAATATGTTGAAATGCAGTTATTAAAGTATATATATATTTTAAATTCCATGGTCCTCGGGTGAAGAACCCTTGGGCTAGATGATCTTAGCTAAAATTAGTTTTTTCCCCCTCTGAATTCTGACACCACTTTGTACTGGCTCTAAGTCTATGATGGGCCATTCTTGTGGCATTTTGCCACTTCAACAAAGTTGTGTGTTCTTGAAGCTATGACTTCTACTTAATGATTTACTTTTTTCCTTGTGGTATTTTTGAAACTCCAGTACCCCTTCCCCTTTGGTGTTTATTTCTCTTACATCCCTAAATCATAGTAATTTCCCCTCTTACAAGACTCAGCTGCTCTTTTTCCTTTTTTTTTTCCAGCTGCCCTTTTTCTTATATTTCCAAGGATTTGCTTCCCTTCCTGTTTCTATCATGTCTGGTAGGGCCATACTTCAATTTCACACTTCACCAATAGGTTGGCTAAAAGCCCACCTCTTCCCCCTTATTGCTAGTACCTGTCCCACTGAGATTAACTCCACTTTATCATACATCAATATCTGTGTATATTTATATCTATATCATAGCTATCTCTCCATCCATCCATCCATCCATCCAACCATCCATCCATCCATCCATCTTGTTTGTACATAGTTGTTTGTACATTGTCTTCTCCATTGAATTGTGAGCTCCTTGAAAGCAGGGAGTTTTTGTCCATCTTTGCTTAGCACAGTTGCCTGGCACATAGTAGTAAACACTTAATAAATGCTTATTGACTTGACTTGTTGACTAGTTGGTCACTGAAGGATCATGCCAATATGTAAGTGCCCCCTCCCCCCAGCCAACTTTCACTTTTAGGTCCCTGATCTCTTGATTTCCCTAGCTTTCTTCAAGTCCCAACCAAAATCCCACCTTCACAGAAAACCTTTTCTGATCCCTTTTAGTTCTAGTACCCTAGTGTTTTCATCTTGTCTCCCCCATTAGACTGTAAGCATCTAGAGGGCAGAGATTGTCTATTTTTTTTCTCTCTTTATATCTCCAGTGCTTAGCATATAGTAGACACTTAATAAATGTTTATTAATTGACTGACTGCTGATTGATCTCTGAATCAGCTCTCTCTGAATCTTTCTGGAAAGGAAAAAGGTCCAAGTCTGCATTTAAAACTCTCTTGTATAGGTCCAGGAGAATGTAGTAATCCATAAAACAACAGCCTTAATGTGGGAACTAGATTCGGAAAGACATGGTTTTGAATTCTACATCAAACATTGATGAGCTATGTCACCCTAGACAAGTCACTAAATCTCTCGGGGACTCAGTTTATATATCTGTAAAATGAGATTGATTTGTTAATTTCCAAGGTCCTTTCTGCTTCTAAATCTATGATTCCATGAACCAAATAACCTGCAATCACTGAGAACATCATTACTTATCCTCAATATTGATAGATGACCCCTATTCCTCTAGATGCCAATGGACATGCCCCTACCTCCAATGGGGAACTGCCATCAAAATCACAAACAAAGGTACACCATGTTGTACGATCATAAAATTACTTATATATCACCCTCCTTTGTACAGATGGAGAAACTGAGGCCCAAAGAGATGATATAGTTCATCTAAAGTCATACAGCCAGGAATCGAACAGGAGACTTCTATCTCCAAATCCAGCTCTTTCCCCCCAAACCATGATCCTTCCTTCAAAGCAATTCTAGTCACTCTAATTAGATATTTAACAATATTGGTCACCCAGTCAGTAGTTTCAGGATATTTCTTTGTGGCATGACAGTAAATGGCAAAGTTTCCTATGTGCATAAAATAATTCACTATTTATTTTTTCCACTAGGCCTTGCTTTTAGTGTTCTTCCTTAATGCCACTAATATTGGTTTTCTAGCCAAGTTAAATATCAACCCTGAAGAGAGGCAGCTTCAATGTGTCCCCTTTTATAATGAAAAATTCTTGTAGAAAAGCAAATGATAGAATGGCAGAGGGTCAAGGACCTGAGGGTGAGTAGTCACAAGAATTAGCTCTAAACCTTATGCAGTTATACTTCCAACTGGCCAGTTTTGGACTAGGCTGGGGCTAGAGAGATGACAGGCTTCAGAACTGGAAGAGCCTTAGAGATCTGCTTCAGGACCTTTTTTTTGTAGAGTAAAAAGCTGAGCTCCCAAGAGGATGGATGACCTGAGCCAGAGATTCAGACCCACTCCTTCCAAATCCAGATGAGGAGCAGAGGAGAAGGAGCAGGAATAGGAAAGGGTCCTGCTTTTCTCTCTCCAAAAATCACAGGATAAGCTTTCTGTGGTGACAGGAGGAACAATGGAGTATTCCACTGAGGGCCTCTCTGAGCTCCAAATGTTCCTAGTCCTTTTTCCCCCTGAAGCACTTTGGTACTCCAGAGAAAGACATGCCTGGGGGCGGCTAGGTGGTGCAGTGAACAGAGCACTGGCCCTGGAGTCAGAAGGACCTGAGTTCAAATTCGGCCTCAGACACGTAACATAAAAAAACTAGCCATGTGACCTTGGGCAAGTCACTTAACCCCAATTGCCCTCCAAAAAAAATAAAAAAGCACAAAAAGAAAGACATGCCTGGATAAGAACCCTAACCAGTATTTGCAATTATTTATTTGGCAGGTTCCAACATTCCTTACATGTGCCCCAGCATCCATTTACCACATACTTTCTTTCTTTTTATGTAAATAGTATTTTATTTTTTTCTAATTACAGGTAAAGACAAATTTCAGCATTCATTTTTTAAAAAGATTTTAAATTCCAAATTTTTCTCCCTCCCCCCTCCCCATGATGGCAAGCAATCTGATATGGATGCCATAATATAATTTCAAGCGCATCATAGTTAAGTCATAAGATCATAGATGTAGAGCAGTGGTTCTCAACCTTCCTAATGCTGAGACTCTTTAATACTCACATATGGGTGTATCTGCATGTGGGCGGACCTGACTGGAGACGGATAGAGGAGCCATGTCTCGGTTCCTAAGACCATTGGAAATATGTGTTTTCCAATGGTCTTAGGCAACCCCTGTGACTCTGTGAAAGGGTCGTTAGACCCCCAAAGGGGTTGTGACCCATAGATTGAGAACTGCTGATGTAGATAGAGCTCAAAGATCTCCTTAATAGCCATTTGATCTGATGCCTTCATTCTACATCTGAAGAGACTATATCTAAAGTCAGTCAGGTAGTAAGTATGAGAAACAGGATTTGAATCCAGATCCTCTGATACCAGAGGCAGCACACTTGCCTTTGTACCAAGCTGCCTCCATATTTAGTGAATAAGTGGAAGAGCTGGGATTCATATGCGATCTGTTGACTTTGTGAATTAAATAGAACCCAGTCTTAGATAAAAAGTTGGTAATTCACAAAACAAAATAAAACAAAAAAAGGTACTTCACAGTTTAGCTGAAGATTATAGATATATAGATTATTTCTATAAATATCTAGAGACAGAACCCAGTCTGAGATAAAAAGTTGGTAATTCACCAAACCAATAAAAGGTACTTCACAGTTTAGCTGAAGATTAGAGACATATAGCTTATCTCTATCTACAGAACCCAGCCTTAGATAAAACCTTGGTCATTTGCAAACCAAAAAAGGTACTCCACAATTTAGCTGAGATTTAGAAGGGCACTCACGATACTGGAATGTTTTCTTGGGAAGCCTGTTCACTCAGAGTTGATAGTTACTATGACTGTTCTTCCTGACCTCCAACATCAGAGTACCTGACTTACTCCCAAGCAAGCAAACAAGAAACATTTTTAAATACATGTCTACTATGTAGCAGACCCCGTGACTAGGTGCTAGGGATTTAGAGACTTTCAAGGTGCTTATATTCTGTCAGGAGAAACAACACATACATATACAGGGTGTCCCCAAAGTCTTCGTGCACCTGTATAAATGTAATGTGTAATGTCTTACACCCTGTATAAATGTATGTGAAGTGATAAAAATGTGGTCCATTACTGACTGTGCCTTGGGAAAGCCAGCTTGTTCCCCAACAGTGTGCTCTTTGAGGATGTTCTCAATTCACATTATTGATGGCCTTGGGATTTTGTATAGGTGAGGGTAGTCACACTGATTGGTAGTTGATATTTTCATGGTTGCTGAGGTTACAAAGGCAAAAATAAAACAGTTCTTGCCCTCAGGGAGATTATATTCTATCTAGTAGTGGAGATGGGAAGCTATACAAGTATAAACATATACAAAATCAATATGAAATAATTGTGAGGGAGAGGGAGAGGCACTGGCAGCCTCAGGGGATCAAGTTAGGTTGTATATAGAAAGTGGTACTTGGCACAGTGGATAGAGCACTGGCCCTGGAGTCAGGATGACCTGAGTCCAAATTTGACCTCAGATCAGACACTTGGCACTTACTAGCTGTTACTTAAGTTACTTAACCCAATTGTGAAGAAGGAGGAGGAGGAGGAGGAGAAAAAGGAGGAGGAGAGGGAGCAGGAGGAGGAGGAGGAGGAGAAGGAGGAGAAGAAGAAGGAGAAGGAGGAGGAGGAGAAGAAGTAGTAGTTGGTGCTTGGGCTAAGATTTGAAGGAAACTAGAGATTCTAAGAGATGGAGATAAGGAGAAAATACATCCTGGGCACGGGAGATAGCCATTGCAAATACGCCATGATAGGGTATAGCAATTACACTCTCCATCACTAGACTCAAGGACCAAGGGAAGTACCAGACCCTTGTCTGCGCATTCCCCAACTTCCTCTCCTCATATTTGTCCAGTAATAGAAACTAATACAGTCTGCTCACTTGTTTTACATGAACATTTCCTGTATACTGATTTTACTTCAAATATAGGGAGTCTCGGGGTTAGTTGGAGATACACAAACATTTAAATTAGGGCAAAGAGCCAACCCACTGTCTGAATGTGAAGAATTCCTTACCTGGGGACTCTGAGGTACTCTGGTTATACTAATGACTTTTTATCTGATATAAAATCCACAAAATAACAGAGAAAGGAAACACATTGATTTAAGGGCCATTATGTTGCTCCTAGGCTAAATAAAGGTGAGTTAGCTGTTGTATGGGAGCATGGGTAATTAAGTCTCTAGCCTCAAGGATAAGAGAAAGGAAGTGGGGGGATGGGGAAATGGAATGCAGACAGGTAAGGCCTTGAGAAGGTTTGGCTTCACCCCTTTCCCAAAGGAATCAAGAATCAAGTGCTTTCTACAGCACCACCCACCATTGGCATAAGAGGTTCATAAATTTAGAGACAGAATCAAAGTTATACGTCATAGAGTTGAATTCTTCCATTTTCCGAGAGGGAAATTGACCACTAGAGAGGTTAATGGAATTGTCTAAGGTCACATGGGTAGAACTGGGATTTGAACCCAAATTCCAACTTTCATGCTTGTCATGACTTAGTTCAGTTGTTTTCAGTTGTGACTGACTCTTCATGGCCCATTTGGGGTTTTCTTGGCAAAGATATCAGAGTGGTTTGCCAATGCCTTCTCAGTTCATTTTACAGGTGGCGCTGTGGATAGTGCTGAGCCTCAAGTGAGGAAGACTTATCTTCCTGAGTTCAAATCTGGCCCCAGATACTTACTAGCTGTATGACCCTGGGTAAGTCACTTCACCCTGTTTGCCTCAGTTTCCTCATCTGTCAAATGAACTGGAGAAGGAAATGGCAAACCACTCCAGTATCTTTGCCAAGAAAAGCCCAAATGGAGTCATGAAGAGTTAGAGATGACTGAACAACACCACCACATGTATGCACACTCTACGTTCCAGCCAAACTGGCCACTTGGTGAACCACATGGACTCCATTTCCCTCTTCCAGAGTTTTTCATAGCTAAGGCCCCTCACTTCTACCTCTTACAGTCTTTGAATTCATTCAAGTCTTAGCTCTGCTGCCACCCAAGACTTTTAAGAGCTCTTCATTTATTAGCTTCTCTCTATGGAAATTCCTTTCTTTATGTTTTATATTTACTTAACTGTGCATATGCTGTCCTTACCCCTCTCTCCTCCCCTGCCCCAGGAGAATCTCCTTGAGGACAAGACCTAATTTAATTTTTGTCTTTTTATCCCTGGAAACACAGAATGCAGTGCCTGGCATATATTAGGTGTCTAACAAATGCTCATTGAATGGCATTAATACCCATAGCTGAACAAGAATCTTTAGCAAATGGGCTTAATTGATATTTATCCATTCATTCAAACAGCACTGAATAATTGTTCCTGATATGCAACTTAGGCTCTTGCACAGTGACCAGGGGTAGGGAACCCTAGGTCTCAAGGCCACATGTGGCCCTCTAGGTCCTTAAGTGTGGCCATTTGACCAAATCCAAACTTCACAGAATAAATCCCCGTAATAAAAGAATTTGTTTTGTAAAACTTAGACTCAGTTAAAAGGTTGCATCCAAGGACCTAGAAGGCCACATGAGGTTCCCTGTCCCTGGACCATTCAGACTGAGGCCTGTTTGGGGACAAGATACTTCTGAGACCCTCCAATGATACTACTGAATGCTGGGAGGAGCAGAAGGCAGACCAGAGTGGGACTTTCTTTGCCAGATCACCCTGGCTTACCCAGGGAGTTGGATTCTGGTATTGGGTCGGGCTCAGATTCACTAGATTTGATTCACGCTTAAGCTCCCTTGGAGTCCTAAGGTTCCTCATTCAGGCTTTTCTCAGCCCCTGTGTTGTAGAATTAGCTGGGAGAATTCCAAGTCAGCCTAAGCCTCTCAAGCATTTGTTTCTATCAGTTTCTACCCTGCTCATCTAACACCAAAGGGACAAGAAAAGGTCACAGTCTTTTATGAGCAGGCCTCTGCCTCCAAGGGGCCCCAGGGACCCCATTTTAAGGTACAGTATTCCAGCTCTTTAACAAAGTTTGAAATTGTGAGGAGTTAGCCCACAAATATTTTCTGAGGGCCTGAAAAATAATAATACTCATACTTCCCTGTGTCTCCTTGCTATGGCCATCCATATCCTACTAGAAACTTGGACTCAGTCCCCTGGATCCTCTTTTGACCTGTCTTGCTGAGAACCAGGCCACCAGAATACTTTCCCTGGCAGTCTCCTTACCATCCCTTCTTGCAGTTCATGTGTTACCTTCCTCCATTGGAACGTAAGCTCCTTGAGGGAAGGAACTGTCATATTTACTTATATTTGTATCTCCAGTGATTAACATAGTACCCAGTTCTTAGATGCTCACTTGCTTTATCCATCCATCCATCCATCCATCCATCCATCCATCCATCCATCCATCTATCCATCTATCTTATCTACCTAATTTATCTATCTATCCATCTATCCCTACCCCATTTGTTTATGAAGAAAGCACTTTTTGTTTGTTTGTTTGTTTTGCTTTGCTTTTTGGATGGAGGGAAGGTAGGGCAATTGGGGTTAAGTGACTTTTCCAAGGTCATACCGCTAGTAAGCGTTAAGTGTCTGAGGTCATATTTGAATTCCGGTCCTCCTGACTCCAAGGCCGGTGCTCTATTCACTGTGCCACCTAGCCGCCCCAGGAAAGCACTTTATAAACTTTGAAGTGCTGTATAGACATGAATTGTCATTCCAGTTAAACAAATTGATTAAAGAATGACATTATTTAGCAAGCCCTCCCAGTAACTTCCTCAGCAGAGAGAAGACAGTGTTTTCCCTCTTGAGATGCCCAGGATAAAAATTTTCCAAACTTCTCTCTTCCCTCCCTTCAGAATGGAAGGACATCTCCGACCTGCTTCTTCTTTCCTCATCCAGGTTGATCTCTCTCCCACAGTGATCTCCTCTTCTACCTCCTCCCAATTTTCTCCTCCAGCCTGGCCCCCATTCCCAGCCTGATGCTTTCAAAACAAATACCCATTCAGGCTCTCAGGATTGCTTCCAGGCCCTCTTTCTCTCTGGGGCTAGGACCTGAAACTACAGGGTGATGATGGAGATTAGGAATTGACAACTATTCTGTGGAACTTATTTCTGTGTCCACAGAGAAAAGGCTTTTTATTTAAGTTCCAAGAAGAGTAACTCACTGAGCCAGTGCCTATCTTCTCCTATCAACTACCTAACTCAGACATACTGAAAGGCATCAATTCAATGTCTTGAGCCTTAAGAGCTCCTACTGGTCTTATGACTAACTTTCATCTCCAAAATTTATCACTCCTATGGGAACAGGGCACAAAACCCATCACCTCCCTCAGAAAGCAGCCAAAATCCCACTGGATGGAGGTAATGATGACTATCAGATGCCAACACAGAGCCATTTGGGAGTTCTTTCTTGCCTTCTTGTTGATATCTTGGAAGGTACATTCTTTTGATGCTTTTTTCTTCTTGTTTCAGGAAGGTAGTAGAGACTAAGGGCAGAACCAAGGAAAGTCATTTCTTTCAATGAGAGCTTGGAGTATAATAGCTAGAATTTCTATATCTCTCAGCCAAGAGTATTCGATCAATTAGAAAACTAAGTATGTGCTAGGAAAGAAAGAAGGAAGAAGGGGAGGCAATGAAAGAAGGAAGGAAAGGAAGAAAGGAAAAAGGAAGAAAGAAAGGAAGGAAAGAAGGAAGGAAGGGAATAGAGAAGGGGAGGAAGAAAGAAGGGAAGGAAGGAAGGAAGGAAAGAGGAGGGAAAGAAAGAAGGAAGAAAGGAAAAAGAAAGGAAGAATTTCTGGGAAGGAAGGAGGGAGGGAAGAAAAGGAAGGAAAGAATGAGGAAAGAAAAGAAGAAAAGGAAGGACTGATTAAGTGCTTGCTATGTGGCTAGGCACTGTGCTAAGTACTTTACAATTATCTCATTTGATCACAATGAGCACCTATTTTGCTAGGCAGCGAGGACATAGGGGAAAAGAAATGACAGTCATTGCCTTCAGGGAATTTACATTCTTCTAGGAGAGACAACATGTACATGTGTGATCATATACAAAACAAATACAAGAGAATTTTGGGGAGGGAGAACCAGTATTTTCTGTATTTTCAGGGAGAACCAGTAATCCCCATTGGTGCAGGAGCCCTAAATTTATTGAGCACAGGAGCAGGGGGCACCTGAGGAGTAATAGAAATTTAGAATCATACTAGTCCTGCTCCAGCTTGGTACTGGCCCCAGCCCAAACTCCGGAACCCTACCCCCGACCAGGGCATGGTGACAGGACTAGACCAGATGCTGTGCAGCTGGGAACCATTTGTTGTGGGTGCAGAGGAGCAGATGGTGACACAGTTCATCTCACTGGCTTATTTGATTTACACATTTTTTTGTTGGGGAGCACTGGATAAGATATTTATAGGTTGTACTATAAATAACAGAATTCCTATGTGGCTGCTGCTGTCCATGCAGGTTGACTTTTTTTTTTTTTAAATCAAGCTGAATGCTTAGAACACAGAAATCTTTCCCCAAAGCTGTCTTTTCTTCTTTACTCTGCATGAGCAAAACTGACAAACTCATTCTGCGGAAAAGGGCAAGGCTTTTATTTTTCAGAATGTGCCCTGGAGACTGGCTGTTCTTCTCTCCCCTCCCTGGCACCCAGCAGAAGGTACATCAGGCACAATACCACCCTCACCAGCTTCTCTGTGGACAGCCATTGTCTATTCACCTTAATTCTCTCTCTCTCAATGGCTGGAAATATCTAATAGGGAGAATTGAGAGGGGGAAATGCAGATCGAAACGGGATCACGCTTCTACGATGTCCCTAACCTCTCTTCTCTTTGAAGAAGAACCCTTAGGGCAGGTAAAATTTGGGTGATACTTTCCAGGAGATTTCTGCTTTAAGGGGTCTCAGTAGTGTTGAACAGCCACTTAGGCAGAAGGTAAGAGCCAGGACAATGTAACATTGCTCAGGGAGATTCATACATATATATCAGCATGTCCTATGACAGCCTGACAAAAATAGTCCTTTCTCCCATCCACTCCTTTCATCATCTCTCTCTCTGACTCTGTCTCTGTCTCTTTTTATCTCTCTCTTTCTCTCTACTTTCCTGCTCCTATCTCCCCCACCATTCCCCTTGATGTTCTTTGTAACCTGACTTCACCTGGAGAAAAATGTTTGTGGTTCATACAACATTAACACAATTGACTCTGTAAAATAATGGGGCATCTTTTCAGTATCAATCACCTTCCTTTTTGACATCTGTCCTTGACTTCATCCTGCTTTGGGACATACCAACAGAAGACTACTGAGATCCCCTTTTGGCACCCCATGTTCCAGATCTTCCCTTCCTTTACCATAATAGTTTTTCTTTATTTTATTCATAGAACATCTAGGAACTTGGTTTGAATCCTGGCTTTGAGACTACCTGAGTGACTCTTAGACAAGTCATTTCCCATTCCTAGGCCCTGGGTTCTCCATGTGTAAAGATGAGAAAGTTGGATGATATAGTAGAGTAAGGACTGGCCCGGCTTCGTAGTTCACCTTTGATACTGCCTATGTGACCTTGGACAAGTCTCTTAACCTCCCTGGGTCTCAGTTTCCTACTCTATAAAAATGAGAGAGTTGGATGAAGGGATTACTATAATTCTTTCCAGCTCCTGCATTATGATCCTATGATAAGCTAGTCTTCTATGACCAGGGGAATGTTGAAACCATTTTAGAGACTAGGAATGCTGTTAATGTATCACCTCCTCAAGTAACATGCTTCCCTTCTGGAGGGGCATTGCCTTCAAACAAAGGAATCATTCTACTGCAATACTACATGAGAGATGTGAGAGGTAGCCATGAAGTGTCTGGATGTAATGGGAAGAACATCGAGCTTTGGGACCAAGAGTCCTGGCTCTGCCACTTACTGACCTGTGACCTCAGGCAAATACCTTAAATGTCTGGGAGCCTTAATTTCTTGAGTTGTAAAATGGAGATCAGTGAATGTACAGTAAGTGCTACTTTTTTATTTGAGTCTTCTTGGGCAAAATGACTAATATAGAAATGTTTTACATAATTGCACGTGTATAACCTATATCTGATTGCTTGCCATTTCAGAGAGTGGGGAGGGGAGGGAAGTAGGAAGGGAGGGTGGAATTTAGAACTCAAAACTTGAAAAAAAAAAACCCTAAATGTTAAAAATTGTTTTAACTTGTAATTAGGGGAAAGTACTGTATAAATGCAGATTATTATATGGTGTGCATGTCCTAGCTTCAGAACTGCAGCTAATCCAAGCCTGGCAGCTTAAAGATAAAGCAAATAAGGGCCAGAGAGGAAAATTACTCTCCCAGAGTCACACAGACAGCAAGTAGCAGAACTGAGATTCAAAGTCTCGTCTTCTTCAAATCTTTTGCTCTTTCCTTCCACATTGCTTCTTATGGTCCCCAAACACATTTATATAGGTAAAAGATAGCTAGCTCTATAATGACCTGTTCTCTAAACATCATTATTTTTTTTAAACCATCTAAACAGTTGATCCATATCTCTCCCAAATAAATCAATTACGTACATCCAAAAAATGAGACTAACTCGAGTGGTGGCTGTTCACACATGGGGATTTTATATCCTTTTTTTTTTTTGACAAAGCCTTGCAAATAAGCTCAAAATATACACTATTCCACAAAACACTATATGTATATATGTAATCTGTGTACCTATGTATAATTTTTCCCCGATTACATACTAAAATAATTTTAAACTTTTTTTTAAAGTTTTAAGTTCTAAATTCTATCCTCCTTCCCTCTTTCTCTCCTCTCCCTGCTCACTGAGATGGCAAGCAATCAGATATAGTTTATACATGTGTGATGTAAAACATTTCCATATTAGCCATATTGTACAAGAAGACTTGAATGAAAGAAAAAGTGAAAAACATTTCAGTCTGTATAAGGTCAGTTCTTTCTCTGAGGCAGATAGCGTGCTTCATCATTAGTCCTTTGGTATTATCTTGGATCATTATATTGCTAATAGCTAAGCCGTTCATCATACAACATTGCTGTTCCTATGTGCAACATTCTTCTGGTTCTGTTCACTTCATTTTGCATCAGTTCATGTAAGTTTTTCCAGGTTCCACAAAACTTTTGCTAGCCTACCTAGTCCTCAGAGACCAGCATGAGAGAAGTTGTATTTCTGTGCAGATTCTACTGGGATAGGAGGGAATGGAAGTGTGAGGGACTAAGAATCATAGCAACTCAGTATAGGAAGAGATCTCAAAAGCCCATCTATGCCACTCTGGGCCTAGACAAGAATATTCTCCCTGAAATCCCCAATCACTGGTTATCTAGCCATAGTTTAAAATCCTTCAGAGGTGGAGAGTTCACTAATTCCCAAGTCAATCCATTCCACTTTGGGAGAGCTCTTTGTAGAAGTTTTTTTCTTCCATCAAGGGAGCAGTGAAAAGAGTGCTGGCTCTATCCTCAGAGGGTTTGGGTTTGCATCTCACCTCTGACACTGATTACCTACATAGGCAAGTCATAATCTTCCTGGATCTCAGTTTCCTCATCTGAAAAATCAGAGAATTGAACTAAATGGTCTCTGAGGTCCCTTCTAGTGCTAGAGCTATGCTCCTATGCAACCGCTAGATGTCCAGTGTTGTGCTGGAGTCAATTAAAACCAAATGTTAAAATTTCAGTATGAGCAGTGATACTTTGGACATCAGCAAATGTTACAAATCAGAGCTTGATTTATTATTTTGTTGATTATTTAAAGATGTCAAACACATACCACTGGCTCAGAGTGTGAAACAGATTAAAATGTATTGGAGAAATAGTTAACAAAGTAAATAAAGATACAATAGAACATAGATAAAGTTAATATGTGGTTTTCTATGTCACCATGCAACCTGCAGGGATCCTTATGTACAGATTAATGACCCCTTTTCTATTTGAGTTTGAAATCACTAGTCTAGACTTAAGAATGAGATGGAGAAAATGTTAATGATGCAGATTAAACTTAATACTGTGTCATATATGTATACACATACACACATATGTCCCCACCCTAGAGGGCCAGTTTTTAAACCCTTCCCAATACATGTTATCATCCTAAATTTGCCTTAGCAACTTCCACCCATTGTTTCCTAGCTCTGCCTTGTGGGTCATGCAGAACTCTACTTGCTTCTGTCACTAAATTAATAATACCTGCCCAATTGTAAAGAAGTTTAATCAAATTTCCACATCACAGCATTTCAGATACTTGGAGAGAGAAATCCTCTCCCACATAAAGGTTCTCTGGGTGAGAGGCAATATAGCATAGTAGGAAAAAAAATACTATTTCAAATTCCAGAATAATGCAAAGACTACTAAATATTAATTATACTCACTCTGAGAAGATTGACCTAACTATCCATACAGGAAAAACCAAGTGGATGAAGAATGCCCGTTATCCAGACAATGACATGCTGCTGAATAGATGACTCATAGAACTGATTCACCAATTCATATCTCTTAGACAAACATGCATATTGCCAATGAACCTGACCCAAAATTAAATAGGAGTAGAAAAGGCTAGCTTACATTTAATAATAATGTACCTAGCATTTATGTAACCTTTCAAAGTTTGCAGAGCACTTGACAAGTATGATTTTATTTTATTCCCACAACAATTCTGGAAGGTAGATGCCATCATTATCTCCATTTTAAAGATGAGGAAATGAGGTTAAGTGACATTCCCAGGATCACATAACTCATAATTTTCTGAGTCCAAATTTGAATTCAGAAGTTCCTGATTCCAGGTCCAGAATTCTATCCACTATGCCACCTAGCTGCCTAGGTAGGGAACTACGCTTTTGATGACCCCAACGTTCCTCCTGGTGAGACCATTATTTTTAACATTAATATTCTTCCCACAAGAGGCAGGATATTGTAGCGGGTGGAAAAACGGCCTTGGAACCAGGATGACTTGAAGACCCAAGTCCCACTTCTGACTGGGCAATCTTGAGTAAGTCATTGAACTTCTAATCTTATCTGCAAATTCGATGAACATTACCATTCATACCTCCATCTGAGTCATTAATGAACATGTTGAACAGTCTCCCTGTGAGACTTCCCTTCATCAAGCCATTAATAATGGCTTATTGGGTGCTGGCATTCCAGTACTTAGGAACCATTTTAACATCTCCTTATCTTATCCATAAGGATACCATGACTGGCTTTGTCAAAGGCCTTGAGGAAATCCAGTTCTATTTATGGCCTCCTCTGATTTTTTTAGTCCAGTAACTCTGTCAACAGACATTTAGTTCATCTGGCACAACTGAGCTCATGCTGACTCATAGTAATCATTGCTTCCCTTTCTAAGCAGTTACACACCATTCCTTTAGTGATATCTTCTAGAAATTTGTTGGAAATTGAAGGTGAACCATTAGACTTCTAGTCAAATGAATTTGCCTTTCCATTTGTCTTTCAAATAATAGTAATAATATTCTATGTTACATTATTATCAATATAATAATAATTATTTTTATCATTAATATTGTAAAGAGCACCTAAGCACTCTCTTGTTGAGTTGTTTCAATTGTATTTGACTTGTTGACTCTTCATGACCCCATCTAGCGTTTTCTGAGCAGAAATACTAGAGTAGTTTGCCATTTCTTTCTCCAGCTCATTTAACAGATGAGGAAACTGAGGCAAACAGGTTAAGTGACTTGCCCAAGGTCACACAGCTACTGAGTGTCTCAAGCCAGATTTGAACTCAGGAAGGTGAGTTTACCTGATTCTAAGCCCAGTGTTTTATTCACTGCATCACCTAGTTGCCCAAGTGCTCTCTTACCATTTCCTTGCTTTCTTGGATAACAACTCTTAATTAGCTCTTTTACTCAGTATCTTCCAGTGCAGTGCAGAGTCATCTCCAGAGGTCCTGGTCTATATCTTGCCACTGGACCCAGATGGCTCCAGAGGAGAAAGTGAGGCTGATTGCTTTGCACAGCCCTGCCTCACTTAAATCCAATTCACTTGCATGTCATGGCATCACTTCCCTGATGTCATGGTCATTTTTAGGAAAATATAGGACATGCAACGACAATGATTTCGAATAAAAGACTTTACTTATGAGTTCCGTTTCTATCACTTAGTGGGGCTGGGTCTCAGTTTCCTCTTCTGTAAAATGAAAAGACAGAATGAAGTAATCTCTAAAGTTTCTTTTGACTCCAAAACATCGCAACTAGGAAGTTTGGTCTAGGGCCACTTGCCCCATTATTTCTGTACTTGGAGGTGGATAACATAGGGAGCAATGGCCAGTGGATTGGGTTGGAGAGGGGAGTAGGTAATAGCATAAACATTAATGCAAGAGTGAATCAATAATGCATTAACATTATTTATTTACTTGTAACATTCTGAACTGCTGAGTACAAGCAAGAGTCTGAGAACTTTGTGGCCTGGCTTCATTTAGGGGGAGCCCTGAGAACAGTGTGGGTGAGGCCACAATGAGTTGCCTCTATAGTCTCCCCTCTCTAAGCCATCCTCCACACAGCTTCCAAAACAATCTTCCCCATGGCACAAATCTGACCATGATGTTCCCCTGCTCAAAAATCCTCAGTGGCTTCCTGCCTCAAGGACAAAATGGAAACTCCAGTTTGGCATTTTGAATAACCAGGCTCTCTCATCTAGCTTTCTAGATGTGTTCCATACCACTCTCCTTCACCATCTCAACAGAATATTAGTGTCTTGAGAACAGAAACAATTTTTTTTCTCTTCAGCTTCAGTTAAATGTTGGATTGGGTGGGATTAAACTCTATTAATCAAATAATAATAGCTTGCATTTACATGGCATCTACCACATGGTAGGCACTGTGTTAAGCACTTTACACACATCTCATTTGATCTTCATGTCAACCCTAGGTGGTATTAATCAAGGAATTCTTTATAAAGGAAGGAGGAAAATTGAATAACTCAGAGAGGAAGGGACGGAATGAATCAAGAGGATTGAAGATTACCCTGAACAAAATTGCATTGAAGTCATGAAAGATATGAGTGGAGACAAGGTGGTCCCTAGTGATCCATAGTGATTCCCACAATGCCTTGGGGCAGTGGCCTTCAAACCCTAGAAGAATAGTTCTCAACCTTCCTAATGCCAGGACTCTTTAATACTTGTATATGGACGTATCTGCGTGTGGGCAGACCCTCCTGGAGACAGATAGAGGAGTGGTGTCTCCGTTCCTAAGACCATCGGAAATATGTTGAAAACCGCTGCCCTAGAACTTACTTCGTCCACTTCAGGCTTTCCACCCTAGAATATCCCTCTGCCTCTGTGGCCCCATTCTCCTCTAGGTGAGTTCTTCCTGGAACCTTCAATTTGAAGAAGGGCCCAGGCCTACCATCTTTCATTCCTCTCTGGGCTTTGCTTCTGTCTCTCTTTACTTTTCCCCCTCATCCCAATCAGCTCTCCTATATTGTGTTGTCTTCCCCCCATTAAAATGCAATTTCCTTGAGGGAAGGGACAATCTTTCTTTTATGCTTTTGTTTGTATCCCTAAGGCTTAGCATCATGCCTGGAACATAGGAAGCTTAACAAATTCTTGTTGACTTCACTTCTTCACGTTTCCTATGAAAGTTGGAGCCGATATAGAATGTGATGGCAAATCACTGAAAGCACCTTCGCTAAACCAAAAGGAAAAGTACTTGGAAAAAAAATGAGGCTCTTTACAAATTAGAGGGTTTATCTCACAATAATACGATAAATAAGTAAGGATTAAATTAGGATTCAGAATTTAGGCATTAAAGATCTACCAGAGGTGAACAGCGCTAGTAAGGAGATTAAATTATATAGGGAAGATTCCATTGGGATTTCAGCCAAGTCTTTGGAAATTGAGAGGAAAGGATGGGTTTGGGACACACCAGGATGCTGGTTGCTGTGATCTGTTAACAGATGGGATGTGTAGAGTTAAAGGATTATACTTTCATGCAACGAGCATTATTAAGCACCTACTATGGGCCAGGCACTACAGATACAATGACAAAAATGAAGTCATACCTACTTATCTGTATGCCTGCTATTTCCCAAGGCATCCTGGGAGAGCAGGACCTTTCATGCCTCAGGCAACTCTCTAAAAAATGGCAAATTTCAGAACAGTTGCTGATCCCTGGACAGTATGGTGCACAGAGTCATGAAGGGTTAGATATGACTCGACAAAAAAAAACCCCAAACAACCTTATGCTTATATATGTAGCAGGCTGTTCAACCATTCCTATCTGTTCCTCACTCTACTACTGACTTCTGACCAAAATGGGTATAAACATTCCTTTTCAATAGTTATCAAAGAACCTATAATTCTTTTTATCCTTTTGTTACTTCCAAGTCCCCCAGACAGAGACAGGCCTTTGGACAAAAACACTTCAGGGTTAGATCTGTCTCATTCTCTCCTCTGGGGCTGATTCTTCCTCAGTAGCTTCCTCTTAACAGCAGTTTCCAATAAGCAAAAGCCTATGGTTAACACTGAATATGAATGTCCAAAACAAAGAAAGGCAAACTTTCCCTGAGGCAAGAGGGAAAGGTTTCAGGTTTCTTTGAGAAAGCCCAAGAGGAGAAAGGGAATATAATATTACTGCCTGGAAGGGGTGGGGGTCCTGTATTCTTCCTGTTTCACAGCACCTGTCCCTAACGTCTTCCTGCCTATCAAGTCAAGCAGCCCTGCTCCCAGAGTTCTGCCTGCCCTTCCACTCCCCCTCTCCCCATGGCTTCTTATAGTTTCCTGTCTTGAACTCCATGGGTCTTCTATTCCTTCCATTAAGAGTTGGATCCCTCTTCAAATCTGCATCCTAGAGTCCCTGAACTTTTAAAGATCACCCCGAGGAGTACCCCATTCATTCTCCACTCTATCCAATTGCTTCCTTTAAGATGTGCCAAAGAATTAATTTGCTCCTCATAAAGCGATCCCTCATATATTACAGTTAGCTTGAGGCCTCATTGCCTGCCTCTCTTCTGCTATTAGGTTCTGAGCTTTCAAAGACCACTCCCTTACAAATAGATTTTGTATGATCCTATCTGTGTGCATGTAGTCCCCCCATGAGCAGGGATTATCTCATTCTGGGTTTTGCATCCCAACAGTCTGACACAGCACCTTACCCAAAGCTGGTACTTAATAAATGATTGATGCATAAATGAATAACTGAATGAATTAAGGTGAAAGCCAAATGACCACTTCTCAGGGATGCTGTAAGCATTCCAGATCAATTATTGGATTCTCTCTCTCAGGTACTTTCTAACCCTCAAGTTCTGCGTGCTTTTACAGTTATTTCTTATGGCCTAGTATCCTTTGCATCCTTGTTTTATACATACATATGTATGTGTGTATGTATGTATATATATGTAAACATTATTGAGACCCTTATGATTCTTCTTTCATATTTACCTTTTTACGTTGCTCTTGAGTCTTGTTTTTAAATGTAAAACTTTCTATTCAGCTCTGGTCTTTTCATTAGAAATGCTTGAAAGTCCTCTATGCTATTAAATATACATTTTTACCCCTGAACGTCATACTCAGTTATTCTTGGTTGTAATCCTAACTTCTTTTGCCTTTCCAAATATCATATTCCAAGCCTTCTACTCCTTTACAGAGGAAGTTGCTAAATCTTGTGAGATTGACTGTGGCTCCTTGATGTTTGAATTATTTCTTTTCTGACTATTTGAAATATTTTCTCTTTGACCTGGAATTTGACTATAATATACCTGGGAGTTTTCATTTTCATTTTGGATCTCTTTCAGTATCTGATCAGTAAATTCTTTTGATTTCTATTTTAGTCTCTGGATTATGATATTGGGGCAGCTTTCCTTGATAATTTCTTGAAATATGATGTCTAGGCTCTTTCTGTGAGTACAGTTTTCAGGTAGTCCAATAATTCTTAAATTAGCTTTTTTAAAGTCTATTTTCCAGGCTAGTTGTTTTTCCAATGAAATATTTCATATTTTCTTTGATTTTTATTATTCTTTTGATTTTGTTTTATTGTTTCTTGATATCTCATGGAGTCATTAGCTTCCACTTACTGAGTTCTATTTTAAAGGAGTTCTTTTCTTTGGTGAATTTTTGTGCTTTCTCTACCATTAGGCCAATTCTGTTTTTTAAAGTGTTATTTTCTTCAGTACTTTTGTGTATGTCTCTTACCAAGCTGTTAATTCTCTTTTCATAATTTTCTTGCATCACTCTTATTTATTTTCCCAATTTTTCCTACACTACTTTTATCTCTTTCTTTAACTCTTCCAGGAATTCTTGTCAGCTTGGGTCCAATTAGTATTTTTCTTTGAGGCTTTGTTTGTAGCTGTTTTTACAGAATGGTATTTTTTTTTAAATTCTGAACTCAAAAAATAGAACAAGCATTTCCATAACATAGTAGAATAGAAAAATATAATTACATATGAAGTGCAAATCTGTTGTGTATAACTTGCTACTCCTTTTAAATATATGTTAAAGTTACCATGTAACTTTTTTCCTTATTTCTTACCTCCACCCCTCCACCCCACTTTAGAGATGGCTACCATTAGACACAAATGTGTGTGTATATACATACATAGGCACATACATATATACATATTTGTGTAAAATCATTTTATACATATTCTATTTTTCAGTTCTTAGTCTGAGTTTATATCTTGTTCTTCCCTGCCACCACAGTAACCTTTTATATTCAAATTATTTTTTGTTGTTGTCATTATTTGTTCATTTTTCCAGTCTATTTCTTGACTTTGAACTTTATGTGAAAGTTGGGCTCTGCTCATCAGGGGGAGTTGAGGGAGAAGAGTCACTGTCCCAAGCTTCAGTCTTTTTCCTGTTGCTGTTGTCAGAGCTAATTCTGAAAGTTGGCAAATTTTGGGTGCTTCCAAGGTGCTGTGATCCTGGTTGATGTATGATCACTGCTTTCCTGTTCTACACTCTGTTCTTTACACAGGAAGAGCCCCTGGTCCCCTGTAACCACAGGTGCTAGCACTTACTTTGCCTTAGAACTATGACCAGGGCCCCTTCTCCCTTGTAATTGACCCAAGCATTTGAACTGTGTTTGGGCAGCAGAGTTGCCAATCAGTGCCAGCTGTACCAGTGCCATCAAAAGGTCCCCTGTAATCTCTTGTCTGACCCCCTTACTGTCTCTGGGCTGAGAGCACCCAAAGTTGCTGCTGCTACTGCTACTTCTGCTGCTGCTGCTTCAGATACTGTGAGTGTGGGCTCTGATAAAGTACCCACTCTAGCAACACATCTTTCCCTTGCCAACCTCTTAAGTTTTCTCAGGTCGGAAAAATATTTCACCTTGACATTTTGTTGGCTCTGCCACTCCAAAATTTGATTCAAGGTGTTATTTTAAAGTTTTTTTGGTGGGGAATGTTAAGAGAATTCAGTTAGGTTGCCTATAATCCGCCATCTTAGCTTTTGTTGTTTGTATGAAATTTTAGCAATCAATCCCTTAGCATGCATTTTGAAGTACCTAATATGCACCAGGAAACATCATTTTAGTGGATCTGGAGGTACCTCAGATCTGGAAATAGCCACAGACAAGACTGGTTTGTCTTTATATGCCCTGTTCTCTTTCAAATCACCTCCTTCTCCCCTCTGCCTCCTCTGGAACCTGCCAATAATTACTCTGGAAAACTCAACTTTTCTAGAAATCATCTCCCTAATCTGAAAAATGCAAAAATTACTATGTATCTTCCTTGTTGAAGCACATAACAAGTCACATTTCTATACAGTTTTAAGGTTTCCAAAGCATTGTTCTCATAAAACCCTTGGGAGGTAGGGAATGTTGCAGAGAGTGGGGGATTTGAATTTCTAGGAACTGGGTTTACATCCTGTCTCTGTCATTTACTGCCTGGGTGACCTTGAGAAGGGGAAGGAGAAGGGAACAAACATTAATTAAGCCCCTACTATGTCCCAGCACTGTGCTAAAACACTTTACAAATAATCTCATTTGAGAAAGTAACAACCTCTTTCTGCCTCATTTCCTCATTTGTAAGATAAGGGTTTTGGATGAGATAACATCAAGGGCCCTTCCAGCTCAGGATCTAGGATTTATCCATAAGTTCCATAGTTGTTATTCAGTCAAGAAGCATTTATTAAGAACTTATCATGGAACAGTAAGTGCTGAGGATACAGAGAAAGGCAAACACACGGTCTCTGCCAAGGACACACAAGATACGTCAAGAGAAGGTAGTCTCAAGAGGGAAAGAGGGCAACGTGGCCAAGAAATGGACTTGGAAACTGATGGAAGCTGGGAGGTGGAGGTGAGGAGATAAAATTCCGATCAATTTGCCCAAGGTCATAGAGCTAGTAAGTTTTGAAGCTAGTGTTTATTAAAAACCCAACTTTTCTGACTCCAAATTCAGCAAGGGGCAGGAGGAAAGCATTCCATCACACTAACGTATAGTGAGTGGGCAGGCAGGTATTGGCTGGACCCAGGAGATTTAATCCATACATATATTTATGGTCCAGAAACACAGAGATGGCACAGAGGAGCACCCAAGGCTTCGCTCTCTCCCAGGAGACTAGGAGGCTGTTGCTGGTTCCACAAGGTCAGCAACTAGAACCGGTGACTAGCTGGAGGTGGAGCAGAGGGAAGTGGGAGTGAAGTGAAGGGTAGCAGAGGGAATGGCATGTCCCCATAGCTGATTTACTCTTATAAAATGTACTCCCGGGGAGGGCCCCTGAAGGACTTTTCTTCCTGGGGTGGAGGAAGAATACCGCCAGTTGTCTGCTCAGGGGAGACAATGGCCAGTCTGTGTGCACGTGGGTCCTACGGATCCAGCAGGAATCAGCTGCCCTTGTTTCCTCCTCCACAATTACAATACTGCCCAGTTTGAGGCTACCCTTCCCCCTTATCCTCTTCCCCCCTTTCTCTTCCTCTGCCCACCCCCCCCCCCCCTTCAGGGAGCCGGGGAATGGGATTTCATCCGGTCCCCCTCTCTCGCCATGCGCTCTTGGCAGCAGCCGCCGCCGCTGCAGCCAGCTTCCCGGCCCCCTTGGCTCTCGGTGGGTTTCGGATTTCAATCGCTGGTTTCTGCCATCCCTCATTTAGTCTGGCCTCTTTCTTTCTCTCCAGCACACGAGGCAGACTCTGATCCCGGGCGATCTGGACCGGACTGATGAGGAGGGAGCCAAAGCTGGCCGCCTGCAAGACGACAGGAGCGCTGGGCTCCGGGGACGGCTGGCCAGGGCGCAGGGCGCCGAGTAATGGGAAACAAGGCAGTGTCTCCTTGGTGGCTCGTGGCTGCAGCTGCTCCGGCCTCGGCCAGCCATAGCTATCGCTAGGAAACCGGGCAAGAAAACCTTTCCTCAGGATCCTGGCCAGTGCCAGTGGGCAGCCGGCCAGAAAGCAAGACATAAGCAATTAGTCAAACGCCCTGCCAGGCAGCCAAGGCCCTGGGTGGGCGTGGAATAGAGGGAACGCTGGCCTGGGGTTCCAGCAGCTGCAGGTGGTGACTTTTCTCCACTGGGTCTGCAAGCAAGCAGGACAGGCTTGCTTTGAACAAATATACACTGGCCTGCTTTTGTGCAATTTTGTTGCCACGGCAGCAGAGCCACAGGCGACGTGGTGAGGTGATCAGGCTTGTCCTTAAAATCTTGAAGCGTCTTCAACAAAAATTCAATTCATTGGATCCAGCCATTCGAGCTAGAAGGGAGCCCAGTCAGTCACCCCATCAGTCAGTCAGTCAGTCAACAAGCCCTTTCTATGTCCCAGGCACTGTGCTACACTGTGGGAAATTGACAAATTGACAAAAAAATTGACAAAAATCAAACAAGTAATTTTGGAATTTAGTCCCATTTCTTTGTTTTTTACAAGATATAAACAAATCCTCATTCTAAAGTATACACAAAGAAAGTAGCAGAGCTGTGACTTCTACCAGTATACCTAACTTCAGGGCTCTTTCAGTAATAACAACAAAACAACTAGAAGGATTTATACCTTTTTAAGGTCTGGAAAACCCCTAATAACATGAGTTCACCTGAATTTCACAACAGCTCTGTGATATATACTAAGTATTATTGTCCCCATCTTACAGATGAAGAAACTGAGGTTAAAGAATTTGTCCAATCCACCCTCTCCCCTCAGTCACTGAGTGTGTCCTGTGTACAAGGCAACATGCTAGCTTGTGGGGATGCAAAAGTTAAAAATAAAAAGGCAGCTGTTACCTTAGGAAACTTACATTTAATAGAAAAGATGAGACAGGTGCACAAATAGTACAGACCTTAGGTGAAATTTGATAAGGGCCCAGAAGGGAGCCAGATAAAATGCTGCCATCTTTCCTGTCTTGAGATTTAACTGATAAATTAATTCACACTAAGATCTTAGAGTTTAATAAGTTAAATTTTGAAAGAGAAGCCTTGATTAGCAATTCTTAATCAAAAGGATGATTTGATAAGGGAGAAATTTCAGGCATGGGATAGAAAGAACATAGATAAAAGTGAAAGGCTCTGTCCTCTCCACAGGCCACGAATAACAATGTTTGCTGTGCCTATGGTTAATCGAGGCCGTACCCATTTGGATCTGAGAGCTTGGTTTAAAAAAAATTAGCTTTTTTGCTCTCAGGGTGGTAAACTGAGGTGGAAGGCAACTAAATCATACCTTGTCTTAATTTTGTCAGTTGCTGGAGATAATTTGCTATTGCCGTGGGTCAGATCAACATAAAGGATTTAAATTAAGCAATCAAACAGAAATTCTGAGTTTCTTTAAAAAAAAAATTCTTCCTTCATTTCCTCCTTGAGAAGGAAACAAAGTCCTATCACTGGACCCTACTAACATGAATGCAGTATCTGTTGTGTGCAGAAAAGCGGGAAGTCACAAAGTTACATAAGAGAAGGAAACTGTTGTTTTAAAAGTATGAATGTAGAATGTAAGCATCTTGAAAGCAGGAAACATTTCAGTTTATTTTGTCTTTATGTTAGGACGTCTGGACATGTTCAGACAGAAGCGCAAGCCTATGTAGACAGTGTTATTGCAGATACTGGGCATTCAATAAATCTTTGTTGAATGGAGTTTAAAATCTAGTAAAATTGAAATTTTTAAGTGCAGAGGACTTTATTCTGATCTGGCTTTCCGTGGTCATGTAGTAACTAGAAATCAGAAGAAAATAAAATCAAATCAGCATTGCCACTGCCCCAGAAAAGTGTCAGCTGACTCCCGAATGCCTCCATTCACTATATCAGTGACTTTCTAGACCAAAATATCCCTCCCTGCCTACTAGTACTTATATCTCTTGCCCCACTTTGGAATGTTATCCCTCTTGAGGGCAAGAACTATATGGATTTTGTATCCTCAAGACTTAGCAAAGTATTTGGCACATAGTTACATAGTAAGATTTATTAAATGCATATTTATTCAACAAGGTAAGTCCACACGCATTTATTAAGGGTTCCCTATGTGCCAGGTAATGTACTAAACTTTCAGAATGCAAACACAAGCAAATAAAATGGGGTGGAAGTAAGCAGAGGGTGTGCATGGTGGAGAGTCAAGGGCAGAGCCTGGAGAGGAATGAAAGAGGGAATATGGCTGACATGGGGACTTTCCTTAAAATGGAGATTCTGGGAGGAACTGATCAATCCAAGGAGGATGCAAGGGTAGGATGAACTTTCAGAGTGAGAAGGCTGCTGTGGAATGGTGGAGAGGGTCATTCTTTTATCATTTGGCCATCTCCACCAAATGTCACACATAGGACAAGCAAGCCAGCCTAGCTGAGGCAGCAGAGCATGCTGAGGGGGAGATAAGAGGCAGCATGTACCAAGCAAGTCAAACTACCACCACCTGGACCTCCATGTTCCTGTAGATCTTGGTAGAGACAGCCCAGGACTTTGAACCCAAGAGCCTTGGGAATAGCAATACTTTGAGATCAGTGCCCTCAGCCATCATCCTTGGAAGCAACCCCCATGGAGCTGCAGCCTGACAACTGTTCTTTCTGGTGATACAGATACTGAAGACCCAGAAAGGAAAGCTCTTGCCATCAAAGTCCTTGGCACTGTCAGATGGCTTAACATCAGAAACTGCTAGGATTTCATCAGTGTGACTGACATTAAAGAACAGGCATTACATGTGCTTTGCTTCTGTACCCCAGGGTCATTAACTTGTGGCTGAAACCTTCCATGTGTGTTGACTCCCCCATGAAAACGGGAATTCCTTGAGAGCAAGGTCTGGCTTACTTTTCTGTTTGTATCCTCAGGACTTAGCACAATGCTTTGTGCATAGTAAACACTTAATAAATGCCTCATTCATCCATTCATGTTGTCTACCTCTCTCATTTTACATAGGAAAATACTGAAAACCAATGAATTTATGTGTCTTGCCTGGGGTCCCACAGGTAGTTGGTAGCAGGGCTGGAAAATGGAAGTGGGACCTTGGAGTTTCATCGAGGGTTCTTCCTCCCAAACATGCTCCCTTTCTAGGTTTTTGGTAGAGGTGAAAAACAGGCCTCTAGGAATCTGTAGGATCTGCTGAAGCTGCATTTTCCTCCACAACTATTCTAAGACAAAGCTGGAGAGTGGAAAGTGATTTTCTTAAAGCATGTGTCTGATCATGTCACTCTTCCTCTCAAGAAACTCCAGTGGCTTCCTATTACCTTCAGGATCTGTTATCAAGACCTCTGACTTCTAAAGCCCTTCACAACCTGAGTCCTTCCTACCTTTCCAGTCTCCTTAATGTTACTTCCGTCCACATGTTCTATAACCCAGTGACATTGGCCTGATGTTCTTCTTTGCACATGAAACCCTATCTCCTGACTGTGCTTTTTCAGAGGCTATTCTTGATGCCTAGAATGTCCTACTTTCTTGATTCAGTCTCCTGGCTTCAAGACTCAGCTCAAATCCCCCATTCTGTACGTATCCTTCTTGGCCGCCCCCCCCCCCCCACTAATGGCTTCCTCAGTAATTGCCTTTAATTTTGACTCTGTATCTCTTGTACAAATATAATTGTTTGCATGTTGTCTCTTTTGTTAGAATGTGAGTTCCCTGAGGGTGGGGACTATAGTTTTTTGCCTTTCTTTTCGTTTTCAGTGCTTAGTACAGTACCTGACATATATTAGGTGCCTGATAAATGCCTTAACAAGCTAACACCAACTGATTTTATAAGTGGGGCTAGACCTGGAAGAAATAATAATAACATTTATGTTGCAATTTAGAGGTCTTCAAATTGCTTTGCTTACTTTACCCCTATTGAGAATACTAGCTCTAATTTACATAACTTTAAGGCTTCCTAGGCACTTAACATACATTATCTCATTTGATCTTGACAACAACATTGTAAGGTTGACACTACTATTATCCCTGTTTTCACAAATGAGGAAACTGATGTTGAGAGAGATTAAGTGTCATTTGACTAGTAAATGTCTGAGGAAGGATTTGAACCAGGCCTTCCATAATGTGGGATCCAGAAGACTGAGTTACAGACTGGGAAGTCAGTGGTTTACTATGAGTGAGAGCAAATAATGTCTAAGAACCAGGAGGAGGAGGAGAGAAGGAAGAGAAGGAGGAGGAAGAGGAAGAGGAAGAGAAGGAAAAGAAGAAGGAGGAGGAGGAGGAAATGATGATGATAAGAATAATAGTACATTCTATAGGTCTTAAAGGTTTGCAAAGTACTTTGCAAGTAGCCTCATGACAACTTAGCAAAGTTGGTGCTAGTGTTATCACCATTTTACAGATGAGGAAACCAAGGCAGACAGATGTTAAATGACTTGACCTGGGACCTACAGCTAATAAGTATCTGAGGCCAAATTTGAACTCAGCTCTTCCTGACTCCAAGATCAGCATTCTATTCACTGAGTCACCTAGAAGAGAAATAGATGTTTAGAAATAGATGTACAGTGAAGTGAGAAGAATCAAGAGAGGATTTCATACAATAATATCACAAAGAAAAATAATTTTGAAAGATTAAAGAATTCTGATCAATGCAAATACATACCACGATTTCAGGAGATCATCAATGAAGCAGGCTACTCTCCTCCTCACAGAAAGGTATTGAACAAAAAGCGTAGATTTTTGGACATGTTGAGCGTCAGAATTCATTGTGCTTAACTATGTGTACTGGTACTAAGAGTTTTCTTTTTCTTCCCCCCCCCCCACCAACTAGTAGGTGCATGGGATGGAGAAAGGGCGTAGGGAGAGAATAGTTAAAATTAAAGGAGAAAAAAGGTCATTGAAGCATTTTTTAAATGAACAGAGCAGAAGGAAAGCCAAAAAGAATAGACAAATAGGACAGCTTTGGTCATTAAACACTGAATTCATAACATATTTAAGATGAAAAACAAACTGTATATAATAGAGATTGTCAGTTTCACATACTATCTTCTTTTTCTCTTCTGTGTATGTGGAAATGTTTATTTGGTGTTTGTTAGGGTCAGAATAAAAATATAAAGTCTATTTTTAAAATAAAATAATACCTGCTTTAAGGCTGAAAATTCCATTCTCTGTGAGATACAGGTTTTTATTTTGTATTAAGTCAAGCCTCATGCTTTCTAATGAAGGCACAAAGTGGACAATATCACTGGGTGGGGGTGGGGCTGGCGGTGAGGGAATCATGACTTCCTAATCTTGCCAAGGTGGCCCAAATGCTTTCTCTTGTCTGTTCCTGGGACCTGCTCCTCCTGGAATGAGGAATGTAGCAGGCAATAGTTGGTTAAAAAGAGAATGCAGGACTACTCTATTGATGAATAATTATGAATTATTATTGCTTAACTGAGAATAACAAACTTAATTTTTAAATTTTCTGTTTTGAAAAAGTTGGTTTATAATTAAGGTTAACAATCTCATTTCTTTTATCACAAAGAAAGCTTTAAAAATTAATTTCATTGTTTTTTAACTCTCCATCTGTTAACTCAAAACAAGGTTTTAAAATGAACTTAATTGGGTTTGAATTGACCATTTTGGAGCTTGTTTAAAAAGTCTTTTTAATTAACATGATTATTTTTTAAATACCAAAACAAGATTTTTATCCACTCAGTCAGATCCTGTTCATTACTTTACATATGAGCTAGCTAGACCATTTTCAAACTCGACCATTTGTACATCTAGGCCTTACCCTAATCACTAAGTGTGCATAGAGGTTGAATGTATAACAGGCTGGGTACAAAGGAAGTAGAAGCCAAGAACTGGATCTTTGACATTATGGGATTTTAAAATGATTGACTTAGAACCAGGAGGGTCCTCAAGCTCTTCTCTTCCAAAGTCATTTTATAGATACTGAAACTCAGGTCCAGAAGGGGTAAGTTAATTTATACAATGAAACACAAATATCAAACACCAGAACTGGGATTTAGGAGGGAATAAGCATTTATTAAGTGTCTATTGTATGCCAGGCACTGTGCTAAGCGCTTTACAATTATTATCTCATGTGATCCCGCAAAATAACTGTGGCAGGTAGATGCAATTTTTATCCCCCTTTTAA
>CM053584.1:352182610-352247963 GCA_028627135.1 Pseudochirops cupreus
GTGCCTTCCCAATTTAATTAACTGGCTCCCTTTCAGACTTACTTTCCTATTCCTCTTCCCCCATCCCAGAGATGGATGCTTTCTACCAGCAGTGAGGAAGATGCTATATATGCTTGCCTCAAGGGGAAGGGGAAAGAGTGTGACCAGAAGGAACCAGAGGCAGTGCAGAGAAATGGAACCAGCATGAAATTTGGTGTTAGAGGATAACTAGGTGACCTTATATGTCACTTCTCTGTGTTCTTGTCTCCTAATCTGAAAAATGGAAGAGTTAGAATGGATCATATTCCATCTCTAAAGCTATGGTTCCATCCATGATATTGGAAGCCCTAAGTTCAAGTCTCACCTTTACTACTTGTTAGCTGTATGACCCTGGTCAACTCATTTTACTTCTCCTGGATTCAGTTTCTCAATTTATATAATGAGAGGCTGGGTCAAAATTTTCTTTTAGGTTCCTTCTAGTTTTAGCATTCTATGATTTTCTCTTCAAGATCAATCAAGCCTTTTGACATTTTTAATTTAAAAATTTTGAGAGATGGAGGGTGTGTGTAGTAGATACCAAGATGATATTTTCCTGGGAACATTTACTAAGAAAATTATTTGCTACCTTTTCCTTAAATCCTTTCTTGATCCTCCAACCTAATGTGATCTGTTCTATTTCTGAAATTGTTGTTGTTGTTGTTCAGTCATTTTCAGTCATATCCAACTCTTTGTGACCCCATTTGGGGTTTTCTTGGCAGAGATACTGGAATGGGTTTATCATTTCCTTCTCCAGTCCATTGTACAGATGAGGAAACTGAGGTGAACAGGGTTAAGAGACTTGGCTAGGGTCACATAGTTAGTAAATGTCTGAGGCTGTATTTGAACTCAGGATGATGAGTCTTCTTGACTCTAGACTCAACACTCTGTCCACTGTGCCATCTAGCTGCTCTTCCCTCTGAACTCTAATCACATTCTATTTTTCCTCCTTAATGGTGCATGTGTGTGTAATTATAATTCACAATTTATAATCCCTTCCAGGAATATGTGTTGTCCTTAGGGACTCAAAGCCAGATAACAGCACACTAACATGATGTTCCATTCAGCCAAGATTTTCTTAACATATGAAATGGGATAAGCCTGCTGAAATAGGAAGCAGTTTGGCATGTGTGAGGTAGCCCTTCTTCAGACTTGTCAAGTAAACCCCAAGTCTTTATGGGTACATCAGCCCTGATCCTCCACCCCTTACCAGCTCCTGCTAGATCTCCTATGAACCTCTTTCTCCACCAGCCACTATGTTCAGATAGTGTTCCCAAGGAGGGGGCATCCTCGTGGAATGGGTCATTCTATTTCTCCCACTCTGGTGGAATATCATCTAATGGTTTCTCCAATTTGCTTCCTACTCTCCGTGCCTTGTTTCAGGGACCAGAGTTTATGCCTTTCAGGCCATTTCAGGAACTTCCAACTTATGCTCCCCTAGCTTTTCTTCACTCATCTCCATTGGCATGTGCCTCATGTGTCCCACAACTTCAGGCAGACTCCAGACATATTTCCCTTTACTCATTAACTTCCCAGCTATCCTAGCTACTCTGCCATCCTTCCTTATAGTCCCCTCTCCATTTCTGGAAGCATGACTGTACAGGGCACATCACTTGAAAGTGTTCACCAAAAAAAGTAAAATAAAAAAATAATTAAAAAAATAAATGCACTCAATTAAAATAGAAAATTCCATTCTCCATGGGAAGCAGGTATGTATTGTATGAAGTCAAGTTTCATTCCATTGGTCCTGGAAGAGGCAAGTCAATCTCTTCTCCAGTGTCCCAGTAACTTTCCATACCAAAATGACCCCCTTTGTTATTCGGTCATTTTCAGTCATGGCCCCAAGTCTCCTGTGTATATTGTCTTATTCTATTAGAAAGTAAGCAGCTAGGTGGCGCAGTGGATCGAGTGCCAGGCCTGGAGATGGGAAGAGCTGAGTTCAAATCCCATCTCATATATTTATTAGCTGTGTGACTCTGGGTAAGTCGCATCACCCTGTTTGCCTCAGTTTCCTCATCTGTCAAATGAGCTGGAAAAGGAAACAGCAAACTCTCTAATGTTTTTGCCAAGAAAACCCCAGATGGCATCACGAAGAATCAATCAAACGTGACTGAAAATGACTGAACTACAACAAAAAATCATTCATTAACTCATTCTGTCACTAAGCATCTCCTTGCCATCATCCTCTTCCTGTCCTTGTGGAACTTTTAGGTGACCTTTCGATTGTATATAAAAATGGCCACCATTATCTGAATGGGAAGGTCATCAGAGGTCATCTACCACCTCTTTTGTTTTAAAAACATCTGAGACCCAGAGAAGGGAATTGCCCAACCCAAAGTCCCATAAACAAGTACTTGCCATTGTTGTACTGAGTTGAATTCATGTAGTTGACATTCATGGAGCTCTTTATAGTTACAAAGTTTATGAATCTTTAATAGGCCTGATGGCTTCCTCTTGATAAACATTCCCAGTTCACTGAACTGATTGATCCCTTGTGGCATACACTGAGTCCCTTCACCATCTTGATTAAACAGCTCTGGATGCTTCCCACCTCATCAGCTCAAAACCCAATGTATGCAGACCTTTTCCACCTGTTCCCCCTTCCTTCTGATCCTTCCATTTACCTTGTCAGTGAGTTAATAATCATTAATTAGGTGCCCACTATGTACCAGGCACTGTCCTAAGTCCTGGAGATACAGATACAAGCAAAAAAAGGAAAGGTCCTGCCTTCAAGAAGCTTCCAGTCTAATAGGGGAAGACAACACAGAACTGGAAAGAGACAAGAGGGGATGTATCTGCATGCTGCATCATAACTAAGTCCAGAGAGTTCAAAGAAGATCTAGGAGAGAAATGAAAGATGGTCTGCCTGAGGTTCTTCCTCCAAATGGAGGTTCCAGGAAGAAGTGACCAATGGGAGAACAGTACTGCAGAATTCAGAGATGTTCCAGGGTGAGAAGGCAGGTGACTGAGACATATTGATAAAGTCCATAGAGTAAGAAGCAGAGCCACGTGTATCTCATACTCACAATTTTTTTTGCACAGTGTCTCCCCTATTAGAATGTAAACTTCTCGAGGACAAGAATTGAAGTGTTTTTGCCTTTCTTTATAATCCCAGACCCTGTCTGGTGTGTACTTAATATTCAAATCCCAGTTGATTGACTGATGAACTGACTGACTGACTGATGCTCAGGGGTAATGAGTACCATCTGGTTTAATTCCCAACTCTACCACTAACTAGCTATAGCACTATGGTAGCAAGAGCACCAGATGTGCAGTCACAAAACCTGAGTTTGAATCATGACTTGGTCTCTCAGTTGTACGGTCTCGGGCAATTATTTTGCCTCAGTTTCTTCCTCTGTAAAATGGAGGTGCCCACTGTACTTTCCATGCATGTCACAGGGAAAGAGAGAAGAGCTATATAGAAATATGAGCAGCTTTGACTATTTTAAGCCAGTCTTCTCTCCTCTGACCTTCAGCTTCCTCACCTATAAAATAAAGGCACTGAAGTAGATAACCTCGGCAATCCCTTCCTGTTCTGACATTCTCTGATTCTGCAGTCTGATCTCATTTGATCTGGAAACACTGCTATTTCTAGCTGCTCCTCTGGGGCCTGCCACACATGCCAGGGAAAACAGCCTATTCTCCAGTCAAGATTTCCAGTCCAACAACCAGCAAAATGTGGAATGCGCAAATCTGTGAGATTCGAAGGACTGGTGACTCCTCCCCCCACCAGAGCCTCTCTAGAACAAAACTGCATAGACCTGTTTAAAGAAGAAAAAAAAAACCTGTTTCCTGCTAATTGAACAGAGACTAATTTAATTCAGTTTCATTCAGTTCAGCAAAAAATTATCAAGTATTTACTGTGTGCCTGGCTTTGTATTCAGTGCTAAGTGGGCATGGGGTGGGCAGGGTTTGTAATCAAAGGATGACAGGAACATCTTGCTTATCTGACACCATCAGGGAATGAACTGTTCCATATAAGTGGATTTTCGTGAAGTTTCTTCCTTTAAGCACCAAAACTAGTCTAATTTTAAAGATTTTTGATAGGAATCTTTCTAAAGTACATTCAACACACAGTGGTATTGTCAAGCTGTATTGTGTTATTGAATCAAAAATGCACCTGACTCAAAACTACTTCTCCAATCTTATCTCATACAATTTGCTTTCCTGCAATCCATGTCTCCAGTCTGGAGGAATTCAATCTAATCACTCACCCTGGGAATTCTTGCTCTGGGGCTGAAATTTCTTGCACAAATGCAAATTTACCTATCTCCCTTGTATCTAGCCAGCAGCACATCAGACTATGCTTTATATCCTATAAAGCCATCACCCTGGTCATTTACCTGGCAGTACAACCATTATTCAGGTCACATAATCAAGTAAGTATTACCATTGCCTTTGGAAGAAGCTGATCAATGGATTGCCCTGTGGATCAACTCACCATTCTATTAGTTCCCAGCCCAAACCTTCCTTCCTGGGCCTTAATTCTTAGAGATGTCCTGAGAGTAGAATGGAAACTTATGAAGAGCACAGATTGTCTCACATTTTAGATTTGTGCCCCCGTGGTTTAGGGTGAAGCTTGGTATATAGTAAGCATGTAATTAGTGTTCTTCCTTCCTTCCTTCCTTCCTTCCTTCCTTCCTTTCCTCCTTCCTTCCTTCCATCATCCTCTCTTCCTTCCCTCTTCCCCCTCACTTCCCTCCTTTTTTCTCTTTCTTCCAACCCTCTTTCTTTCTTTTCTTTCTCTTCCTCCATCCCTTACTTCTTCGTCCCTCCATCCTTTCCTTCCTTCCTCCTTTGCTTTCTCTCTTCCTTCCCTCCTTCTTTTCTTTCTCTTCCTTACTTCCCTCTTTCCTTCCTTTCTCTTCCCTTTTCCTTTCCTTCCTCTTTCTCTTCCTACCCTCTTTCCTTCTTTCCTTTCACTTTCTCTTCCTTCTTCCCTTTCTTTTCCTTCCTTCCTTTTTCTTTCATCTTACTCTCCAATCAACCATCATTTCTAACAGGTATCTTCTAATTCCTTGCTTTCTGCCTATCTAGGATACTCATCTTTACCCACTGACATCCTACTCATAATTCAAGGCCCAGATCCATTGCCATTTTTTCCCAAAAGAAAACCATGTATTTTTAAAGCTGAAAAGAACCTCTTATATCCTATAGTCCAAATCCCACACTTTGCAGATGAGGAAGCTGATGTATGGAGAGATGAAGGGATTTGCCCAGCTTCACATAGAGAAAGGGCAGAGACAAGGTTCAAACTCAATTCCTCTCACTCTAAATTTAGCTCTTTTTGTGTTGTATCCTACAGGGAAAGGTCATCACCAAGCTGGGGAGAATCAATGAAAATTTTTTGGAGAAGCTGGTATTCAAATGGAGATTTAAATTTTGTGAAATGTTCTCTTTTTCCTATTTCTATAAGGACACAGAAATACATCTGTATATCTGCATACACACATATGTGTATATGTCAAGGTGTTAGGAGACATTCTGTTTTCCAGAGCTAAAACTCAGCAATCAGACTGTGCCCTGAGTTTGGCATAACAACGATCCTTTGCTCTCACCCTCTGGCAAAATCTCACATAATTACTATATTGTTTCGACCAGCACCAGGTGTTCTGTGAACTCAGACAAGCTCGGACAAGTTCTGTATGAAGCACTGCTATGAATCAAACTTGTCACATCGACACTGTTATCCCTCATTGTCAGGGCTACGGCTCACTGTGTAACCATTGATATAAGTACTGGGATCTCCACACACTGCCTTGGGTCCTCCCACTAGGGGCCCCACCCTGGCACATGTCTAATTGACCTCCTTGCTTGCAAGCTGTTTCCCTCACTTTGAAATTAAGCTTCTGTTTGATTCCTGACCCTTTTGTCTCTAGCCTGTTCTGTTCCGTTTGGGTCATCTACAGAGTAGAGGCTCGTTCAGTTCAGTTGACATCACATATATGTGTATGTACATCTATGTATATCTATGCAAATATATGTATATATCCACACATTTACACATAGATATACAGTTTTCCCCTCATCTGGAAAAATGTTTTGACACTGGGCCTATATATATACAGGGGCATAGGAAATTTAGAAGAAGATAATAACTGGTCTATAGGAAGGGTGAATTAAGAAACTCTTCCCCTTAGGAAAATTTAAAAAACAAACCATGAACAGAAACTTACCATAGAAGCATCTAGACAAATAAGCCAAATGTCACGGAGTAGTATCTTGCTCTTACAGCAAGATGATCTGTGTAGAATCTGCCATGATAGCAAAGCTCAGATAGGTAAGTGACAGGGTGAGGAGGTAACTCAGTACGAAATGGAAGGGGAAGCTGAAACCATAGGTTGGCCCTGGGTTCTGCCTGAGAAGGAACATTCTGTCTAGCTGCCCACTCCACTTAATGAATCTGGGTTGTGTGTTTTGTGTTACAAACAGCAACAGCTGTTTGCCATGTGGTGAACCAATAAGGAAACCTAGTTCCAATCATGATAGAAGCCCCAGAAGTCATAGGCTCCTTTTTGCTAGCTATATGACTACTGATCGTTCACTTTTCTGAGCCTCAGCCTTTTCATCTATAAAATGGGCGTGATAATATTTACATGTCCTACCTCACTGCATTATTGTGAGGAAGGTGCTTTGTTGTAAACCTTAAAGGGCTATATAAAATGTGAGTGGTGATGATTATTGTCACTATGAGTGCCAAGTTTAGCCCTCTTGGAACACTTCTAACAGACACATATGCAAACATACATTAGTGGGCATATGGCCAATAAAATGTCCTTTGGAATAGAAGGGCTATTTGAGTGTGTGCTTCCCCCATCGTGGCATCGCCTTTGTGAATGCGTAGTCCGTGTATGGACAAAAGGAAGATGAAGTGAGATCTTTGCATTCCCAAAGGGAGTAAGTCACCCTTGTGTTCTTGGGGGCCAGAGAATTTACTAATTGGAGGAGAGGACTGGTCATTGAAAGCCATGGGCTTCTTGGTGAATCATCACACAGCTGCTCTCTTCACTGTGAGTATCTACATGTGCTGAATCTAGGAATAGATGGAGATAGATGAATTTCTGAGAAAAGTATTTTATTTTCTTTCCCTTTTTTCTCTCCTAATTCCCTTTCTCTCTCTCTTCTGTTTGTTAACCGGTTGTTGTATTTTCAAATAACTCACCTACTGAGACTATCACCTGAAATTTTTTCAGTGTCCTGAAAACTGCTTCTGTTTTCACCTTCACTTCTAAGGCCGACCATAATGAGTTAGGGTCAACAAGCTGTCTCACATCACAGTGTAAATACTGTCCCTCCCCCCCCCCTTTCTCCCAGATGAGTTTGGTCAAGTAAATTCATTTCAGCTGCCCTAGAAGCTGGCATCTCAGCTGTGAAAATGACTAGAAGCTTCATTAAACTTTCAGGAGGCCCTTAGCAACACTAGAGGGCCAGAGAGAGATGGAACTTCTCCCTATTCCTTCTATGACGCCATGTCCAAAATCCATTGGTAGGGGGCTTTCTCCTTATTGGTAGAGATCAGTGCCTCGAAGAGGGGGAAAAGTCTCATTGTCTATTGAACCAGTTAACTGTTGGATTGGAGTTGCATTTCCATTAGAATAAAGGTCCCTATCCCTCTTATATGTACAATTTACAGGGTGTTATAGCTAGAGCCCGTCAGTCTATCCAGGAATCCGTCCTAGTCTGGTCATGGAGTGACAAATCTAAATTTAATTGTGACTCCATTTTAATCCCCTTTAGAAAACCTGGGCCTGGCTGCATGCAATGGGGCAGTCATTTGGTTTTAGGCCATACAATGTGCATAACCTTTGAATTTGACCCAGACCCAGTGCCCTATTTATTTTTCCAGCAGACCTTGGACTACTCCTAGTACCCTCCACTAATAATATTCCATCTGATTGACCTACTTTTCCAGAGCAATAGATAGCATGACTGTAAGCTAGCTTTGCCAGGTAAATGTATGTAACTACAAAAATAGTCAGTCCATAAGTATTTGTTAGATGCCTGCTATGTGCCAGGGACTTTACTAAGTGCTGGGGATACAAAAAACAGGGTAGAAGACAGCCCATACCCAGAAGAGCTGTAACTACAATAACTATAAAACTGCAGAAGACTGGTGGAATGATCATGTTTTCACAGCCCACTTCACAGGTCAGGGCTGACTCCATCTTTTTTCCTCTTCTTTTCTCTTAGGGTGACTACAGCCTGTTCTGTACCCATGGACATCTTTGTATATGGTCAAGCTGACCCACTATTTCCTGCAAAAAATAACCACCTGTTCATCTTTCCTAGATTTTTCAGAACTTATCTTGTGCCCTTCTTCTACCAAGGCAGTTAGGTGGTACAGTGTGTAAAGCCCAAGACCTGGAGTTAGGAAGACCCGAATTCAAATTCAGCTTCAGATTCCTACTAGATATATGACTCTGGGCAAGTCACTTAACCTTTGCCTCAGTTTCCTCAGCTGTAAAATGGGGATGTAAATAGTACCTACCTCCCAGGGTTTTTGTGAAGATCATGAGACAATATCTGTAAAGTGCAGGGGTGGGGAACCTGCAGCCTCAAGGCCAACATGGCCTCATAACCACAGGTTCCCCACCCTTGGCTTAGCAGAATGCCTGGCAAACAGATACTTAATAAATGCTTCTCTCATTCACCTTAGATTCTTCTTTTATTGTTCCGTTTATGTCTGACATAGACTTTTACTGTCAGTGGGCCAGGATGGTGGTTTTAGAGAAGGCAAACAGAATGAGACAGTAACTAAGGGTTACTAATATACTCAATGCTGAAGATTAGTTTGCATCCTCCACAATGGAGAGTTTCCAATATGTTTGCCCAACCCTGCTGACTTGGGTTCTCTCTCTAGGCGACAAGTCGCTGACACAAAGCTTTCAAGACAAAAGTACTGAGATACAACTTGACCGAGGGGAAATCAAGAAAATGAAGAATTGAATTGCACTTGGAAGCAAATGAGAAACCAGAGAAGCCCAGAGAGCATTGGATCCAATATTGACCTTTCCAATGTTTCAGGATTTACAATTAATCAATTAGTTGCATGAGAGCCACTATAGGGTAACAATGAATGACTCATATTTCTGTACAAGGAGATAGTCTCACAACTACCCTATGAGGTAGGTATTAGGACCCCCATTTTATAGTCAAGAAAGCTTAGTTAAATTGCTTATTGTGGTAGGAAAAGTTCTGGATGAGGAATCATGGGACCCAGGTTTGAATCCCAGCACTGCCACTTACTGCTTTGTGACCTTGGGCAAGAAGCTTTCTATCTGTGTGGGCCTCAGTTTCCTCATCTGTAAAATGAGCAAGTTAGACCAGATGACCTCTATAGATCTGGCTCTCAATCTATCAGAGGTAGGACACAATATCAGGGCTTCCAATTTCAAGACTAGTATTTGCTTTATTATCATTATCATTATCATTATCATTATCATTATTATTATTATTATTTTGCCTCCCTAGTAACAAGAACGTTGGGTTTGGAATCAGTAGACTTAGGTTCGAGTATGAGCTCTGGCCCCCTTGTAACTGTGTGAGCTTGTCATTTAACTTCTGAGCCTCAGTTTCCTCATCTGTAAAATTGAGATAATACATTTCTACCTTCCAGGGTTGTTGGAAGAGTCAGATATGATAGATAGATGGATGGATGGATGGATGGATGGATGGATGGATAGACAGATAGATACATACATATAGCTGTGATATTATATATCATATATAACATATATAAATCTATAATATATTAATATAATATATGATATATGTAACATTCCAGATGTCTATTATATAGATATAGTATTGATATAATATATCATTCATATGAAAAATAACCATAATGGATACTTATATACAATACTTTATGGCTACAGTGTACATGTTGTACATTGTAACCATAAAGTATTATATATATGTATCCATTATGATTGCTTTCCTTATTGTTCACATTATTTTTTGCTGGTAGAGAGCAAGCCCAGGCAGGTCCTATCAAATTTTTTTTTTAATATTTTATTTGTCTTAATCAAGATCTGCTTTCTCACCCTTCCATCCCAATACCAACCCCTTTCTGCTTTCCCCTACCGCAACTGCGAACATGAGAAAAACAAAACCCAAACACATATAGTTAATCAAAACGAATGTCCGTAGTGGTCGTGTCCAAAACAATTCATCTCATTCTGTACTCTAAGTCCTTTACCTCTCTATTGGGAAGTGGTTGGCAAGTTTCATCATTAGTCCTCTGAAATCCTGGTTGGTCATTAATAAGATCGTTGATAAGAGTTTAACACAATAGTATTCCATAACATTTATATGCCATAATTTGTTTATCCACTCCCCAATTTATGGGTGTTCTCTCAGATTCTCATTCTTTGCCACCTCAAAAAGAGTTACAAACATTTTTGTCCATAGGTCCTTTCAAATTAGAAAGCCTTTGAGTATGGGTCTAAAGCCAACTCATCATTTGAAAATGAGCCCAAGTTTAGACAGGTTCATTACTGAAAGGTAAACACAGGTGAAGAACTGTTTTTAACTGCAGCCAATAAGAGGGAGGTCCTGACCTGCCAATGGCGATAATGCCCTTCCCTTCCCCATAGTGAAATCAAAGGTCTTTGGAAGTAATAAAGGAGTACTATTTGACTAGGAATGGCAAGAACAAGTGCATCTGTGTATATAGAAGAAATATTTTCCTGCCAAAATGCTGGTAAAACAAACTCCTATGCATGTGCTATTGATCTAACTGGGCCCCAGCCCCTGGCAAGGGTATCAAGGATCTTCAGAAACACAAGTGAATGGGCATGTATCTGGTACATCAGATCTGGCTGCAGACTGCAGAGCCCTGGGCCTCCCACTGCCAACAGGCCCTGAGTCCTGAGCTCCATTGCATTGGTTGCCCCATGCTTCACTTCCTGGTCTTGCTCCATACCCTCTCTTCCTCTGCAACACTATGTTTAGCATCTCTTTTCATTGTGGAGGCAGAAAATATGGCTTCAACTCTTGGCTCCCCTACTTCCTTATCTGTAAAATGAGGGGTTTGGACTGTGATTACTAGAGTCCTTTCCAGCTCTAAATTCTGAGATGCTGAAGGCTGACTTCAACACACCATGCCCCTTACTCCATCAGCTAGTGCAGCAGTTCCCAACCTGTGGGTTATGTTCAGTTTGTAACAATGAAAATACATCCTGCATATGAGATAGATTCATAACAGTAGCAAAATTACAGTTATGAGGTAGCAACAAAAATAATTTTATGTTTGGGGGTCACCACAACATGAGGAACTGTATTAAAGGGTCGTGGCATTAGGAAGGTTGAGAACCCCTGAGCTAGTGCCTTGCAACTGAGCTGACCTAGCCACAGCTTTACCTTCCTTTGCCTGCAAATTACAAAGAGTTCATGCTATACTCTGTCTCTTCCTGTCCCTGCCTTGTTTCTAGCACAGTTCCTTACACATAGTAGGCACTTAAGAAATGCTTGTCAATTGATTTTTTTTCTCATGTGACTCCCTATGTTTTCTACAATAATATTAGCTGGTACTTTGTAACAGAACTTTCCAAAGCTACTTGGCATACATATTCTCATTTGATCCTGCCCATCAACATCCCTTGTTCAAGAACTATTACCTCTGTTTTATTGATGGGAAAACCAGGGCTCAAGGAATTGAAGTAAGCTGCCTAGAATCACATCACTAATAAATGGCTCTTTGTCTCTTCCCTATGTGACAGTGGCTTCCTCTTCCACCTCTTTCTACCATCTACGCTTCTTCACTTTGAAGGAAGCCCATGAAACCTTCTCTAATTCCCTGATCAGAGTTCCCTCTCTGAACACTCATAGTATTTCTTTTGTATGGTATGTATCTAATTTTTTTTATCATACGTACATTATTTATTTTATTAGATTACTCTTATGCAAGAGCACTGTGCTAAGTGGGAGGGGGATGGATGAAGAATACAAAGTTGAGGAAAGGTGTGATCACTGTCTTCATAGAATATCCATTCCTGGAGACTATTTCTTATTCTTCTTTATACTTCCCTCACCATCTTCTAGCATAGTGCCTCTCACTAGCTTCTTAATGAATGTTTGTTGAACTCAAGAAATTAATGAACAAAAAAGAACAAATAATTCATGCATTGCATTTTTGTTTACCCTTTTCTCAGGACTAATTTTTTGGTTGGTTTAATTAAGGGCCTTCTCTCTTAATCAAAGGTGCTAGCTTACTTGCTTGCTAGGCCTAGCTCCCAGGGTTGAAGAAATGAAAAACTTAAAAACATCAAATATACTCACGAGAGATTAATTTGGTTTTGTCTTTGTATCCCTAGCACCTAGCAAAGTACTTTGCACATGGTGGGTGTTTAAAAACTGCTTATTGAGTCATGGTGATGGACTTTTCACTTAACATTAGAGTTGGATAAAGGCTCAAGTTCTACATTTAAAAATACATTTGGGAAAGAGAAGGATAAACCAAAATCCTATTTATGCTATGGACATTATCTGTCATTCGGTCTTTGTCCAAGACTATAGAGTTCCATTTTTCCCCCACAACTTTTCATTATAAAATTCAAGATGTGTTTTTCTGGGTGAGGGTGGGGATGACACTGAGGCATCATAAAAATTATGCCCAATGAGGCAACAAGCTTTTTAAAATCACATAAGAGAAAAACAGCAACTTTTTTGTTAAAATATTAATCACACTACTCAAAATAAACCACAAAATAGGGATGCAAAAAGGGCTTGGGTTATTTTTATGCCTGGCACAATAGCTTTACGATCTAAGAGAAAAACAACTCTGATGGCTGAGGAACAGAACATGGTGAACTGGAAAGTCACTATGCTTTTCCTAGGCGACTTCCCAATTTTCTTTCACTTGAAACCTCTTTGGTTACTTAGAGCCTGTTTTCTGATCACTGTGTGGAATACTACTGGCTTGTAATCTATGGATTGATTTGGACTGAAGGTAGGAGACTCTGAAGGCACAGAAGTAATAAAGATTCAAAATTCAGAAATCCATAAGTACGTGAGTTTCTGTTCTTCTGTTTCAAAAGTCCTCTAGGTTTTACAAAATGCTTTCCCTGTGAGATTGGTACTTTAACCACCATTTTGCAGATGAGAAAAACCACCATTTTGCAGATGAGGTCCAAAGAGGTTGTGCGATTTGTCTGAACCATGCAGGTAGTAAGTAGCAGAATAAAGACTCCAAATCAACTCCTTTCCTTAAAAACTCAGCTTTAAGGACAGGAAAATTCTGTAGAATGTGTTTTTAAGGATCATACATTGAATGAGATTTCAGATGGATAATTGCTGCAAGAGTGACTTTCTGCACAGTAAATTCATCCCTATATAATGAAGCATATTTATGAGAATGGTCTACATGGAAAGGGTTGTAAGGAGCAATTCCTTGTGCCTGGAATAAGAAGTAGTGGTTTGTAGGATGGAGGTGAGGAAAGGTATAGGGACACCTGGCTTGTGGCTACAGGAAGAAGTGATAAGGTTTTTAAGATGCTGACGGAGGAAGGATCCCCACAAGAGTGCCATCGGAGCACTCTCATTTTTCCACCCTGGGTCAAAGCACTGGTTGCCCCACGCTTAGTATATTTGTTTGGCTTCAGTGTATATTCAGGACTCTAGCTGTGAGTCCCCTCACTTCTGGGTCACACAAAAGGAGATCTATGTATGAATGCCTGTCGTTGTTTAGTTTTCCTGCTGTCAGAGGCACTGATGACAAACAAACAGGCTGATTTCACTGCCCAGAACTTGTGGACTGTTGCTGCCAAGGGACACACTAGAAAGTTCTAATTTGTCCTTGCTTTAGCTGTCCCAACTGGTGAGGTTAGAAGAAACCTCCCAGTGATTTGAGTTTAGTGGCTTCTATATGTAATGAACAGCACGTGAAGGGGTGGCTGTGTTCTGGGAGTCATTTGACCTCTTAGACTGCCAGCAGAAGGGTGAAACTGAGGACAGAATTATACCATCTAAGCTCCAAGCATTCTCAGACTCAGAAGTTCTATACCCTGGGGCCAGAGCACTAACTCCTGGTGGCTGAAAGGAGAAGCCAAAGAAATGATGTTTGCAGAATGTTATATAAATGTTATATTGTTGTTATAATTGAGAGGATTGGGAAGAAAAATCAAAAACACATTAAACCCCTCTGGGGCCCATGCCCACAGATACTTTTGGAGATTGTTTCTTATAGTTTTGAACATTTGAGGAAAAGAACACTTACAAAATCACACTGAAAGCGGTCATAACGTTTTTTAATATGCAAAAGAAGCACATTGCTGTATGATTTTATTTACACGTAATTTTTAACTTTAAAGTTATATTTCATGGCTTAAGTATAAAAAAGTCATTGACGCTGCTCTGTTTTTAATTTTAGACTGTTCTAAGAGAAAACTGAGCTCAGAAAATATGAAAATGAACCAAATAGAAATTGAACAACATTATGAAAGGTAAAATCAAAGAAAAGGAACTTTAGAAAAGTTAATAACCTTGTAGGAAGTAACAATAAATCTTATTGATATAATTAGTTTCCCTAAAATATCATGAGAAGAATAGTCTTAGACTAACTATAAAACCAACAAGAAAATCAGAAATGAAAGGAAGAAATGAAAATGACAAAATAATGACTTTATTAATTAATAATATATTAATGAAGGCAAAATACTATGACCCAATTCTCTAAATGTGTTGTTTATGTGTGTATATGTGTGTATATACGCATATATGCCATATACATGTGTGTATAGTGCTGTGTAAATTCTTTGAGGTAAGTAGTAATTTTGATATAATTTCATTTTATGACAGCAATAATTGTGTGTGTGTGTGTGTGTGTGTGTGTGTGTGTGTGTGTGTGTGTGTGTGTGTTTCTACCAACCCTGGGATGACTCAGAACATCTGACCTTTACCAGATTGAGCTTGTTTTCCCACCTTTAGTTAGTTTTCTGTGGGGTGTGTGATGAATTTTGTGTTGTATACACTTCTCATTGTTCTCTTTTTTTTAAATTCTGTTTTTAAGAATGAGTATTCTAAGGAAACATTCAGGAGTTGTGATGCTTAAAGAGCACATTTAAATGGCAGACATATTGTTGAGGCTGTTATTATGGAGAAATCAAGTGTTACCAGGCTCATTCAAGTTCACAATGAAACAGGATTGTTCACAGTGGGTGCAAAGGAAAAGTGCAGTTTAAAATGAACAACAAAAAATTGACAAACTACTACTGTGAAACAGCCCAAGTAATCATCAGAAAACAAGCAGACCTTCAGAGGGACCTGGCAGCTGGAAGAATTGTTGATTGTTCTAAAGTATACCATAGACTTCCTGAAGTGAGAAGAACAGTGAGAAGACCAGTTTAAAAAACACCATGAAAAGAACAGTTGCTAACCTTTTCTGTGAAGAAAAAACTCTTTAAGCAAGACAAGACAAAGACTGGAGTACTGAACATTTTAATGAAGAAGGTCATGGTACCTATGGTATTCACATGCTTGGGGATAGATATGGTTCCCTTTCAATTTTGACACATTTTTCCTAGTTCTGCTCTCTGATGATAATTTTAAAAAATAATAACCAGCATTTGTATAGTGCTTTAAGAATTACAAAGTACTTTATGTATAATCCCATTCAATCACCACCATCACCCTGTGAGTTAGATGTTATTATCATGCCCATTTTATAGCTGAGAAAGCTGAGGCCAAGAGAGATTAAGCGATTTGTCCATGGTCACACAGCTGCTAAGTGTCTGAGGCAAGAGTCAAACTCAGGTCTTCCTTACTCTGAGTCTTATGCTCATTCTACTGATCCATCTCCTCCACCTGACAGTATTTCAAATACTTGATGTTAGCTATCATGTCCCCCATTAAAATCTCCCTTCCTTATTTGATCCGTCATCATGTGTTGTGACCTGGAGGCCCTTCACTATCCTGGTTGCTTTCCTCTGGATGCTCTCAAGCTTATCAGGATCCTTGATAAAATTTGATGCCCAGAACTAAACACAAGATCCTGATGTCTGACTAGGACAGAGTATAAGGGGATCATTTTTTCCTAGTAAGGACAGTACGTCTCCTCTGTGAAGGATTCCTCATCAATGATGAAGTCTTCTAGACTCTCTTGTTTGTAGATGACATTGTGCTGATAGCATCAAGCCCAGGAATGTCACAAATCATCCTAAATGAGGCACATAATCACTCTGAAGAGTTTGTCCATCTATGGAAAATCAAGTGGGTGAAGTGGACACATTGACTACATCAGTGGTGTCAGTCTCAAAAAAAACCTGGGTGCCATTGAACCATAAGAATTCCTATGGTTTTGTTGTTGTTTGTTTTTCATTTTTGATGAGGACCAATGACATCACAGGGTGATGTCTTGATTTGTGCGTGAATTTGTGAGGCAGAATTGCAAAGTCATCAGCCTTCCCCTTTCTTCCAGTCATCAAAGTCCAGTGACAAGACAAAAGTCAGGACAATTGGCAATGGCCAGAGATGCAGTGGATGACCTTGGTGTCTTCCATGCCTGACCAAACAAGCACTCCACATAGCTTGCTTCAGCTGCCTTCATCGCTATCAGAATAAATTGTTTTCATCTGTCCATTCCATCATGGGAAGTCTTCACATGCTTGGGGATAGGTATCCCTCTACACCAATGAATTTCAGGCCTGTGGGTTTCCCCTCAATCTTATTTAGCCCATCTGCTGAGAAAGTTTACCAGGGTGTAGCCTCTGCACATACTACAGCTTCTTGGAGCCACAGGTGAGAGTTGGGTAAGAGGTGGCAGCAAAGGTGTTTGAGCATCCCTGGAACCGGTTCAGCACACTGGAGGTGCTGATTCTCCTTGAACAACCCATACGCTCTTGTACTGACTTCAAAAACAACCACTCATTAACATTATCTATGTCTTATTGTGTTTTTATTTATTTTGTTAAATATTTGTTAAATATTAAATAATTGTTAAATATTTAATTAAAATTAAAATTTTACATTCTAATCCGGTTCCTTCAGTACTCAGGAGTGTTGAAAGCTGCATATGGCCCATCTGTTTGATACCTCTGGCCTAAATTATGAGGAGAGTGGGTCGCAGAGTAGATGTAATGATGGACTTGGTGTCAGAAAGGCCTGAGTTTGAATCTGATCTCAGAAACAATATTGTGAGATTCTGGGCAAGTCACTTAACCTTTGTCAGCCTCAGTTTCACAATCTGTAAAATGAGGCTAATAACAAGACCTACCTCACAGGGATTTTGTTAGGAATTAATTAAATAGTATATGGAAATGACTCAGCAAACAGTAAAGCACTGTGTAATTACCCACTATTATTTTGTGAATTTGAATTGAACAACCTGTAGAGCTCGTCCCCATTATCTAGATCTCCAAAAGACACTGCAAATGAACAATGAAATGGGACCAGGGTTGAGCAAAAGGAAGAAAGAAGGCAGATTGGATTACATTTAGGAAATTGCAGAGTTCTTTTAATAGCCCCAAGCTTCTGCCTGAAACAAAGGACCATATTTTCCACCCAGTATTCTTCCAGGGAAATTGAATGGCGATGAGTAATAGAATACTCTGATCAACAAAGAATTAAAGTTGAAGGTCACACAAAGGACCAGAGAGAGACACACTGTGGGCATGAACAGCCTGCAAAACGTTATAAACAAAGAAGTTACACAGAAGGACTGGAGGAAAGGATGTCATGGAAGAAAAAATGCATGACTGAAAAGGAAGATGGGCCAGTCACGTGGAGAGAATGAGGGGAAACCAATGGATAGCTGAACACTCCACATGAGGAAGGCCCCAGGCACATTGGTTCTGATGAGCTGGAGAAAGGACATGGGTGAGAGTCCCAGGAGATGAGCTATGCATCACTGGAGGGGATGCCCACATTAATGAGACCACAGATCCATTGGGAGGACTAGAATATTGCATTATGAACTAAAATTATACTTCTAGCCCATGAAAACACCTGGATTTTTTTTTCAGACAAACTGCTGTCTAGTTAGACACCTTGCTATCTTATGCTTGTAAAGTTGGCTTTTTTGAAACCAAATGTAAACTTTACATTTATCTCTTAAATTTCCAACATCCTAGCTTGTCAAGATCCTTTTGAACGCCAAGAATTTTATCCAAAAGTATCAGCTGTCTTTCTCAGCTTTATTTCATCTGTGAGGAGATGGTGGGGATGGGATCAAGGAAATAACCTAGCCTGGGCAAGGAGGAAGTCCGCCTCATTCTCTGAGACCAGAGAAATCACCATATCCTACTGAATCAGCAAGGCTGGCTAAAGGACTAATTAGCTGTCTTTCTGTATTCAGCCATGCTTTTCACAGCAACACAGTTAATATGCATCTGATCCATATGGACTTGTCAAGGAGTCCTCTATTATATTCTATAGTACTAGGAAAATATAAGGCCTGTGGACCAAATTTGCAGTATTTCACAAAAAAACAACCCCACCACCACCACAAAAAAAATTGGAGACAGCTGATTATGCAGTAGATCTAGCACTGGGCCAGGACTCAGCTCCAGTTCCAGACTCTCGCTAGCAGCAAGACCCTGGGCAAATCACTTGAATTGTTTGCCTTAATTTCCTCATTCGTAGAATGGGGATAGTGATAACATTTACCTCCTGGGGTGGTTGTGAGGATCCAGTGAGGTAATAATTATAAAAAGCACTTACAGCAATGCCTAACATAGTAGGGACTACATAAATGTTTATTCCCTTCCCTTTCTAGGTAGAGAAGCAGGAATTTTTTTAAAATTAAATTTTATTTATTCAATGAACAAAAATGACCTCTCTAGACTTGTGCTTGGCTGTTGTTTTGATTGGAGTATCTTGAGTCTTTTGAAAGTTATTTGTCTTTAGAATGTTACTGTAGTTGTATAAATTATTCTCCTGGTCATGCTTACATCACTGAACCAGTTCATATAAGTTCTTCTCAGGTTTCTCTGAAACTGTTTCTTTCATGAGGCAGACCTCTTTAGAGGACCTCCTATATGAAGGGGACTGATAATCCAGGCTTTTTTTGAGAATTTAAGTCCCAAATATTCATAACATTAATATGAATCTTTATTAATATCAATCTTTCCCTGAGATGGTCAATTATGTCAATACAGAATCATGGCTTATTTTCTTCCATGCATCAAGAAAAGAACCTGTGTCTGCCTGAATGGGAAGAATTCTGCATCTTAACTAAGTATAGGGACTCAATTACTTGTATTTAATGTAGGTTTACACCCACCATCCTTTGTTACACCCATATATGTCAGCTCTACTCCTACAAAACAAATTGCTGGAAGGACTTTGACCTTCTAGGGAAATTGCTGCCATGTGGTCTTCAGTTATAAGCAACTTCATGGTCAGTTAGTTTCATGGAATGGTGAGATCCCAAAGCTGGAGGGACATTGAAGGTCCTCCAGTTTGGCCTCCCTAATTTTCACATGAGGAAAAGGAGGCCTAGGGGTGGCTAGGTGACACAGCACAGTAAATAGAGCACCGGCCCTGGAGTCAGGAGGACCTCAGTTCAAATCCAGCCTCTGACACTTAACACTTACTAGCCAGTGACCTCAGGCAAGTCTCTTAACCCCAATTGTCCTGCATTCCCCACTCCAAATAAAAGCAAAAAAAAAAAAAAAAAAAAGGCCGAAAGAAAAGGATGCCTAAACAGAGAAAGGGACTTGTTGAAGGTCACACTGAAAGTTAGTATATTTGTACACATTTCATTATTTTAATGAAATCCTTTTTCTTATCTCCACATTTGTTTTATATGGACACAGGGAACAGCATGATCTCTGAGAATTAAAATTTGCCACTTAATCAAAGAACAATAGGAAGAGATTCATCGTGGTCTAAGGAGGTTATAGTTTATTGCCAGCAATGGTTCAAGTGCAAGAAATGGTAGGAAGTCTATCATCTAGAAAATGTGCAATCAGAGAAGGAGGCAAGCTGGTCATGTAGGAAGGAGCAAGGGGCAACAAATGGAAAGTCTTGGATCCTGTGCTGGTAGTCTACAGCTTATTGAAAAAGACAGAGCAAACCTACAGGGAGTGAGATAGATCTCCTTTGGGGAATTTAAGGGATGTCATGGCCAAGAGTTTTACAATATAAGTCATGAACAGATTGTGATCTGCGCCAGAGAAAGACTAACACATTGTTGAGATCCATGGACATATCCATGGGAAGCTAAGAAGTGGCTAATGAAGGATGATTTCCAGCTGATTCTGGAGCTTGGGTTCTTTTTTTTAAAAAAACAATTTAAAATCATGCTTCCTAGGAGCATAAGACTGGCCAAAGTGTTCAGTACTTAGTCAAAACTTCACAGATTAAATTTGTTCTTTGTATTTGGAACTCAAAATTTAAAAAAATAATATTAATAACTGCTTTTATATGTAATTGGAAAAAATAAAATATAAAAAACTCAAAATGATGCAAACAGAAAAAAATTATTCTCTATTAAAGACATACTTTTGGCTAAATTCAATCCAGTCGATTCAATCCAATCCAAATCAATTAACAAACATTTATCAAGTGCTGACTATGTACAAAGTACCGTGCTGAGTTCTGGGGAAATAAAGTCAGAAAGAACTATTCCTGCTCTGAAGTAGCTTATATTATACTGAGGCCATGCAACATGCATTCAAATACACAAATATACTCAGAGACTTGACACTTAACTAGCTGTGTGATCTTGCGCAAGTCATTTAACACTAATTGCCTTGCCTTCCGCCCTCAAAAAAAGAAGTACACAAAATAACATATATATAAAGCGATACAGAAAAATTTTAAAAGGGAAAGAGTTCTAATATTTGGTGGGCATTGACAATGAATCATGCTTCTGGAATATAATTTGTCATTGGTTATATGCTACAGGCTTGAATTTATGCCCTGCATTCACCTCTCCATTGTTTTGGGGGTGTCCTGCAACTTTAAGTGTTGGGAGGCAGGATCTGAAGCCAAGCTAAACAAAAAAAAAGAGGGACCTGTGCTTTACAGAGAAACTTGAAATCATTCAAAGCACTGAATAATTTTTCAAAGGCAACCCAGTTTTCTCTATTCATCCTACTCAGTTCTGATAGAGTCTCCACAATGTTTGTGTACTTAAGCACCAACTCTGCAGCTTAGCTATCCAACTCTATAATTAGGGGCTGCTGTCTGAACAGTGGGCATTTGTCATCCACTTTGTTTTTCCTATCTAGATAATTAGGACAATTCTTTAATAATTCGGATAGTTCTCTAGAATGATTAGGGACTTCATTTAAGAAGTTCTCTGGAGGGAATGTTTCAGAGTTTGGTACAATCTTTACAACGTCCCATTTATAAAAAGAAGCATTTGGAAGATCTCAGATAAATTAAGAGATGGAAGTGAGGAGGGGGAACATTTCGGGCATGGGGGACTGTCAATGCAAAGTGCAGAGGTGGGTGATGATGGCATTTTACTCTACCAAACTGCAGTCATGAAACATTAAGTACAGGAGGAGTCAATTGTATGACTCTAAAGATGTTCATCTAATGTAGAAAGTGCTTTTTGTATAATGTCGAATATTACTTGTGAAAGCCTTCCTGTTTCCTTTTCATCCCTTCATCAAGGATGTTTTTGTAAAAGTGTCAATGATCCTCAAAATGATTTCGTAGGAGTAAAAGTGGGCATGCATGTCAGTAGTTACTGATATTTTCTCAATCATCTTTTTTTGGTGGAAAAGATGAATAATTGTTGAGCTCTTTATTAAGCTAGGAAAGGTTGAGGAGTATAGTCTAGGAAGCTTGCATCACTGGTGAGAATGACTCTGGTTCACCTGGTCTCTGCCTCTCAAGCTCTTTCCACTACACTGTACTGTCTTCCTCTTCTTGGGGGGATGGGAGAGCACGAGACAGAGCTGCTGCCCACTCCCTGTGGCAAATCGTCCCTGACTTTGTCTATGGCTCAAACTGCTCCACTTCTCCAATGGCATGGGGCAAGGGCATGGTCCAACAGGCAGCCTACACCCTTAGCTCCCTTTTGCCCTCCATGTGTATCATGATGCACGTTGTGTCCAGATTTTTGAACATCCCCTAGATCCACTTATGCCAATCAAAAACCAACCAACCAAAAAAGGGTAAGCCTTCTAGTACTCCAATTGATTCTGAACTCAAGTTTAAAATGAGCATTCCTGTTTTTTATTATCTACATTATCTACAGAATTTCACAAATGAGCATGATGTAGTTAGTGAACAGAGTTGGTCTTGATGGCAGGAAGATCAGGGTTCAAGTTTTACCTTTGACACATTATTGGCTGTGTGACTCTGGGCGAGTCTCAGTGGCCCAGGCAATTCTCTAAGATTAGAAATTATAGTAGACAGGTTTTCACACTAGGAGTCTCTTATATTATGAAGCCACATGGTCCAGATCAAAAACAACAACAAAAATTCTTTTGTAGTGGAGCTGTGTTCTATACCTGAACTTTTAATACACCTTCCCTCTCTCTCTCTCTCTCTCTCTCTCTCTCTCACACACACACACACACATACACACACACACACACACACACACATACACATGCAATCTTCAGTTGTCATTTCCTTCCTCTGGGCTTCAATTGCCTCACTTATCAAATAAGAGGGTTGGACCCAACCATGACTACCAATGGGTGCCTCAGTCTTCACAAGGTTCTGACTTTCTACCTGTCCAATTCTGCTGAAGCTATCTGCACATTGTCATCTGTAAAAAGAAGCATCTGGAGAAACTTATCCTCAACCACTTCAAGCAGTTGCCTTTCTTTATAATGAGATAATAGAATTCAAAGGAATCTTAGAGCTCATGCCCATTTTACAGATGAGTATCCTAAGGCCCAGAGACTTGTTTCAGGTCTCGCAAAAGTATTAAGTGGTAGAACCAGGATTTGAGTCCCCTGTCTCCAGAAGGCTGACTACTCTTTGAAATAAAGTCTTGTTTTATCCCCTTGACATCCCAGTTAATGGATTGTAAAAAATAAAAAATCCTACAAGGTAGCATAAAGGGTGCTACGAATCAGGAGTACGTGTGTCAAGAATTCAGGACACCATATGTTTTAGTTTCTAGGTCTACTTCTTAGTTATATAAGAGTGCTAATGGAGAAGTGAACACTCAAGAGAGACTTTCCAATAAAGAATGCTTTTAAAAGAAAGTCTGACCTTGTGGAAGCAGCAAATTCCCAGGGCCGTGGAATGTTCCCCATCCCTGGGCTCGAACAAAACCGGTATTCAGAGAGTGACTATGCCAAAGGAGAACAAAACCTGTCTGTCTCTTTGCTTTGTCTTCTCAGGACTTTATCAAGGTGAGCACCCACCTGGGTGGGGCATCAGACACTGAGTCCAGAAACTTGAGAATCCCTGCCAAGGTCACCAGGGCCAGCTAATCCTCCTGGTCATCTGTTCATTAACAGGGGCCCTATGCCCACAGTGCCCTGGAGACCATGCAGGGCACACAGATAAGAGTCTCTGGCCTCAGTTTGCTTACAGAGGATGTTGCAGAAAGGCATTCTGGGAAAACATGAAAGGAAAGATGACTGAGCAGCAAGTTTGTAAAGAGGTCCGTTTCCAGGGGGGATACAAGAGAAACCCTTTCTCAGTCCTCAGCCTTCTTGACCTTTCTATAAATGTGCTCCTGTTGGCTGTTTCGTTCATTCATCCGTTTATTAAACGTTTTATTAATAGCTTTTGTTTTTACATTACACTCATTTCTCGATATACCCTTTTCCTTTTCCCTCCCCCTCTGAAGCATGTCACGCCAGAAAGAATAAAAAAGGAGGAAAGAAAATAAAAGAAAGAAAGCAGTTCACCAAAACTGATCAATACAGCAAGTGAGTCTGGCTACACACGCGCACACACACACACACACACACACACACACACACACACACGCGCACACACACACGGATATGGATATATATGTATATGCATGTATGCATATGTAGACATCTATATACACACATATATACATAAATACATCACATATGTGACATATTAATACATACACGAATGACTTGTATATATGCACAAATGTATATGTGGGTGTATATAAATGTGTGTGCATATGATTGTGTGTACATACACGCACACGCACGCACACACATGCATACACGCATGCACACACACACGCACACACATGCACACACACGGATATAGATATATGTATATGCATGTATGCATATGTGGATATCTATATACACATATATACATAAATACATCACATATGCGACATATTAATACATACATGAATGACTTGTATATATGCACAAATGTATATGTGGGTGTATCTAAATGTGTGTGCATATGATTGTGTGTACATACACGCACACGCACGCACACACATGCATACACGCACGCACACACACGCACACACACATGCACACACACGGATATGGATATATATGTATATGCATGTATGCATATGTGGATATCTATATACACATATATACATAAATACGTCACATATGTGACATATTAATACATACATGAATGACTTGTATATATGCACAAATGTATATGTGGGTGTATATAAATGTGTGTGCATATGATTGTGTGTACGCACACGCACACACACACGCACACGCACGCACACACATGCATACCCGCACGCACACGCACACACACACACAGTCCCTACCTTTTCAGCACGGTGGAGGGAGGCTGGTACATTTCCTGTCTCTTCCTCAGAAACAGACTTGGCCATTATGACTGTACAGATTCAGTTGTCATTGTTTTCACTGACATTGTTCTAGTTGTTTGATATGTTGTTTTCTTAGCTCTGTTGGATACGTATTCTTACGCCTCTCTGAAGTCTTCATACACATTATTTCTTTTTCTTTCTTTCTTTTTTCTTTTTTTTGGAGGGGAGAAGGCAGGGCAATTGGGGTTAAGTGACTTGCCCAAGGTCACATGGCTAGTAAGTGTTAAATGTCTGAAGTCACATTTGAACTCAGGTCCTCCTGACTCCAGGGCCAGTGCTCTATTCACTGCACCATCTAGCCACTCCTCATATGCATTATTTCTTAAAGCGAAGTATTATTCCATTGCATTGGTTTAGCCATACCCCAGCCCATGTGTCTGTCGCCTTCTCCCTGATCTGTCTCCTCTTTGACGATGTTCTCATGCCTCTGTTCTTGCATCTACTGGGCCCTTTTGATCTTCTCCCCTGGCTCTTCTTCCTCTTCCTGTCCTCTTAAGTATATGTGGCTCCCAAGCCTCTGTCTGTCTTAGACCCTCTTCTCTGTCTCTACTTTCTCTTGGGGAGAGAACAGTGTAGCAGAGGGACAAGCATGCTGAAGCTGGCCTCTGGAACACTGGGCTCATATTCCACATTTCTTGCTTTTTGATACTGGGTGAAACACAACCTCTCTGAGGCTCAGTAAGAATAATGCCTATAGTATCAGCCTCCAAGAGCTGCTGTGAACCTTCAGAGAGATGGTACATTTGTACTAATAGTAGCATTTATTCCACTTTAAGGGGAAGGAAGCAGAATGGAAACAAAATACTTTACAAACATTAACTCATTTTCTCTTCACAATAACCCTGGGGGATAGGTTCTACTATTAGTCCCATTTTACATTTGAAGAAACTGAGGCAGACAAAGGTTAAGTGACTTGCCCAGGGTAATACAGCTAGTAAGTATCTGAGGTCAGATTTGAATTCAGGTCTTCTTGACTCCAGAACCAGAGCCCTATCCACTCTACCTCCTAGTTGCTAAGCCTTAAAATGCTAAATAAATGTCAGTTATTAACATTGATGTTTGCATTCCCGAACACCCTCCATCCCCCCAGTTCTCATCTCTTTAGAAACAAATAGCTTCTGCTCATTTACTCTATTTCAGTTCATACATATGTTCCCAGATTTCTCTGACAACATCTCTAGTAGCATGGTGATTTTCTTTCTTTCTTTTTTTCCCCAGTGTCTGTGGGTAGGAAGGGAAAAAAAAAATCCTCATTCATTAAAAAAAGTACAATTTATATAAAAAAGAAAAAAAAGTACTTTCTCCCCTAAACATCTAGCCTTGACCTATCCCCAGAGCTCCAGTCATGCACATCTTATGACATGATGGACAGCACTACCTTGATGCCTCTCTGGTTGGTTAAGCTCCATATGGCTCAAATCAAAGCCATAATTTTCCCTTTGAAACCTGTTCTTCCCTTAAATGCTCTATTCCTGCTGATGGCACCAGCATCCTCTCAGTTCCCCAGGTTTAAAACCTCAGCGTGACCTTTGATCCTTCCCTTTTCCTCTTATATTTCCACTCAAACCACCACCAACCAAACTCAGGTCCTGATTTGCTCTCTCTGAGTCTATTCTAACAATCTCCTGACTCGTCTTCTTGTATGTCCTGTTCCCCATCTCTAACCCACATCACTACCCAAACCGTTATTCTATTATGTAGGTCTGGCCATGTCTGCCCTCTGCTCAAATGTGATCTGACGTTGCTTACTTTAAAAAGGCTAACCTCATTATCCTAGCATGCAAGGGCCCCCATAAGCTGCCTTTTACCCACCTTTCGAATCTGGCATCTTATGATTCTCACGCTAATGAGGCAACTAGTGAATAGAGCTCTGGGTCTGCAGTCAGGAAGACCCAAGATTAGGACTGACCCTGAACAAGTCACTTAGCCTCTGCCTGCCTCGGTTTCATCAACTGTAAAGTAGGGATAATAATAGCATTTTTGACGGTTGTCAGAGAAAAAAAAGTAATATATTTGTAAAATGCTTGGCACATGTTATTGTTGAATCATTTTAGCCATATCCAATTTTTCAAGACCCCATTGGGGATGGTGGTGTCTCTTGGCAAAGATATTGGAGTGGTTTGCCATTTCCTTCTCCAGTTAATTTGACAGATGAGGAACTGAGGCAAACAGGGTTATGTGACTTGCCCAGGGTCACACAACTAGTAAGTTTTTGAGGTGGGCTTTGAACTCAGGTCCCTTTCACTCAAGGATCAGTGTCCTATCCACTGTGCCTCCTAGTTTCCCCTACTTGGCACATACTTGGTAAATACTCATTTCCTTCCCCATATTTACAATAGGCTCCTGTCGTGTCTCTGTTTATTGACATTCCTTCCTTCCTTAAAAACCAATTTCTCTCCCTTCTCAAATTTTTCATAGCCCCATATCCCCACCGTCCATTTTAAGAGAAGAGAAGGTGGATAATTTCAAAATTGGTTAAGTTTATACTTTTGGTTCCCTCTTCCTTCTTCCCTTCTGAGGTTCCAGGGAGGAGGTGTTTCTGTCCAATTACACAGGAGAAAGGGCTATAAAGTTAACCTGCCTCCATCTGCTGCTCTCACTCAGTACCTTCCTTTGGTTCTCCTCTGTCTCCTCCCCTTGGTGAAGTCTTCCCTGTTACTCTAGTCCACACCAATTCCTTCCTTCTCCAGGCTCATGGCCCTTATCTGTGACCACCACATAGCTCCCAGTTACAGAGCTTCTTATCTCCTCTTTTCTGGTTCACCAGCTCTTTCTTAAGTGACACTCATCCTTTCCCAGTAAGACTACGAACTTCTTCCTGGAGGGAACTGTGTCTGATTCTCTAGAATTCAGCAAACATTCATTCAACACTTATCTTGGGTAGAGAGGCATCATGGGATAAGGGGGTAGAAAGCTGGTCTCCATGCCAGGAAAGCTGACTGAAGCTCAAGGCCTGCTTACTGCCTCTGACATACAGCCACTATGACTTTGGGTAAGTCATTTCATTTCTTACTGATCTAGGCAGCTCCCTAAGGCTAAATTGGGAGACGTTTACCTGGTTTTCCTCACTCAGAAATTCCACACACTTGAGATCATGGGTCCAGTCCTTCTCTTTATCTTGTTGTGTACAAGGCACTCTACTAGGTTCTAGAGATACAGATGAAATAAAAACAGCGCCCCTCCTCAAGGAATTTGCTATCTATTGGGGGAAGAGCAGACTAAGGCATGGTACAAAGTCAATTTGAATATAAAGCAATACCTGAGAAATGGTAAAAAGAAAGATATGAAACCCTAGGAGAAGGGGAGATCACCTTCAGCTAATGTGGAGAAAGGGGTTGTTTCTGTTGTTGTTCATCCTGTTTTCTGAAGAGGAATTGGATTTAAGTGAGGCAGAGCTTTACAAGGTCAGTAGCCTCACACTCTCCTCCAGCGTCATCAAAGTCCAGCGGCAAGGCAAAAGTCAAATGACTCAGAGGGAGGGTCAGCTAGGTCAGCTATGGCTAGAGTACCAGGTCTGAAGTCAGGAGGGTCTGAGTTCAAATCCAGCCTCAGACATTTACTAACTTTATAACTTTGGGTAAATCACTGAACACTGATTGCTTCAGAAAAAAAAAGAAAAGAAAAAGATGACTTGGAGAAGTGAGTAGGAGGGGGCAGGGAGGTGGATGTATCAAAGATGGGTTCAACAAGATGGTGGTACCTGACATGGGCTTTTAAGGAACAGGTGATTTCGTCCTTCTTCCTAGCATCCTGGGAACCACTCACTGATTTCATTTTTCATCCCACATGCTATCTACCATTCATTTCCTACTTCTTTCAGCCCCGAGGGCAAAATCTCTCTTACCAAACTACTCATAATATGATAGAGCACACAGTGGTTTTGGGAGGCTGAGAGACTTGAACGAAGTGGGGTTTACCAGATAGGTGACTGTCACTAACCGTTTCATGTCTTTGAGACTCGGTTTTCTTATCTGTGAAATGGGAGTATTAATAATATTTGTACCACTTCCCTTACAGGTTGGTTGTGGAGGAAATGTTTTAAAAACCATAAAGTGCTCCATAAATACAACTTCTTGTTATTGAATAGGTATATGTCTGTGAATATCCAAGAGGATATCTATACACACAAATTATATATCTGTATATATACAAATATGAATGAGTGTGTGTACAAGTTAAGGCTCAGAAAAATAATTTAGCAATAAATGGATTTATTCATTTGTAAATCTGTAGAAGCTTTCTGTGGATTTAAAACCAAACAAAAATTGCTTGACTTAAAGTATTAAAAACAACAAAAGCAATACAAAATTAAGTCTAAAATCAATGGAGTTAATAAATTTTATTTTTTTAAGATCTATAATTTACATAAAATAGGCTATAAATTTATTTCTTTTTTATATCACTGGACTAACAATAAAAATAGCAAGTGGTTGTGACAGAGAGGTAGAGGCAAGGGATGGGGAATTCCTAAAGGGGTTTCACTGCATTGACTAGAATTCTACTAAACCACTCCCCAATATATATGTGCATGTATATGTGTATATATATGTATATGTACATACATATCTGATATATAAAGCAATGGGTTCAAGGATCCATGGATTCTTTATTTTGGCATATAATCGTCATAGTCAATAGAGAGAATTCTAGTCTAGGAGTTAGAAAGACCCAAATTCAAATTCTGCTGCAGACACTTACTAGCTATATGACCCTGAGCAAGTCACTTACCCTCTTGCCCTCCTTAGTTTTCTCATCTTTAAAAATGCTTTGTAAATCTTTAGGCTGTATATAAATTTTAGCTATAGGCTATGTCTATTATTTCTTTTAGTGTCATTGTTGTTTGAGCTTTGATTTGAATTTTCTTTTGATGCATGCTACTACATTTCAAGTTCCTTAAAGACAGGAATTATGTCTCAGGCAACTTTCGATTTCCCTCAGATTTCTGCAAAGTATTTTATGCATAAACGTTTAGTAAATATTAGTGAGTAACCTCTTAAAGAGATCAAAGAAAGAAGAAAAGGTCTCATCTGCTAAAGAATATTTATAAAAATAGCTCTTTTTGTAGTTGCAAAGAGCTGGAGACAATAGGGATGTCCTCCAATTGGGTATTACTCAATAAGTTAAGATATATGAATATAATGTGCTTTAAGAAATTATGAAAGACTGTTTCAGAGAAACCTAGGAAGACTTGTATGACTTGGTACAGAATGAAGTGAGCAGAATCAGGAGAACAATGTATACAGTTACAACAAATTTTAAAGACACAATTTTGAAAGACTTAAGAATATGATCAATGCAATGACCTGATAGTTCTGGAGAACCAGTAATGACATATGCTACCCAACTCCTGAAAGAGAAGTGATAGGGTCACAATTTAGGAGACACACATTTGTGGATGTGGCCAGTGTGGAAATTTTTTTTAAAAATTATGTTCATTACAAGGATTTTTCTTTTCTTTTCTTTTTTATTTTACAGTGGAGGGGTGATTAGAAGACAAAAACAAATGCTTGTTAATTGAAAAAAATAATGTTAGTGAGTGGATGAATGAATGTGGAGCCTAGATAAGGCATCTTGAGTCCTAGGCAAGGTTTGAAATCATGCCCTTTTAGACTGATGTCTATTGGACACTTTGGAGCCATTGCTTGACTTACCATATCAAGATAGAAATACCTACCTCCCATGGAAAGTAGAATTTCCTAATATTAAAGGCATATGCACTTATTAAAAAAATATTTCAAAGTGGTCATCATTGCAGCCTCTGCATGTCACACCATTTTAAATGGTTGCCTATCTTTAGTCTGGGCTTTAAATAAAAATATGTATGTATGTGTGTGTATATATATATATATATATATATATATATATATATATATATACACACACACACATATATATGCACACAGTTATACACACACCACATATATACATGTATATATGTATGCATACACTTATATACACGTACATGTATGTATATGTGTCTGCCCATATAAAGATATACTGTTATTTGTGTATATGTATATGTATATACCTATTTTTGTCTATGTACATGGGTACTGATATGAATCTCTGTCTAGATGTATAGTTATCTGTGTAGTGGATAGGGAGGTGGGAAGAAGTTGGGTTTCTTTATTAGTAATATAGCTGATCAATACTTATTAAAAGTATCTATGGGGTAGGTAGGTTGCACAGTCAATAGAGCACCAGCCCAGAGTCAGGAGGACTTGAGTTCAAATTTGGCCTCAGACAGTTGATACTTACTAGTTGTGTGACCCTGGGCAAGTCACTTAACCCTGATTGCCTTGCCAAAAAAAAAAGTATCTACGAATTGCCAGTAGTATGACCTTAGGAGCTAGAGGTACAATGTCAAAAATGAAAAGCATTACCTATTGTCAAAGAACTTAGATTCTGCTGGATAGTAATCAACCTTTAGGAAATGCTTTTAAGTTAGCAAAGAATTTCTTACATACATTATCTCATTTGATCCTCACGATAATCTTGTCATGTAGGTGTAATTATTATTTTAATTGAGGCTCAGAGAGACTATATAGATAGGAAGCAGGAAAAGCAGGATTTGAACCCACATCTTGTTTTCACTGTCCCATACTGCCTCTGTCATACCACCAGTGAGTGTTGGAGGTTGGATTTGAACCTAGTTCCTCCTCATTCCAAGTCCAGCCATGCTTGCTACTTCTCCTTGAACAGTTTATTCTCTGATCATAGTTATCTCATTGATCTACTGTACTATGGTTTTTTTTGAGATTTTCTGTAATTAAGAAAGTGCTGTATTTGTCGCTCAGTCATTTTCTGTTGGGTCTGATTCCCCATGACTCTACTTGGGATTTTTTTGGCAGAGATACTGGAGTGGTTTGTCATTTCCTTCTCCAGCTCATTTTCATATATGAGGAAACTGAGGCAGAGTTAAGTGACTTGCCCAAGGTCACACAGCTAGTAAGTGTCTAAAGCTGGATTTGAACTCAGGTCTTCCTGACTCTAGGCCCAGCACTCTATACACTGTACCACCTAAGCTGTATAAGTATAAACTGTTGTTGATTATAGTGATATTTGGATACTAAATATCAATAAACTTCCTATTTTATATAACTATTATTCACTATTATTTTATTATTATGTGTTTGAACTATAACAAAACTATCACATCAATGTACTTAACTTCCCAGTCCACTCTCCCATAACTCCTCTGCTTTGGCTATCACCTTCCTCTCCCCTCAGATGATATGGACTCCATCCTTGGAGTCAGCTCTGATAAGGGAGCTTTTACTGTATCTGACATATGCCATTACTTTATATGAAATATGTCTTTTCATGTTCCTCTCTCCTTTAAGTATTGTCTTAATCCGTTAGAATGTAGCCTCCTTGAGGGCAAAGATTGTCTTGCTTGCTTTTATCTGTGTCCTCACAACATGGCATGGTGAGTTTTCTTTCTGTCTCGGTCTCTCTTTACCTCCTTCTCTCTCCTCTTCTCTGGCCTCCTCTGTCCTTCCTTCCTCTCCCTTCCTCTTTCCTCCCCTCCTTTCCCCTTTTTCCTTCCCTTCTCTCTTGCCTTTCCTCTTCTCTCTTCTTTGCCTCTCTCTCTCATTCTGTCTCTCTCTGTCTCTCCTGTCTCTGTCTCTGTCTCTCTCTCTCTGTCTCTCTCTCTGTCTCTCTCTGTCTCTGTCTCTGTCTGTCTGTCTGTCTGCCTCTCTCTCTCTCCCTCTCTGCCTCTGACTCTCTCTTCCATTATGCATTTTTGTACTTACAGTTCATCTCAGGCCAAGACAGCCCAATGTTGATAGTCTACCAGGAGGCATACTTCCAGGTCAGTTTTCCAGGCCTGTTCAAGAGAAGGGAAGTCCTTTTTGAAAACACTGAAGGGCTTTAAGGAGGCAGTCATTGACCTTGAATGTGACTGTCCCTCACTTGCTACATTTTTAGGGGAGGACCCCTCCCCACCCTAAATATGCACCAGGCCAAGGATTCCTGTTATGAATTTCCACCATAGGGAGATTAACAGGAAGAATGCAGTAACACCAACTTCAGGAAACCAGATCTCCCCCTTGGACTGAGCGGCTGTGTGGGAGTCAGTGGCATCTGAAATATGAGTTATTGGTATGAGAAATATCTCATACTGTGATTTCCCCATCATCTTCCTCACCTGTCAGATGGACAACATGATCTTCAAAGTCCCTTCCAGCTCTGACATTCTATAGTCTCTTGTCCCAAGGCCCTTTTAGTTTGGGCATTCTGTGATTGTCACACCATGCAAATGACGAAGCCATTGGCACCTTCTCTGGGTGTATGCTGCCAACTCCTCTGGGAGAGGGTCCTACAGAAAAGACCTCATTGTACTGAGAGAGAGGATCATTTGGATATGGGCCCTGGAAAAATATTTAGCAGGCCTTTCTGATAGAAGCAAAGGGGCACAGGTATGCTCAGAAACCATGATACATGAAAGTAGAAATTGGGAGATTTGGAGAATCAGATAACAAAATTTGAGCTAGCGTGGTACAGTAGAAAGCCCAATGGTTTGTTGCAAGGGCTAGCTTCCTGGGTGGAGAAGAGAGAGGCATATTTGGAAAGAAAGGTAAACAAAAACAGAACAGAGAGGGGGGAAAAGAAACCAAGTTTTCTGGGGCATGGGGTCTGACAATTGGCACGTTAGTATCACACAGGGTTATCTCAGAAGTCTCAGTGCAATGTTACACACACACCGGTAAAATGTTCACATAACAGTTTGTCGCCGCCCCCCCCCCCCCCGAATGTAGTGAGTGTATTATAGGCAATTAGTTAATTTTTGTTATCTTTTAAAATTTTTAACTGATATTTTAAAATGATTAAAAAATTGTATAGCAAGAGGAGTAGAGGTAGACTTCCTGCTTTTGAAAAGGATCTTGTATTTATTTTACTGTATTTATTTTATGGGAAGCAGATGTGAAAAATTTCAAACAAAGGAAGATTAAATGAACCCACATAAAGTCCACTGGATCAGGAGTCCAGTCGGCTTGGGTTCAGATTTTGCATCCGCAATTAACTTGGGTGCTCCTTGGACAAATCAATGTATAGTCGCACTTAGGTACCACTTTGGAGTTTGCAAAGTAATAATCTTAAGGTGGTAGTGCGAAAAGTTGTACCCATTTTATCAACGAGAAAGCTGAGGATCACAAAACTAAGTGTCTCACCCAAGGCCACATAGCTAGTAAAGTGGAAAAGCAGCTTTAGCTCCGGTCTCAAACTGCTTTCACTTTTCCTGAGCTATAAAAAGAGCAGGCCAGACTAATTGATCTCTAAGCACTAACCTTTAATGATTCTATATGAAATGATTCCATTTACTCTTTTAAACAGTTACTGTTTAAGTCAAGAAGCACTTGCCTTCAAAAGCCAGCAGGGTGTGTATTAGCCAGAGGTCAATTGCATAAATTAACTAAGGATTAAAGCTCCTAAACTTTCGTGCTTCCTAATCTTTGAGCTCGGGTGGGACAAGCTGCAGCACCTGGGGGCGAGGCCATTGGCCTCACCTTTCAGCAGCTTTAGTTTAATTTCCAAGAAACTTTCCACCATCTTTGGTCTAACTTTCCTGGGGGTTAGTTTGTCCTTTTAAAAGTAGAGTGCCCTGGGTCAGATGACCGCTTCTATTTTTTGGCTCATAAAACCAGTTTTCTTCTATGACTGCTCAGGTACACAAAACGTCCCCTTTGGAATTGAGTCTCTTGAACCTATTCTGAGTGATAGCAGCGCCTAGACTCATAGTGTGTGATAGTGAAAAGTGCCCTCTGCACTTGGGGCCAGCAGATCTAGGTTCAGAATCTGCTCCAGAAACTGGACACATGTCTCTTTATCTGCCAAAGCCTCAGTTTCCCCAATTGTGCGATAGGGATAATAAAACCTCACAGGTTTGTTGCTAAGGAAGGAGTTTTGCAAACTTTCGAATGTCATAGAAATGTGAATTATTATTGTCTTCCTTTAGGTATGGAAGCAGGAGAAGCAAAGGCATTCTGTTAACAGAGGAAAGGAGTTGGGCGGGGAGTGGGGGAGTGGGGAAGAAGAATTGTTAGAAGGATCATAATAGTTGGTCATTAAGCATTTCTGTGTCGAGCACTGGGCTAAGTGATGGGGACACAAAAAGAAAGGGAGGAAAACCAGGCTCCCCCCTCAAAGAGCTAATAGTCTAATGGGAGAGGCAGCATTCAAGCCGCTGTACAACTTGAAATATGATTATTACAACTCTCGCCTGACCACACTTACAACTTCATGTCAACGTAAGCTTGAGGCTCGTACAATGCTTTACAAAGAAAGTGATAGGAAAGGCCTGACCTGGAGTAAGGATAGGATATAAAGACGGGTTCACATCTGGTCTCAGATACTTACTGTGTGATCCTGGGCAGGTCACTTAAGCTCTGACTGCCTCAGTTTCCTTCTCTGTAAAATGGAGATAATCATATCACCCACCTCTCAGGGTTATTGTGAGGACCAAATAAGACATTTATAAAGGATGGTTACTGTTATCATTTTCTTGGGTGAGCTTTGTAATAGCCCTTTGTCATAGCACATCATACAATCAAAGAACTTCAGAGTGGAAAGCAACCCCAGCACAACCAGACAGGAACGGCCTCTTCAAGAATTTATTATATGGTGCCTACTATGTGACAAGAACTGTGCTACGTACTTTGCAAATATTATTTCATTTGTTCCTCTCAACTCCGAAAGGTAGGTACTGTTGGAATACTCATTTTACAGAAGAGGAAAATGAGGCAGACAGAGGTTAAGTGACTTGCCCAAGGTCACAGTCAGCAAGTCACATTTGAACTCAGGTCTTCCTGATTCCAGTCCTAGTGCTCAATCTATTGCACCAAGTAGGGGCCTTTATAACATAGTCATCCAACTTGTCCTTGAAGACTTCTAATGATGGCTACACCAAGCAGCCCACTCTTCTTTGGGATAATTCTGTTCATTAAGAAGCACTACCATGCATCAGGCCTGAGTCCCTGTGCCTGTAACTTTTATCCATTTTTTAAAAATAGGATTGTATTTTTTCCAATGACAGGTAAGGACAACATTCCACATTCATTTTTAAATAAGATTTTGAGTTCCATTTTTTCCTCTCTCCTTCACTTCCCTCCCCAAGATGGCAAGCAATCTGAAATAGGTAACACACGTACAATCAGGCAGAACTTATTTTCACATTAGTCATGTAGTGAAAAAGAAACACCAAAAGGGAAAAAATTACAAAAAGATAAAGCAAGTGAAAATAGCATGCTTCAATATGCATTCAGACTCCATCGGTTCTGGATCCATTGCTCTTAGTTCTGACCTTTGAAGGCAACTGCACAAGGCTAATCCTTCTTTCACATTTCAGTGCTCCCTCCAATGAACCATGGTGATGATGATGGTGATCACCAGTTATATAGGGCTTTGAGGACTGACTTTGTATATTAATTCATCTCATTACTTAAATTACTTTAAAATAACTATAAAGAATGGATGAATGACAAAGCCTACTATGTTCATTGCAAAACAAGTCAGCCTCACTGGATCAATTAAGACACCTTGAGGGAGAAACAGAACTCTTGAGTCCCTCCATCCCAGCTGGCAGATCACTGAACTTCAAATCAACCCATATTTACTAACTAATTATGATATTATTTCCCTTTGAAAGGTACCTTATTTCTAATTTGTACATGTCTTGCATATATACCTATAAATGTGCCTAAGTTCCTGAATCTCGCTGAGCCTCATCTACAACACGGAGATAGGAATATCTATACTACCTACTCACTTCATAGAATTGTTGTGAGATTGAAAAAAGATAACATATGTAAAAAAGACTTCTCCAATTGTAAAGTATTATTTTTGTTGTTCATGACCCCTTAAGGGGTTTTCTTGGCAAAGATTCTGGAACGGTTCGCCATTTCTTTCTCCAGCTCATTTGACAGATAGGAAATAGAGGCAAATAGTGTTAAGTGACTTTCTCAGGGTCACAGCTAGTGAGACTAGATTTGAACTCAGGAAGATGAGTCTAAGCCCAATGTTCTATCCACTGTGTCCCCCAGTTGCACTCCAAAGGTTATGTAAATTCCATTTATTATTCATTTGGAGCCTGGTCTTAGATCCATGTTGTACTAAATACTAACTTAGTAGAGACAATACTGGAAGAGAAACCAGAAGATCAGAGTGTGTAGCTTGGTCTTGACTGATGAACTACATAACCTTACACACATAACGATACTTGTGTTCACTCTGTTTTCCCAAATGGGGAGAATTCCACTCTCAGCCTCAAACTTTGTAATGATAACAAATGTGAAGTGTTTTGCATAGTTCACAAGGCAGCCTATCTATAAATACAAAATTGCAAATATTGGGAGCTGCCATATAAGAAGAGCCCTTTCTATCAATACATTTCAACTCATTTGGGAAAATACCAACAAGGATTGGGCCAGCAGAATGATACCTATCTTCATTTAATTACACTGAAGCTACTCTCAAGTTTTATGCAGGACTGCCCCAGGCTTTTTGTAAGAAATTCTCATTCATTATTTCTTTTCACACATTCTGCTTACTCTCTCTTCCTCTCAATCCCCTTTCTGTGTCTCTGCAGTTGGTACCCTAGGCCTGGAAGGTTTTCCCTCTTCAGTCTATTAGAATCCATGTGTTCCATCAAGACTTAGCTCTGGTGCCACCTTCTTCAGGAGGACTTTCCCGGTCCTTTCTGAGGCTGGTGCCTTCCCTTCAAAAGGTACCTTATTTCTAGTCTGTATATAACTTGCATATATACTTATAAATGTAGAGGGCGCTCTCATTAGACTAAAAGCTTCTTGAGGGCAGGGACTGTCTTTTTTTTGAAGGGTGGGGGAAGGCAAGGCAATGGGGTTAAGCGACTTACCCAAGGTCACACAGTTAGTATGTGTCAAGTGTCTGAGACCACATTTGAACTCGGATCCTCCTGATGCTAGAGCCTGGTACTCTATTCACTGCACCACCTAGCTGTCCCTGGCTTTTGTCTTTTCATCCCCCACACTTAGCGTAGTACTTGGTACAGGATGAGTCCTTAGTAAATTCAGGTAAGTGGTATAGTGGATAGTGAAGTCTAAAAGTTCAGATTCTGCCTCAGACACCTATTAGCTGGGTGGCCTTGGGCAAGTTACAGCCTTAGTGTCTTAATGTGTAAAATGGGGAAAATAGCCCTTTTATCACAGGATCGTTGTGAAGAAGTGGTGAAATAATATATGTAAGTTACTTTGCATGCATTCATTAAAGTGCTACCATAAATCAATGTTTGCTATTCTTACTGGTTGATTTTATCCCTCTCCAAAGCCTTAGGATGGGATATGGAGGGACAGGGTTCATGAGCAGGAAGGGGAAAATACCACCCGCTGGTAGGTACACTCTCCTTTCCCACACACTCCCCACCCCCAGGTGGAAATCATTGTAATTCAAATCAGCCCCTATTTATCAACCACCTTTGGTGCGCAGAGCAGAGCACTGTGTTAGGCACTGGGGACCCAGGCCTTGTCTTTGGGGTGCTAAGGCTAGGAGGGGCTGATACACACCCACAAATAATGATAACAAAAGAGAAATACACACACACACACATATATGGATATACACATATGCATATATGGGCATATGTATACAATGCATATGCACAAAGGTTTTATACACGTGTGCATAAAATCTGCATGCATATATACATATACATGTATCTATGTACATAAATATATATACACTGAGACACATTATATGTATGTGTATGTGTTTGTGTGTATGAAACCCTGTGTTGTGAAATCTGGGGGTGGGGGTACAGGGGTATAATAAAGGCACACATTGACTTTGGGGAAAGTGTTGAGGGAAATCGGGCTTTCTGGAAGATTTCCCATTTGAGTTGGATTTTAACAGAGCTGGACCAAGTAACCACTGGGTTTTTCTGGGGATAGGAACGGTGACATGCAAGGGGTGTTGTGCTATGGAGTTGGAGCATGGAATACCCTATAAAGCGTAGTCTGAGGTGGGTCGGAGAGGGTGAGTGGAACCAGACTGTCAAGTGCTGTGAAACACCAGGCTTGGAAGTCATTGTAGGGATCTGACCCAAGTAGCAACATGGTCCAGATCTGAGTGAAAGGTTATTCTGACAAGGCCATGAAGGATCTGTTGGAGTAGGGAGACAATGAAGTACAGAAAACATCCTAAGGAACTGTTGCAGTGATCTAGGTTGGTGCATCTAGATAAACTACATAGAGGTGGCTTGGGACGAGGCAGCAAACTGGAAACTTCATCCCATCATAAGGCAGCTTAGAGATCTCAGCTGGAGGATGTCCTGGCAAAGGACCATTGTTTCAGAATAAGGTCTTTCTCGCTTAGGAAAGATGACTTTAAGCCGTTGCTGACAAAGGCTGCATTGGTCTTGTGACAGGAGGAAAAAAGCTAGACATGAGCAGCCTTCTGGGCAACACTATAGATGGTCAGAATGGGGCACAGACCTTCAGATTCTACCTCCAACACATACTAGCTGCATCTTTGGACATGTCACCTCTGTTTCCTCATCTGTAAAATCGGAATTCCTCACAGTTGCTGTGAGGATTAAATGAAGTGATATTTGTAAAGCGCCTGGCACATAGTAGGTTCTTAATAAATATTTATTCCCTTCCTTCCTTCTTCACAGTGTTTTGTGTTTTTTAAGCGAGGCCTGTGATTTCATTACCACAGGGAATTCCTAGGAGTTTGAGGCTCAGGTCCAATCAATCAACGTGCATTTATTAAATGCCTACAATGTGTCCAATGAAAGTGTTTAAAATATTTTGCAAACTTTAAAGACTATATTATTAATATAATCATTATCTTGGTGTAATGGAAACAACCACCTTCACCAGTGGATACGTACAAGAAAAACCAAGTTTTTGTTCCAGGCCAGTGGTTCTCAAAGTATAATTTGGGGATGCCCCAGGGGCCCCAAGAAGACCCTTTTGGGAGAGGCATCTATGAAGTCAGAACTATTTCACATTTATAAGAATACTAAGATACTTTTATTTCCAATAGCATTTTTAGAAATAATCTATATAAATTAAATGTCTTTTTGGGGGGAGATTCCTCAGTTTTGAAAAACAAAGAGTAATTTTGAAGACTAAACTTTGAAACTTTGGCATAAAAGGGTTCCTCATACCCAAGTTTCAGAGTTGCTGGTCTTGAGTGAACCACGATGTAATCATAGGACATGGGCAATGGCCATTCATTTCACTTGGTCAAGGTTTCATCATCTGTTCAATGAGAGGGCTAGAGCATATATCTGTAAGGTTCTTTTCCAGCTAGAATTTTCATGTATCCCAAGAATTCTGAAGTTTCTATCACCTTTAAGGAATTAACCCTATTTTTACAAAAATAATTTCATCTTTAAAATCTACATGTGACAAGAAAGCAAAATCTCTGAAAATTTAGCTTCAAATCTAAGGACTGGGCCCTGCCTCGTTACTCTCATCACACTTTACTGGGTCACTGAGCTTAAGACTTTGCTCCTATGAAATTAATAACCATCATTTTCTGGACATTTACTTGTCTGTTTCTTTGTAAGATTTTTTTTTAATACCCAGACCAAAATAATTTCTTCCTTATATCCCCACCTTAATTCTGTTTTCTTCCTTCTCTTTGATAATGGCCCTCCAATTACCCACGAAATCTTGGAGTAGTCTTATTTCTCCCTCCTCCACCTCTTCAGTTACTGTAAATCAATACCCTCCTAATCTTATCTTTAAAAACTTTCTCATACCCATCCCTACTGCAATATAATTTCTTTGAAGGTGGGAGCTGTTTTAGGCAGGAGAGCTAAGTTTTTGTTTATTCTATTTTGGTGATAGGAAATCCCTTCACCAGTGAAGGGTGGTAATTTCAACAACATTAGTTATCTGAGAGGAAATGACTTGTCCAGGGTGACATAGCTAGCATATGCCAGGCAGGGCTTTTGGATCCAAAGCTAGCTCTTTGGTCACATCCCTTCATAGTCTATAAGTGGGCCAAATGCCAACACTCATCCCTGGATTCCCTCCACCGGGAATCAGTGCTCCCATCTCACCCATGTCTTCCGTAATTGACCACCTCCTCACTATTTCAGGATGGGCTCCAGCAAGGCTTGAATTCAATCATGACTAAGTTCTCAGCATGTTTTTTTTTTTAGTTTTCAGATTTCTTTTTTAAATTTTTATTTATTTTTAGTTTTCAACATGGATTTCCACAAGATTTTGAGTTCCAAATTTTCTCCCCAACCCCCACCCCAAGGTGGCAAGCATTCTGATTACCCCTTCCCCCAGTCTGCCCTCTCTTCTCTCCCCCACCACATCCCCCTCATCTCCTAACCCCTTACTTTCTTGTAGGGCAAGATAGATTTCTACATCCCACTGCCTGCACATCTTACTTCCCTGTTGCATGTAAAAACAACTTTTTAAACATTTACTTTTAAAAGAGTTCCAGATTCTCTCCCTTCTTCCCTCCTTACCCACCCCCACTGAGAAGACAAGCAATTCAATATAGGTTATACAAGTGTAGTTATGCAAAACATTTCCATAATAGTCATATTGTGAAAGACTAACTCTGTATTTCCCTCCATCCTATCCCACCCTTCATTTATCTTCTCCTTTGACCCTGTCCCTTTTCAAGTGTTTGCTTCTGCCTACCCTCCTGGCCATCTGCCTTCCCTTCTATCAACCCCTCTTATCCCCTTCTCCCCTCCCTACTTTCCTGTAGATACTCAATTGAATGTGTATGTTATTCCATCCTTGAGCCAAATCCAATGAGTAAGGTTGACCCATTCCCTTTCACCTTGCTGCTCTTCTGCAGACTTTTGTCCCAGAGGGACTAGATTGCTTTTCCCAACCCTTTTCCCATATCTGTTTGAGGTGGTGCAGCACTCCGATTAAGTGCTGGGCCTGGAGTCACAAAGAGCTGACTTCAAATCCAGAGATACTCATTTCACTATTGTTTTGTCTCAAGTTTCTTCAAATGTAAAACTGGGATTAACTAGACTAGGACCTACCTCCCAGGATGGTTCTGATGATCAATTGAGACAAGTTACAAAGGTGCTTAGCACAGTTCCTGGAACATAATAGATACTCCATACATATACTATAAAAATAGTATATAGCATATATATATATATATATATAGTTAACTATATTCATTAGAATGTAAGCTCCTTGAAGGTAGGGACTGTCTTGCTTACATTTGTACACATAGCACTTAGCATTGTGCAAATGCCTAACGCTCATTGTCCAACCAGGAGTGACCTCTACTTTGTAAAGACACATTTTACATTCCATCTAATTCTTGTGCCCTTAAACTATTTTGTGTAATTTCTGCCCATGCCCCAAGCCAGGGGTGGGGGAACCTGTGCCCTCAAGGTCACATGTGGCCTTCTAGGTCCTCAAGTGTGGCCCTTTGACCAAATCCAAACTTCACAGAACAAATCACCCCTGCCCTAAGTTCTTGGGCCCGATGGTCACAGCACTGTGAATGAATGAATTTCTTTTCCTAGGTAGTTAAAATTTAGTTTCATCTGATTTCTTTCTTATGTAAGGTAGGCGTGGCTACTGTTTAAAAGGTGTTCTTTAAAAGTCACTGTTGCCTAGGTAGAAAAGTATGATGGGAATGGCGTTCTGTGATGGTCAGTGTTTTTGTAGTGTGTATATACCACAAACTCTATTCTTTCTCTGTGACAACTAAAGTAACCTCAGTTACATACATTCCAGTGAGGGCCTAGTAGTCACTCCTGTTATGAACACACTGTACCCTAGCCTGGGGCGCTCTTGCCAACAAGGCCTGGTTACTTCTCATGAGAAACTTACCAATTTCTGTGGAAGAAAGGTGCCACAGAATGGGCCCTACTTTGGAGTCAGACATCAGACTACCAATTCTATTTTACTCCAACTGGGAAATCTGGATGACCATTTTTCTAACATGCCTAATGCTGAAATGTACTGAGTGGGTCATAGTCCAAAGGGATTCTCTGATTGGGTGTCAAGGAAGCAGGTGTTTCTTAATGATTTCAGTAAAGTTTCTATCAGAAGTTATAAATAATCAAATCAATAATAAAAATCCGTGGAGTTTGGAATCCATAGTGAATAGCCCTTAATTAATTCAAGGCCTATAGGAATTGAGGGAAAAAGTCAATAATATGGCAGATATTCCAGGCTATTCAGAATTGGAAATTCCTTTTGCAAACTTCCTTTGGAGGCTATGTGAGCAGCATACTAAGTAGGAACTTCACAGCTATAGGACTGAATAGATCTAATGGAACCAATATGAGCTCGTGTCTCTAATGACAGAGATGGTATCTAAAAATGGGGTCAAGTGAATGCACCCATCTTCCCAAGACAAAGTAAGCCAACTTGAAATCACAAGTATTTGTGCCAAAAGCAGGCATCTCTCCTCCCCCCCCCAACCTCCCTAAAAAAAGACAGGAATAATTCAGTTATAATCCATCTTTATTGTAAAAATCCAGATATAAAATGTATTCTTTCAGTCTTTCCGGTTTTTCCTTTTTTACAAAAACAAAAAGGCACATAAAAACCTTCCCATAGACGGATGTATACAGGCAGCCCCATCCCCCCTCCCCCCCATATCTACATGCTTCATTCCAGGACACGTTTGCTTTCCCCACATGCTTTGGTTCTTTCCTACCAGGGTAAAATTCTGAATTCCAAGACTGAATTACACAAAGAGGCGGTGATGGATGCGGAATATGTGGAAGGACCCACAACATGCAGTACAGGGGGACTAGTAGTAGGTTTCTTTCTCCACCCAGCCTGGAAAAGTGCAGGAACAAACAGGCACAGACACACATGGGCACAGGGGTGGGGAAAAAAGGAAGAAAAAAGCCACATTAGCTGTTTGATTTAGACTTCTTGTTAAGTGAAAACAAGCCACAAAGAGAAACCGATGAGGATTAACAGCACCAATAAGCATAAGGAAGGAGCTTGTCCCCAAACTCAGAGGGTCATCTTAATCTCACTGCCAAACTTCCTTCCAAAATAATGAACTCTCTCTGGAAATAGGGCACAAGCTGAATCGATAATTGTAAATTCTGACAGTTATCAAATTTGACCTTGTAGTTACTTTGCATTCCAAAACCAGTGGATGCTGCAGGATCCTTAACATTCCTCTGGATAAAAAGGCACTTAAAATTCAGTTGTGCTCAGACATCCTTATGAGCAAGGGTTGGGACGGGTTCCCACCAAACACAACCAACTTGTCAAGATTCCCAGGTCCTTGTGTTCAGAGAACACAGACCTTTTAGAGGCAAATCCAAGATGGTACCACCCGCCTCCCACTCCCCAATCATAATAAAAATGTCCTTACCACCAGGGCTCCTTCTGATGATAAGTTTTCTGACTTCATCATACACGAAGATAAGGAGAGAATAAGGGAAGGCACAGAACCACCAAGTTGGTCTAGAAATAGAATCAAATACGTTATGTACATTCTTGGCTACATGGGGGAGAAGAGAGAGGAAGTGAGTAGGGGAGAAGTCATGTGCCTGTCAAGCAATGATGAAATCCTTCCTAATGACACTCCTGGATACACAACAACACATAACAAAGAGTCACATTGAGTAGGGTCAAATAGAAAAACTAACAGAAATAAGCATTGAGCTCCATGCCTCAGGCCTAAAAGGATTTCATTAAAGGAAATCAGGTCATGGGGTTCATTTAGCCCTTTTTGGTTTTATTCTTTTTTTGGTTTATTCTTCATGATGGGAAGAGATTTTGGCATATTTTCTGTTGCTAATTTTGTGATGATCCCATTAAAACTTTTGTTGGAAACTGAACAATAATTTGCTTCATCTGCTGGCCTTCTGAACCTTGGAACTATGGCCCAGTCAACCACAGTCACAGTAGCCTCAAGGGATATAGAGCTTTCTTTTTATTGGTGTCCCTGGCACTTAGTACAGTGCCAGGCATAGAGAAGGCACTTAATAAATGTTTACTGACTGACTGATAAAGGGCTCCAAGTCTGAAGTCTGGGGATGCTAAAACCCACAGGAGATATCTGATGATATGGGAAAATTGGCGGGGGGCGGGGAGGGCGGGTGGTGTACAGGGGTAGGAGGGTGGTTGTGGTTGTTGTCTAGCTCATTAGTTGGACCCTGGACAAAATCCTGGCCAAATTTTAAAGGAATGTCCCTCTTACTTTCCTCTATATAGATCTCAGCCAAAGGAATTCATTTTAAAATAAATATGGGAGAACTACACATTGTGATGACAAAAACAGTTCACCAGTGTCATCATAGTAAGGACAGCTGACATTAATATGGCACTTTTTAAGTTTGCCCCTAGGGCTATCTCTCTCTCTCTCTCTCTCTCTCTCACACACACACACACACACACACACACACACACACAAATTTGAACCCCAACAATCTTGTGGTGCAAGTATTACAGGTAGCATCATTTTCCAGATAAGTACAGCAAGGGAAGAATCCATGGTTTCCCTGAGCAACATCAACAACGTGAAAGTAAAGGACCTTGGGGGGAAGGGTTTAAAACTACAGAGAGGATTTTTGTAATTTCAGAAAAGTGTGCCTCTTTCCCTGTGCTTTCTGGAATTACTTCAGAAAGATTAAAAGGTTAACCACAGACTGATCTCTAATAGAGACCTGCTACTGGGTTCTCCACTACAGTGCCGGATGGTCGAACAAAGACCAACACTGCCGCTGCCACTGATTTCCCATAGGAAGCTCTCCTACTTCTTTGGGAGTTAAGAATAGCAGAATGTGTTGATACTTAGGCAGTCCTCAATGAACTCCTCCAATACCACTCCACTATCCACTGCATTTGTACTGGCTGATAATCTAGGTGTGTCTCCATTTTGGTCAAGGGTTAAAAATGTACCAGAGAACCTCTGGTTTGAGGGGCAAAAGCAGAGCTCTGCTTCCACTAGCAGATGGATGTTCAGGGATGATCTAGTTTTTTGTTTAGGGAGTAAAGAGGGGCCAGCAGTCAAGTGTAATCAGTCACAAGTTGTAGGTGACGAAGTCTCAGAGACAATTTTAAGTCTCATGCTAGGCCAAACCCCAAACCAATGTAGTTTAGTAGAGACTATTAGCCTCTGCATTGGTAGACCCACTCCCTGACAACTAACATTCCCAAGCACACCCAGAAAAACTTGCAGAAGTTCTGAAAGCAATCACCAAAAAGAGCTACATCTCAATGGTTTTCATTTTTTTTTTTGGTAGATATCAACTGAGTCTAGTAGCTTACTTGAGGGGATACATCCTTAGGGCAACACCCATTCCAGGACAGTATGAAAGGAAGGCAGCAAGGGCAGTCTCTTCAAAGAGGCCAAATATTAAGATCTTGTTCCTAGACAGAGAGAGAAAAAAAATTGAATGGGAGTGGGGAGACAATGACAAAATCCCTCTGACACCAAATGTACAGCTTTCCCTCAATGGCCCCAGGTTCCTTTCCAGACTTACTTGTTTTTCCCCTGCAATAAGGTACCTTAGAAAACAACTTGAAAATGATGATTTTTTTTCTTCCTAACACTTCACTGTAAAAACAAGGTGGCATGATGAAGAGCGGACAATTAAAAAGCCAGGAATTGTCAGGGCAATGCTCCAGACCAGTGGCTCAGACCACTTTAGCCCTTGTGCCTAAGGCTGGATTGAGCCCAAGAACAGAGGGCTATACTAACTGCACCCTCAAACCTTCAAGCTATGATGTCTGAGGTGAGGAGGAGGGATAGGCCTGGTAAGAGGAAGAGGGCCCAGTTATCATGAAAAAGATTCTCTATCCTGGTGTCCCCAGAAGGTTGTTGTTCCAGTGAGGTGCTTTATACCCGAGATCTCCTTTCAGCTAGGACTTTTTAGCATGTGTTACTTACTTCATTCCCTGCTGGAAGACTGAATTCCTTCTGGTCTTACAAATGATCAAGTCAGCCCACTGCACCACCACAATACTGACAAAGAAGGCTGTGTGGCAGGTGAACTCCACTATTTTCCTCTGTTCGTAGGTCTAAAAGAGAGGGCAACAAAAACACACGTTGAAACACACTCAAGCCAGTTACCTTGCCCTTCTGTATCTTCCTCTAGTCTCAGGAAAGCCATCCAAGAGGTCTTACCCACTGCTGACCATAGCTGTCCTCCACGTCATTTATCCATCGGTCATCCCAGTCCACTCGGATCCCTAACAGGCCTGAGGGCAGGAAACCATTCTCGGCCAGAATCACAAAATACGTAAAGAAGCCTCCAAGAGCTTGGATCATACCTGGGAAAGGAGAAAACGTGCCCTTTTAACATCACACCCCCATTATGCTTCACAAGGGTGTCAGCCCTTTTACATAAGGTACATTAACTTGTGTGATCTCCACTGTGGCCCTGAGAGGTTTGATGGGGAAGAATTGATTATTGCTCTTCCAGAGGTGAGGAAATAAGGTAATGAGGCTCTCTTCTTAGTCCTATTAGCTAGTGAGCTACACCTGAACTTTCTGGCCACCATTCCTTTCACTATACCAAACTGTGATTCCAGACAACTCTATTTTCAGATGACACATTGCCCACTAATATGCAACTAGTACTTCTCCAAAAAGCATGTTAAGAGCTATGGTGAAAACTCCCCACCCCCCAAGGAAGGTGGAAATAGCGCGTTCCTGGGTGATTTCACAGGAACAAAGTTGTTGTCTGTAGGTAGCTATCTCCACTACATGACTTACTTTTTGCCTTTGAGCATGACTGAGCTGACCTTTCCAAGCTATCATCTCTTCAACACTCCACACCTCCTTATTCCAGGCATTTTCATTGGCTACCCTCTATGCAGAGGAATGCTGGCCCTCATCTAGGTGTCCCAGCAAGGACCAGCTAAATTCCCACACAAGGAAACCTTTCCTGATTCCCTTTAATGATAGTGCCTTCCTATTTCCAATTTATCCTGTGCGCACCTTGTTTGTACAGTTACTTGCATGTTGCTTGTCCATAAGACTAAGTTTCTTGAGAATGGACTGCCTTTGGTTCCAGTGCTTAATAAACTTTCATTGATTTAGCCATGCAACTAAGAGTCTATAACATGTCTCTGAGTCATCACTGCCAAGTACTACTTTCCCATGTTTTCCCTTGGTGGTGGTAGTGGGGCTTAAGCCCACCCTTGCTATATCTGCAAGTTCTTTTAAGTGAACCAAATACGCTAGGAAGTCTAACTTTCTAATGGTACAAATTCCAGATGCCTTAATGTACATAATCAAAGAGAGTGAGAGAATTTAACATAAAGGAAAGAGAGAGAATGTGAGAGAGAGAACATAATAGAGCGACAGAGAGAATGAAGGAGAGAAAGAAATCTTTCTGTTTTTCAGTTCTTACTTAATAGTTCAGGATTTTCATCTCTAAGAAATGACCATTTCTCACAATGCGACCAGTCAAATTCTTCAGGCTTGGAAATGAACCTTTAGCATTCATTGCAAGCCTAAGGTCCAATTCAGACTAAGGGGTGTCATTTGAAGGCTGCTCCGATGGATGCCTTCTGTCCTGGGCTTCATGAGGTCAGGTTGTCCTCAAATGCCAGGCATGATCTTACCCCAGGAAATAAATACCAAATGTTGAGTAAAAATCCCAAAATTCCCCTAAAAGTGACTTGGTAAGAATTAACATGTTAATCTTGAGACACTTTCTGAGATAAGGAAGGGAAGAGATTCCATAAGGCTTTATTAGACTTCTGAAAGCCTTTTTAGCCTACCTAGGATAAACACTGAAGTCCTAGGTCCAAGTTCATCTATCTCTCTCCCTCTAAAAACCAGGTGCTTCAAACTCAGCATAGACACTGTGTCTGCCACTTACCTATCTGTCCATAGGCCATGCTAATCAGCCGTTCATTCACCAGTTTGTCAGTTTTAGGATTTCTGGGCTGTCTCTTCATGATGTCACTCTCTGCTTGCTCATAAGCCAGGGAAATGGCTGGCACCTTGGTAGAAGGACAGCAGACTTTCAGGAGTACAGCTACGACAGCACAGACCATGTTAAAGAGGTGCTGTAATGTTTTTCTTGGGCTTTAAGAAGCTAAGGTAACCTCATTGTCCCAATCTGGTTTAGATTATTCTAAGAAGGACTGGGGCATTATGGTCTGGTTACCTGATCTAATTTGCAAAAGAGAAAGACGTCCTGCTCTCTGATCAAAAGGTGTCACCAATACCAAGAAAGACAAGGGAAAGCCATCACAATACAAAGTGTTTTTGCCCTGCTTTCCCTTTGGGATAGAGGTATTCCAAACACATACTTAATTAACAATAGAAATGAAGCTGATGTCGTCTAAGGTCCTTTCCAACAAGGATTTTATGAAAAATGAGGAAGGAGGGAGATTATTGAGCACCCCAGCTAATGTGACTAAGCATTCTTTTCCCTATGGAGCAGACAGGGGGACAATCTGGACATATCCCTGCAGTGGATGAGAACAACACCAGTGCACCCCCCCAAGTCCCCCACCATGATGTAACATCCTCCAGGGAACAAAATGTTTCCTCTGCACTACATGGAAGCTGTCACCTGAACTCACCATGTCAGTGCCCAAGTCAATGCAGAGAATAGTGACAGTTCCCAAGGGCAGAGGAATATTTGCGATGATGAAGATGAGGAAAGGGGTGATTTCTGGAATGTTACTGGTCAGTGTATATGCAATGGATTTTTTCAGATTATCAAAGATCAGTCGACCTAGGAAAAAGCATTATCAAGTTGCATTAACTAGTCAAAAGGTACAAAACAAATGCATTCAAAATGGAGCATCTTTTTGATCAGGGAAGATTCCCAGCAGATGCCAGAAGCATGAAGGTTTCTTGTACCTTCTTCGACTCCAGTTACAATAGAAGCAAAGTTATCATCAAGAAGGATCATATCAGCAGCCTGCTTGGACACATCAGAGCCGGAAATACCCATAGCGACCCCAATGTCTGCTTTCTTAAGGGCAGGAGAATCGTTCACACCATCCCCAGTCACAGCTACAATAGCACCCTGCCAGGGAAATGGAAAACATTAACAATAAGGGAGATGCTTCACCTTTGAAGGACAGGCTACCCAGCAGGGGGTGGGGGAGGTCATCAAAATTGGTCTCATGCTTATCACTTACTCTCCTAGATACCTCAATGTGCCACATTTCTGCCGTACAAATGTGGCATTGGTTTCCCAGTCACTTTTTTTTTGGAGGGGGGAAGGCAGGGCAATTGGAGTCAAGTGACTTGCCCAAGGTCACACAACTTGTGTTAAGTGTTTGAAACTGAATTTGAACTCAGGTCCTCCTGACCTGAGGCCCAGTGCTCTGTTCACTATGCCACCTAGCCACCCCTGGTCACTTTCAAATCAATTTTCCAAGGGGAGAGATTCTGCTGAGCAGAAGGAATTCCAGCTCAGGCATCCTTACTGAGCCTATTACTGAACCAGACTGCTTTCTTTCTCTACTTCTCCCTGACAGTGTTGTCGAAATCAATAAACCAGAAGCATCCCAGGCTCATTGGCACTGGAGGGGATCTTAGGTCATCTGGTTCCCTTGCTTTGCAGATGAGGAAAACAAGGCCATGGATGTTTTTCCTTTCTTTTCTCCCTAGGCTAAGAAGATGTTATAGTTTATCCTTCTTACTACTATGCCTAGACTTATGATCTTGCTAGTGATTCCACCACAGGTACCATGCTGCTGCAAATGTCACTGTGAACTACCAGCAATCCACAGGGAGTGGCCTGCTCCCTCCCCTGCTCTGTTCTGCAAGGCCTGCTCTCTGACCTGTCTCTGGCAACCTTCCACAATAATAAGCTTCTGCTGAGGGGAGGTTCTGGCAAAGACAATCTCGGTGTGATGCTTCAGAATGTCATCCAGCTGTTCAGAAGTCATGTCCTTCAGGTCACTGCCATGCACGACACAGGCCTTGGCATCTCTAGAATTGCAAACAAACATGGCAGCATTAAGTGCTCTCTGCCTCTCCTCTATCATCTGTGAAATGGGAAATACACATACAACAAATATATACAAATATATACACAAGTTCATAAAATGTAAAGTATCTACGTACACTATCTACACGATCTGTTGTATATAAACACAAATATGTGCCGTACATATATTTGTGTATATACACACACAACAAAATGATTGTTACATACAAATGTGATGACGTATCACATATATCTGGGTTTGTTGTAGATAAGCATTTCTACAACAAAATTATGTATGGAAAAGTGTTCTGCAAACCCCAAAGCAATGTAGAGATACATTACTACTACTTGTTAGCTCACCTGCACAGCATCCCCAGCCCCTCCCTGCCCCCACCAAAGGCTGATTTGTGGAGGTAAAAGCAAGTTTCATTATCCCATTTTCCACAGCTATTATGCAGAAAATGAGTACAGCTGATGTTTTAGCTCTGGGGGAAAGAGATTTAGATAGGCTGGGGGAAAAAGGCCAAATTGGCCACAAAATGCTAGCAGCCAAGGGAGGCCATCTCCTCTCCTTCTGGAGTTTTAATCAGACCCTCTTGGAAGTTTCTTAACTATGTGACCTAACTTAGGAGGAAGCTGACCAATACTGATGGCTAAATGTTTCAGAAAGTTTATTTTTAAAGGACTGGGGATAACCATGGAAAGTGCCAAGGAAAATAACACTGGGTTGAGAGCCAGCCAGGAAATTTTGGTTTTCAATAATTCTGGTATGGTGGCTTTCTAGCTGTTTTGACTCTTGGGCAAGTCAATTGTCCCCAGCTCCTTTTCTCTACAAAATGAGGGGCTTATTCAAGTTTCCTTCAGCCATTAAAAATATGTTATCCTTCAGTTTGCCCTTACTGATTTGGACTCTCATAATTCAATGACTGAGTATTCTAACCAGATTCTTTTTGGTTTTGTCTACATGCCTAATTTAGAACCAAAAGGGGCTTAGACAAGTGATTCTCTTTCTGGATAACTCAAGAACGTTTACTTGCTTTGGTTACTGGAATATTTTTGTCCTAGGAACTCCCTAGTGAGGTAATTCCCTCTATCTGTCGAGGCAGAACAGCAACTGCTCTAGGCAACTTGTAGTATCAGGGGCTGTTGTCTAGGCAGCCAAAAGATAAGTGCCTTATCCAAGGTCACCCAGTTATCAGGAGTAGGATTAGACAGAGTACAACATGGCTTCTTGACTCTGAAGTCAGCTCTCTAATGCTTTACTGGCTGCCTGAATATTTCAGGGAAAAAGCAAACTTTTTAGGGGTTAAATCATATGGATTACTGCTTCTGTTTTAGTATATTCTACTTTCTTATTGTGGTGGACAGGTATTTTCCCATGTTTTTCTTGGTATCTTTAAATAATGCTTAGGTTGCTTCAAAAATTGTTGCTCTCTTTCCCCAACCCCAACTCCCCAAGCAGGACTTATGGAAAGGGAGACAGTTTGCCTAGGGCTAGGTTCTAACAAACTGCCAATTTCTCATGAATTGGTTTAGCTGGTTCCCATGTCCCCTAGGAAGGTGAGATGGTAGCCTTCCGGTTATCCTTGTCTATTCCAAAGATACTTTCAATGAACTGGAGAACACCCATGACGACGTCCTGCCAGCTCAACTTGGGGTAACATTTAAGCACATCTGAGCTGCTTTTGGGAGACAGCTCCAAAACCCAGGGTTTGTACCCTTGGAAATATTGGGGGTGGGAAAGAGAATGAACTAACATGCAGCTGTCATCCTGAGTTGCAAACTAGTGGATGCTAAGCTTCTTCCTCTAAACTTCTTAGCAAGCCTGTTCACATCTGACTTTCTAAACTGCTAATATACTCACTCAGAAAAGAACTAACTCTTGACATAGTCTGGTTATGCTGTACGAAGGCTTGGAACCAGAGAGAAAAGAGAGAGAAACCAGAGATCACTTAGTCTGATTTCACAAAATAGCCATCCCAGCAAAAAGAGCTTCTGGTCTTACCTGGCATTCACTTGGCTCACAGGAATGTTGAGACGGGCAGCAATGTCTTCTACTGTCTCATTGCCTTCTGAGATGATGCCTACACCTTTTGCTATAGCTTTAGCTGTGATTGGATGGTCCCCAGTGACCATGATTACCTGGTAAGAGAAAATGAGGAAAAAATCCAGTTCTTATAGTTGCTAAGAGAACAAATGAGAGAAAATCTCTATTTGTGATGGTCACAAAGACCAGTGAAAAAGCAGTACTTTGTTCCCAAGAGAGAGGCTTGGCAGAAGTGGCAGAGGGCTAGCCTTGGGAATCAGACATGAGGGTGGATTCCAACTTCACACATATAACTAGTTGTGAGACCATGGGCAAATAAATCACTTAGACTAAGATTACTAAGTCACAATGAATTGTTTATTAGCGAAGGAAGGCTGGGACCAAACGAAAGGGTTATTTAAGGGGGGGGGGGGGGCCGAGGTGGCATAGCAACATTATTAAAAAAGAAATTTCCTGAATTAATAAGTATGAAGCAAAACTAAAACATAAGAACCCCAAATAACAATCACACACAAAATACTCAACTCGACTAGCAATGACAATTTTGAATGAAAACTCGACTCTGTGCTATATGTATTAAACTAGCCCAAGGTAAAAGCAAGAGATTAAAAAGTTCAATGTTTGTTTATCTGGAGGAAACACTCCCCACTCCCACTTCCTCACCCGGGAATCATGCAAAGACATTTGTAGGGGATGTTTACTTGGAATGGCAGATGGGGGAGAGAGAAGGTCTACCAGCAAAATGTGCAATCAAGCAACAGCCACAACGTAGCACACTGACGCAATGGAATGCAGTATTGTAGCAATGAGAAAGCATTGAGAAAAAATGCAGAATGAAGAGACTGGACACTTACACTGACTATAGTCATGTAAGTGTCTATCTGCCTGCATTAACCAGGAAAAAAAAATTTCAAAATTTACAAAGTTTAGATTCTCTACCCTTTGAAGACTACTAAAAAAACCCAACTCAAACAGGGTCACACCTGCTTCTGTTTAGAGTGAAAAGGTCAAGGTTTTGTGGATAGTAGAGACGGAGAACAAAAACCATAGTAACTTTAAACCACTGCTAAAACATGGAACCTGACATTTTTCCCCTCATTGGATACTGTGAGAGCAGGTGTGGAAAAATACCTTAATGCCGGCACTTCTGCACTTGCCCACAGCATCAGGGACAGCAGCCCGGGGAGGATCAATCATGGAGATGAGCCCAACAAAGCAGAGGTTATCCAAAGGGAAGTTTACTTCATCCGTATCAAATTGGAATCCTTCAGGAAACTGTTCATCAGGTAGGTAGAGGTGACAAAAGCCTGGGGGTGGGGGGAGGAAACAACGCAGCTGCAGCTGGAGATCTTCACAGAATACCAAGGAATCTTAGAATCACCCAAGATGGCTGGAGACCTTGGGTGTCTTTGGTTCACAACCTGGTAATATGAATTATTTCCTATCTCTGAGGCCTTTGAATGGGCAAATTTCTTAGATCACCAGCACTTTTTGAGGGGCCAGAAACAGCGATGAATTGAGTCAGGGCTCAAATTCAAATGGCTATTTTTTTCCATGTAAAATGAAAGTTAGATAAGACATGCTCTAACATCCCTTCCTGGTTCTAGTTTATGGATGCTATGAAAAGACTGGAGAAGACAGAGGGATGGCAATCACCCAGCACAGGTAAGAGTCTCTTTAACTTCTTTCTTGTCAGGGACCCCTTGTTATGGCAGTTTGGTAAAGTATATGCCCTGCTTCCCTTTTCAGAATAATGCCTTTAATTGCATATTACATAAAACCCATAGATTAAAAATGGAAAGGAGAGCAGACGGCACAGCAGATAGAGCACTAGATTTGGATTCAAGAAGACCTGAATTCAAATTAGGCCTCAGAAACTTACTAGCAGTGTGACTCTGGGCAAATAACTGAACTCTGTCCCCTATCTGCCTTTTGCCCCCAAGATTAAAAAGGAAACCAAAAGTCTAGTTTTTCTCCCATCCAAATTGACAAAACCTATGAAATCTCTCTGGACACCAGCTTAACAACCTCCAAGTTCAGTGGTTGAGACATCTGGAATCCTGAGCTTTGGGCTCCAGGCCTAAGCCAAGTCACTTTGGCCTTTTGCAAGCTACTTCTGTAGTCTGTACATCGATAATCGTGGCTGCAGAAATGGGGACAAGGCTGCCCTCTGTCCACCCTACTTACCCACCTCAGAGAACTGACCCAATTATGCTTTGTTCAGGCCAATCTTTTAATATTTGTGTTCTCTGACCACTTAGTCATGGACAGGCAGAGAGGCAACATTTTGCTAGATATATCATTCAGGATGAGTTCATCCAGAAAATACATAATAACCAACTACAGAATTCCAAGGAAGGGATCCTTTCTACATCCATCAGGAAGGAATTTTTTGAATGGTTTAAAATGTCAGCTTATTTATTTTAGATAAAAAGGAAGATTATCCTTGCCACAGAGGTTGAGAATTGCTACTCTTGATAAGGAATGTTCATTTATTAGGCCAGAGGCCATTGCAACATGTATAAATAAAAATCAGAGGCTGAACCTCTGAGATAAAGCAATATTAGGACTTTCCCATAGTGCCATAATTGAAACTGCCTAGGTGTACACCACCATGCTAGAGTCCCTCTCCTTCCCCTCATGGGGTTTACACTTGGGAAGACAGGAACCTTGTCCCCATCTCTTTACCTAACACTCTTTCTCCAAGGCCTCCCAGCTCTAGGTAGGCATTCTGAAAGGCATCCTTCAGCTCTTCATCCAGCTGCTGTTCTTTGCCATGGATCAGAATGGAGCTGCAGCGGTCCAGGATTCTCTCAGGAGCACCCTTCATTACCAACAGATGTCGGGGTTCATTTGTGTTTGGGTTCTTATGGATAGACAGCTGAAAGAGATTTTGCAATGTCCAAGTTAGATGCAGTGAGGAAAGGGGCTGGGTTCAAGTCCCAATTTTTGTATGTCTGACATATACTGATTATGTGACTTTAGGTAAGTCTGAGTACACTAAGCTCAAAAACTATTGCAGAATGTGCTGATCTGTACTGGTATAATAAGGTTAATCATGGAGTGCCCTATACCAAGAAAATAAAAGTTCCTATCCCCCAAGTTATAGATATAGTATCTCTTAGGGGGAGAGGAAGCACTACAAATGAAATAATCAAGGATGTTATAAGGTGGTGGCGGCAGCATAGTACCACAATACTACAGATATTATAACTTGGAGACCAGAGGCTGAATTAGGTCAGTTTTAAAATGAGGACTCCAATGAGCAGGGGGGAAAACCCGACAAATGTGTCTTATGATGTATTATAAACTTATCGACTTAGAAACCTTATAAAATTGCTGAAGCAAAGACTTAAAAATGAAGTCATAACAAATCTCAATCAACATCTAAAAAGTTAACTTTGAACAATAGTTTCCTCTATTAATGTTCAAAGTCATGGAGCTCAGAAGCATCCTACTTTTGGTCCAGGGCAAACCTGAATGCTTGAGAATGCAGAGTGACATAATTACGACTCGTTTTTTTAAAGGGCATTTACACCTACAAAGTAGAAATGAAAAAATACTTCCTCCCCCACCATATTCCTTTCCCACTCATGCCTGGCACCACCCCACACAAAGAAATCTTATTTAACCTGGTACTTGTTGGTGGAGTTGAAGGGTATCTCTACAATTTTGGCATATCTGTCTCTCATTTCTTTGACAGAACCACAGCACACTTCAATGCATTTTAAGAGGGCTGATTCAGAAGCATCTCCAGCAACTGCCCGCTGCAAACAAAAGACATCATCTGTTTATGACATGAAAAGATTTCTAGCATTGAGCAAGACAGCTTTGAGAAATGAGATAACTTCAGACACTTTACTGATTTTATGATGTTTCAGTATACTGGGGGAAATGGAATAGTAGAAAGAAATGGTTATATTAAAAAAAGCAAACAGGGAGAGAGAATATAGGTGGGCACAAAATGGGGAAACCATGTCTGTATTGGTAAAGTCTCCTGTGACTCTCACATCTGTGGCCTGATCTGAACCATTATCTATTCAAAAGCTGTAGGACAGCTATAAGGGTATAAAGTTCCCTTTATGGAACAACACTCTTTCTTACTCCATTTTTGACCCACCTTATTTCTAGCTACAGACACAGGTGTCCCACCCTGGGAGGTGTTGACCTATTCTCTAATTCACTTCACATGGCCTTTTTTGTAAGTGCTCTGAATGTCAGGTAAGCAAGCAGGAGCTCAAGGGCAGACTGAAGGACCTTGTAACTGAAGCATTATCTTAATCACGCAAATCTGTCCAGGCTTTAAAGGCTCCAAGCCAGTAGAACAAAACAAAACATAACCAAAAGGCCCCATGGCCATGCCAACATTTTAATTCAAGTCTAAGATTTCAGATTATTCCCAAAGACATTAGGTCATGCTTATATGAGCATGATGAAAACTTTTCTAAGTTGACTGGCAGAGTCTGAGAAGAGTCAGAAATTTGAAACTACGGGATCATCTAATCAAAGAAACCTCTGGTTGCTAAAAACAGTCAATTTGTGCTGTTTTCACTATTAACAAACTCCTCTGTACAAACACCAACATGTGCGATCTGGGTAGTACATCAGCCAGCAAACTATTATTAGCCTCTCAATGCTCTAGGACAGAAAATTCTTTCCACAACAAGGGATGTCCTAATGGATCTCTAAGGTCAAGAGTCTAGGAAATTTCCACTTCCTAGAAAAAGGAGAATCTCAAAGTTTATCCCAAGATCAACAGCTTCAACATTTTAATGCCAAGGAAAAAAAATTCCCCTTCTGTGATAAGAGGTGTCATTAAAACTCAAGTGCCCCCAACTGAAAATGCTACTACTAGCTAATGTTGGGCAACACAATATTGTACACTGCATTAAGTGCCTTACAATTATTATCTCATTTGATAATCAACAACTCTGCATTTTATGGATAAGGAAACTGAGTTAAACAGATGTTAAATGACTTGCCCAGGGTCACACAATTATTACGTGTCTGAGGTCAGATTTGAAATAGTGCCTGGAGCTCTATCCACGGCATTACCTTGCTGTCCCCTAACTAACTGACCTCATTCCATTATCTAGGCTACCTCTTAACCCCAGGTGGTTACCCCAAATATAAGCCTCAGCTACTAAAAATCCCAAAAGGCAGCCTTAGTTTGGAATAAAAAAGTGTACGTAAGGGTCTTCTTTGAGCTCCTTTTCAAGACTAAGGACTGTGGGTCAGTTTATGGCCCAAGATTTTCCACTTCTTCTGGATAAAGAAATTCGTGAGAAGTATTCATGAGAAATCCACTGAACTTAGATGAAAATAACAAAATGGGGTCCCCAAATTTGTGACTTCAGAGAGGCCTGAAACCTTAAGGTTTGCTGGGCTTGCACAAGCTTACCTTCAGAATAGGTAGGTTTTCCTGATTAGCCTGAAACACGGCACGGTTGCACAGCCCTGCAATTCTGGACAGAGCAAGCCAAGTGGTTGAAGTCTTATCAAAAGAGACACCTGAGGAGGAGAGACAGAGATACTGTATGTGTAAAAAGTAATTCATTTAAATGAACCTTCAAACAAAAAAAAAAATCCTGTTCTTAATATCAAGTACCTCCTTCCTCTCTGCAGTAGAGGAACATGGAATGTTGCCTGCATTCACGTTTGCCTATTTTTCTCTTGTTACAAAGGAGAGTTACAGTTGGGGTAGAGTGGGGTTGTGCACACAGATTGTTCAGAAATAAACTGGTGTGGCCAACAGGCATGAATAACTACATGGTTCTTTCCTACTTAACAGCTTCTGAAAAGTGTCTATGCCTACCTGGAATCATCTGAATTTCTGAATGATCTGGGAAACTAGCCTAAATTCAGGCAAATCTACAGAAAGTTCTTTTGCAATGAACACACTCGAATCTGAATGGGACAAGAAATAACCAAAGCTGATATTATCTTTGGGCAACTTAAGAGAAAAAACTGATAAACAGAGGTATAGAATAATTTTATATATGCATTATATATTACACACATACACACACCCCCTCCCCCATTTGTGTCTAATGGTAACCATGGGGGGGACGGGAATTTACATGATAATTTTTATAGATCTGTAGTTTCACTTACAATCATCTTAATTGTACTATGTATGTATGTATATATCACTACCTCTAAGTTGAACATGGCTTTTAAACCTAGCTAGGATAACCTAGCATGCACTGTTGCCAGAACGACTTTCTCTCACCACTCTGGTTTTCTGTAGTATCAGCTTCGTGGATTTGATTGTCAAACCACATGTGAGCTACAGTCATACGGTTCTGAGTCAGGGTTCCAGTTTTATCAGAGCAGATGGTGGATGTGGAGCCCAGTGTTTCCACAGCTTCCAAGTTCTTCACCAGGCAGTTCTTCCGTGCCATTCTTTTGGCAGTCAGAGTCAGACATACCTAGGAAAGATTTCAAAGAAGACAGTTCTGATATCTAAAGAATTATTTTTCACATTCCGCTCCTTTTCTAAGAATAACCATCAACTAATCAATAAAAATTTATTGAATAAGCAACACAGCCTTTAATTCCAGTTTTTTGGGGGGATAAGCAGAATTCCCTCCTTCCATGCATTATAATAGTTTATGCAGGAATACTCTGAGGATTAATAACTACCCTCAATACCTCAGAAGAAAGGTGTTCTTTAACAAAGTCTTAAAGTCATGATTTCTTCTTCGGTGCTATTAGCCCAAGGGTCCATGGCCCTCTCAATCCCTCTTACCGTGACTGTGGCCAGCAAGCCCTCTGGCACATTGGCAACAATGATACCAATGAGGAAAATGACCGCTTCCAGCCAAGAGTATTCAAGAATCAGAGAAAGGATAAAGAAGGTAACTCCCAGGAATACAGCCACACCAGTGATAATATGGATGAAATGCTCAATTTCTGCTGCAATAGGGGTCTGGCCACCTTCTAGCCCAGATGCAAGTGTAGCAATCCGTCCCATTACAGTCCGATCCCCAGTATATACAACGATGCCCCGGGCAGTGCCTTGGAAAGAAAACATTATACCAGTTTGTACATACCAGAGAACACAAACCTTCTGACCAATAAAAGTACACTCAGTTTCAGCACACTGCAAGGTAAGCACACCCCATAGATTCATGTATTCCTTATCTGTGCTTACAGAGAATTCAAAGGGCTGTTTGCTTGAAAAAAATCTGTGACCTTTGGTGAAAGGAGCTTCCTTCCCCAAAAAGGGAGCAAAGTTAACATGTAGTTCAGAGGCTCTTAATTTGTGTATCACAGACCCCCTTCTGGAAATCTGGTGAAGCCTGTGGACCTTCTTTTCATGCCACATTCATCAAATGAAAGAAATGCAAAATTTCCATTAGGTTTGTGAAAATAAAGATGTCATTTTTTCCATCATCCAAATGCTTAGAAACCCTGAAATAGATTTACGGGTCCATCCTAGATGAAATTTGGATCACTAGTTCTCAAATTTTTTTGATCTTAGGACCCTTTGTGTTAAAAATTAAGAGGAGCCCAAAGAGTTTTGTTTAAGTGGGTTCTGTCTACTCGGGCAAGTTATTAACTCAGTCTGTCTGCAGCCAGATCTTCATGATCATACAGCCTCTGGATTACTATACTGTACACTTCTGAGAGAATGCACGAAAAAAGTAAAAAAAAAAAAGTCTTTTCCTCATTTTTTATTATTATGAAAACAGTTGTGACTTCACCAACTGCCTGAAAGGGCCTGAGATTCTCTTTGAGAACTGCTGATCTGGTGATCAAAACCAAAATCCAACTGGAAGAGGTTAGAGGAGTGAATTGAAAACTGGCTGGCCGGCATAACACCCTAAAAGTGCATTTATTGGGCTGCACTTATTTTAATATAGATGTAGACAGAAACAGTGCCTTGTAATCCTAAACCAGCTTTTCAGACAATTGTCAAGATAAACCTCACGCTGTGCTTGAATATGTACATTTACAAAACTGTCAAAATGGTCTACCTTCCACACAGTTGGTAGAAAAAAAGGCAATGTTCCTTGTTTCCAGTGGGTTTTCATTAGTGAAATCAGGAGACCTGGTTTGTGGTTCAGATTCACCAGTGAGAGAAGAATTGTCTACCTGTATGAATGAAAGAGTAAGAAATATATACCTTTTAGATTCTTGTAGTCTTTTAGCAATGATCACTTTTAAATTGGTAGGAAATTCAATGAGATACCAAACATAAATTTTATATGTGAAAGTGATCAGGGAATGAAAATCTTGAGCCATCTTGCCAAATGCATCTGCCTAAGTTTATGGGCTTTATGGAAATAAGGATTCATGGGCTTTATGGAAATAAAATTTTCAAACAGGAAATGAGACTCAGTGACCTCAGATTTTGCCAAAATCTGGTCTCTTTAGAGGTTCATTCTTCCCTCTACTGACATCCTATATTAAGAGAGTATATTTGTCAGAACAGGAAAGCAGGACGTTTTCTATCAAGATAAACTATGGCTGTCAAATAACTCCTTAAGCTTTCTATAATGGTAGTTAGGTTAATTGCTGGAGGCGTGGAGTGGGAGAGAGATGTCCCTGGTCATAGAAAGGGCAAATGAGTTCCCTACTCCTCCTTTTGTCACCTAAACAGAAATATGAAATTGATTGGGGCATGGGGTAGGCAAGAACACAAAAACAACCTACTTTACATCCATTTGCAGAAATGATTCGGAGATCAGCTGGGATTCGGTCGCCTCCTTTCACCTCTACTAGATCCCCAACTACAACCTCTTCAGCATTTATGCTCATTTTTTCACCATTTCGAATCACAAGGGCTTGCTTTGGGAAGAAATAGTTTGCATCATTAAAAATGGGAAAAGCTCACTGGCTTAAAAACATTAAAATTCAGCAAATTATAAGGGCTGAATGTAACACTATCTAATATATAACTGGTTAGTTCTCTAAAATACGTTCAACTGGTGTTTATTTTCCCGTCTCCCTCAAAGCATTAAATAAATAATACATCTCCATAGGACTTAAAAGAGTTTTGCAAAGTTCTTTCCTCAGCAACCCTATTGGTGAGGAGCGCAGTAAGCAGGCTAGCATATCACTTTCCAGTATTAAAGAAAAACAGACCTGGTTTGAAGGAATCCCTGACTATATTTTGAAATCAGTCATGCCTCAATACTCAGAGAACCAGAATGCCAAGGTAGTGAACATTCCTGAGGCTAGTCACAGCCCCAGGTGAGAACTGGGAAATGGACCATTAAAAGGATTACTTACCTGTGGAACCATGTTTTTGAAGGACTCCATGATCTTTGAACTCTTTGCTTCTTGGTAGTAGGAGAAGCAGCCAGTGATAATGACCACAGCAGACAGGACCACACCAAGATAGAGCTGGAAAGGAAGGAACCAAGTGAGTGTAGAATGCTCAAGTGACCAAGTATGTGGCAGCCTTCTGTTCAACTTACTGACAGTTATAAGGTGAAAGATGAAACTGAGAGTTAGTGGACAAAAACAGGAACTAGGGGAATCTCGAATTTCAGTTTTGAGAAAATGGACCTGGTGGTCTGCTTCATTTAGCTGAAAGCTTTGATTGACCCTCTATGGCCACATGGTCCTCAGATGACCAAATTAGTCAGAATGAGAACTACTTGCCTAGTGACTGCATCACCATCTAGCTATGATGTTTTGGGAAGTTACAAGTGGGTGGGTGCAGTGGATGGAGAGCTAGATTTAAATCCCACTTCTGTGATACCTGTGTGACTTTTGGTAAAAGACTTAGTTTCTCTGAGTCTCAATTTCATCATTTGTAAAATTTGGGGAATTGGACTACTAGATGATCTGAGTTCTCTCTATTCCTATGAGCCCCTCCACTGCTCAGTTTCTTTCCTCTGCTTTCTTAAAATGAGGGTCTGCTTCCCAACAGTATACAGGGTTTGGGAAGAATGACTGACTAACTGACTGACTCCAAAACAGCTGAGGCTAAGTGAGATGTGGGCTACTATTAATAGACGCTTGATTGAGCATAGCTCTTCGACCTGATCAGTGGAAAAGCATCAACACCGTTGGGGAGCAGGGGCTGCCTCGAATGGGCAAGGATGCCAGGTTCCAAAGTAAGCAGAATGGCTGGTTCACAATGGCAAAGTACAGGGTGAAGTGGAACTTTGTCCGAGCTTTGCAGGATGGGGACGGAAGGGAGTATATGAAGACAGTGATTAGAGGTAGAAGGCGAGAAGGAAAAGCTGAGGGGTCTGGCACAGAGAGAATGAGAGAGAAAGAGAGCCCTGTAAAAAGAAAGACAGACAAGTTACTGACACTAGCTTTTCACAGAGATATATCACTAACAGTGCTTGAAAATGAGAAGGGAAAGGGAAGGCAGGGAATAAAGAAACAGACACTTGTGCCTTACATGTACCTGGGTCACCCAACCAGGAAAAGAAGGGGAACTCACGTTATCATTCTGAGGCTCCTCTTCAGTGGCAGCTAAGATCCCATAGGCCAAGAAGCAAAGAATAGCGCCGATCCACAGCAACATCGAGAAACCCCCAAAGAGTTGCCGACAGAATTTGACCCATTCGGGAGTGGTGGGAGGAGGCGTGAGGGCATTTGGGCCATCTCGAGCCAGAATTTCTGCAGCACGAGCGGGTGTTAGACCCTGTCACAAAGAATGGAGAGGGCATGTTTTTAAGCAGTCAGGTTCAAAACCTGCCTCTGACAAGTACCATATAACCTCCCTGGGGCTATTTCCTCAACTGTAAAATGAAAGAGTTGGCCAGAGAAGCCTCTGAAATTCCTTCTGGCTCTAGCACTACAAGGTGATGAACCCTGGGCAAAATGCTAGGGGAAATAATTTCATCATGAGTTCTTCAAATAACCTTAGCACCAGGCCTTACACCCTGATAACCTAAGACTAGCAGGAAGGGTTCATCCTTGTTTGAGGTGTCACTGAAGGGCCACCCAACGTTAACAGCAATAGGCGTCCAGAACACAGAAAAGAGCCCTCTCCCATTCGGCCTGGTCTGATTTCAAATTATTCAATGTCCTTCAGGTTCCAGGTGAGGAATATTTCACTCTTATAGAGTTGCCTGCTTGCAAAAGGCCCCTGAGAAGAATGTCATCCTGCCCCAGAAACTGCCAGCAAGGAGTTTCTGCAAAAGAAAACCCCAGAGGACCAAGGATGAAACATACTACCCACCACCTGAGAGAGGTGATGGTTTTAGGGTGCAGAACGAGACATTTTACTTATGACCACTGGCTCTGCAGTCAGGAGGACCTGAGTTCAAATCTGGCATCAGACACAACACTTACTAGCTGTGTGACCTTGGGAAAGTCACTTAACCCCAATTGCACTGCCTTCCCCCTCCAAAAAAGAAAAAATTGCTCCCTTTGTTCTCTGCATGAGCAGCTGGTAAAAAAAAACAAAACCCTTCATATCAAAGTTAAGTAATCTTTCTTTAAATTAAAATTAAGTAACCTTTCAGAAACAGCTTTGTTTTATTAAGCTATTATATATTAAGTTATATATTTATTAAACTATTGTTATAAATAAATATCTGGAGTCAGAAAACTGACAATTGACTTTTAAAAAGTCACTTATGCCTACTACTTTGTTTCTGGATGCACTACTGAGTTTCTCATAATAGACTAAAATGGGGGAATGGGAGAAGCAAAAACTTATCTGACCTAGTCATTCCCTAACTCCCTAGAGTTTTTAAATACTTAAAAACTCACTAATTTAAGACTTCTACCTACCATTGTAGCCTTATTTATCATGCCCCTTTCAGGTACTCCTCCATTCTTAGAATTCAAGCCTCCTTAAGGGAAGGGCTTGACTTGTCTCTGTACCCACCCCTAGCACTCAGCACAAATCAGTCAAATGGATCTGATTCAGTACATTGAGCAGGCACATCTCTGATCTTTTCATCATTTCAAGGTCTGGTAAGACTGGAAGGCCACATAATAATCCATGTCTACCTTTTAAAGTTTGTACAGTCACAGGAATCATTTTGAGCTTTGGGATTATTTTTGTACTTTTGGGTTAATATGAATCTTAAAGAAAATTTTTTACTTAGTAAGCAAAAGAAACCCAAATGCAAAACTGATTTATTTAAAATGCTCAAATATTGTGAAAAAAGAGCATATTTTTGATAAGGGGAGAATATAGCCAATAGAGCTCTGACTCTTAAAAGGCTGCACTTACCCGGGTCAGGTCTGTTCCATATTTCTGATGAAGCTCATCAAGGCTAAGTTTATGGTCTTCCTGAAAAAAAGAAAAAACGAAAACAACCAAGTAAATCCTGGGATAAATAAGGGGCAAAAATTCACTCAAAGCAATGATTAGCTCAGCTAATCAACTTTCCTTATCCATTTAAAGACTAAGGCTTCATCAGTTTCATGAAAAAAAAAGTTAATGGATGTTAAAGTTGATCTACACAACTTGCCAACAGTTGTTTCTCAACTGAAACTTGGATCATCCAGAGGCATGCCTCAGAAGTTTTCCCCTATACAGCTGAGAACCTTTCCAACCTATAAATAGGAAGGACTACCCTGGAAGGGTCAGGTCTCTTAACTGTTCATTTAGGTACCCAAGAGCTGCCAAGCTGTAAGTGCATTGACCAAAGTTGCCATCTCTACTCATATAACAATATCCTTTTGAATTTCACATGTTCAGCCTGTATCTGATTGCTTGTCCTTCCAGTGGGGATGGGTGGTGAGGGAGGAGGAGAAAGAATCTGGAATCTGGAGTTCCATAATCAAATGTTATGAATGTGTATCTCTCTATCTATCTTTGTGTGTGTGT
>CM053584.1:352255071-352355063 GCA_028627135.1 Pseudochirops cupreus
CACTATTGACAAGCAAAAGGTCTCTGTCGATAAGAGGGAAAATCACAGGGAGAGGGAAGCCAGAAAGGTTTAAGACAGAAGCATGAATACTTTAGAAAGATTTCCTCTGGCTCAGACCCATGGGCTAGATTCTCTGACCTGACACCTAGCAGCTACTTCAATAAGAAAATTTAGAGAAAAAAGGAGAAGGCACCAGGGAAGGGAAACACAATACAAAAGAAAAAAATCGAAAGGCCTTTAAGATGGAAAATGCCCTGCAAGAGTCAGAGGTAACTGCATTATGGAAGAAACTGGAAAGTTGATATGGAAGCAGCTGATACTGAAGGTGAACAATTAGAAAGCTTAGGAGGCCTACTATTAGATTAAGGCCTGTCTGGAGGATAAAGTTCACAGTTTCCTGGAAGAGGCAAACAGCTCAGAAATTTGAACAGCTGAAGACTTCTGGATCTGGAGATAATCAGTGTCTTTTACCCTGAGTCAAGCCTGGTCAACAATCTTTTTTTTTTTTTAAGTGACAATTACTGTGCCAAATACTGTGTTAAGTCTTGGGGATACAGAAAAGGAAAAAAAAAGTCCCTGCTCTCAAGGAACTCACAATCTAATGGGGAAGACAATGTGCAAACCACTATGTATAATAATTATTGTTATTATTAATAATAAAGGTTAATCTTTATATAACATTTATTGTGTAGCAGGCACTATTCAAAGTGCTTTACAATTTTTAATCTTCCCTCACCCTCACAACAACCCTGAGAGGTAGGAGCTATTATTATCCCCATTTTATAGATAATGAAACTGAGGCAAACAGAGGTTAAGTGACTTATCCAGGGTCACACAGCTAGTAAGAAGCTGAGGCTGGATTTGAACTAAGGTCTTCTTGACAATAAGATATAGACAGGATAAATTGGAGGTATTCTCAGAGAGAAGACATTAATTAGTATTAACAGGGATTGGGAAGGGAGACTGAAGGATAATTGCCACCCTTTCCTATAACTCAAGTCCCTAATTTCTCACCTATTTGTCTTTTTCCCTTAAAATAGTTGTTTTTGGAAAATTGAGAAAGAATTTTTACAACCGGTGTCTCTGATAAAGGTCTCATTTCTAAAATATACAGAGAATTGAGTCAAATCTATAAGAATAGAAGTCATTCCCCAATTGATAAATGGTCAAAGGATATGAACAGGTAGTTTTCAGAGGATGAAATTAAAGATAATCTATAAGCATGTGAAAAAATGCTCTAAATCACTATTGATCAGAGAAATGCAAATCAAAACAACTCTGAGGTACCACATCTCACCAGTCAGATAGGTTAAAATGACAAAACAGGAAAATGATAAATACTGGTGAGGATGTGGAAAAATCAGAACATTAATGCATTGTTGGTGGAGTTGTGACCTGATCCAACCATTCTGGAGAGCAATCTGGAACTACGCCCAAAGGGCTACCAAAAAATTGCATACCCTTTGACCCAGCAATACCACTTCTAGAGCTGTATCCCACAGAGATCACAGAAGTGGGAAAAGGACCCATATGTACAAAAATACTTATAGCAGCTCTTTTTTGTGGTGGCAAAGAATTGGAAATCAAGGGGATGCCCATCAATTGGGGAATGGCTGAACAAGTTGTGGTATATAAATGTAATGGAATACTATTGTGTTATAAGAAATGAGGAGCAGATGGACTTCATAATAACCTGGAGAGACTAACATAAACTGATGTTGAGTGAGAAGAGTGGAACCAGGAGAAATTTGTACACAATTACAGACACAATGTATGTATGACAACTAACTTTGATAGACTGGGCTCCTCTCAGCAATTCAGGGTTATAAGACAACTCCAAAGGACTAATGATGGAAAGAGATATCCACGTCCAGAGAAAGAACTACAGAGTCTGAATGCAGACTGAAGCAAGCTACTTGCTCTCTTTCTTTTTCTTGTTTTGCTGTGTTTCCTCTTTCCCATTGTTCATTCCATTGGTTATGATCCTTCTTTACTACCTGACTAATGTTTAATGTGAAGGTATTTGTAGACCCTATATTTAATTGCATGCTGCCATTGTGGGCAGGGGTGGGGGGAGAAGAGAGAGAGGGAGAAAATTTGAAACTCAAGGGATTGTGGAACTGAATGTTGTAAACTGAAAGTAAATTCATTAATTAACAAAATAAATAAATAAATAATGCTTGTAGTGAGAGGCACATGGTATGATGGACAGGGTCAAGAGGGTCTGGGAATACAAGTTCCTTTCAAGTGTCTATGTTTATACTTCTATCGCCAACACCTGGGACAGAGTCTGGGCCTTATCAGGAGCTTAATAAATGCTTGCTAATGGAAAGACATGGTTGTTTCCTTCTCTCTGACCTACAAAAGCCTTACTCACTCAAAGGCTCCTGACAATTGTAATGGGATTTGCAAATCTTTCTTTCTTTCTTCCCTCTCCAAGAAGTCTTAGAAAGTAATCCTGGGGGATTTGAATAACTCTATCCAGCTGTCCTGCAGGCAACATAGTGGTGAAATTGGGGTGTTATCATGAGCTGTTTCACCTTAGGGAGATAGTGAGTTTCTCTTGAGTGGAAGTAAAGGCTGGGTGGCCGCTGGTCGGTACCTTCCTGATGTCATGGTCCTCTTCCAGAATGAAGGACAAACAACAGTAGTGTTGTGGTATGAAGTAAACTAGATGGTCACAGCCCCAAAATTCCATGACTCTGAATAACTCAGTGAAAGAACCTTAGAAAAATTAGTCCAACTTTCTCCAGATGGGCAAACCAGAGTCCATAAAGGTTAAGTAATTTTTCACCCAGTCACAATCTAGTTAACAATAATATTAGTAAAAATAACAAGCTTACATTGATCTCTTGCCATAAGATGTATAAATAAAAACAAATTGCTTTTCTCAGAACAGCCCTGTGGAAGCACGCAGGCGTTGGGTCAGAGAGGGCGTGAAATTGAAGGTCACTCTGAGTTACTGCGGGTCTGGGGAGGGACAGCAGCTTAGAGAAAGCCAGAGGAGACACGTTCCTGCTGTTCCTGCTGGGGGAGCATATATTCCTGAGGCCCAAGGTCACGAAAACAAAGTTCCAGGGGAAGACTTAGCACTTGATGGCATCCTTTTATGGAGATGTGTGAACACCGTGACAGTAAACTCCAGGATGTTTCCTGGCAGCTCCCACCTCCCATCTCCCACTTCCAGAACATCTGGAGGAGGGCAAGGGAGTGATCGTGAGTTTTCAGGCAAAAACTGGATTCTGCTTGTCAGTTAGACTGCAGAGGGGAGTCCTCAGTTATGCGTTAGACTGTGGCCCTTTCTGACTAATTCTGTGTGGTTGCCTGGGAAGAACAGTGTCATTTTCCATGATCTTAGCAGAGATGCAGGTGGAGAAACCATGCTACCACACTGGAAGGGATTATAACAGGGGTCAGTGGCTGGTGTCATCAGTTAGGAACTGAAGGAGACAGAAAGTGGAAGATGAACTCAGCAGAAGGCCTGAGCCCTGGGGGAAAATCAAAGCTGTAGACTAAGTGAAGGTAGAAGTCTTATGTGGAGAGGCAGCCCTGGGCACCCCAAGCTAGAACCAGAGCTAGCGTAATACTCTAAGTCAAGGGTGAGGAACCTACTGCCTTGAAGCCACATATGGCCCTCTAGATCCTCAAGTGCAGCTCTTTGACTGAATCCCAACTTCACAGAACAAATCCCCTTAATAAAAGGATTTGTCAAACTTGGACTCAGTCAAAAGACTGTACCCAAAGACCTAGAAGGCCACATGTGAGCTCAAGGTCACAGGTTCCCCTCCCCTGGTCTCAGTCATGGAGCCTACAAAGGTCGCTAGGGATGGTTGCTCATCCACCAGGATGGCTATTTTTCTAGGGGACTTAAAATGAGTTCCATTTGTGTTTTTTGTTCCAGTCAAAAAGCATTTATTAATCATTTACTAGTAACTGTGTTGAGCCCTGGTGATACAAAAAAGAGCTAAACCAGCCGCTGCCCTCAAGGAGCTCACACTCTAATGGAAGAGACAACATGCAGACAAATATGTACATATAGCAGTTTTCAACCTATGGGTCACTACCCTCAAACGGGGTCACCTGAGAACATCAGAAAACACATATTTCCGATGGTCTTAGGAACGGAGACACCGCTCCTCCATCCATCTCCAGGCAGGTCTGCCCACATGCAGATACGCTTACATACCAGTATTAAAGGGTCGCAGCATTAGGAAGGTTGAGAACCATTGATGTACATAGGAGACAGTCACAAGGTAGGGAGACTTCAGCAGGCAGGAGAGATTGGGAAAGACTTCTTGCAGAAGGTAGGATTGGGGCTGACTTTTGGGAAGCTAGGAGATAGAGCTAAGAAAAAAAATAGCATTCTAGTCATGAGGAAAAGGTACAAAGTTGGGAGATGAAATATTTTGTCTGAGAAACAGGAAAAAAGCTAGTGTTCCTGGAATACAGAATATGTGGGCAGGAGTGAAATATCTAGAGATTGAGAAAGTGGAAAGGAGCCAGGTTTTGAAGTTTGTTAATTGAATTCAGACAAAGTTGCTCTTTCTTTAACACTCGTGATCTGGGTACTTGTCATGGGAACTGGTAACAAGTTCACCTGGCCAAGATAAGGAACCAAGACCTGACAAGAGCTTCCAAATATACCCAGGTATATTTGAGGACCACAGGCCAGTGGGACTCTGACCCTGATGGCTGAACAAGCCCTCTCAGATGTTTGGCTTGCTGATGGTCCTGGATCGGTTGCCCATCCCCCAGGAAAGTGCTCAAACATACAAGTGTGAGGATTAGGTCCTTGAGATAAGCATGGCATTTACACCCACAGCCTGGGACAAAGAAGTATAAAATGTCCAAAGGAGAAAACAATTAAGAAGCGTCCTATAAAAGCCTGGATGCAGGGTAATAAAATTGGCTCTTTACTTTCACCATTTGGAGAGTCCCATCTCTTCTTTTATGCACCCATCAGCAACCTCTGGGTTAGTGATTCTTTCTCAGCCCTGCCTGAGGATGGTAGGGCTCCCATACTTTCTCAGTCCTGCTGCAGGTCAGCAGGGTTCCCCATAATCAGCTCCCCACACCCGGGCCCTGACACAAGGGTTATCCAAGGAGTGAAAAAAAGCCAACCCAATAGGCTTGGGATTCTCACACATGTAACTGCATTTTAGCCCAAATCCATGGTTTTGGGTGCTGAGTTAAGACAGCCCAGTCACTGAGGTCATCAAATGAATGCTTGAAGGTTCTCCCCATAGGGCAGAACCAGGAGCAAGGAGTGGTAATTGCAAGGAAACATTAGGTTTGATGTCAAGAAAAGCTTCCTGATAATTAGAACTGACTGAAAGCAAAACAGGCTGCCTTGATGAGTAAGGAGTTTCCCATCACTGGAGATATTCAAGCAAAAGGTAGAGGACCACTTGTTTATGTTGTGGAAATTCTTTTTTGGGTGTGGATTGGGCTTTGTTCCTCCTTCCAACTCTAAAATTCTGTGATTCTGTAAAAGGACCTTTAAGGACATGTAACCCAACTCCTTAATTATATAATTAAGAGAACAAGTTCACAGAGGTTGTGATCCTCCTCCCTCCCCTCCCCCCGCTCTGTGATCACAAAGTTCGCTAGATTATAATAGTCATAACTCATTTTCCATTCTGATGTGTTACAAATTGCTTTCCTCACAAGCACCATGTGAGACAGGTAGTGATTAGGTTTAGATCAGAGAGGTTAAGTGACTTGCCTCTCATCACATGGAAGGACCAGTACTCTTTCCACAGGCCTATGCCCTGACTGGCTGTGCCCCTAGGGAATGAGGGTGAGCCCTGGGTTATCTCCAGCCTTGAATTTCGCTGGGAACACATTGGTTCAGGCTCTAAACTCTCTCGTATTTTGTAAAGGTCTTTTGTCTTCCCAAAGGAAAATGGCAAGATTGACCCCTTTGCCTTGGGTTTCTTAGGGCAGGGGTGGGGAACCTGAGGCCACAGATGTCCCTCTAGATCCTTAAGTGTAGCCCTTTGACCAAATTAGGCCCTAGAGGGCCACATGTGGCCTTGAGGCCATAGGTTCCCCATCCCTGCCTTAGGGCCTGAGTGGACACAGGTTTATTTCCAACAACTTAGTGCTACCACCAACAGGAGAAAACACAACTCTCCTAACTGTGGTTCATAGAAATCTGTGGGAGTCAAGAAACCCCACATTGATCCTGTGTCAGGCCCTTTACCCTCTTGGAAATTCTTTTGGATAGTGATGAGAACCCGCAGGAGACGGAGTGGTAGACCCACAGACAAGAAGGGGATAGAGAATTACTGTTGTTGTTTAATAAGTATATTAAGTTTTGAAAAGTGCTTTCCACATAGAATCTCATCTGATCTCTCCAGAATCCTGTGAAATAAGTACTATTATTGTCCCCATTTAACAGATAAGGAAACTGAGGCTCAAATAGGTTAAAGTGACTTCCCAGGGTCACATGGGTAATAAGTATCTGAGGCAGGATTCAACCATTGTAATTCCAAGGCCAGTACTCTGTCTACTACAAAGTACAGCCAACTTCGCAAGAAGAGATTTCATATCACCGCTTCTGCCATTGTGGGTAAATCAAAGATCCCACGGGCAACTCTTCAGACAGGGCATCGTTGCTGCAGATCGTCATTTTAATGTTTCCTAAATACTTACATTTGTTACTGAAATGTTTACTTCCCAAGAAGCAGGTTTTCTCTACTCACTTTGTTCGGTTTTGGCTTTTTATTGGTCATTTCCCACAGGTTAACATTCATAGCTGGGTTTAACCAAGGAAGCATCCTAGCTCCTTTTACAGAATCACAGAATTTTAGAGTTGGAAGGAGGAACAAAGCCCAATCCACATCCTTGACCTTGACTTTTTCAGTTTCTGCTCAGCCAGACAGGTCATCCCCTTTTAAAATGTCCACCAAACTGGGCTGGAGGCCCAGGATAGCCCATGAGTCATAACATTTATATTGGCAGAGTGCTGAAGCTCTTTCATATTTAAAGTACATATTGGTTCAGAAATATATGGTATTATAACTAAAATGAAAGACTTTTTTTTTTACTAGATTATCTATTGGCCAACTCTTAGATCCTCTTTCAAGCATCCTCTGGAAACAATCCCGAAAAGAGAACTATGAGGAGAAATCTTTTCCTTCTCACTCAGCTTCGGGATTTGGTTGGAATGAGCAGGACCTGGAAACCCAGGATTTTAGACCTAGAAGGAACATGAGATTAATATTAAATTTTATTTTAAGAAAAGATTAAATTAAGGGGCAGCTAGGTGGTGTAGTAAATAGAATAACCAGCCCTGGAGGTCCTGAGTTAAAATGTGGCCTCAGACACTTATTAGCTATGTAACCTTGGGCAAGTCACTTAACTCCGATTGTCTCTCCTCCCCCCAAAAAAGATAAATATTAAATGAACTAGGGGATTAGTCCAATTCCCTTCTTTTGCAGAATCATGTACAGATATTGGCAGAATCAGGACACGAACCTAGTTCTTCTCCTGCCTTGTCCAAGGCTCTTTCCACTTCAACCTTTTGGTGCTTGATTGGAGTCCAAAGATCTGGATTCAAGTACTGGCTTGGCTACATAGTATTCCTATTAAGAGAAGTGGCTGTGTTTTGCCTTTCTTTGTGGCATCTGAGTGGTACAATGGATAGAGCATAGGATCAGGAAAACCTGAGTTCAAATCCAGCTTTTGACATGTACTAGTTGTCTGACCCTGGAAAAGTCACTTAACCTCTGTCTTCTTCAGTTTCCTCGTCTATAAAATGGGGGTAACAATAGCAACTATTTCCCAAGGGTGTTTGTGAGGATTAAATGAAATAATACTTGTAGAGTGCTTAGCACCGTGGCTGCCATATAGTTGGCACTAGATAAATGTTGACTATTAGTAGCATTGTGTCCCCAGTGCTTAGCATAGTCCCCGACCCATACTTGGTACTTAATAAATGCTTGTTAGTTTTTTATTTGCTTTTGGAGGCAATTGGGGTTAAGTGACTTGCCCAGGGTCACACAGCTAGTAGGTCCTTTTCAGTTCTAAACACTCTGTGATCCTAGGATTTCCTCACTGGTAGACTGGAAGATTTCAGTGAAGTATTATGAATACAGGATCATAGGTTTGGAGTTAAAAGGAATCTTGGGGACTGTCTAGTCCAGGAGTGGGAAACCTACAGCCTCAAGGACACATGTGGCCCTCCAGGTCCTCAAGTGTAGCCCTTTGACTGAATTAAAACTTCATAGAATAAATGTACTTAATAAAAGGATTTGTTCTATAAAATTTGGATTTAATCAAAAGGTTGCACCTAAGGACCTAGAAGGCCATGTGTGACCTCAAGGCCACAGGTTCTCAACCCCTGGTCTAATTTGAATCTAGATGCAACCCCCTGATTTTACAGGAGAGGAAACTGAGACCAAAGTCTATATGACTTGCCCAAAGTTTGAACCCAAGTCCTCTGACTCCAGAGCCAGAGATCTCTTTTCACTCTATCAGAAAGGAGTCCCATCCCTTGCTGCCATAATCATTCATCCACTCCTTCAACCCTTCAACAAGCATTTATTAATCACCTAATATAGCAGAGATGGAATGAACATAACAGAGTAAGCTATTGGCCTGATTCAGTCCAGCAATCTCAATCCCTCATGAAATTCCAATAAACAGGCAAGAACTGTTATCGTTGAACTTTGTGATGCCAAAGTGCTGGGTTTCTGCAAAGAGTTTAGAACCGGGTGTCTGCCACCTGCCCACATGAGGAGCTGGGCCTGAGATCTAAGCGATCTTTCCTGCCAGTCTAATTTAGCCGGACTTTCCTAGGAACCCCATTCCTCTAGACCTAGGGCATGGTCGCTCCATTGTTAATGTGAGAGAGACCCCAAGTGGCAGTTTTCATTATTGTCACGCCTACCTCTCCCACTGTGCCCCGCCCCAGGGCTGATTTCCTAACAAGCAGATCAAAACTTCAGGGAACTGAGATATATAAATTTAACCCTTTGTTATATAGAATAAAAATCTAGGGCTCCTTCTAGAAATAATAAGAAATCACATTTTCTCTAGCCGAAAACCCTTTCTGGACTCTTTGTTTTGAAAGTGAATTAGGTGAAGTACAAAGGCTTTTCTTAGAGAAATGGTTGATAGCAAAGAATACTTCTTGTTAAGAAAAGTGACTTCCTCACTCCCATGAAATGATTAGAGTATTGACCCACTCTAAAGAAGTCTCCTCTCTGTGGTTCATTCAGCACAAAGTCCCATCCATCATTTTCCATGGAGAAAGGATTAAGGTACTGATCCCAGGGTGGGATCTCTTTGTATTCTACTGGGAAGGGGTCCAGGAAGGAATTAAGTAGTGACTATTGTTACGGAATGTTAATCCCCAAACTACATTTTAGCATATTTTATTTTGTTCAACATATATATGATAATATAATACATATACACTGTATATTGTACAGGATTCCTATAACTGTTACTTCAAATCATCCTGTGCTGCTGCCGTCACTGTTTCTTCTCCTTCATTCTCGAAAAGGACTGTGCGGTAAATAAATCAGGGAGGTGATGCCATAACAAGCAAGTGAATTGGATTTAAGTGAGGCTAGGCTGTGCAAAGTCACCAGCCTCACTTTCTCCTCCAGAGCCACCTGGGTCCAAGCAGCCAGATATGGATCAGGACAACTGGAGGTGGCCATACAGTAAGGGACCTTGGCCTTTTCAAGCTAAGGTCTTTAACAGATCTCAGTTTGACTGAGGCAGTGATTAAGGCTAGGTAAGAAATGAAGCAGAGAATGAAGAGTGTCTTTACCAAGTCCAAAAAAAGTCAGTCTGGGAGAGGAAGACCCTCAGGGTTTCTGGGCAAAGCAGAAATAATTACTATTTACGCTTACTCTGAGCCAATCAGAGCCCAAACAATGACTAGGTGGCTCTTGGCCTAAAGACAAATGAGAAAGCATGGGGGGAATTTGTCACTTTTAATATCTCTCTCCAAGCTAGAAATTATTAGATATTAATAATCAATTTTAAACAAGGTTGTTTTTTCCTAGCAGACTTAACACAACATAATGTTCATATTGTTGCTTCAATATCTCCTAAAGGTACTAAACGCGTCATGAAAAACTGAGTTAGGACTCTTCCTTGTCCTAAGCAGTCTGGGTTTTGATTCCTTTATGCCTTTCCACATGGGAAAGGGGTCAGACTAAAGGGGCTTAAGGTTTCTTTCCACTCTGAATCCTATGGTCCTCTATATTGTTCTATGCATATGTTAAAACTGCATAGATAACGGGGGGAGGTAACTCCAGGGTAGGTTTTTGGACTAGATAATGTGACTTTCATGTTTATCCAAGTAGGCTACTGAACTTAGGCAGGGGAAGAACATAAATGTGAAGGGAAAAAAAGGCGGGGGTGGGGGGCTGGGATACCCAAGGAGAACCTAGGATAGATTTATTGAGAGACATTTAAGTGGAGAAAGAAGACAAAAGTTAGGTGTGTGAGGGATAATTTATAGTGAAGTTTCCCCATTCTGAAAAATCAAATCTAGAATGGCTTCAGTATTCACTAGGCCTAGGTCACCTGACCTTCTAGCAATCTGGGGCTAAGAGCAATGGAGACCCTCCCCCAGTGCCAACTCAGCACAAGATATGCCAAATAAGATTAAGACTGCTTTCATTGGACACCCACATGTTTCCAGGTCCTTTGTCTCAGAGATATTCTCAAGCTTAGGTTGTGGGTTAGCCCCTCTACCAATAAGAGTGAAGGCCAGGTGGTGGGGTTGGGTTTCTGCATTGGAAGATTATATAACCATGGACTGGCTTCTACCTGTTGCTCTCTCCCTGCTGCCATGTGGGCAGAGTCCTTTCTCATGAGAAAGAATAAAGACCTTTTCTGATCTTAGATTCAGACTCTGAACTCTTTCATCTCACACAGGTGGCATAGTGGATAGAGCCCAGCACTTAAAATCAGGAGTTCTTGAGTTCAAATTTGACCTCAGACACTTAATAGCTGGGTGACCCTGGGCAAGTCACTTAGCAGTTTCCTCATCTGTAAAATGAGCTGGAGAAGGAAATGGCAAACCACTCCAGTGTCTCTGCCAAGAAAACCCCAAATGGGGTCATAAACAGTCAGACATGACTGAACAACAAAAAAAGTTGGATAGGACTCAAGATATACTGATAAAAGAGTAGATTTCATTTCTAGAGCATCAATTAGCTGGCATGCCCAAGACCAAGAAAAGAGCCCTTCAGAGAGTTTCTCTGGTCAGAGTCCAGGCAGTTCAAGTGGTAATGGTAGATAAGTGGTACAGTAGATCTGTTGAGGTTTGGGGTTTAGGGGTGCTCAATACCCCAAAATACTAGCACTCCAGGTTCTGCCAAAGTAAAACAAAATTTATTAAAGATTCTCCATGATGGGTAGACTCTTAAGGAGCCTAAGTATTTGTGGCATTTGCAGGGCCAGAACAATCTGACACAGATTGAATCTGAGCCCCTTCGTGGAGGCAAGATAGATATTATATACAGAAAGACTGTTGGAGGGATTTAAGGGTGGTCTAGAGGAAGGGTTTGGGGAAGGTCTTGAGGAGGAGTCTAAGAAGGGTCTAGACTACTGAGGTCAGACTCCAGGAATGGGATTGAGGGTGGGAAATAGCTGAAAGCTACTTGGAGATGACCAATAATGGAGGGCTAGGCTAGTTTAAGGGTAACCAGTTTGGGTACAGATATTTTGATAGGATCAAGGGTGGGAAGCAGCTGGACAATGGAGTGCTACACTAGGTTAAGAGTAACAGAGATTTGGGTCTGGCTAATGAAAGGTTTATGGCCTTAGACAAATTTCTCATCAAGTGGGAAGATTCAAGGAGGTTCCCTGAGCCTAAACCCCATCATACTGAGCCCTGGGCCTGAAATCAGGGGGACTTTAGTCCTCCTCATGAATCCAAGCTCAGAAACTTATTAGTTGCGTAACCTTGGACAAGTCACTAAACTTGTGAATACCCCTACAATAAAATGAGAGTCATCATAGCACCTCCCTGCGATGTTGTAAGGATCAAATGGGATACTGTTGGTAAAGCCCTTGCTGGTGAGCAAGAGCAGGTTTGGAACAGAGGCTGAATGTAATGAACAGAAGGCAAGGACAGAAACACAGACCCAGCCTATTCATTGTAGGCTTAGAGGAAGTGGGAGTAAGATTTTCTAGTGAGTCAGGAAAGCCCAGAAGAAATCAACCAAGTTTTAAACCATACCATGCTCTTTATACATCTAGAGCTGAAGGGATCTAAGGAACTGTGTGGGTGAGAAACCTCACTTACCCAAATCAAAGGAATGTAGAAGAGAACTTCGAGCAGACAGGAATTTTATTCTTTAAAAAAAACATACCCTGGGGCGGGGAGAGACCTCTCCCTGCCACATGTCCGAAGAAGAAGAGAGAGAGCACCCCTCCAGGTGCCCTTTTTAAAACTCTGAGAGTCATAAAAAGTCATAAAAAGTACATTCTTTTAAGTTCTATTGGAAGAGAGAGAGGGTATGGATTCCACGCAGGTAAAGTCAGAGGGTCTCTGACTTCTCATTGGAGGAGGGGCGGAGTCCCGTTTCGGAGCGAATTTAAACAAAGAAAGATTTCCCCCACCTGTCCCACTCACCTTTTGCTTGTGCAAAAGGTACGGGCGCACAGTCTTTACGTAGACAAGCAACTCTCGTGGGATTCCTGTCCCCACCCTGAGCTGGTTCTGCTTCCCCCAACAAAAAGTCTCCATTTTCATTCCGGCAGTCAAATGAGACTGGTCTACTTCTAGCTCACTCTAAACAAAAGTTCCAATTTACATTCTAATACTGCCTTTGGAGAATCTCAACTTTAAAGGCTTCCCATTCAGAACCATTCAGTTCAAACCACACATTTTATAGATGAAGGAACTGTGACTCAGGGATGGCAAATGTCTTGTCCAAAGTCCTAGAGATGGTAAGAGTTAGAATTTGGATTTGAATCTGGGTCTCTGACTTTAAACCAGTGCTCTTTCCACTGTACTGACTCCCTCCTCTGAATTCCTATGTTCAAAAAATTAAATATTACTTATTTTAATATTTAAATATTGGGTTATTTTGTTTCATTTTGGTAAATTTGGGGAGGGACTTGGCAGGGGAAGCTCAAACAGAAACCTGGTAAGTGGAGTGAGGACTCCTGAGGGCATGATTTAGGGGCCAGAGCCCAGCCAATCTCTGTGATGAGGCACAGGCTCTGGGAGACCCCTTGAACTCTGATCAAATCTTCCCATTTGACAAGGCATTTGCCTGAGGCTGTAAGCCTTTCCTTGTGGCTAGGAGGGCCCAAATCTCTGTTACTAGCCTAGCCCTCCCTTGTCCAGCTACTTTCCACCCTTGATCCTCCCAAAATACACACCCTTAAACTAGCCTAGCCCTCCATTGTCTCATCTCCAGGTAGCCTCCAGCTACTTCCCACCGTTACTCTTTCATCGCTGGAGTCTGCCCTCATTTGACTCCCCCGAAGACCCTCCCCAAACTCCTCCTCTAGACCACCCCTAGATTCCTCCCACAACCTTTCTGTATATAAGACCCCATTGTGCCTCCATGAAAGAGAGAAGGCCAGAGAATGATCTAACATAGACTCATTCTATGTCCCATGATTCTGGCCTGCTTGTTCAGTACAAGCGTCACTTTTACTGAGGTTCCTTAAGAGTCTACCCAATATGGTGAACTTTTAATAAACTTTGCTTTTCTTTGGCTGAGAGAAGACTTGAGTCAAATTCATCCTATAGGACTGGACATGTTGGTATCTTGGGGTCTCTAGCACCCCTAACCCTGACCTCAACATTTTATGGTTCCCTGACCTCTACATCTGCAGCTGAATTCTCTAGGCTTGTAGACCTCTGAACACGTACTTTTCGCAGAATCAGCTACATCTAGTGGAGCCTCCAAATGGAGAGTGAGTTATTCTCACCTGGTCCCATTAAGATTAATTCCTGTTGTAACTGGCTCCCCAGTGGGAATCTGCAAAGCGTGTGTTTGTTTGTGTGTGAAATTCCTTAAGGAAAATGGTTAGATTGACTGTATTTACACAAACTTCCTTGTGGTCTGCTACACTCCATGCCAGTCTGCCCCAGGGCAGAGTAGTTCCTACCTTCTGCCTGAAGCCCCACTGGAATAGCTTCAGATTTTAACCCCATTTCTATATAGGTGTGGGCTAATCAACTGGTGAAATTTGAGCTGGATGGAGGTCAACAGTTATAGCTTGGGTAAACACTATAGTCAGTGTAGCTAGGCTGAGAATGGGAGGGGAGGATTCAGAGACCACTGCTCTAGTAGGTGGGCAGAGACAATGACAAATGACATCCTGGAAAGGGTGTGACTCCTGAAACCTGGAGTTAAGTCAGCAATGATGGACAGCCCATGGAGGTACCAGTAAAGCTGTACAGAATTCAGCACCGAGGCACTAGGTGAGCTTCAGCCTCACCCCCGGCTAACAAAAAATTCCCATTGAGATCACTTGGGGAAAGCTACCAAGAGCACACAATGGAGGGCAGGGCTGCTGTAGATGTAATCTAATACATGGCAACCTCAATGCCTCAGAAGTTCCACAGAAAAGTGGAAAGATGGTAGGGCTTACTCCAGCCATCAAGTCCCTAACCCAGGGGGACCAATAATATTGGGGAATTCTTTGACTTGATTTTATTTTTTTCTCCATTAAAAATATGCTCTCTCCCATGTCTCTTCATCATTGAACAAGAAAAAAGGAAGAACAAAACCCTTGCTACAAATACGCAGTCACACAAAATAAATTCCTGTGTTGGTTATAACAACAAAAAAGAAAAAGCACCTAATTATGCATCCTGAGTCTCTTTTGTGGGGGGATGGTGTAACAGGCTTTGTCATTGGGCTTCTGGAATTGTTATTATTATAACATTATATATGAGCATATTTTATAATTATATTATTATTGGATACCTGGGATGGATAACATATTATATATTAACATATTGTATAATTTTATTATTATAGGATACCTGGGATAACATTATATATTAACATATTATATAATTATAACATTATCAGATTCCTGGGATGGATAACATATTCTATATTAATATATTATGTAATTATAACATTATTATTATTGAGTGCTGAGATGGAGGAGGAAAGCTCAAACAAGTCGAGTGCCTTATCAACAGTTACAAAGCTGGTAAATATTTGAACCCAAGTGTTTTGACTCTAAATCTACCACTTCCCCCACTATCCCAACATCCACTTCAACAAATCTCCATTGGACCTGGAATACACTCGCTCTTTACTTCTGCCTTGCATCCCTTGAGATTCAGCTTAGGTGTCACTCCTTCTAGGGGCTCCTCCATGATCCCTTGAGTTGAAGGGCTCTCAAATGTTGCTAGAACACTTTTTTTTCTGGAATTCTTCTTTGCTCCCATAACCTTATACTTTGCAAAAGACTTAGAATCATAAATTTAAAACTCGAAGGAACCTTAGAGGCCAACCAGTCTGACTCTCTCATGTTATAGATGAGGTCCAAAGATATTACATGAACCACCACCCCCCTCCCCAAGGTCACACAGTAAGTAGCAGACCTGGGATACAAAATCCAAGTCCCCAGACCACAAATACCATGTTCTTCAGCCATGTCTTTTCTGGTCTCTCTACAGCAATGATTCTTGAATATTCTTTGATCATGACACAATATTCTTCACCATGAGGAATCAAGGGACACAATTAATCAAAAAGCATTAAGGGCTTACTGTGCACCAGGCACAAGTTTAAGTGGGCAACACTATGGAGAATTGGGATACCCATACATGCATGTTTCCCTTGGAAGAGGACAGTTGAGTTATTTTTAGTTTATGGTCTGGTGTGTTTTAAGGTTAGTACATAGATAAGTTTTGTTTATTTTGCAAATGCCATACTTATACTACATACTCTAGGTAAATAAAATTAAGCAAATTATTCGAATTATTTTATTTGAAATAAAACATCCCAAATTTTGAAGCACACCTGGTAAAACTTGTGTGCTACCCTTGGAGAACCTCTGATGCATAAGATATATCCCTTCATCTCTCCAGGAGAATGTTTGTCGTTATTCATGCCAGTAACATCAGGAGGGCGAGATCTTGACTTTCAAGTGAATTAGATTCAAGTGCTATGCAAAGTCAACAGTTGCCTCATCTCTCCTCCAGACTTACAGTGGTAAGACAAAAGTCAAGGCTACAGGTGATGGTTCAGGATGCAGTGGGTGACCTTTGGCCTTTCTAAATTAAGGTCTTTCCCAGGTCTCTTTGTCTGAGGCCACAATCACTCAATGACTAAAATCACTCAATGACTAAATGTCCTAGTTCTGGAAGAGGAAGATCCCAGGAAGAAGATGACCTGATTCGATTTAAATGAGAAGGCTGTGCCAGGTCCACAGCCTCACTTTCTTCTCTGGAGCCATGTGGGTCCAGGGGCAAGATATAGATCAAAATACCTGGAAATTACCCGCAAGGGTTAGGTAAGTTTACCATCACAAAGAAACCTATCTCAGTGGGGAACATCCTCAGATCTTCTGGATGGAACAGAAAACAATTGTGATTTACACACATTCTAAGCCATCAGAACCTAAATAATGAGCCACAGCTGCTTTCTCCAGGAGACTAGAAGTATCTTGAAAGCAGGCTCTGTGTTATTTTTAAAAGACGTTTATCCCCAGTGCCTGGCACACAGGAGACGCTTGCTATACATCTGTTTGTTGTTGTGCTTGTAAAGGTCTGTTAATATTGTGCTGGACACAAGGGAGGAAATGCAAAGATAAACTGAAATGCTCCCTGCCCTAAAGAAGTTCACAGTGCGGTCCACAAAATACCTTAATACAAAACATAGGTACAAAGTACTATGAGGAACATTTAAGAGGAAGGCAATAGATAGGCAACTGTGGACCAGTAGGAGGTAAATGGTTTTCTTTATTGTATCTTAATTTCAATATCCAGTTATCCCTTCCACATCATGGGGACCAGAGGGCGTGGTGGCCCCCATGATCCAGAAAATCCCCTTACAATTTTTTGGTCCTCCCTTAGTACCAGAAAAAGTCTGAATTTATTGTTTTTCTTTTATGGGATGTTTACTGTAGCTTATTATAAAATTTAAGTTGTTATTATATAATACTATACATATATTAAATGCATTTCTGAATCCCTAAACTTTTTTTGTCATCTATTAGCCTTCAGCTGTCATGTGTAGTTTCCACAAAACTCCCCCAAGATTACCATTTAATTTTTTGGGCTGACTCGAAATATATCAAAACCATGATTAGGAAAGTCATGTTGAGGAAGGGATAGCTGTATAAACTATGCATGTGCTAGGGAACACAGTAGAGTAAGGGGGTGGGCTGACCTAAAAGAGAGTCAAATAAGCTCTATCAAAAAGTGAGGGCATGACCCCCAGGGGCTTGGAACATACTAGTTATGACTTGGCCTTCCCCCTAGACTAGCGCTCTTGTCCTTGATATTCCCCATACACCTGGAAATGCTCTCCCCACCCTTCACCTCTGGCTCTGGGAACTCCTAGAGCCCTTTGAGACTCAGCCCACATGTCACCTACCACATAAGGCCTTTCCTGATTCTGGCAACGATAGAGTTACTTTGCATTTATTTGAGCTACATATAATAGTCACTGATACACATAAGTATATATCGGGGATGGGGAACCTGTGGCCTTGAGGTCACATGTGGCCTTCTAGGTCCTTGAGTGGGACCTTTTGACTGAATCCAAACTTCACAGAACAAATCCTTTTATCAAGGGGATTTGTTCTGTAAAGTTTGGATTTGGTCAAAGACTATGCCCTCTGTGTTGCTGCTGACTTCCCCAGGGTCTCCAATACTGGACCCTGCCAGGCTGTCATTGCTGCACCAAGAATCCCAGCTGTGGATGGTGTCAGTGGCTGTGGTGGCAGCAGCCTGCACTCTAAGCTCCAAGGGAGATCTGTAGCACCATAGGGTCCTGAGGCACATGCTCTGTGTGTGAAAGGCTCCCGTGGGAGGCCAGAGCAGACATAAACCTCTAGAGCGGAGGTCTAGGGGTTACTATATCATCCTGCTGGTAAGTTCCATGTGCTCATGTCTGAAGTCACCTGGTAGCCATCTAAATGGTCACACCATTTGTGGAACTTAAATTCTTAAGATAATTTCCTCATGGGACCAGCCTAGTAGATAAAGTACCAACCCGGATGCAGGAGGACCTGAGTTCAAATCCAACTGTGTGACCCTGGACAAGTCACTTAACCTAGACTGCCCCCCCCCCCCAAATTAATCTTCTTGTGGCACAGAGACACTAAGTGACTGGCCCCAGGTCACACAGTAATTATGCCTCAAACACAAGACTTGAACTCAAGATTTAATTCCTCAAATACTGACTGTACCAGAACATACTCAATCTCCATCTTTCATGTGTCAGTTTGACTGGTTATACCAGGCAGTTTTGCTATTACACTTTTAGTTCACTGTTTTATAAAACATGAATTTCATTTCTGAATTTAATTATCACTCATGGAAGAATTCTTATTCTTTTTTTTTTAATAAGCTTTTTTGGGGAGGCAATCATGGTAGGGAAGAAGGAAGAGAATTTGCGACTCAAAGTTTTAAAAACATGTTAAAAATTGTTTTTTAACATGTAATTGGGGAAAAACCAAAACACTAAATATAAAAAAGCTGCCATGATTTGCCATTAACTTTTTTAGTAGATTTTTATATCAGGTAATCAGAGGTTAAGTGACACAATCAAGAACTATCTGAGGCTGGATTTGAACTTAGGTTTTTCTGACTCTAAGCCTAGTGTTCTATCCACTCAGGCACCAGCTGCCTCAGCATTAGAAGAATACTTTTCAAAAATTTTTAAATAAAGCACATGTGTGTGTGTGTAAAATGTGTATGTATATACACACACAAAATGTCACATATATAATATATACACAAATATACAAAAATGTTACTTCAGTGCCTTCCTATAGAGCATAGCCACAGTTGCAAGTCTAAGATCCTCCCTGCAGTTTTAATAGGGCATGTAGGCTTTTGGGGGTTTCCCTGACAGGCTAGCTGGCTACAACAGGACTTTGCAATGCAAAATGTCATCAGGAGTAAATATCCCTTCCTACTTGCAGCTTTGCTAAAGGATCTTCCAAAAAAAGAGAAGAGAAAACCCATGTCCCTCTGGTCCAAAGGCCTCAGCTTGAACACACTGAATAAAAACAATTTGTTCTTTCAGCATATAGCTTGCTCCCCCTGGTGCTTGCTGTGGCTCACTCCTTCTTCCTGTGCCAGCTGGTGATGATGGTAGCTGGTTCTGCTGGAGATACTCCATGGATGAAAACAGCCTCAGGAGGGTTTTAACACTGTGAGGTAGGTGATTTCAGAATGCTCAAAGTGCACTTTTTTTAAAAAAAGCATATCCTAATTCCAGATGTCTCTCAGTTTTTGTCTAAGAAGTTGTAGCTTTAGAATGGCCATTGGTTTTAGCAGTAATATGTTTCTCCATGAAGAAAACACTCAAACAGAAGGCAATGACTTTCTAAAGATATTTCCCTCAATTCACTGACAGGCGTTGGAGCTCTTCTTTGTTCAATCATCTACAAAATAATAATTTCCAAAATTCAGTTCGATTAACTTAACCAACATGTTCAATACCTGCTTTATACCCTATCCCTTTGCTAGATTCCAGAATGAGGGGAGCTTTGAATGCCAGGCACAAGAGTTTGAATTTTACTCAATTGACAATAAGAAGGCACCATCCTTTAATCTGTTTTACAAAGTAACATTTTCTTATCTAACAGCGAATCCTTTTATAATAGATGCAACAAACATTACCAAGTGTCTCCATTGTTCTAGGCAAAAGTGCTAGGATCTGGAGATACAGACAAACCAAAAAAGCAAAAAAACCACTCGTTGGCCTCAAGGAGCTTACAGTCTCTTGGGATGGAGGGAGATGCGAAGTTGACTAAATACAAAGTAACATCCAGAGTGAGAGGGAAGAAGAGGGAAAGCTCCACAGGGTAGGTGGCAACTGAGTAGGCCCTTGAAAGAATTCAGGGATTCTAAGAGGATCTCCAGTTTGTTGTAAAGGAATTTTGCTCAAATAGATACATTGGTTTAAAACAGTATTTCTTGCTCGTCAATAGGCCAATAAATGAAACAAAGCAGAAGACAGCCTCTCTATAAGGATTTAGCAAATGAAATGATAATGCAGGAAGTCATAGACAGAATTAGAGAAAAGTACAATGTTCTCAAAGAGTTTAGCCATTTAAGGCAGGAGAGATGCAGGATAACCGCTTGTGTACTTGGATGGATCAAGTGACGGCTTTTTTGAGGAGGGGGAAACATGGGTTGGATGGAGAACCTGGAGATCAAGGTGCTTGTGGAAGCATCAACATGCATGTTGAAGTGTTCTAGAATGAGGGCGGGAGGGAGGGAGGAGAGAAAGGCTGTGAGTCAAGCACCAAACTCCCTGAGGAAAAAAGAGAAACCCAGAGGAAGTTGAGTGTACCTAGCAAGGTCCTAACAAGGTTAGGTGTGTTAATGAGAGTTGTCATCTTGCCTTCTATCCATTTTCTTAGCCAAACTGGTGGTTTAAATTAGCAGTGAAATTATCACAGAATGGGATGAAGACCTGGAGGATTCCCAGAGTATACAATCATCAGCTTCTAGTTAACAAAGAATTGTCTTTATTCCCCCAATGGTAGTGGACAGGCACTGAAACCACAGGGATTTGCTAGGAGTGTGGTAGAGAGGAAAGAGGATCTGACATTCAAAGACTTGGCTTGAATCCTGGCCCTCCTGCTTATCACCTATGGGACTTTGGCCAAGTCACTTGACCCCTTCTGGATCACAGTTTCTTCATCTCTAAAATGGGAAAGTTAGATTGCTACTAATAAAATAATGGTTGGCATATGCATAGTGCTTTAAGGTTCGCAAAAAAATGTGGAGACATTCTCAACAATGACTCCCACAACAGCCCTATGACATAAGTATTTACAGAGGTTATTAGAACTTTGTAGAGGAAGAAATTGAGGGTCGTCAAAATTAATTGCTTTGACCACGATCACACAGCTAGAAGGTGTCAGAGGTAGGATTTGAATCCAATTCTCCAAGGCCAGTGCTCCTACCACTATACCAAGGTAGGTCTCTGCCAGTATTATCACTGTTATATCTGTGGTATCTATGATTTCATTTGTGTAGAAGGCTCCTGCAATCAATGAGACAAAATGAGATCATATTTGTAAGGCACTTAAGGCAGGCATGTGACACGATGAACAGGAATCAAGAAAACCCGAGTTCAAATCCTTCCTCAGACACTTACTAGTTGTGTAACTATGAGCAAGTCACTTAAACTCTGTTTGGACAGTAACCATACTTAGTTTGCAGGCTTGTTGTGAGGATCAAGTGAGATCATATTTCAAAACTGCTTAGCATTAGTACTTGGAATATAGTAGGTACCATATAAATGCTTACTCACCTCCCCTACTTCGTACACAGCAGGCATTTAATAACTGTGAGTTTTCTCCTTTCCCCCCTGATGTGGACCTTCCTCTACTGATAAAGATCAGAAGGCACTTGGCAAGTTAGAATCTTTGATAAGTGAAAGAGTAAAGTGACTTTCTCAGGATCACAAAGTCAGTATGTGTCAGACAAGATTTGAATCCAAGACCTTCTGTCTCAAAGGCCAATTCTCTACCCACTATGAGTATTATTGTTGTTGTTAATAATAACGATACTCACATTATCATCTTTTACACTGAGACTGAGACAAAGCCAATCCTCAGACAAGTTGCTTTCCTGCTATGATGCTTTTATATTTCATGTCCTGTGTACTACTGCATGGTGGACAAGTCAACTACTTTTTGTAGTTGGATATTACAAGCGTAGTATCCGTAGGTACCACGGATACTAGTCCAAGTGTTGGTTGTAAGCTTATTTTCTGTAGGGTCACTAAAAGCACCTTGAGGACAATTACAGCAGCAGTAGAGAAGGAAATTATGTACTCCTTGTCCTGTTTGCAAAGGATTTTGATTTCTTCTGCTAGGTATCAATTTTGAAGAGTTTTTGGTTCCACAAGTTTTGGAGATTATACGTATCTGGTATGATGATATCCATTAAAAAACATTGTAGGGGCAGGTAGGTGGTGCAGTGAATAGAGCACCAGTCTTGGAGTCAGGAGGACCTGAGTTCAAATGCGACCTCAGACACTTGACACACTGACTAGGTGTGTGACCTTGGGCAAGTCACTTAACCCCAATTACCTTGCCTTCCCCCTTCCAAAAAAAAAAGCCCAAAAAACATTGTTCTTAGTTTTTTGGTGGGTTTGCGTTATTTTTCAAATGGATCACTGTTATGCCTGGGTGATTATGGGTGATGATACTATCCATGATAAATGGTCTGGTTTCAGTACAGTTTGTTATTAATAATGTTGTTGTCATTTCAGTAAGAATAATTCTAATTCTTAAAAATAAATTATTATCTTACTACACAGTTATGACTAAATCCTATACTCCTTAGTCAGTGGTAGAAAAGGTTAAAAGGGTCCTCCTTTTAGAATTGTCCCCTAGGGGGCACAGTAGATATAGAGCGCTAGGCGTGGAGTTGGGGAGCCCTGAATTCTAACCCTGTTCCAGACACTTACTATCTGTGTGACCCTGGGTAAATAAACTTCCCTCAGTCTCAAGGTTCTCATAAGTAAACTGGGAGAATTATATTCAATAGTCATTAAAGTCCCTTCAAATTCTAAATCTGTGGTCTTGTGACCATTTTAAAGTCACCTTAAAAGTCACCTTTCTTAGCTTTGGAGTGATTTCATTTTTCAGTTGTGTTGTTTTAGACATTGACAAGAACTGCACAGGATGAGATGTGGATGGCTCATGAGCTGCTCAGAGCCAGGGAGGCAGCCCCTAAGATTGAGTCTAAGGATGCAGAGCCAAGAGCTGCTTGCAAACAAAGTGGCCACAGAGGGGCAGCACATGTGAACAGGCTGTGGGATGTCAAAGAGGAAAAAGCTGTGACCAACCCTCTGAACGTCTGAAAGTATTGATGCAGCCAGAGAGAGTGTTAGATCCTGGGGATATCACAGACCTGATCAGGAGTGAGGGGGCTGTAAAAGCTGGAGAGAGGGTGTTTTTATGTGCTTGTGTGTCCTCATGGTAAGGGCAAAATGTAAAGGACGGAGAAGCAGACAGTCAGAGTGGCTCCTCCCTGCCATATCTTCTTCATCCTGCCACCCTCCTCTCACTTCTGTCTATGGCATCCCATGTCTTGCACCACAAATCTACTCTCTTCGTCCAGGGGTTTTTGTGGTCCTGCCAAAACTGAATCTGCCTTACCCAGAGAGGAAGATGAGCCTACACTACAGCCAAGAGTCCAACAGCAATGAGCTCAGGAAAGGGGGAAAAGCAAACAAAATTAGACAGATAGGACAAATAATAAATTAAACATTTTCTACAGTATCTACTATGTGCCAGGTACTGTTCTAAACACTTTGCTAATATTATCTAGTTTGATCCTCATAATAACCCCACTTTACTGATGAAGAAACTGAGGCAAATGGGTTAAATGACTTGCTGAGGGTCACACACTTGGTGAGTCAGACCACATTTGAACTCAGCCCCCCCCCTTTTTTTTGTGGCTTTTTGGAGCAGGGTAGGCAGGAAAATTGGGATTAAGTGACTTGCCCAAGGTCATATGGCTAGTAAGTGTTAAGTGTTTGAGGCCAGATGTGAACTCAGGTCCTCCTGACTCCAGGGCCGGTGCTCTATTCACTGTGCCACCTAATCGTCCTCAAACTCAGCTCTTCTTGCCTCCAAGAATGGCACTCTATTCACTGTACTACCTGGGCTGGCTTCAGTCAATTAAAAAATGGTGGGGAACTATCAGGACATAGCCTTCGAATCTTCCTTCTGAGAACATCTCCAATTTGTCTTGTTTATATCTTGTTTTTTGAGTCAAGAAGTCACGACAGCCTTAGACACTTATTAGCTGTGTGACCCTGGCTACGTCACTAAACCATGCAAACATAACAGTCTGCATATTTTCTCCCCCATCCAACTGTGAGCTAAGACTCTTTCGTACCCTACTTTGTATTCCCCAGTACCTAACATAGTACCTGGCCCACAGGAGGTGATCCATAATTGTATGTAGACTTGATGTGATAGCTAAGTGGCTGCCTCTACTAGAAATCTAGTCTACAGGGTGTCCCTAAAGTCTGGACACATAGGAAATCTCATTAACTATGCATATTTTCAAGAAATGAAATAAATGAAATTTCCATCATATTTAATTAGCATAAATGAGATTTCATAGGAAAACGTAGGAAATCTCATTAATTAAATTTAATTAATATAATTAATATGGAAAATAATCCCCAATAGCTAATGAAAGCTTTTATTCCATATGAATTTGTCATGGCTAAAATTTATGCTAATTAAATAAAATGTTGTTGAAAATTTCATTCATTTCATTTCTTGAAAATATACATAGTTAATGAGATTTCCTATGTGTCCGGACTTTAGGGACACTCTGTACAGCTCCAATGATCATTTACGGATGGTGCAAGCCAACTCAAGTCTTGAAAACCAAAGAAAGGAGAATTCACAGCAATAAACATAGCTTCTAACAGCAGAGCTACAACGATTAAAATGTGATCAACTTACTTTAGATAGTTTCCTCTCTAATTTGTTATAAGAAGGTCTCTTGGGAGTGGTGTGCTTTCTGAGTGAGGCCCTCTCCCTGATGACTTTAGCTGAGGTTGTGCTGAGGCCCCAGCTATAAACCAGGTGTGAGTTCTGGGTAGGAGCTGGAGGGAGAGCATGCAACAGCACAGCAGGGAGGTGGAGGGAGTGCAGCACGGAGCATTTACAGAGAGTGTGAGTTAAGGTGAGTGAACTCTTAATGCCAGGCATCATGCTAAGGACTAGGGATACAAAAAGAGGCAAAAGGCAGTCTGCCCTCAAGCAGTTTTAATCTAATGGAGGAGACAACATGCAAACAAATATATTTAAAGCAAGTCATACATTCAATAAATAGGAAATAATTAACAAGGGGAAGGCACTAGAATTAAGAGAGGCTAGAGAAGGCTTCCTGCAAACGATGGGATTTTAGTTGAGACTAAAGACTTTTTTTTCAGATGAGACTAAGTTGAGTTAGGGAAGTCAACAAGCTCGGTAAATTGGCCATTCCGTGCATGGAAACAGTGAAAGAAAATTCCTAGAGCTAAGATAGGTATTGTCATGTTCAGAGAACAGTCAAAAGCCCAGTATCACTGGATCAAAAAAGCTGAAATGTGTCATCAGGTTACAGATTTAAAGCTGGAAGCAACTTTAGAGGTCCACTGAGCCCATCTGGGCCAATCCCTTCAATTTACAGATGAGGAATTCAAGTGACCTGTCCAAGGTCACACAGGTTTCTCAGCTCCTCTAATTGCAACTGCAGCCTTCTTTCCCTGGTTGGTGACTGTCTCTAATGGAAACCTTTATAAGCTGAGGTGAACATCTGATGTGGTTATCAGCGAGGCCAATTTCCACTGAGGCATAGAGGGCCCTTCATCATACCCAAAAAGACTAAATTGGGTCCAAGGTCATTAAGAATTTTCATAAGGATGCTGGGCCCAGTTTGGGGATCTCTCTGGAAAATCCTGGAGAGGCTGGATCTGCTCCAGGATCTTTACATGATTCAGACCTACTTCTGGAAACAGCATTATTATCATAACTCCTGTCCAAGAGTACTTTGGGGCAGACAAAAACAAAAAAATGTCGCCTCTTATCCCAGGCTAGTTGGTGTACTTCTAGGAGCAGCTGTCTAGAAAAAGGAATCTGGCAAGATTGGACATGTCCCCATACCAGCATTCTCCAAGGCAAAAGATAACATATATAAAGGTCCTTTTGCAATCTATACATGTTAGTTATTAATGCTATCATCATTAGTCATAATGCTTCATATCACCATGGGGAAAAGTGGAACGTCAGGCAGCCCCAAATTTTAAGTAATTATTGAAACCACGAACCAGTTTTCATGCATCCTTCAAATGCCTCACATTTCAAACCAATGGCTGACATTGCTAAAGCATTCTTTCTACAACTTTGAAAAATATGTAAAAGAATTCAGAAAGTCATTTTAAAAAATTATACATACCTTGAGGCATAAAGGAATAGTACAGTAAAGACTGTCGAACATATGAATGCTCCAATTAGTGGATATCTGTACCTTCCCTGATTCTCTGTTAAAAAGAAAAGACATGCTAATAAAGCGATTGCTGTAGCTGTAAATATGCACTGAAAATGAATTTACACCATAAATCTCATTTCATTTCTCAAGTGAATTTTCCGAGCTTAGGTCAAAGGTAAAGAAGGGTAATTCCCCTGCCTCCACATCAGGAGAGAGGGAGGTATACTAGACAGTGACCAGATGACATTAGTTGAAGTAGCTACCTTGTCCCAAAATAGTTCTCCTGAGCTTAAAATTCTATCAAGCAAAGGTCAATGAATTACGGACTATCAGAGTTGGGAGGGACCTCAAATTGTATAATTGGGAAAAGAAATTCCTTTTGCAAAAGTCTTAACAACTGATCATCCAGCCTTCTCCTTAATTTGTTACTAGGTCGTTCCAGTTGTGTCTGACTCTTGGGGGTTTTCTTGGCAAAGATACTAGAGTGGTTTGCCACTTCCTTCTCCAGCTTATTTTACAGATTAGGAAACTGAGGCAAATAGGGTTACATAACTTGCCCAGGATCACATAGCCTATAAGTGCCTGAGGCTGAATTTGAACTCAGGTTCTCCTGATTCCAAGCTCAGTGTTCTATACACTGTGCCACCTAGCTGCCCCACTTTTCTTCAAGACTCCCAAGTGAAGAATATACTATCTCCAAGGTCAAGGAAGCCCACTGAACTTTTGGATGGCTATATTTCATTAGGCTGTTCAAAGGACCGCCATTTACAATACTACCACTGAGAAGCATGGCATAGTGGAGGTCAGGAACCTTCAGTTTATAGTCTCTCCTCTGGCACATAGTAGTCTGTGATCCTGGATTTCTTAGAATCTGATGCCATTCACTAAGACTGCAAAGTTGTGAAACAGGGTGCTAAGATCCATATTGGTGGAGGGAGTTTCCTCTCCTGGGAGTTTCCTATACCAATGAAATCACAGGTCCAGTCCAAAAAATACTAGTACTAATTATAACTAAAAAAAACCCAACCCCAGCCCCAATTACATTTTGTTTTACATTCTGTAGTAACTCTGTGGGATAAGGAGTATATGGGATAAGTACACTGGAAAATGCTCTGGAATTAAAGTCAGAATATCTAAATTCAAATCTTGACTCTGACTCTCTTATTAGTCATGTGACCACAGGAAAATTATGTTACTTCTCTGTCTCAATTCTCCTATCTGTAAAATGGGGATATTTTTTGCTTGAACTATATGATATTTGCATGAGATTGGGAGCACTTGAGAGCAGGGACTGTTTTTGTTTCCTTGTTTCTTCGGTTTTTCCCTTTCTCTGTATCTCCAGAGGTCAGTACAGTGCCTGGCACATAGTAGGTGCTCAAAATGCTAGTTGTCTGGCACATATTAGGTGCTTACTAAATGCTGCTGTTAGGGGAGAAATACTTGCTTCATTCCTTCCTCAGCAAGTAATCTCAAAGAATAGTGAAAAATGCATCAAAACATAGATCTAGTCAAACTAGATGGTTTTAGCTAATTAGTCATGGTATCAAGCTCAAATAGAAAGAGGGGCCACTAATCCAGACATAGGGATCCCTGTGAATTGCACTTTGACTGAGTTTCCAAACGTGATATTATCTAATTTTTTCTTGTGTTTTTATTTATTTTGTTAAATATTTCCCAATGACATTTTGATCTGGGTCAGGCTGCACTTGGGATCATTGTAAGGGGTATGATGTAAGCCCCACATAGACCTCTGTTCAAGAATCATTTGAGGTCATTCAGGACCAAGGACAGAAACAATACACTTTGAAAGGAGGCTTTTATAAGCAGGACCAGATCAATGATACAGTGACTAGAACAATGTAAACAAACATGTAAACAAAAATTTAAAAAAGAAATACAGACTCTGAGTAATCAAAGAACTAACGATAATGGTCCCAGAGGAACAATAATTAAACGTATCTCTTGCCTCTTAGAAACAGGAAGGTAGGGAACGACCATGATAGACCCTCTCATTTTACAGATGGGAACACTAAAAGTCTAGAAGGGTCAAGTCATTTGCCTGTGATTACGCATCTTAGTAAAAACCAGAGCTGGGATCTGAGGCCAGGACTTCCAATTTCATATCCAATGCCCTTTCACAACACCCAGCTGGGTCAATATCAACCTGGAGTGAGACCTCCAGTTGAGTGACCCAAGGATTCATAGTAGGGGTTTAATAAATACTAATTGATTGACCAATCCAATCAACATTTTGTTTCTGTTTACCAAGGAATGGAATAAAGACAGAGATGGAATTTTAAAATATTTGCAGATTGTTATTGTTGTTTGTCATTCATTCTCAAAGAGGACCATTACATCAGGAAGGTGATGCCATGACTTGAAAGTGAATTGGATTTTAAATGAGGGAGGGCTGTGCAAAGTAATCAGCCTCATTTTCTCCTCTGGAGTCATCTGGCCAGATAGAGATCAGGATGACCGGAGATGGCCTCCACTGAGGATACAAAAAGAGACATAAAGAGAGCCCTCAAGAAGCTTATAATCTAATGGAGGAGGCAACATGCAAACAAATATATTTAAAGTAGGCTATATATATAGAATAAATATTGGTAGATTACAAAGAACTGGAAACAGTTAACACAATGGATGACCCAAACTGGATCTCAATGATGTGTCAACCCAATAAAATAATAGAGATTAACGTAAAGTCATCCACTCATTCTCAAGAATAGGACAAGGGAGGAGGCATCGGTAAACACCAGTTTATGTGAAGAAGGCCTCCTAGGTTATGGTGCTATTGTACTCTGCCTTGTTCCGGTCATATGTGTGGGGTACTTATTGTGTTCAGTTCTGGGTATTACATTTGAGTAAGGGTATTGAAAAACTGTTGTGAACACACAGAGGGGAGGGCTCTAAGTCTAATGAGGAGATTGGAGCCCATGCCATACAAGGATGGGTTAAAGGAATTGAGAATGTTTAGGCCTGAGAAGACAACACTTAGAGAAGAAATAGTAGTTGTTTTCAAGAATGTCAAGGGCTGTCCCATGACAGAGGGATTAGATAGTTCTGCTTTTTTTCCCCCCCAAACAGAAGAGGACTAGGAACTATGGGGAGAAATTTAGAGAGGCAGCAATTATCCAAAATAAGGAACAACATTCTAATAATTAGGGTAGCCCAACACCAGAATGAGCAGTGAATTCCTTACCCATGGGAAAGTTTAAGTCAATGTACATGGTCACTTGTCCTATTGAGATACATATGTTCAACTTTTGACAATGCTGAGTTTCTGTGAATAGGGCTGCAGTTCAGGCTGTCCCCAGATGGATTTATGGATCTCTTGAAACAGTCATTGTCCTTCATTCTCAAAGAGAACCAAAATGACATCACTATGTCAGGGTCAAGTCACAGTGTGTCCATCTGAGGCTAGTCAGACCAATAGGAGCTCAGAAGGCTCTATCACAGGTTGGGCACAAATAGTCCACATGAACATTTGGGGTAGAAATGTCTCTAGATTTGTGCATTTTCCATTTCTTTTGAGCTACATGCTTCTAACCCTCTTCCTCACTCCTTCGACAAGACCACAGTGCCTCACAAATGATGTAATGTTCCTACCTCTAGAACTTTTTGTTCCTCTACCACACCCAGATTGCAAAGTTCATTCATTTATCCCCCACTCCCCAAACATACAAGTTCCCATTTGGTTTCTTTCGTGACAAATCATTGACTGACTAAAATAAGAAAGTCTGAGAATAAACATGCTATGTCTTTGCTTCCTGGTTTTATAACTGTTATTAAACATATGGCCTGACCAAAAAGTCTCAAAATCTATTTTTCTCACAAGTAACTTTTAGGGAACTCATTATTTTGTCATTTTGCTTAACTCAAAACCAAAAAACTTGACATTTGCTATCTTTAAACTTGACAATCTTGTAAATTTAATTTTTAAAATTTTTTATAATTTAAAAATTAACTTTAATTTAAAATTTAAAAAAATTAAATTTAGATTTCTGGATTTGAGTTTAAATTTTCAAATTTAAAAATTAAACAATTCACAGATGTGAAGTTTGGATTCAGTCAAAGGGCTGTACTTGTGGACCTAGAGGACCACACATGGCCTTGAGGCCATAGGTTCCCCACCCCGGACTAGTCTAATTATTAGAAAGTTGTTCTTTGTACTGGACAACAGCTGCCTCTCTGTAATCATTTTGCTCAAATGATTCTTGATCAAACCTTCACCTCATTAACCAAAGATAAGCATACTTATCTGCAACTGGACACATTTCTGCATATTAACTGCAGAGGCTTAAGGCTCATAGATTTGGAGTTCAAAGGGACTAGTCTAGTCCAATCCATTCCTTTTTCAAATGAGGATCCTACAGCCCAGAGAAGTTAAGTCACTTGTCGAAGGTCACACAGGCAGGATGTTGCTGAACCTAGATCACAGAATCAAATCCTGTGACTCTAATCCCAGCATACCACATTGCCTCCTATAGTCAACTTCATAGGAATACTCACTCTCTGGGACACAGGTCTTGAGAAGGAGTGAAGATTTATTGGTAGATTTTGGGTTCTTTATAATGCAAGAAATGCTTTGATAGAGATTTCCAGGATTCCTCAGCTGCACCTTTGATTCTGAAAGATTCACATATGATCCAGAAAATTCCCATTCGTAATTTACAAAGCGACTATCTTTTGATCCATTACATGAAACTGTAATGTTTTCATCATCAAAAGAACAGTAGAGATCAGGTTGTAGAAGGTTCTCTAGGGAGAAAAAAAAATAAGCAAATTATGTATCACAATAGAAACTGGTTTATGGCTAAGTACATTTAAAACTTCCATTTAAAAATGTGAGAGAGGAAAAGGACCTACATATAAAAAATATTTATAGTGGCTTTTTTTGTGGTGGCAAAGAACTAGAAATTGAGAGGATGTCCATCAATTGGGGAATGACTAAACTAGTATTTCATTACTGTTGCGCCATAAGAAACAACGAGCAGGCAGATTTCAGAAAAACATGGAAAGACTTACATGAACTGATGCAAAGTAAAATGACCAGAACCAGAAAATCACTGTACACAATAACAGCAACGTTGTATCATGATTAACTATGATTGACTTTACTCTTCTCAGCGATACAATGAACCAAGACAATTAAAAAAGACTCATGATGGAAAATGCTATCCACATTTAGAGAAAGAACCAATTGGAGCAGCTAGGTGGTGCAGTGAATAGAGCACTGGCCTTGGAGTCAGGAGGACCTGAGTTCAAATCTGCCCTCAGACACTTGATACGTGTTAGCTGTATGACCTTGGGCAAGTCACTAAACACCAATAGCTTTGCCTTCCCCCCACCAAAAAGAAAAAAAAAAAGAAAGAGAAAGAACTGATGGAGTCTGAATGTAGATCAAAGCATACTATTTTCACTTTTTTCCTTTTGTTCTGTTTCTTCTTTCACAACACAACTTATATGGAAATGTGTTTTATATAATTGCATATATTTATATGATATAACCTATATCAAATTACTTACCAATCTTACGGAAGGGAGAAGAGAGGGAGGGAGGGAGAAAATTTGGAAATCAAAATTTTATTTTAAAAAAGTGTTAAAAATACTCTTTACATGTAATTGGGGGGAAAAATACTATTTAAAAGGAAAAAAAACCTCAGATACCTCATGGCTGTGGATTCTGGGCAAGTCACTTAACCTCTCAATTTTTAGTAACTCTCGAAGACTGTAAATTATAGACAAAAGATGCCAACCTATCCCAGTGGAGCAAGTTTCTCCATCCAAGAGTCCCCTATAGCATAGAAATCACAGGTCTCTCTATTTCCTTCCTTATTTACAAATCTATAACAAGCCTTAGTCTTCCTTATAAGCTCTGGAGTGCGTAAAGCTAGTTCCCTTCCCTAAGCACCAGGGGGAAAATCCTCTTTCTTGCATGACTTGGAAACTCATGGAGTCAGAACAGATCAACTGATAGGTCTAATATCTGGCCACTGGGGAAAGTCCCTGTATGCCTGCTGTCTGATGTGCAGTAAGGCTACCAGTATACATAACCCAGGTCCCTGGAGAACAAACCCAACAATCTTGCCATCATACCACTCTCTCTCTCTCTCTCTCTCTCTCTCTCTCTCTCTCTCTCTCTCTCTCTCTCTCTCTCTCTCGTATCCTCAGTCCTTAGCATATAGTATTAGGCACACAGCAAGGGCTAAATCATTGCTTTTTCATGCATTCATTCAATCATTTGTTCACAGGTTTAATTTTATGGCTTTAAGCAATAAAAAAAAAGACACCACCTGGATAAATGTTACACACTAAGCTACTGTCACTTATTAATAATTCATAATTGTTAAATTAATTTGCCAGATTGCCCAATCACTTACCAAGGAATGAAACAAAGGTCAAATGAGTAAATTCTGAGACCAGGGATGGTCTGGATTAGAATATAGGATGTTACCCAAGCTGAAACCAGGGTTCTTTAATCCAGAAGGTCAAGATTAAAGAGACCTTGAGAGTTTCCTTATTCCCTCTGTAGGTAGAAATAACTGTGAGCTTAGCACACAACAGGAAGAATTATGAAGATAAGGAAGCTACCTTACTCCATGCTTCCCTGGTCCAGGTGAGCTCCTCCCTGGCTGGGTTCTTCCCCCCTCAAGACTCTTCCCATTGTGGCCTCATTCAGTATCTTGGGGCTTCTGATCATAAAGGGCAACCTTTGTATCACCACCAGGGTGCAGGGCAATGTTCCAAGTTTCTTCCCCCATTGAGCCTTGTATCCTCAGGCCTAAGGGGGTCAGCCTACCTGCCTACAACTGAATTTGTCTTAAGAAGTTGATTTGAAGACATCTTTCCTGCCCCAGACATTGCTGGAGTCGATGTCTAGTGGGGCCTCCAAAACAGCCAAGTGGCAGCATGAAGGGACCGTGGATTTGCAGGAAAGGAAGCAGAAGGAAAACAGAGAAGGCTAAAGATATATTTCACAGCCTGCAAGCTGGTAGAGATTTCGAAGATCCAATTAGATTGGGAGCTTCTTGAGGACAGGAACCAGAACCATGTTTTTGCCTTTCTTTGTAACTACAGCCCTCAGTACAGTGCCTGGCACATATAAGCGGTTAACAGATGCTTTCTGACTGATCTACTTCAAACCCCTAATTTTTAACATTTACATACGAGACTGAAGCCTAACAACCTGCCCCAAATCATATAGACAGTAACAGGACAGGGACTGAAACTCAGGGCTTCCTTCACTTCCCCATTTGGCAGCAGCCTAGCTCTGCCAATCACCAACCTACATTACTCATACCAGCATTCAAACCCCCAGGTCATCAATGTCCCATCCCTATCACATAAGGCCTATCAAAATTGTTAATTCTCCCATATGCTCCACTGGCTGGGACATGCTGGCTTTCTTACCACTCCCACAGATGGCCTCTGTTAAAGTTGTCCCTTCCTGCCTTAAAAATCCATCTGGTCTTTCTACCATTCTGACTTAAATTCCAAACCAACCTATGAAATCTATGAGAGGGTAGGAGTGGATGGCCATTGAAGTCACCCTAGAGCAGCGGTCCTCAACCTGTGGGTTGCAACCCCTTGGGGGGTCAAACAACCCTTTCACAGGAGTCACTGGAGTCACCTAAGACCATTGGAAAACACATATTTCTGATGGTCTTAAGAACCGAGACAGCTCCTCTATCCATCTCCAGGCGGTCCGCCCACATGAAGATACGCCCACATACACCCACATATGAGTATTAAAGGGTCACGGCATTATAAAGATTGAGAACCACTGCTCTAGAGGCTGTGATCCTAAGGGCAAGGAATGTGCTAGGGATAAACAATCCCTGTATTCATAGAACCTGTATTCTCCTGGGAGGGATGTGGAAGGAGGGACTACAACATCTAAAGAGAAAGGATTCTTAACCTGGCTTCATGAATTTGTTTTGTTTTGTTTGGGAGGTGGGGGTAGAGAGGCAATTGGGGTTAAGTGATTTCCCCAGGGTCACACAGCTAGTAAGTGTCTAAGGCCAGGTTTAAATTTAGCTCCTCCAGACTTCAGGGCTGGTGTTCCATCTACTTTGCCACCTAACTGCCTCATGAACTTGTTTGGTTTTTTAAAAAATATAATTATATTTCAACTATATAATTTTTCCTTTGTAATTCCATGTTTTACTTTATGCATGTAAAATCATCATTCCAAGAAGGGATCTATAGGTTTCACGAGCATGCCAAAGTGGTCTATGACACAAAAACAGATTAAGTCCGTCGTTTCCCAATTTGGAATTATGCAAATAAAGTTACTGAAACATCCGTATTCTTTAATCCAGAGACTCCATTACTGGATTTACAACCCCAAGGAAGCTGTTGACAAGAAGAAAGTTCCCATATACTTCAAAATATTTATAGCAGCACTTTTTTTGTGATACCTACTCATTGGAAACAAAGGAGATGCCTGTCAATTGGGGGAAAGCTAAACAAGCTGTAGTAGATGAATATAATGGATTATTATGATGCTCTAAGAAATGATGAATCTGTAAAATCATAGAAAGAATTATATGAACTGATACAGAAGTAAGTAAGCAGAGCACATAGTAAATAGTTAATAAATGCCCTTTAATCACCTTTTGTTTAATGTTTAATTAATAATTATTTCACTTCATATATTGTTTGATAAAATTACATACACAGTGACTCCAGCAGTGTAAACAAGAAGAACACACACATACACACAAATAAAAAAAGACTATTGCAAAATTAGAAAGAATAAGCATGGCTTGAAAGAAAATAGATCTACGAGAGGCCACTCCTAGCCCACCCCTTCAGGGAAAGGTGAAGTGCATCGGCGTTGAACATTGCACGTGTTTTCAGATTTTCAATGGACTGACTGGTTGCATTGACTTTTTCCTCTTCCTTTTCTTTTCTTTTAAAAAAATACTATTTTTTATATGGGATGGTTCTCTGGGAGAGGAAGGGTCACTGGGGAAAACTATGGTAATATAAAAAAAGATCAATATAAACTTATTTTTTGAAAAGAGCATCACACTTTTTACTTATGTGACAAGGGATAAATATGAGGTATCTATTTCATTGGTAATTCACGGCATCACGCTATCTAGAAGAAGGCCGTCAGCATGTTGGGTGGCCCCACTGTGGAGAAGATGTGTAGGAGAACTTGGACAAGAGTACAAGAATTGGCAGAACACAGTGGGTAAAAAGACAGCCTGCCTTAGGAAGATCTGGATGCCAGCCTGCTTCTGCACCTTTCAGTGCCCAAGGCATCTCTCTAAAACTTTAAGTTGAAGAAAAGTCTGAGATCTGATTTGGTAATGGGAGTTTTCTCACTGAGATTTACACATAACAGTGAAATCACAGGGTCAGAAAAAATGGACAAAAGTAGCTCAGGATGGACAGGTATGTATGTATTGAAACTTAAACGGAACGACCGGATCGATGATACCACAAATCCATCAAAATCTTATTGAATTATGCAGAATTTAATACAGTATTATTTATATGATATTATAATTTATGTTTCTAAGGTGTATTTCAGGGAATAGACTACTGAGTCTAGAGTCAGGACGACCTGAGTTCAAATCCTGCTTCTGACACTTATTAGCTGTGTGACCCTGGGCAACTCATTTAACTTGTGTCTCCCTCAGGTCTTCTCATCTATAAACAGGTATAATACTAGCCTGGGGTTGTTGTGGGGATTAAATGAGAATATATGTAAAGAGCTTGGCTAATTTTAGAATACAATATAAATCTCAGTGGCTATTATTGCTTTTATTATTTTTAAACATGCCACCACAAAGACTGATATCCCAGATACTGCACAATCTCTTCAGAGAGTCTCATTACACTTACCGATGCCAGATGACTCATTTATTAAAATACGAAAATATAATCGCAGAGTTCCACATCCCATTTCCCCCAATTCTGGATTTTCAGCTTACTCTAAATCCCATATGACTCTCATTCTTTCAGAGACACACCTTAAGCCTCCAGAAAAACAATAATCATAGCCACTGCCTGGTTCGGGGTCCTCCTGGAAAGGAAATAGGCTGTGGGCTGGCTTCATGACTAAAATATGAAATAATTAACCTATTCATAAGTGTTTATAATTAATTAATGCAATTCGTTTCTCATTAAGAAAAATGTTTCATGCATAACTCTAAAAGAAATGCCTGAATTAGTCTTTTTAAAGGTATTACTGCAATTCAGATTGAGGGCAAAGTAGTTTCTCTCACTTCTGTGAACAATCCTTTAGTACAGTTAGAAGGAAAAACAATACCAGAGTTAGCATTTCTCAGTAGTATAGGATTTCTCACTCTGGGAAGACTTTTAAGCATTTCAGTCAAGTGAAGAGAGAACTTGATTAGGAGTCAGAGAACCTACCTTCAAATCTAATCTCTCCCATTTACTGCCTGTATGGCCTTGGAAAAGTCACACAACTTCTCTGGGCCTCAGTTTCCTCATCCGTAAAATGTGGGGTTGGACAAGATGATCCCTAAGTTCTTTTATAGCTTAAAATCTAAAATTTCTATTATACTGGCAAATATTTAACAACCAGCTCCCCCAAAAGAAAGAAATACTTTTAAATGCTTGGTTTAGCATTCAAAAACCCTTCTCAACTTCCTCCTACCTTTCTAGTTTACTTAAACCGTACGTCCTGCCAGGTACTCTTCAATCCAGTAACATGGGCCTCCTGGCAGTTGTACAAACAAGCCCCTCTATCTCTCAGTATGAGGCATTTTCTCTAGCTGTGCCACCTTCTGCTCTCCCCAACCCCAAACTCCTCCCCATCTCTTTGCCAAAAATGTTCTTCCTCCTCTGCTCAGATTATTGAGCTCCTTGATTTTTTTTAAGTCCCAACTAAATAAAATCCCACCTTCTACAGGAAACCTTCCCCTCCCCCACTTAAATTCAGTATTTCTGTCTTAATTATTTCTTATCTATCCTGTATATAGTTTGTTCTGCATATATTTGTTTGCATGTTGTCTTCCCCATTAGATCATAATCTCTTTGCAGGCAGTGACTGTCTTTTGCCTCTTTTTGTATCCTCAGCGCTTAAGCACAGTGCTTGGCATGTAGTAGGTACTTAATAAAGGCATTTTCTCTATCACTTTATAAAGTGTAGACCAGTGGTGTCAAACTAATAGAAAAGGATCTCCATGGGTCACATATTGACTTAGAAAACTAGAAATTAACATATGACATATCGTGTTTTTATGTATTTTAATTCACTTTTTTCATTCATTCAAAATTCATTTCATTAATTTATTCACCATAGTCCAATTACATCTCAATCTGGTTCAGGCAGCATTCATCTGCTAGCAAGTTTGGTACTCCTGGTCTAGATAAATAATAAACAATAAATCAGATCCTGATTTATACCTTTGCCAATTGTAATTGATCACACTGAAAATTTAACAATCAGCTCATCTGAGTATGAGCCGTCTCCTGTACATCCCACATGGTTTTGCAGGAAAGTATTTTGGAGCCCCAAAGAGGCAGAGAATGGGAATTGCAACAAACAAAGCAAGTCAGTTCCAGGAGAAGTAGGAGGTTGCTACATTATATAATTTGAAGGATCCCAAGATGTTCCCACAGAAAATCCAAAACTCTGCTAAAATTCTACCCTAAGAGAGTCATTCCTTTGAATGACTCCCTTCTTTAAAAATAAACATATAGTCCTTGGAGGATTAATTCTCCCTTTCTCTGTAAATGTCACTGCCATTCTTCCAGTTACCCAGGTTTGACATTTCAAGAGCCATCCCGACTCCTCCTTTATTATCCACTTCCTACCTTGCTCGTACTAAACCTGATACGTGTCCTTAACACAACCACTGGTCCTTCAAATATCTCTCTAGCTTAACAGACTGTTAGAACTGAAAGTCCAACTAGTGCCACACCTTAATTTTCTATGTAATGATATGTGAATCTAGCCTCAGACACTTATTAATTGTGTGACCTTGGACAAGTCACTTAACCTCTATCTGCCTCAGTTTCCTCACATGTAATACTAACAGCACCTATCTCCTAGGGTTGTTGTGAGGATCAAATGAGATAATATTTGTAAAGCACTTGGTACAGTGCAAGGCTCATAGTAGGTATTTAATACACGTTTATTTTCTTCCTTCTTTTTTAATACCCTCTCCTCTTTCAGATCACCCAACACCACTCTTTCTTGGTTCTCTGACTGTTTAAACAACACAGCTAGAGTGACAAATTTAGTACTGTGATCCTGGTATCTTCCCTATAAGAGAGAATAGCACTCCTTCCTTTCTGTCATGCCTTGTCTTTGTTATTCCAATCTATTACCCGGGTCCTAACTACTTCCTTCCTTCTGAAGTTGTGGCAGTTTTGACTCCGGAGATAACGACTTTAGCAACGATCTGTCCTGGGTCCTGGAATCCCCCGTCTAATGGCTGTCCTCTACTTTTCACCTGCATGACTCCCAACCCTGAGTCACTTGAGTGGTGGACTGAAGCCAGAGCCAATTGTGAAATTTTCAGTGTAAGAGTATTTACACCTATAGAATCAGCAAATGCTCCAGACAAAGACTTGATTTGTTCCTTTGTTGACTGTCTAGACTTTAGAAAAGTGACCAGAGAAAATAATAATAATGATGCAGATTAAACTTAAAAGTATATCCTACATACAGGCTGCTGTTTGTTGGTTTTGGAAAGCCCATTGTTAAACATTTACTAGTAAGCCACTTCCATCATTTAGCCTCTCTGCCCTTATCCCTGAATCACTTTGAACTGCTGTAAGAAGTCCCCCAAAATGTGCTGGTTGGCCTCACTACAAATCTGTCATCTCGTTCAATTGGGCTCTCACTCTTAGGAAGCAATCTCTTTAATTATCCTGTACTGACTTCCTCTCTCCTGCTTACAAAAACATTCAAGTCTCCCTTACTCTAAAACAAACAAACAATCCTTTCCTTGTGAATTTCTGGAAATTTACAATTTCTGAACTCTCTATGGCCAGTTCCTCCATTTTCTAATCATTAACCCACTCACACCTAAACCTTCAAAATTCGATTTCTGTCTATATCACCCTTCTCCAACTGCTCTCACCAAGGTGATGAATGACCTCTGATTGCCAGGACTAATGGCTCACTGTCATTCTTCATCCTTCCTCTGACACCCTCCCCCCTCCCACTCCCATCTCCCATCATCCCTTCCTTCAAGTTCCTAGCAACCAGGTGGCAAAGTAGATAAGAGTTCTGGGCCTGGAGTCAGGAAGAGATGAGGGTAAATCCAACCTCAGATACTAGTTGTGTGATCCTGGACAAGTCACTTCTGCCTCAGTTTCCTCACTTGTAAAATGGGGTTCATAATAAGACCTGAAACAAAGTCTGGATGACCTTTGGTGGGAATAGCATAGAAAGGCAGGCTTCTTCTAACTTCTAGTTCGTGGATTCTATGATTTCTCCTAACTAGCTGATCATTTCCTTTCTTTCTCCCAATGTCGTACAGCCTGTTACTACCAATGAGGTAGAGGGGAACTCTACCAGGGTAGAGGTATATGCTACCTGGATCCAGCTGAGCTCAGGCCAGCTCCCTTCCCACCTGATCCTTGGTCTAAGATCTCTATTTAGGCACAAAGATCACCCAAGCCCAAAGAGTGCATTCCTTAGCCTTAACAGACATTCAGGGATGTAGGAGGCAAAATCCTAGTACTTGTTGTTGCATCACCAGATAATGGGAAGGTCCTGAGGCCAAACAAGTCATCAAGAGCAGCTATGACTGTGTGGGGCGATGAAGATCAGTCACTCTGTGCCAGCCAGACTGGACAAAAGGGTGATACCCTATCTCCTTTGCCTTTGGAGTATGTTCCAGCCTGCCGCTGAAGAAAGGGCTCATCTCCTTAGCACTAATCTTATTTCCCTAAGAGGCTGTAATAAGAGAGGAGTTAGGAGGCGACCAACTCCTCCCTTTTAGACAGGTTTACCTCTCAGGATTGTTTTTTCTTTATTCAGCAAGCTGTTTGTAAAAGCAAAGGGCAATTTTTCCCATCAAAGTTTTGATTACCATGGGTCAACATAAGAAATTAAATGGGAATTTGGGGGGAGTTTTTTGGAAACCACAGATGACACACGAAGGCCAGCAAATAACAAAGAAAAAGTTTAGAAACTCAGAAATGCATAAAACAGGTGATTAATATTGTATAATATCAACATGTTTTATCTTTTAGTACCATAATAATTCCAACTTCTTCTCTGGCATGAAGGGAGGGCCAAACAATTTTCTTCAGATTTTCTAGACTGAGGAGATGCTGCATCTCTTATCCCTACTTGTTCTTTACTGAGTTTGCTTTATTTTAATAAACAAGGCCTCAAACAAAGATTTCTTTGAACAGGGGCAACCAGAGGTCATGCCCTACCTTTTCTCTGCCTCTATATGTCCTTAAATAAAGCAGACACAATACATACTAAGCATGAATATGCTTCTTGTGGTGGCTCACAGGATCAGAGATAGAGAGTTGGAAGAAGTCTTACAGGCCACCTAGACCAACTTCTTCTTTATACATTTTATACATGAGGAAACCAAGGCCAAGAGAGCCAAAGTAAGTTGCCCAAAGTCGCAGAAATACTAAAGGTCAGAGGCAGGATTTGAACCTAGCTCTTTTGATTCCAGAGTCAGAGAATGCACTTTTCATTGTACTACATTGAATCCCTTGAACCTAATAGGATCCAAACTGGTTCCTCACTGGTTCATCTTCCTCCTCCTGCCCTCTAAGACTGTGCCAGGCAGTCAATCAATATTAAGCGCCTACTATGTGTTAGGCCATGTGCTATGTCTTAGCAATTCAAAGGAAGGTAAAAGACAGTCTCTGATATCAAGGAGCTCACAATTTAATGAGTGAAACAATATGCAAAGAAGACCTGGTCCTTGGACCTCTTTTTCTTTGTCCTGATATTGCCTCTCTTTGTGATCTGATATTCACATCAATAAGTTCAATAGTCATGTCTACCTTGACTCATAAATCTAGGTATCCAAACACAATCTTTCCCCTGTCTACAAATGGATATTCTGCTAACATCTCCAATTCAGATTATTCAAAACATACAATGAATGCACTATAGCAGTTCCCATGTGACTCACAATCCTAATTTTCTTATCTCTATTAGTGAGTCACCCAAGCACTCTCAGTCTCACATTCAGGGAGATGGCGGCCTTCCCTCATCACATGCCCAACATGTCCCACTCACCAGCACCTCTTCATTTATTTTTCCTGATACTACTTCTATCCTTTTCATTTTCACCGGCAATACGCTAATCCAAACTTCCATTTCTCATCTACTGTCTGTCGTATATTGCCAACTAACTTGTACTAGTTTACATTATAACCAGGGGTATAATGGAAAATGTTGAACAACTAGGGGTATAATGGAAAATGTTTCACAACTAGCTCCTATTTCAGAGGTGTGGTGAAGAACACTTTTTTTTTGGAGGGGGGAAGGTCAGGGTAGTTGGGGTTAAGTGACTTGCCCAAGGTCATACGGCTAGTTTTGTGTTAAGTGTCTGAGGCCACATTTGAACTCAGGTCCTCCTGACTCCAGGGCTGCTGTTCTATTCACTGCGCCACTTAGCCACCCCCAACAGGATTTTTTTTCTTTTTCTTTTTTTTTGCTTTTTTTGGAGGGCAATTGGGGTTAACTGACTTGCCCAAGATCACATGGCTAGTTTTGTGTTAAGTATCTGAGGCCAGATTTGAACTCAGGTCCTCCTGACTCCAGGGCCAGTGCTCCATTCACTGTGCCATCTAGCCACCCCTGGTGAAGAATGTTTAACAACTGGTTCCTATTTGGGGGGAAATGTGCACAATATGCACTTTAAAATTAAATCTGCATTAATAACATTTTCTCCATCACTTAATTAAGTCTAGACAAAACAAATAATAAAACAACAACAAAACAATAAATCGAGCCCTAATTTGTAGAATTTTCTGATTTCTAAGGTATAAAGGCTCAGACAGAAAATTTAACAACTGACTTTTATGAGCTGGCTCCAAATTGGCTTTCCTAAACTACTGCTTTAATCATAACTAAAACTAATATAGCACTTTAATATTCATATACATGATCTCATTTAATATGCACACAACTTTGTGGGAAGGTACTACATGTATTATCATCCCCATTTTATGCATGAGGAAACTGAGGCTCAGAGACCGTGAAATATCTTTCAGTGGTGGGATTTGAACCCAGGCCTTCCCAAGTCCAAGACCAGTCCTTTATCTATTGTGCTGCCCCTAATGCTCTGATCTCATCACTTCCCTATTCCAAAACTTTCAATGTCCTGCAGGAACACATGTAAGCTCCTCAACCCTCCACAATTTGGCCCCAACCTACTTTCCTGACTTTATCTTCTCCTTCTTCCAAATTCTTTTCCTAGAAAGGTCTACAAATGGACTCGCAGCCTGGTGTATTGGGAGTGGGAATGGGGCAGAACAGTTGCCTTCAAATGTGTAGGAGGGAGGTTGCCATGTAGATAAGAAACTGAATCTGTTCAGTCGCCAAGGGTAGATCTAGAATAGGGAGTGGGTAAAATAGTTCATTCTTAGCTCTCTCAAAATGAAATGTTCTGTCTTCAATGTATCAAGGTCCTCTTTCCTACCCCCTGTGGGGGGCCTTTAGGCAATGGCTGGAACCTCCCCATTTCAGAGGTGGATCACCCCATTTCTCTCAGAATGGAGATACTCCTTTTGAGTATGAGTTGGCTCAGATGAAGATCCCTCTAAGGTCTCATCAGAGATTCTGTGATTGAGTATGGCACAAACTTTTTTGTGTTTTCAAGAGAATGAAGAAAGAGGCCTGAGGAGGCTGAGAAATTGGAAAGTCAAGGTTGGAAGACAAAAAAGGATAGGAAGATAAGATGATAAACCAGATATTGAATTTACTGGGAGGAGGGAAAGGGACTTAGAGGTCCACAAATGACAGCAATAAGGATATGGTAGATGGATGGAGCGAGAGAGATAAGAGACACAGAGAGAGACAAAGAAAGGGTATTTTTTTTTTTAATTCTGGAAAACTTTTTATCGTAGGTGGAATGGAACACAGCAGGACACAGTAAGTCGGATGATTCATCTAAAACATCGTAGTCTGGAGTAAGTTGGACAGAGGCCTTCTTCTCTGCATCAGGCCTGATCAGTGTGTTGACCTTGACCGCGCTGATGTCATACAGCTTGATCTGAGGCTTGTCAGCCTTGATATCCACAACGAAGACTAGGGTGTTCTCAGTCTTCTTTATAGCAGACTCAGTGGTCAAAGGAAACTTAACAATGGCATAGTGATTAAGCTTGTTTCTGAGGGACACTTTTACAAGGGTATTTGGGCTGCCTTTGAAGTCTTAGGGTCTTGGGTTGCCAGAAGGTGAAGAATGTTCGGATCTTCTTTTTGTGGCTATGGACATCCTTCAGTACCGCCTTCTTGGCCTTCAAAGCCTTGGACTTGCCTTCTGTCTTGGGGGGGGAGGGACACAATGGCTTCCTTCTTTGCTTTTGGCACCATCTTGGGGGAAAGGGCAGAAAGGGTATTTATTAAATGTTTACTTTGGGTCTGCAGTCTGGAAGACTCACCTTCACGAGTTTAAATCTTCCATCAGACACTTACTAGCAGTTTGACCCTGGGAAAGTCACTTAATCCTGTTAGCCTCAGTTTCCTCATTTGTAAAATGAGCTGGAAAAGTATCTTTGCCAAGAAAACCCATCATGGAGTCACACAGAGTTGGAGACAACTGAAATGACTGAATGATGGATGTGCCAAGCACTGTACTAAAGCTGGGGAGATGAAGAAAAAGCAAGCAAGGCACAAGGAGAGGATGGAGTCTAATTTAAAGGAGAGGCAGAAAAAGAGCAGCAGAGGGCAAAGGGGATGGCAACTTCTCCTTCTGGCCCTGAGTTTCAAGAGGCAGCCAAGCCTTGGGCAGGGTGCCAAGAGATGTGGATGCCATCAGGAAAAAGTAAGGTTCCCTTTGGCACCAGACAGGGAAGGAATCTACGGGAAAGAGATCTAGGAGAGATTGCAGGCTTAGATGTGAAATGAAGGAGAAAAGAATCAGCATTTAAATTGTGCCCACTATGTGCCTAGCACTGTGCTAAGAGCACTTACAAATATCTCTTTTGATTCTCATAACGAGCCTGGGATGTAGGCAGTGTCATCATTTTCACTTTTCAGTGGAGGAAACCGAGGCAAAGAGAAGTTAAGTGACTTGCCCAGGGTCATACAAACTGAAGTTGGATTTGAATTTAGTCCTTCCTGATTCCAGGCCCAGCACTCTACCCGATGCACCACCTACTTTCCTATGAATGAACCTCGGAGGTCATCAAGTCCACCTCTGTCCTTCTGACAAATAAGTGACTTGCACTGAATTCCACATAGGAAGTGACAGAGCCAGGATTCAAACTCAGGTCCTCGGTTCCTAAAACCATCTGTCTTTCCGCTTTACCTTAACAGGAGAAAAGCTCTCAATGGAAAAGGAGGGCCGAGGAAGATAATAACAGGGAAGGCTAGGATTGTTTGCAAATGAGGAAACTGAGGTCTAGGGAAGTTGTGATTTGCCCCAAATCACACGGATCAGAGAAAGGATTTGAACTCAAGTCCTCTGACTTCAAAACAATATTTTTTTCCCACTTCATCAGGCTACCTCTTAGGTCTCCCTGTCTCTAGGTCCAGCACTCTCTCCCCTGGGCCACCTGGCTTCCATGAGCCATGACGAAGGGAGACTCAGTCTGCTCGGCCACACAAGGCAGAACTGGAAGCAACGGGTAGAAGTTTCAGAGAGGAAGATGTGGTCTCTCTGTGAGGCATCTTCCTCAGTATTTCTATTCCAAAGTGCAACAGGCTGATAGGAAAAGAAGTTGGTTTCCCATTTCAGTTGTTGCTCAGTCATATCCAACACTCTGTGCCCCCTGTTTTGGGGTTTTCTTGGCAGAGATCCTGGAATGGTTTGCCATTTCCTTCTCCAGTTCATTTGACAAATGAGGGAACTGAGGCAAAGAGGGTTAAGTGACTAGCCCAGGGTCACATAGCTAGAAAGTGTCTGAGGCTGGGTTTGAATTCATGAATATGAATCTTCCTGACTCCAAGCCTGGTGTTCCATGCATTACAGCACCAACCAGCTGTCCCAGGCATCCCATTACTGAAAGTCTTAAAATGGAGACTGGATGACCTCGTGTATAGGATGTATGTCACAGAGGAAATTCTGACCAAAGTCAGACTGGACTTCTAGACAGCATGTCCTAACTGGGTGCCTTTGTACCCATGTCTTCAATACTCTGTTCTCTGACCTCTGACTCTGAGGTTCCTTATTTCCTTCAAAGTTCTGTTCAGATCTCACCTTGGGTAGGAGGCCTGCTACTGTCCCTCAGCCGCCACTGCCTTCTCTTTCCAGATTCCCTCCCATCTTCTCTTTTGAATGTCAGCTCCTTTGGGGCAGGGGTGAGAATTTTGGGGGGTTTGGGTTGTTTCTGTTTTGGAGTTTTTTTTTGTGCTTTTCTTTGTATTCTCTGCCTTTAGCACAGTACTTGGCGCAGTCCTCACTCAATAAATGCCTGCTGACTGGACTGAAGATCCTCTCAGGTCCCTTCTTTCTCTGAGATTTTGGCATTCCTAACTGAGGTAGGGGCTTATCTTCTCTCTACCTTGTTCTGCCTCATAGGGCTTAGACTGATGTCTGCTTTTCACTTAGGAACATTGGCTCATCACCACAAAATACCTTTTCTTGTTAAATTAAATTTTTTTTTCAATTAGGTCAGTGAGAATTTCTAGATGAAATGGAGAAAGAGCCAAAAATGATATCATACTTCTATATATTTTTAAAGTTTTTTAAAGTTAAACTTGTACCCTCTTTTTAGAAGCTCCTTGGTATAAAGTACAGATTTTCCTAAACTTTCAAATCATAAGAAGAAATAATCATAGTCTATATGAGTGTAATGGAATACTATGTGCTATGAAAAAAGATGAACAAGTAGACTTTAAAGAAACCTGGAAAGACTTATGCGAACTGATGCTGGTTGAAGTGAGCAGAACCAGGAGAACACTGTACACAGTAACAGCCACAGTGTGTGAGGACTGATTTTGTTAGACTTGGCCCTTTCTCAGCAATGCAAGGACCTAAAACAATTCCAAAATCACGTGATGGAAAATGCCATCCACATCCAAAGAAAGAACTCTGGAGTCAGAATGCAGAACAAAGAAGACTATTTTCTTTTTTGTTTTATTTTGTTGGGTTTTTTTTTTCTTTCTCATGGTTTTTCCCATTTGTTATAATTCTATGCAACATGAATAATGTGAAAATGTATTTAATAGGAAAGTATGTGTAGAGCCTATATCAGATTGCAAGCCACCTTGGGCAGGGAGTGGAGAGGGAAGGGGAGAAAATTTAAAACTTATGGAAGTGATTGTTGAAAACTAAAAACAAATAATTTAATTTAAAAAAATAACCACAGTCAAGAAATGACAACAAGTGTGGCATGAGATTATGATGGAATACTATTGTGCTATAAGAAATGATGAGCAGGCTGCTCTCAGAAAAAACCTGGAAAGACTTGCATGAGCTGATGCAAAGTGAAATGTACTGAATGCAGTAACAGCAGTATTTTAAGATGATCCCTTGTGAATGACTTACCTTTTCTCAAAATACAACAATCTAAGATGACTCTAAAGGACTTAATGATGAAAAATGCTATCTTTCCCCAGACAAAGAACTAATATTGTCTGAATACAGATTGAAGCAGACTTTATTTTTAACTTTTTAATTTTTTCTTGAATTTTTTTGGTCTGTTTTCTTTCACAACACGACTATTAAGGATATGTTTTGTATGACTATACGTGTGCAACCTATATTGAATTGCTTGTCTTCTCATTGGAGAAGGGACTTAGGAGGGAGGAAAGGAGAGAATTTGGAACTCAAAGTTTTAAAAACAAATGTTAAAAATTGTTTTTACATGTAACTGGAGAAAAATAAAATACTAAATAAATATTTTTTAAAAAAGGAAGAAATGGCGACAAGCCCCAGGTCCATTTTTAGTAGCCCCAACTGTGGCCTGATTGAAAATAATACATCTGTACATGGAACTGAGCTTGTAGAAATGCAGGGAGACATGCCTTTTACCAAAACCAGTGCCATCTGCCACATCCTCCCCAGTTCACCAGAAAAACCACCGATTTTAGATGATCAAGCATTTCTTGTGTGAAGAACACAGAACGGGAAGTGGCCAAGGAGGAAGTGGATTATACATCTTACTTGTAAGGGTATACATCCTGTTACACTGCCATTTGCATAGAAGGGCCAGAATATCCCAACAGACTGGGAGTGTCGGTCTCTCTAGCATGTGGTGGCTGAACACATACTATTTCTACAACAAGCTTCACTGACTCCAGCCTGCTAGCCATTTGAAAGCAAGAAACATGGATTTAGAAAGTATTTAGAAATATTTTAGATATTAGAATAGAAATAGAAAGTACTTCAATGGGTAAGATTAAAAAAAATGTTTTAGGGCCTGAAGGGCCAGCCCCTCTGATATGAAAAGGCTCAGAGGAATTCCTGGTATATCAGTAAAGAATAGAACATAACAGTCACAGGATGTTTTTGGTTGATCATAAGAAATGTTTAGAAAATATTAAAGAAAGAAACAAATGTTCAAAATTGTTTTTAACATGCAATTGGGGAAAATAAAATATTAAATAGTAAAAATGAGACAAAAAGGAAATATTGAAGAAATGTAGAGTGGGCAGGAGCTTTCCCATTACTGGATGTATCCAAGCAGAAGGTAGATGATCCCCTGTCAGGATGATAGTGAAGGAGACCTCTTTATTGGGCAGGAGGTGGGATTAAGCCTTGACAATCCCTTTGAGCCCTGAGATTTTCGGAGTAGAAAGAGGTTTCTCATTCCAGTATGAGTTAGACTAGCTGGTCTCTGAAGTCCCATTGAGATTCTATAGTTATCTGTTTTATACAATAGTCATACCTAAAAATTGGACCACTATCAGTAGGGTGACATAGCGGAAAGGATAGTGGATTTGGAGTCAGGAATGCCCAGGGTCAGGTCTCGCCTTAGCCCTTTGCTAGCTCTGTGACATTGAGCAAGTCAAATAATCTCTGTGCCTCATTTACCCAATTCATTAAATAAGGAGGTTAGATCTGATAACCTCTAAAAGCCTTTCCAGCTCTAAATACATAATCCTTAGCTAATAGCAGTTAACACACACACACACACACACACACACACACACACACACACATACACACATATATATGTATGTGCGTGCATGTGTGTGTATATATGTACAGTGCTTTAAGATTTGCAATATACTTTACTCCATATACTGCTAACTCATTTGGGCCTCAGAACAGCCCTGTGAGGTAGGTGCTATTATTAGTCCCACTTTACAGATGAGGAGACTGAGGTTTGGAGAAGTTAGGTTATTTGCTTAGGGTCATGTGAGTACATGGCTGAAGTAGGATATGAACCCAAGTTCTCTTAATTTCAAGTTTAGCAATCTTTCCACTGTACTACCTTGTTTTAATAAGTTTGGTGTCCTTGAAACTAGAATTTCAATTAGGAAACTTCATAGCATTTCCCAGGACCTCAAGTGGGTCACTGCCAAGAAAATCCATCCTCTTAGCATCCACATTCTCTGAGGGCTGCTACGTGGTTACAAAGCATAGAACATCATAATCTCAGAAAAATCAAACTTACTGGTAACTCAAAGATCAATGGAAAGAGATTTAGTGGGTATAAGTAGGCTGTAGCAAAGACTGTATTTTTAAGAATAGGTTATATCTACAAAAGTGAGGCCAGTCACAGAGAAAGAGAGAGAGAGAGACAGAGACAGAAAGAGGGAGGGAAGGAGAGAGAGAGAAAAAGAGAAAGAGAGTGAGAGAGAGAGAGAGAGACCACAGATGGCTAGCCTAAGGGAAGGCCTGCAATGTCTTAAATGGATTTGAGGATTTATACAAAGATATGGGCAAGAATCCAAGAAACCCAGATTTAGATCTGGAAGTAACTTCACAGAACTTTTGGTCCAATCCCCTCATTTTACTGATGAGAAAACAGATTCTCACTCTGTGCCAGGCACTTGACCAAACACAGAGGATACAAAGAAAGGCAAAAACATGGCCCTGACCTCAAGAATTTCTCATACTGATGGGGGAGACATGGCAAAAACTGTACACATAAAACATATGTACAACTGGAGCATCTAGGTGGCACAATGGATAGAAAGCTGGACTGGGTGTCATGAAGACCTGAGTTCAAATACAGCCTCAGAAACTTACTAGCTGTGTTACCCTGGGCAAGTCACTTAACCTTTTTTGCCTCAGTTTTCTCATCTGTAAAATGGAAATAATGATAGCACTTACTTCTCAGGGTTGTGCGGACCAAATGAGATGATATCTGTAAAGTACTTAGCATAGTGCCAACACACAGGAAACACATATAAATATTAGCTATTATCATATATGTGGTGTAAATGGAAGGTAATCTCATGAACACTGCATATTGTTAGGAGATGGACATGATGGAGGAGAACTCTCCAAGCATGGGGAGCAGCCAGAAAGCAGCGTAATAAAAATGTAGAGAGGACAGACTATACAGAAGGAGAGGGTGTTTGATAGCACTGAAGACCGTAGAGAGGCCAAGGAGGGCATGTTTAAGAAAAGGCCATTAGTTTGGGCAATTAAGAGATCATCAGTAACTTCAGGGAGAAGGGTTTCAGTTGAATGATGAAGATGGCCAGACTTTAGTTAGTTAAAAAGAAAGAGAGAAGAGAGAAAGTGGAAGTACTGAGAATGTATAGCTTTTTCAAGTTTAGCCCTGAAAGGGAGAAAAATATAGGATGTTACCAAGCTGAGATGTGTAGGATCAAGTGAGGATTTGTTTTAAAGATGGAGGAGATGTGGGCATGTTCCAGGCAAAAAGAAAGTAGCCAGTAATAAGTGGGAATGATGGAAGGGCAATCTGCTGGAGAAGTTGGGATGGGATGGGATAAAGAGTACATATAGAGGAGAAGGATCACCTGCGAAACAGGAGTGTAGGGGAAGAAATTTGAGTGATAAGAGACAAACGGGAGAAAAAAAGAAAGAGCTAATGACAAATGACTTATTATTTTGGTGAAGAAAGAGACCAGCTTCTCACCTAAGAGTGTAGGAGGAGATGGTATCCTGAGAGGTAGAGAGAGATAAAAAAGTTTGGAATAGCCATTCTCTGAAGAAGGATATTGAATATACAAGAACTGCCTTTCTGCAGTGAAGCTGAGATTTTGTAACATAAAGTTGTAGTGATCCCAGTCAGCACTGCTATCACCCTCCCCTTTCCATGATGTGCAAGGAATTCAAGCAGAGTGAGAATGGTCAGATAAGTGATTTAATCTTCCTGGGTCTTAGTTTCTTCAACTATAAAACAAAAGGGTTGAAACAGGTGACTTCCAACGTTTTTTTTTTTCCAGCTTTAGACATATGATCTTAAGATTCTTCCTTTTCTCCACTCAAGGATGTTAATATGCCTATACCACCTACATCAGTTCAATCAAACAATAAATCCATAAATCATCTACTATTATGCTGCTAGGTGGTGTAGTTGTAATGGCAAGCAAAGTAGTACTTTGCTGCTTGTTTCAGCTACTCAAATGCCTTTGAACCTCACCTTTGATTGTATCAAAAGTCTTTTTTGGAAACAGTATACATTGTGTTGCCCTTAATAAGCCTAATGGAGTTTGGAGACCTTCCCTGCCCTTAACAGGTCTAACATGGAGCCCACGGTGGGAGGAACTTGCCAAAAGAGCAGAACAGGAATGATAAAACAGAAAGGGTGGAAAAGGAAGGCGCAGAGAAAAGCTCAAGCAGAGCTGGGACCAAGTAGAACTGAGAGGGAGAATGTTCGTGATGTTTGCACTCTGTAGCACTCTGTCTGTTGTTCTTAGACAGAAGTTCTGAAAGAGGACTTTATTGCTGTTCCAGAAATCCTGGAACTTTACTCTTGATTTGTGTCTGATTTCTCAAACAGAAGCCTTGTCTGTTGATTTGTGTTACTTTGTCAGACAGAAAGTGAATTGAGATGATAGTGCTGGCAATGTGTGTAAATATTGTAGCTCTGTTAAGCTTAATGTGTGTAAATATTGTTGTAGCTCTGCTAAGCTTTGTCTTCCTAGAAACAGAAACTTAAAAGAACTTGAAGTGGAGCAGTCCCCATAAGCTGAGGTATAAAACAGGAGTAAAGAGCTTCCCACATGTGAGTCCAGGCAAGAGTTGGGCAGGTCAGCCCATGGAAGAGATGCTATGGGGTTTGGAAGTCAACCTTGAGTTAAGATGAAAGAGGACTTTACTTGGGGACTCTGTATTGATTGATGAGATTGTGACTTACTCTGACCTAGGGGTAGATGGTGTTCATACTTTCTACTACCCCTTAAGGATGACTGGCTTAAGGATGAATGGAAGCCAGCCTTGAGTCAAGATGAAAGAAGACTTTCCCTGGACATTCTGTATTGACTGAGGAGATTCTGAGTTATTGTGACCTAGGGATAGATGTTTAAGACTATGTGGCCACTTTGGTATATTGTCGTGAAGGTTGTGCTATAGTTTCTTAAATGTCGTGCTTTAGTTTATTGCTGAATAAATGGAGAGTTTACTATACTATGCAATTAGATCCTTAAAGTTATTCATAGTAGCAATCCTCAGGAAAGCTGCTCATGATTGGCTTTACATTTTTAGAATAGTCAGCAGGATTGCAAAGTATATAATACCTCTATTTGTTCCAGGATCCATGGCCATTTAGATTGTAAGGCCAAGGATCCTGGAGGGGTGGGATGTAATGGCAAGCAAAGCAATACTTTGCTTGCCATTACAGTAGTATATAAGAGTGCCAGGCCTGGAGTCAGGAAGAGTCATCTTCCTGAGTTCAAATATTAGCTATGTGACCTTGGGCAAGTCACTTAATCCTGTTTGCCTCAGTTTCCTCATCTATAAAATGAGCTGGAGAGGGAAATGGCAAACTACTCCAGTATCTTGGCCACAAAAACCAAAGAAACCAACAGATGGGGTCGGGAGGAGTCATACACGACTGAAACAACTGAACAGCCTAATCATCTACTAAGTAACAGACAAGAGAGATACAAAGACAAACATGAAACAATCTCTCCCCTCAAAGAGCTTACATTCAGGGAAGCAATGGCAGACATATACTTTCCCTACCCCATCCCAAATCCAAGGATCAGAAAGCCTTAAGAAGAAGAACACCTGTCTGAAATTGTCTTCTAACTGTCAAATCCTTCTCATTCCCATAATTATTCACTGTAAAGGTCTCTTAAAATAGGGGGAAATGTATCTTTTTCAATATTGATATAAAATTTATCCTTCACTAAAGTCTAGCACAGGGGTGGGGAACCTCCAAAGTGTGGATTCAGTTAAAGGGCCACACTTGAGGACCTAGAGGGTCATATATGGCCTTGAGGCCATAGGTTCCCCACCCCTGGCACACCTCACTGTGGATTGGTGTGGTATGGCATGGCGTGGTGTAGCATGGCATGGTATGGCACTGACTTCAGTCTTTTTTTTTTTTTTTGCTTTTTGGAGGGGGGAAGGTAGAGCAATTGGGGTTAAGTGACTTGCCCAAGGTCACACAGCTAGTTTTGTATTAAGCGTCTGAGACTGGATTTGAACTCAGGTGCTCCTGATTCCAGGGCCAGTGCTCTATTTACTGTGCCACCTAGCCACCCCAACTTCAAAGTCTTGAAGACTCTACCAGCCAATTTCACATTTTGGCCAATTTCACCAATATGGAAGAATTCTAGATACAAGTCTGATGAATGCATCTAAGGACACCTTATGAATGTGGGCAGGCTTATTACCAGAAAACAGATCACCTGCTGATGAAAATTTCTGTCCAGAGTAGCTCACAAAGACTTCCTGCCAAAGGACAAAGGGGTTGCAATCTTCATTGGTAGAAAGAGAGAGTCCACATTGGAAAATCCAAAACAAGTCTATAAAATAAACATACCACTTACCCAAGATATAAAGCATGGTCTCATTTGCCGGCTCAGGGTTATCACTTGACTCCATTTCATACAGGCCTTCATCAGATGCCATCAAATTCAGTATGGTAAAGTTCCCAGATGGGTCCAGTTCTGCTCTTCCTTCAAAGGACCCAAAGTACCTTACCAGTTGATTCTCTTGCCATTCTGCTACTTTATCTTTCCCCTTCTTCCAGGTAATATCTTTAAACTTTACTTTTTGCAATGGTGAAAGTGTAACAGTACTGTTCATGAGACCAAATATCTTCACAGGTTCACACCTGCCCAAGTCTATGAAAAACAGAAAGAGATAGATGTGATCAAATCCCATAAACACATTGATAATATAGTGACCCCTCCCCTCACCCCTGCCACTAGAAATGATCTCTGGTCTACAGAGCCAACATCACTATCAGCTGAATACTCACTATCTGTAGGGAACAGAAGGCATTAGATAGCACCTGCCTGTAAGGGCTTCCAGTCTTGTGGGGAAGAAGAGACAAACCAGAAACATCATCACGGATAGTGTTTTTGGCATGTGCTGATAAGCTGCTATCCAAAGCACCAGAGTGCTTTCTGCTTCCTGGCACACTATTCACTTCAAAGGGAAATTACTAGGTTTCAAAAATGGGTGTTAAACTTCATTTTTCTTGCTCTTTTTTGGGGGGCAACATGGTTGACGTGGAAATGTTTTACATGATTTCACACATATAATCAACATCTTACTGCTTGCCTTTTCAAAGCCTGGGAGAGGTAATGGACAGACAGAGATAATTCAGAACTCAAATTTTATCAAATAAATATTAAAAATAAAGAAATTCTAAATTTGGGGTTTTTTAATGGGTGTTAAAGACAGAGAATGAGTTGCAGTTTTTCTCAAGTAGAATCAGAACTGAAAGAACAAGGAGGAAGATAAGGAAGAAGAAGAGAGGGAGGAGAAAAGTTTGAAGAGAATTAGTGAGGAGCCTTTTCCAAAGTCTTTTTGCATAGAAACAAACATTTGTAGATTTATTAGTCTTATTTCTCTATTTGTATATTTTTTCCAATTCTATACTTTCTCCTCATCAGTAATGAATTACCCCAAGGTATAGTACTAGGTTTTGCAATCTTAGAAAGCAGTGGTTTCAAGCTGGATTCCAAAGGACTGAAAATGAAGCATGCTAACCATGGGCAGCTAGGTGGTGCAGTGGATAGAGCACAGGACCTGGAGACAGGAAAACTCAAATTCAAGTCTGACCCCAGACATTTACTAGCTGTATGACGCTGGCCAAGTCACTTAACTGTTTGCCTCAGTTTCCTCATCTGAGCTGGAGAAGGAAATGGCAAACCACTCCAGTATCTTTGTCAAGAAAACCCCAAATGGGGTCATGAAGAATCTGAAATGTCTGAACAACCACTACCGCCACCTGCTGACAAGGAAATGAGAGACAAGTCCATACCCAAGGTGCTGAATGAGACTGCACGGCCCATCTCCTATGTCTGAATAGTTTATATCAAAGAACTAGATTAGGAGAAAGCCTGGAGCTGTGATTTCATCAGTATAGGCAACTCCTTGGATGAAGAAATTTTTGTACTAGTGATACAAGTCAAGACCCTCCCTTCAGTTTATTTGTTTAGTGAGTTGCCCAGAATACTGAAAGATTAAATGATTTACCCAGGGTCACTCAGCCAGTAAATATCAAAAGCAAGATTCAAACCCAGGTCTTCCCAGATCTGAGGGTAGATTTCAATCCACTATACCATGCTGCCCATCCATCAAAACTATTATTAAGAATACCTTGGTCAATTTTGGAAAATATAATTTAATTTAAAAAATAAAACCTGGCATTTACGTAGTGCTTCTGATCTTGCAAAGCCCTTTTCAGACACCATAAAATTTAATTCTCATGACAATCCCGCCAGGTAACCACTACGGGCATTATTATCCCAATTCTGTGAATGAGGAAACAGTGGTTCAGAGATATTAAGGGATCGTCCGAGGAGGAAGGACGAAGACTGCGCACACACACACACACACACACACACACACACACACACACACACACAAGGTAACTTTTTGGGGGAAGATAAGGAGTGGAGAAGACATAAAAGAGATCATGTACATGGTGTTTAACTTAAGCTTCAAAGGAAACCAGGAATTCTAATAGGCAGAGGTAAGTGAAAATAATTAGGAAAATTATTTTTTGGAACTGGACTGGAGAGATTGGATAGCTTCAGTTCATAATTTAGAAAGGCTGAGGGAGGGAACAATTGATAGAAGCAACAAAATAGTGGGCACAGCTTAGACGATTAAGCTGTGATCACACACTTGGATTTCAATCTAGGTTTTCTTGAGTCCAAGTCTAGTAATTTATTAATTCTACTGTGCTGCCCTGCCTACTCCAATACTCACCTGCTAATTTACTGATTCTCAGGCCAGTACCAGGGCCGGGCTGAGATTAGATTGAACCCACAGGGTACTGGCCATTCACGCTACCCAGTCATGTCAGCAAAATGTCCATCTTAGGTGATGATGGCTATGGGGAAGCAGGACACACTGCTAGATTGTATGGTTTGAGAGCAAGAGACAGAGAGAGAGATAAATATTTTACCATGAGCTGCCACTTATAGTAACCGTTATTAGTACATAAGTAATAGTGTACTAAGAATAGTAACTAGTATGATAGCTAGCATAATACTCTTAATAATAACTGGAGTTGGTATTATTATAACTAGCATAAGAACACATGGCTATTAATAGAAGATTTTCCACGGCTATTTAGCATCAAAAAAGGATATTAGGCTTTCATTTGGGCTCTTCCATTAATTGAGAAGATGACTTTGGGCACCTCTGAGACTCATCTGCAAAATGGAGTAAGGTGGACTATCAGAAGAATCTTACTAGTCTAATAGGGACTTATACTTGGTTCTGTTCTGTTTAGTAAAGGAACATAGCACCAAGGATTCAGAATGGAGACGGACCTAGAAGCAATCCATTCCAACTCCTTTATCTTAGAGATGAGGCAACTTAGGGGCGGGGGTAACAGCAGTTCTGTGGCTTGCCCAGACAATTGTCTGGGGCAGGATTTGAACCCAGCTCTTCTTGACTTTAAGGTTAATGACCTTTCCACTACACTATGCTGCCTTTCAATTTTGCCTTAATATTTTTATCCATTATTTGAATAAAGGCATAGATGGAATGTTTATCAGATTTACACAGAATGTCAAACATCACCCCCACATACACATATACTGTCATTGTTAAAAAGAGTAGCCCTTTTGAGAATACCATCCCCCAATCTCTGCCACTACCACTATTCCCAAGTGCCAACCACGTGCCACTGAAAAAAGAGGCAAATTAGCCATTCAAAGCAGCAAGAAGCCCTGAGAAAGAGAAAAGTGGTGGCATGTGCCAACAAAGTCAAGCCATCACAGTCCACTCCTTTCAGATCCTAGTGGAAACACCTTAAAATCCTGCACTCAAAAGTCCTGGAAATAGTAGTGGCCCTCCCAGGCCACCAGCTCAGCTTCCAGTCTGGCCCCAAAGCCGTTATCCAGAGAAACAATCCTTGTGGAAATGAAACCCAACATTCCTACCACCACTGACACCAAAGTTCTAGAGACCAAGGAAGAGCAGTGCCCCAGATGGACCTGGGCTCTTTTTCTAGACCATCACATAACCCACAACCAAGAGCACAATCATTGTGAAGATGTGACCTGGCAACTGCCTGTACTCATCATCAACATCCTTGTCATCATTGAAGGGTTCAATATAACAGATATTTTCACTGGAAATGACACTAAAGATGGTGTTTTACCATCTATTCCTACATCCTGTCATGCCAATGCAATATTTACAGCACTCACAATCTTGATAAAGACCATGACTATAAATATCACATGATGTTGGATCACAAAATACAACAGACTCTCCAGGGAGAGGACAGAACTAAAACATTTATTTAGACACTAGAAAACTGAATCCCAAAACCAGTAAGCCAATTCCATCATAGTACCAAAGATATTAAGAAGCCACTGAGAGCCACAGCATCCTTCAGCCTTTCCACAAACCAATACAAGATTAATGTTTATTCACAAACCTCTCTCTCTCCTTTCCTGAGCACCTCTCTCCCACCTTCTCTCTGGTTCTGGCTCCCAGCTTCCTGTGGGCTCTGCTTCCCTTCAGCAAATTCCCTCCATCACAGGTTCCATGTGATTACATTCAGCCTATTAGGGGGGCAGAATTTACTTTCAAGGCAGGGAAGGTCTTTAAATTCCCCCCTAGGTCTATTAAGTGGCAGAGAACATCTTCAAATTCCCATTCCCATTACACACCCTAAAGACCACCAGCCTTTCCATCCATCCTGCAGTTGGACCCTTTTCTGTATGTTCCTTCCCTATATGTGTATGTGAACTACTTGAGAGTAGGAATTATCTAACATTTTAAAAATTTGTCCACCGTGCTTTACGCAGAGAAAATGCTTAAGAAATGCTTCATTCATTCATTTGCTAATGACATGAAGATGGGGGCAGTAGTTAATATGCATCAGGGTAAAAAGAGATCTCCCTAAACTATAATGATTTCATTATAATTAGATTATATTTAGGGGTGGCTAGATGGCACAGTGAATAGAGCACTGGCCCTGGAGTCAGGAGGACCTGAGTTCAAATCTGGCCTCAGACACTTAACACTTACTAGCCATGTGACCTTGGGCAAATCACTTAACCCCAACTGCCCTGCCCTTCCACCTCCAAAACATTTTTAGAAAAAATTATATTTAATAAGCAGACATATAAAATCTTATGAAGTTTAAAAACAGCAGCTAACTTCACAAATATAAATTGGGTTGGGAAAGGTGGAGAGATAGAGAGGTATCACAGCTAGAAAGCAGTTTGTGTGAGGAATCATAGCTAGAAAAACAGTTTGTGTGAAAAAGGCCTGGCCTTTTGGTAAGAGGAAAAGCTCCAGGCAGCACACAGAACATGACTGTCATCTTGGGAGGTGTTGAGAGTCCTGATAGCTGGAATGATTGAGATGGTCCCAATGGCCTTTGCCCTGATCATATCACTGTTCTAATACTGGTATTAGTTCTGGCTGTCACATTTTAATAAGATAATTAGCAAGTTGGAAACTGTCTAGAGAAGGACCACATGAGGAAAACCTGAAAAAAATCAATATAAAAGAACCGGAGATAGGAGTAGGGTTATCACATGGAAGGCAGTCACAGATTCATAGAGCTGGGAAGATCATTGGAGGTACTTTAGGTTCAACTTTTACCAGATCAAGAATTTCCTCTCCAGTATAAATCTCTGACATGGTGATATCCAGCCTTCACTTGAAGACCTCCAGTGATGGGGAAACCACTACATCCTTTAGCAGCCCATTCCTCTTTCAGACACCTCTAATGACTGGGAAGCTTTCTGAGATCTGCCACTTTGCAACCCTATTCACTGTTCCTCATTCTGCTCTTAAGGGCCAAGCAGACCATGTCACATTCCTCTTCTACGTGCTATTTGAATAGTTAAGGATGGCTATGATGACCTCCCTTACTCCTTAAGTCCTCTCTTTTTCCAGAAGAAACATTCCCAGTGCCTTCAACTGATCCTAGACCCAGTCTTGAACACCCTCACCATACCAGTGACTCTCTTGCTTTACTAAATGTAAGTAGATCAAATATGTGTGCTATAGACAAAGTAGGGTAAATTTACTTATGAAGAAGTAACACAGACAAAGTGCACTATTGATTTCAATTCAAGCACTGTTAGCCATTCATTTGCCTACATCTGCAAATGAAATTTGTTAGATCTTTAAAGAGAGCCCAAGAAAACTTGCAGGCTCTGTTCCTTGGGTTTTTGGTCCCTCAAATAGAAAACCTCACATATTGCCCATGTGTTACAAACACATATTGAGATATGGATGAGATATGAATATAAACTACCCTTAGATTTTCTAGGCAGAAAACTAATAAGAAAATGTTGTGAAGTTCACACAAAACCTAAGCTACCATATTCTGAGTTACTACAAATATTTCTCCTCCCCATTATGGAGAAGAGGAGAGAAAGAATGGGAGAAGAGAAAGGAAAGAAGACAGAGAAGGGAAAAGAGAGAGGGGAGAGGAGAGACAAATGAAGAAGGGAGGGAGAAGAAGGAAAGAAGGAGAGAGACAGGGTGGGAGAGAGAAAGGGAAAAGGAAAGAGAGGGAAAGGGAAAGGGAGAGGGAGAGGGAGAGAGAGAATAAGAGATTGAGGTATAAATGAACCAGTTAGGTGGTATAATTCAACAGATCATGGGACTTGGGATCAGGAAGACTTGAGTGCAAATTCTACCTCATTCACTTAACCTCTGTCTCAATACTCTCATCTGTAAAACAGGATAATAACAACACCCACCTCACAAGATTGTAGTGAGGACAAAATAAGTTAACATACACAAAGTGCTTTGCAAACCTTAAAGCCTATATATATGCTGGCTATTAAATTTTAGCTAGCTATTTTAAGACAAACTATGAATCCTTTGGTAGACTTCTCTAGACAACACCATTTGTTGCCCTCATTAAACATCTTTCTAGAAAACTTGGTGAGAAGCAAAGGGCAAGAGAAGCCACTGTTGGAGCTCAGAACACAAAAACTCACTCCTACCACTTTCTATTTCTTCAACTCAGTCCCCCAATATCCCAACTAGGTCCTGGGCAGCCCCTTTTTGTCCCCCTTAGATGCGGGCATTTCAGCACCAATGTTATGCTAGCATTGCTTCCGGACCACACAAAGTGGGGAAGGAAACAACTTTGGATCTTTTTTTTTTTTGAGTAAATTAGGGCAGCAAGTAGTTAAACTGTGGAAATTGAGTGAAACACACCCACTCAATTCTGGAGCTAGCTAATTTTCCTTTCTACTCAGTTATGGATCTGGTCCCGGTCTAGAGACCACAGGTTCCCCACTCCTACTAGTCCAAATTCCATCCTGTGAGAAACCTTTATTGACATGTGAAAATTGGGAGAAAATCTTATTGTACACTTTGAACCTAGCTCCCTGCGGCTGGGATATTGGACCACTTTTACCTGCTGCTTAGAGACGCTTGACCAAGGACCAGAAACTGAGTCATATCCAGAGACTGATGCAAGGAGTTTTCTAACAATTGTTTATCTCAAGAAACCAGTATGCTTTGTCTGAAAGCTGGCCCTATGGCCCTATATCGATAAATCGATAAATCAGCTATCGTTTCCATGTTCCTTTGATTGTACAGACATTTGGGGGGGAGGGGAGTGGGACACCTCCTTTTATGATTTCAGAGAACTGTACCACTTCACTCTCCCCCTCCCATCTTGAAAAGTCCCTAAGCTTTCATCCAATTAGAAATCAGATTACCTAATATTGCATTGTTTCCTTTTAATTAATTAGCTTTATTTGATTAATTGGTTTTTTTAATATATAAAAGTCTGTCTTGGGAGTTTGCAAGCAGAAGAAACACCTCTTCCTCTGAAGTTGGAACAAAGGAAAAGTAGGGGATGATAGTGATAAATGTTTTTTTAATTGACTGAAGTGTTTTGGAGTGTGGGGTTGAAAAGAGATTAGAAGCCCAGATATCCAAGCAAAGGAAAAGCTACGGAAACGTATTCAGAAAGAACTTGGTGGATCCTTCCAGACTGTCAAAAGAACAATTAAAAGAGATTCTTTAAACCAGAACAGAGACTCAAGGTGCCCCAATTCTAAATAGTCATTCGCATTAGAAGTTACCACCAGCAGTACCGAAGATCCCAGTGTTGAGATGGAGAGAGATCAGTTCTGTCTGAAGTGAATCCAAAGACTGACCACCCCTTCCTGTGATTCAGTCTTCAGATTCACAATGTTTTAGTGGTCCTACTTCCTATCAGATTATAATTGGATCTAAAAATAACCTGATATAAGAAAAACTTTAGATATCTACAAGCAATTGGGGCAGAAAACACAGCACAAAGACAATACAGACTAAATAAACACCCCCCTTCAAACTGGATGCTTGATCAAAGCATCACAAAGGAGTACCAGTATTGTTCCTTTGAATTTGTAAATTATACAATCATCGTACTTATTTGGCACAAGGTCTTTAAAATGTTGGTATGTTTTGGTCTAGTTTTGATTTGTTAGGCAATTGGCATGCATTGCTTACTAGAAATGCAAAATTTGCTGAAATAAGGCTACTGATAAAAGTACCAGGCAGTAGCCTTGGGAAGAGTTGAGGCAGTAGCCTTGAGAATATGAGGGAAAGCCCACAGTGGTTTCCTCACTTTTAACTCTGTAACATTTTTTTTTTTTTTGCTTTTTGGAGGGCAATTGGGGTTAAGTGACTTGCCCAAAGTCACATGGCTAGTGAGTGTGTCAAGAGTCTGAGGCTGGATTTGAATTCAAGTCCTCCTGACTCCAGGGCCTGTGCTCTATTCACTATGCCACCTAGCCACCCCTCCCTGTTACATTCTCATCTCTTCTCTACATTTTGTAAACCAGTTCAGTCTCTGTTCCTGAGTAACTCCAGATTTCCCTAAAATGAGGTAATTTGAAAGAAAATAATACTAGTCCACTTCTGATTGGGTGCTTCCAAATTTGATGAAAGGAAATGCATAATGAAGGATTGTAAAACATAACTTTCTGACAGCATAGAGATCAGCTATGAATAAATAGGATAATGAAGGATTGAAATTGCTTTGTACTGAATTGTTAACATTAGTTTTTTGGACAGGAGTTAGAGGTGGAGTTAGGATTAGGACAAAAGAAGCCTTCAAACTTCCTTGGCAGATGCCGCTTGAGCCACAGGGACTGTGCCCTTTCTCATGAGAAAGAATAAAGACCTTTTCCGATCTCTGACTCAAACTCCGCACTTTTGATTCTGGTGATCGTCATCCCACACAGAAGCTAACCTTGAAATATCACATGGATAAAAATCCAAATGAAGGAGAAAAGTACAAACAGATTCCTCCAGTATATGAAGTGCTTTCTGATGCAAAGAGAGATCTATATGACAAAGGTGAAGAACAAGCCATCATAGAGAGGGCAATTCTGGTGATGGCTTTGGTTCTGAGATGGAAATCTTTGATATGCTTTTTGGAGGAGGGAAAAATGCAAAGGGAACAGAGAGGCAAAAATGTTATTCATCAGGTGCTAGTAATCAAGATTGATATAACAGTGCAACAAGAAAACGAACTTTGCAAAAGAATGTATTTTGTGATGAATGTGAAGTACAGGATGAGAAGAAAGGAGGTCTAGAATGCTGTCCCAATTGCAGAGGTATTGGAATTGGAATAGCTTTATTGTATATTTGAAAAGAACAGAAAGTTATACGTAAAAGATTTGCAGTTCATGTGCAGTCTTTTTTAAAATTATACTGTTATAGAAATGTTTATTTTATTCTGTATATTAAAAATAAAATGAATGAAAAAATTTTAAAAAGAATTCTTCAGATAGGACCTGGAATGGTTCAGCAAATTCAATCAATTTGCATGGAATGCCAAGGGCATGAGGAACAAATCATCCATAAAGACAGAAGAAAAAGCTGTAATGGAAGGAAAGTGGTTCAAGAGAAAAAGATTCTGTTTGTGCCAATCTAATTCTGAAGGAATTATTCTCTTCAGTGAGCTTTTAAAATTCTTTTTCCATCTGGCAAATTCAGCTTCTTAAGGCATTCTTCTCCACACTGGCTTTTTGGGCCTCTTTTGCCATTTGAGTTAGTCTATTTTTTAAGGTGTTATTTTCTTCAGTCAGGTTGTTGACTCTCTTTTCATGATTTTCTTGCCTTATTCTCATTTTTCTTCCCAATTTTTCCTCCACTTCTCTTACTTGATTTTCAAAATCCTTCTTCATTTTTCTTGGAAGCTTTTGGTGCAGGAGTTCTGACTGTGTTGTATTCCTTCCATTCCATGCTTTGATCCTTTGTGTCCCCTCAAAAAAGGAATCTAAAGTTGGATGGCTGTTCTTGCTTTGCTTCCTTTGCTTGCTCATGTTGCCAGCCAATTACTCGACTTTGAGCTCTTTGCCACAATAGAACTCTGCTTCCAGAGGGGAGAGCTTTGTCCCAAATAGCTAGGGTTTTTGCAGCTGCTGGAGCTATTAGGAGGGAGCCATCTCTACAGCCCCCACCAGCTTTGGGTCACTGGTCACACACCTCAGGATCATCACCCAAGACCAACCCAGGCAGGTTAAGGCAAGAGCACTTAACCTCTGAAAGGTCACTTGGCTCTCCAAGATCTGCAGGCCAGGAGCTCTGAAGCAGCCACGTGGAGGCAGCTGCAGGGCCTCTGCTTCTGCTGCTTCTCACTCTAGGGACAGAGGCCGGACTGCACTCTGTTCCCCCCAGATTTAGCAGAGTTCCACTGACCTTTTACTTTGTCTTTGGCATTTATGGGTTGATAATTCTGGAAACCACCATAGCTGCTGGTGATCCACTCTCCCAAATGCTCCAGCTGTGGCTGGTCCAGGCTGCCCTGGGGCTAAAATCATGGGCTCACACGGGGCTGGGCTCTGCTCCCAGTGTGCTATGATGAACCTTTCCTGTCCATCTGCCGGGCTGCCTTCAGTGGGAGATTTGTTTCTCTCTGTCATTTTGTGGGTTCTGTAGCTCTAAAATTTGTTTAGAGTCATATTTTATAGGTATCTGAGGTGGTTATGGGAGGAGCGAAGGAGTTTTCCTGCTTCTATGCCACCATCTTGACTCCGCCCCCCAGAAAAAATGATTCTAAAGGTCCATATGGTTAAGGGCATGAAAGATGGTCAAAAGATGACATTCCATGGTAAAGGTGACCAGGAACCAGGCCTTCAATCAGGAAATATTCTCATCGTTTTGCATCAGAAGAACAATTCTATATTTATATGATGAGATGAGAACCTTTTCATGGCTATGACAATCCAGTTGGTTGAAGTTGTGTGTGGCTTTCAGAAACCATTAACAATTTTTAACAAAAGAATTATAGACATTACTTCTCATCCTGTTCGGACTGTCAGAGACATCAAATGTGTGCTGAATGAAGGCATGCTAATTTATCATCAGCCTTATTGAAAAGGGGATTCTAATAGCTGAATTTAAGGCAAACTTCCCAGAGAATAGCTTTCTTCCATCAGATAAGCTATCTTTATTGGCAAAGGAGTTGTCTGAAGGAAAGGAAGTAGAGGAGACTAAAAAAATAAAAAAGAATCAGGCAGAATTGATGCACTTTGACCCACCTCAAGAAGGAAGCTGCCATTACAATGGAGAACATTATACATCTCATCCCAGAGTCAAATCTCTTACTGGGGGCCAGTGAATATTCTTCATCATGATGCTGGTTTTTGTGTGCAATAGTGAACAAATGAAGGACTACTATCATTTTTAACACATTCACTACTGGTTATCATTTTTGTTGTAATATTCAACTATAATATAGTTGTGTTTGAAAAAGTTAATGAGGGGTAGTTGGGTGGTGCAGTGAATAGAGCACTGGCCCTGGAACTGGGAGGACCTGAGTTCAAATCCGACCTCAGACCTGAACGCTTACTAGTCAAGTGACCTTGGGCAAGACATCTAACCCCAACTGCCCCCCCCCTCCAAAAAGAAAGAAAAAGTTAATGAATAAAATCCATAATATAAAATGCCAACTTTACAATTTATTATAGTTAGTCTATAAGATGTTTTAAAATCATTAATTATTTCCTAATGGTAAAGAAGCCTCTGAGCATTTTTTCATGACATTTTTTCTTCTGATTTGTGTGTGTTGGTTGGTTGGTTGTTCTTTATTCTTGAAGAGAACCAAAATGACATCACTGCGCTAAAGTCATTTCAATGCGTCCAGCTGTGATTGATCAGACCAATACGAGAATGCTCTACCACAGGTCGGGCACAAATAGTCCATGTGAACATCTGGCGTGGATAGTCTTAATTTGCGCATCCTGTGTTTCCTTTGAGCTGCTTCAATTCTGCTTCCCCCATAGAGCACATGTGGGCACACCCTCACGTGGGCACGCCACGCTGAGCAGTCCCGTGCCAGTGTCTCCTATGTCACACAATCAATTCCAAAGTTCTTGAGAAAGACCTTGAGAGTGTCCTCGTATTGTTTCTTCTGACCACCATGTAAGAGCTTGCCCTATGTGAGTTCTCCATAAAGCAGTCTTTTTGGCAAGCATACGTTTTACATTCGAACAACGTGTGGCCAGCCCATTGGAGTGGTGCTTTCTGAAGCAGAATCTGACAGCTTGGCACTTCAGTTTGAGTAAGAACCTCAGTGTCTGGTACCTTATCCTGCCAGGTGGTCTTCAGAAGTAGCCTAGATTGAGGATGGAGTCTTGATTGACTAAATGTACATGAGCATTTATAATTACAAAGCTCTGAAATTAAAGTTTTACACTAAAAAAGTAGAATAGCTTTTTAAATATAGGTAATGTTCTGCCAAAGAATATGGAGTGAAGGTTAGACTACAATAATAATTATAGTTAGCGTCTATATGTGCTTTAAATTTTGCAAAGCACTTTGCATATATGATATGATTTGATTGGGAGATTCTTTCAGTGATCTTTCAAGACCTCGGTTTAACAAGCCATTCAGTTGTGAATTTCTCACATATTTTATTCCAGAACATCTCTAACAGTAGGTCAGGATTTTTTGGTTTGTCCAGTATCTTCTTGGGCTGTTCCTTTCATGTACTGTCAATCTAGTTAGTATGGAGGGATTATCCTCCTGTTTTAAAATTTTTCAATGGAATGGGAGTGAGTACAGGATCTGATCTGGAGACTTTCTGATTAATCTAAAGAGTTCCCCCATTCAAGCTAATGAAATCTGTGGAATGAGGGAAGTGAGGGAAGTTGGACAGAAACTGGTTAACTATGGGAATTGAGTGAACCACCCTGTCTCTATCTTTGACTCATTTCTGGAACTACTCAATTTCCTTCCTATTCCATTATGGGTCTAGCCCAAATTCTGTCCTGTGAGAAACTGTGGGAATTGGCAGGAAACCTTATTATGTTCTTTGAACTTAGCCCTGTGTGGCTGGGGAACTGAACTACCTCTACCTTTGCCTGCTATTTAGAGACCCTTACTTAAGGACCAAGGTCTCAGTCAGACCCAAAGACTGATGCAAGGAATTTTCTCTGAATTGCACATATCAAGTAAAGAATGTCTTATCTGGGGGAACTAGGTGGCTCAGTGGATAGAATGCCAGGCCTGGAGTCAGGAAGTCTCATCTTTCTGAGTTCAAATCTGGCCTCAGACACTTATTAACTGTGTGACCCTGGGCAAGTCACTTTACTTGTTTTTCTCAATTTCTTCATCTGTAAAATGAACTGGAGAAGGAAATGACAAACCACTCCAGGATATTTGTCAAGAAAACCCCACATGGGGTCACAAAGAGTCAAGCACCACTGATACAACGAAACAACAAAATGTCTTATCTGTAAACTGCTCCCATACCAATCAATCAGTTTTTGTTTCCATGTTCCTTTGATTGTTCACAGACACTTGGGAGGAAGGAGATACCTCTTTTTCTGAAATCAGGGAATCGAGTTGTTTGATCTCCCTCTCCCAACTTGGAAAATCCTTAATCTTTCATCCAATTAGAAATCAGATTACCTAATGTTAAAATTGTTTTCCTTCAATTAATTGACCTTATTTAATTTTTTAATGTATAAAAGTCTGTCTCCCCCAGCATTCAGGATCTAAGCCTAAGCTGAGGAGGTGTAGTCCCACTTTGTTAGGCAATTGGCCCGTATTTCTTAATAAAACTGAAATGTTCAGAAAATCAAACCTTTGTTTCTCCAATCATTTCATCTTTCACCCACCACAGGATGTGGACCCTTGTTGGAAAGAGATACTTCCCATGAATCTAGACTTGCCTTCCAGATCCTCTACTGAGAAGACACAGGAAATAATTTCTCTGATTGGTCTCCAGTGAGTGGTGACTGTGGGCTATTAGAGAGCTGCGGAATGGCCTACCCTTTGAATCCTTATTTGAAGACTTTCTCCAAATGATACTATTAAAAATAATAGTTATTATAATTATATAAAGCTTAAAGGTATAGAAACGCTTGTGTATTGGTTATCTCATGATTCTCAGAAACATCTCTGGAAGGTGGGTGTTAGGATTTCCAAGGATATAAAAGATCCTGTGGACTAAAACTTCAGTAAGGAAGTGAATCCAGAGGGGATGGGAAGTTCTCAGAAATGAAGTCCTGAAGTCAAAAAGAAAAATTAAAATGAGGAAGAAAAAGAGGAAACCTCTAAAGAGCAAATGAAGTAATACTTTTTAAAAAAATTTTAAATTAATGAATTAATAATATTTGTAAAGTACTTAGAACTGGGACATAGTTAGGTACTTAATAAATGCTTGTTTCCTTCCCCCCCTCTACAGAGACTCATATGGATGGACTCATAAGGAGGACTCTACTTGGGGACTCTGCATTGACTGATGAGATTGTGACTTACTGTGACCTAGGGGTGGAGGGTGTTTGTACTTTCTGCTACACCTGGATGTGTATGGATGACTGGCTTAAGGATGCTTGGAAGTCAGCCTCTAGGCAAGATGCAAGAAGATTTGACTTGGCACTCTATATTGTTTGAGGAGATTGGGACTTACTGAATGATATGTTTTGTTTAAGACTATGTGGCCAATTTAGTAATAAGTTGTTATGTTATGTTGTTGTGAATGTTGTGCTTTAGTTTCCTGAATGTTTCACATTAGTTTATTGCTGAATAAATAGAGAGTTCACTATACTATGAGATAAGATCCTTAAAGTTATTCACAGTAGCAGTCCTCAGGAGAGCTGCTCATGATTGGCTTTACAAAAAGCTGGAAAGTATCAGGAGGGCAAACCAAATGGCAAAGGGCCTTAAGATCATGCCATATAAAATACGTTGGAAGGAATTAAAGGTGTACAGAGCATATTGAAGGGGAACATAACCTTCTTCCTGAATTAAATGGGTTATTATATGGAAGAGGTGTTAGACTCATCCTGCTTGGCTTCAGAGGGCATAAGTAGAAATACCAGGTAGAAGCCTGATGTAAGGAAAAACTCCCTAATAGAGAACTCCTGATCAAAAATGGGCTGAGTCTGAATGCAGATGGAAACAAACTACTTGCTCTCTCTCTTTTTTGTTGTTTTGTTTCTTCTTTCTCGCTGTTCATTCCATTGATTATAATTCTTCTTTACAACTTGTCTAATGTTTAATGTGAAGGCATTTATGGAACCTATATCAAATTGCATGCCACCATAGAGGTGAGGGGAGAGGAGAAGGAGCAGAGAAAATCTGGTATTCAAAAGTTTGTGGAACTGAATGTTGTCAACTAAAAGTAAATAAATTTTTAAAAAAGGAAAAAATAAGAATTTTTTAAAAGTGCCCTATCCCAGGAAGTAGTGGGATCCTCCTCCCCCCCCAACCTCCCCCACCAACATGGAGGTCTTCAAGTAGAATCTGATTGTCTACTTGCTGAGTTATGTTAAAGAGGTGATTCTTAGACTAGATGGTTACTGAGGTCCTTTTCCAACTCTTGGATTTTGAGTCTTTTACCTTTCCACGAGAAAATGCACTTTGTATATCATACTGTTTTAACAGAAAATATCAGCAGCTAGGTGGCAGAGTGGATAGAGTCCCAGGCCTAGAGTCAGGAAGATTCATCTACCTGAATTCAAATCTGGCCTCAGACACTTACTAACTACATGACCCTGGGCAAGTCACTTAACTCTACTGGCCTCAGTTTCCTCATCTATCAAATGAGCTGGAGGAAGATATGGCAAATCACTCTAGTATCTTTGCCAAACCCGAAATGGGGTCACAAAGAGTTGGACATGACTGACACAACGAGAAAACAACAATCAATCACTTTTATAATTTATAATTATGCCAAAATGTCACCAAGCTCTTCAAACCTTCGGACCTGGCAACCCCCACTACCAGGCAAATACGATAAATAGGCCAAAAAACAGGAAAGGCCCATGAGCACGAAAATATTTATAGCAGAGCTTTTTGTGACAACAACAACAAAACCCAGTTAAGTGAGTGCCTATCAATTAGCGAATGGCTGAATAAACTGTGATACGTAATAAGTGCTTTGGATCATCATTATTCTGCAAGAAATGACAACCACAAGACAGTCAGGGAAGCATGGGAAGAATATTCACTGATGTGAGTGCAGAAAGGAGAATCAAGAGAATAATATACACACTAATTACGATAACGCCAATGAACACAGCTCTGAGACTCAGATATCCTTAAATTAACTGCCATTCTTGGTCACAAAGAAGAGAGGAGAAAGAACTTCCTTCATATCCATAAGTGTGGGATGACGAAGGGTGGCTACGTGTCACGGTGAATAGAGCATGACCCTGGAGTCAGGAGGACCTGAGTTCAAATTCGGTCCCAGATACTTAATACAAAACTAGCTTTGTGACCTCGGGCAAGTCACTTAACCCCAATTGCCCTGTCTTCCTGCCTCCAAAAAAATAAAAGAGTTGGACGACTAGTAGGTATGGGATCTTGTGTGGAAATGTGGCCCATCTTGCCAGCTGGTTTCTCAGAACTGTTAACTTATAACAAGGAAGGATGAGGTTGGGAGTGAGGGGCAGACACGGAGAAATGAGTGAAGTGGCATCCAAAAAAGCTTAAATTTTAAAAAGAAAATGTCAGTTTTGACACGTATTATATTTTTGTCTCTCAATTGATAAAGGTAATAAAAAGGAAGACTGACATCTTTATCTCCCATCATTATTCAAACACATCACACATTTCTTCTTAAGACATTATATTAGAGTAATTTCCTTCCTTGAATCCTGGAAGATTCTGAACAAAAAAAGAGACATAACTGACTCATCATCTCTAATCATCTAGAACGTGGATGATCCTTTTATTGAGGGGATTTGTTCTGTGAAGCTGGGATTCTGTGAAAGGGATGCGCTTGAGGACCTAGAGGGGCCACATGTGGTCTTCAAGGTCACAGGTTTTCCACTCCTGATCTAGATGGCACAGTAAATAGAGTCCTCACTCTGGGGTCAGAAATATCCAAGTTCAAATCTGGTCTCAGACACTTACTAGCTGTGTGATGCTGGACAAGCCACTTAACCTGTTTGCCTAGGTTTCCTGAACAGTAAAATAAAGGTGATTACAGCACCTACCTTGAAGTGCTATTGTGAGCATCAAATGAGATGATACTTATAAAGCACTTAGCACAGTGCCTGGTGGATAGTAGGTGTTATACAGATACCTATTCCCTTTCTTTACTATTTATTTGGGGATAAAGCACTCAACTCGGAATCAAGAAAAGCTGGTTTTGAATCCACCTCCGACTCTTTACTAACAGGGGTGACACTCTAGGTAAGTCACTTAACTTTTTTCAGCCTCAGTTATGTAATCTGGAAAATGGGGATAACAATGAAACCTACCACACATGGTTGTCGTGAGGGTCAAAACAGATAATACCTCATATGACAATAGATAATATATAAAGCACCGTACAAACTTTAAGGCACTATGTCAATGTTTGTTGTTGCTGTTTCTCTGTCAGTGACTGACTTTGTGGGGGCTTTCCTGGTAAAGATATTGGTGTGGTTTGCCATTTTCTTCTCCAGCTCATTTTTACAGATGAGGAAACTGAGGCAAACATGGTTAAATGAGTTGCCCAGGGTCACCCAGCTGGGAAGTATCTGAGGTCTGATTGGAACTCAGGTCTTCCTTAACTCCAGGCCTGGCACTCTACCCACTGTGCCACCTGGCTGCCTGTGTACATGCTAATTGCCATTATTATAATTCTGATAGTAATTATTATCATCACTACTGACTATGCTTTTCCATTGCCAGTCATCAGTCCCTATAAATACATGACGATATTTTTGGATTTGCCGAAGAATGCTTCTATTTCAAGGGCTCCTATTTCCTAGCAGACTCTTCCCTTTAAATCACGATAAAGAAGCAATTTTAACCTCGGCACAGCATTGTCTGTAATATAGGTTTACCATTTACAATAGATCTAGAGGAAGGACTTTAATTAATAAACACACCAACTGATTTTCCCTATTGTGACGGGCATGTATTAAATTGAAAGACAGACTGAATTATCTTAATGCACAAATCAGTTTCCCAAGGTGGTTCACTCTATTGCCTGGGGCACAATTTGAAAAAAAAAGTAGATAGCTCTAATTAGATAATTAGATTTTAACTTGTGGACTGGGTGCTGTTTAAATTTGGATGTTTATTTGCTGTGTCTTATGTTTGCTGTCAGCTAAATGCACTTAACCTCACTGGGAAGACCGGGAGCCTGGAGACAAGGGAAATACTCAGATACAGGGAGATCAGTGACAAAGACAAACAAAGTGGATAGACTTAATTAGGTCCCGGATTTCTGCTAGACAACTGGCATTCTTTTAGCTCAGTGGTCCTGAGGTGAGAATGTCAAAATAGCGAAATTGGAAGAATATTTCTCCACCCTCCAGGTTGACAGGAAGAGTTAAAAATGAGCTTCAAGAAGAAAGCAAGGAAGAAAAGGATGAGAAGAAGCAGAGGGAAATTCACAGCCTGTGATAGCCTGGACCTGACTGCCATTCTGGTGCCTCAGGCTCAGAACTGGAATTAAATAAGATTCTCTTGAACCACCCAACAGTCAATAAGGCTTTATCAAGCACCTACTACATGTGCTAAGGGTTAGGGATATAAAGAAAGGCAAAAGACTGTCCCTGCCCTCTAGAAGTTTACAATCTGAGGGGGTGAGGGTGGGGAAGACACAAGCAAACAATCATGTATGAAGAAGTTATATACAGCATAAATAGGAAATAACCAAGGAAGGCAAGGCACTAGAATTAAAAGGGATTGGGAAAGGCTCCCTGGAATCTCACATCAAGATTACCTCAACTCAAAAACTCACCCTTCCTCAGGTTTCTCTGCCTGCCCCCCCACAACTTTCCCCTTCTCTTTTTGCTTCTCCTGCCCCACCCCCACACACACTTTTAGCTTCTTTTAATGTGCTGTATTTTTTCTCATTAGACTGTGAGCTCCTTAAGATCAGAGATGGACTTTTGCCTCTCTTTGTATCTGGAACACTTGGCACAGCACAGAACAAAGAGGACAAGGATATCTTACCTCTCATAGATGAGATAAAGGGAAACCCTTGAACAGGGAAACCACTTGAACTCTGATTGAATCTTCCTATTTGATGAGGCATTTGCCTGAGGGCCATAAACCTTTCATTATAGCTCCTCCCAAATCTATGCTACTAGCCTAGCCCTCTATTGTCTGTCAGCTCCAGGTAGCCTCCAGTTACTTCCAACCCTTAATCTCATTACTGGAGCCTGACCTCATTTGACTCCTCCTGAAGACCCTCCCCAAACTCCTCCTCTAGACCACCCCTAGATTCCTCCCACGCCCTTTCTGTATATAAGACTCCATCTTGCCTCCATGAAAAGATAAGGCCAGAGAACGATCTAGTGTAGACTCGCTCTGTGTCAGATGATTCTGGCCCACTTGCCCAATACAAGTGGTCCAATACAAGCGTCACAGATACTGAGGCTCCTTAAGAGTCTACCCACTATGGCAAACTTTTAATAAACTTTATTTTTCTCTGACTGAGAGAAGATGAGTCGAATTCATTTGGCAGGACCCGATGTGTTGGTATTTTTGGGTCCTGAGCACCCCTAAACCTCAACATTTTATGGTTCCCTGATATCATCATCATTGTCCACTTTTTAAGGATGTTTGTAGAGGAGAATCTTGTTTAGGTATGACCTAGGCTTTAGGACCACTAAGGTCTCCTTCTGCCTCAGAGATAGCAAATCTATGAGGTTGTGTTTGTCCTTCATTTTCCAAGAGAACCATGACATCGAGAAAATGATGACAAGACTTGCATTTGACTTTGAGTTGAGGGAGGGCTGTATAACAGCAACAGCCTCACTTTCTCCTCCAGAGCCTTCTGGATTTAGTCATCAGATATTCATCAGGATTGACTGGAAATGACTCAGAATGCAAAGGGAGACCCTGGCCCTTTTAGGCTAAGGCCTTTTCAGGTGGCCATTTAGAGTGAGGTCACAATAAAGTGAAAAGGCCTCTTTAAGAAGTCAGTCAATTAGAGAAAAGAAAAGGAAGAAATCAAGCTGGGAGGGGAAGACCCTCAAGATTGGGGTTCCAAAGAGAAACAGTTATTATTGACATTCACCCTAAGGCAGGAGGGCCCAAAATGCAGCCATTAAGTTGGGCTGGGAGCTATTGTGGTCTAATCTATAAGATTCAGAGTGAACAGGGTTTCACTCTGAAAGCTACAAGGTAGGAGAAAGGAAGAACATATAGGAAAGGAAGGGAAGGAGAACCAGTGAGCCTATGGAGTCAAATAAGAGATACAAGGGTTTAGGTTAAGAAGAAAACTGAATACTTCTAGAGAGAGCAGACTTGTCAAATATGTCAAATCCTGGTGATTCATGAAGGAAATGGCCAACCACTTCAGTAGCTTTGCTAAGAAAACCCCAAACAGGTCACAGAGTCAGATACGACTGAAAAAAAAAAAAGACTAACCAACAACAAAGAACCAAGAGACCCTGGATAAAGATTATGAAGTCCTGGTGAAAATTTTGAAGACCTTAGGAAGGTCTAAAGACTGAAGATAATTGTTGGTTAAGATAATGTCTAAAAGTTGGATTCAGCTTTCTGGGCAATAGTTTAAAATACAGGAATGGAAAGTTCTTGGCTAGGATTGTCATACACCTAAGCAGGGGTGGTAAAAATAAAACAAAAAACAAAACTCCACATTTTCCTAGAGTTTTCTGATTCAAAACTAAAGGATTTTAAACTAAAAAGGAAGAACAGGAAGGAAACAGAGCTGAGAATTCTGGTACCACAGAGACTAGCAGAGAGGATGAAAAACTGCAGAAGAGAGGACCAGGAATTCCTGGGAGACAATAGAGAAGAATCCAGACAGTGATAAAATCCATGGCCTCAGGCATCTACATGCAAAATGCAGGAAACATTGGTATTGAACAGGGGGATGAACAATTTCCCCACACTAAGAAATAAAAGTGACTTCAAAGTCAGGCCCACTGTGAGTAATTCTGAACCTGAGGCCCTTCACCTAGAGTGGAGATTGGGTTAGCCTCTGGGGAAGAAAATACTTTTGAGAACACCACAAACTTTCTAAGGCACTAGAAATAAAATTTTTAACCAACAGAATTCAGAAAAACAAAATTCCAGTAGTGGAATTGTTAAGGTCGAGGGTTTAGGAGTAATCGAGCGCCCAAAATCTGACACACCACGTCCTTCCAAATGAATTCCACTCAAGCCTTCTCCCAGCCAAGGAAAAGTACAGGTTATTAAAGATTCGCCATAGTGGATAGACTCTTAAGGAGCCTAAGTATTTAGGACACTTATATTGAGAAGCGAGCCAGAACAATCTGACATAAAGTCTGAGCTAGATTGAATCTGAGTCCCTTCATGGGGCAAGATGGATCTTATATACAGAAAGATTGTGGGAAGGATCTAGGGGTCTAGTAATCTGTGGGGGGGTGTCTAGGGAGGATCTTGAAGGAACTGAGGTCAGACTCCAGGAACCAAGAGAATGGAATTTTGATGGGATCCAGGGTGGGAAACAGATGGCAATAACTGGCAATGGAGGGCTAGGCTAGTTTAAGGGTAACAGATTTGGTCATAGATATTTTGATAGGATCAAGGGTGGGAAGCAGGCGGAGGCAATCGGTAACAGACAATGGAAGGCTAGGCTAGGTTAAGGTTTCTAGATTAGGAATAGCTATAATGGAAGGTTTATGGCCTCAGGCCAACACCAGATCCAGTGGGAAGATTCAGGGGGGTTCTCAGATTTCATACCTCCATCAGAAGGTGGGTTGGGGTAGTGTCTCCCCTCCAGAGAAGAGGAGGCAACCAGGGTTATGTTGCTTATGTGAGACCAGGAAGTTTCTGGAACAGGAAAGGAAGCAGCCCTGGGATGGTACCTCATGTATTTTACACCAAGAGGCAAAAGCCTCCTTCCTTCCTATTTAAGTTTCTATTCATAGGTATCACGAAGGCTTGGTGGGAGGACTCAAGAATGGAAAATTTAAAGGGTTATTAAGCAGAAACTGAAATAACTACCAATCTATATGTCCTATTCTCTCATCTACAGAAAAACCTTTAGGAAAGTCATCTATATGCCAACTGAGAGCATCATTGACCAGTGGAGAACAGGCAAGCCTTTACTTGTGTGATAGCCAACAATGGGTTACATCTTCACCATTTCTCAGTTGGCTAAAATGTGTCGAAAACACATGATCCCATTGTACTTATTGCTTGTTTATTGACCCCCCTCCCAAAAAAAGGCATTTGATTCAGGAGAAGAAATCTACTTGAGGACAACTATTACATCATTCCCTGAGTCTTCTCTTTTTAAGGATGTTTGCCTATTTCCTTCATTGATCCTTGTATGACATGGACTCAAGGCCCTTCATGAACCTTATTGCCCTGATCTGGCCATTCTCCAGCTCTGAACTATGGTATCCACAACTGGACCTACCATTTCAGATAAGGTATGACAAGGGCAAGTTTATAATTTGCAGACTTTTGTCTTTCTCGTTTTTGAAAATCGGGACATCTGACGTGCAATCTTGTGATGTCTTCCCTGTCTTCTATGAGCTTTTTCTTTTGGGATCCTTTACTAGCTCCCCAAACACCCAGAATTCAGTGCCATTGTGATGCCCTAAGGTCTCTACTACATAGTCCCTTGTAGAATTAATCTGCCATCCTTGACTCAGGGTGGGGCCTTTGGGACACAAAGGTGTATTTTGTTTTGTTTTTGGAGGAACAGTTTGAGCTTCAACGAGTGGGTGAGGTGGTAAGAGGTCTCCAACGGACAACAGGCTAAAGACAATAGATAAGAATAGGCCACCTTCTCATCTCTCCTAGGACAAGGCCAGCGCCTTGATGAAGGCCTTTATCATCTCAGTCTGGGCTATTACAATAGCCTGCCCATTGGTGTTCCTGCCTCAAGTCTCCCCTCAGTCTGTCTCTACTCCATTTTGCTGTCAAACTGTTCTTCCTAAAGTGAACGTCTGATCATGTCACCCTCTCATTCAGTAAATACCAATGACTCCCTATTACTTCAAGGATCAAATCTAAAATCCTCTGCTGCGCTTTTAAGGCCCTTCAAAATACGACTCCTTCCCGCCTTTCCAGTCCTCGAATACCCTACCGACACCCACGTATTCTGCCGGCTTATGACAGGGGCCTCCTTGTTGTTGGCCACACAAAGCAATTCATCTTCCACCTCAGGGGATTTTCACTGCTGTCCCCATGCTTAGAACCGTCTCCCTCATCATCTCTGCCTCCTGGCTTCCTTCAAGTCTCAGCAGAATTCTCACCTTTTGCAGTCTTTTCCAACCCCGGATAATTGCACTTTCTTGCTTTCTTCTGTTGACTGTCTCCAGCACGGCCTCTCCCCCTTAGACAGGGAGCTCCGTGACAGCAGGGACTGGGTTTTGTTTGTTTCTGATTTTCTTGTTGTTTTGCTTTTCTTTAAAATTACTTATTTAAATTGAGAGAGACTGGAAGAACTAGGGGAGTACATCTACCTTATTTTACAGATGAGAAAGCTGAGTCTTTCTAGAAAGTTTGAGTGACTGGTCAAGTAGTAAGTGGTGGGGCCTGAATTCAAACTCACAGATAGATAGATAGATATACATATACATATATGTATATATGAGCTTAGATAATAAATAATAAGTTTCATACGAGTCCAAATAACATAAAATAAATACACAAGAAAATATATGCCTGTCCTCATGTGCTTACTATGATGTACAAAAAAAAGAACTCAATGGTTTTTGAATGAATGAACAAATGATATGGATAAAATAATCTATTAAAGTATAAATGGTATCCATGGGTTAATAAAATACCTTTCCCAGGTAATACATTTGCATTGTAAAGGGAGCTTTCCCGGAAGGATGAGTAAGGGACAAGCAGAGGAGTCAGGAGAAGAAGGGAGGGGCATCCTCTTGTCCTGGATGCTCCCTACTCCTAGGCTGTTTGTCAGGCCCAAGGTGATTTAACACACAAGTACAGATTAGGGTTTTTTGGCTAAAAGAGCCGCACCCATTATTCACTAGGCTGAAAAGCTAACTCCCTGAACAAGCATCTGGCCTCTGGTGTCTGGGATTCCCACCAAAAACAACTTGCCCGGGGTCACACAACTCTAGCAAGTGTCTGCAATGAAACTTGAACCTACCTCTGTCTGGCTCCAAATCCCCATTCCCACTAATTATCTTGGATTTATTTTATATGCACATGGCAGGAAGGGGGCACAGTGGCTAGGGTGCCTGGCCGGGCCTGAACTCCCCGAGTTGGAGAGGGAAATGGCAAACCACTCCAGTGTCTTTGCCAAGAAAACCCCAAAGTGGGTCAGACAAAGTCAGACATGACTGAACAACAACAACATTTTGTATCCACTTTCTGATACACATTTTTTGTTGCAACCTAAGAAATGATATACAGACAAGTAAATATAAGGTATAAAACAGATGTTCAGGCATAAAGAAGAGTCAGAGCCTCTTTAATGCCCTAGGTCTCCCTGTCTCCAGGTCTGGCACTCTCTCCACTGGGCCACCTGGCTGCCATGAGTCATGAAGAAGGGGGACTCATCCTGCTGGGCCACACAAGGCAGAACTGGAAGCAACGGGTGGAAGTTTCAGAGAGGAAGATGTGGTCTCTCTGTGAGGTATCTTCCTCAGTATTTCTATTCCACAGTGCAATGGGCTGCCTGGAAAATTAACTGGCTTCCCATTTCAGTTGTTCAATTATCTTCCGGTCATATCGGACTCTGTGACCCCATTCGGGGTTTTCTTGGTGAAGGCACTGGAGTGGTTTGTCATTTCCTTTTCCAGCTCATTTTATAGAAGACAAACTGAGGCAAACAAGATTAAGTGACTTGCCCAGGGTCACACAGCTAGTAAGTGACTGAGGCCAGGTTTGAGCCCAGGAGGATGAGTCTTCTTGACTCCAGGTCTGGTGCTCTGTGCACCATGGCCCCTAGCTGCCCTATAAAACACTAATACAGAGTAGTTTCAGGAGGTAGAGATGGGTTCCTGCAGGAGGGAACATCAGAGCTAGAATGGGAAGAAGCTAAGGGGAGGAGGGGAAGTGGAGGGCAGGAGGGAGGAAGGAGTGTATTTTAGGAGTGGGGAACACAAAGAAACAAGCAATGGAATGAAATCTACGGTGTGAAAACACATAGGAGAATTTGGCAGCATTAGAGTACATAAAGTGAAATAATGCCTGGAAAGGTACATGTATGTATTTAAATCCAACAGAAGGCATAAAATGCAAAGGTTATTTAAATAATGATAATTAGCATAGTACTTTATAAATATTATAAATATAAATTTTATCCACACAACAACCCTGGAAGAAGGTTATTACTCCCATTTTACTGATGAGAACACTGAGGCTGGGAGCAAGTGACTTGGCCAGGGTCACACAACTAGTAAGTGTCTGCAGCTAGATCTGAACTCAGGTCTTCCTGCCTCCAAGCCTGAGCTTTATGCACTACAACACCTAGCCTCTAACATGATATAGCTATCTATCTCTCTATCTCATCACCTCTCACCAGGACTAGTACAGTAGCGTTCACATAGCTCTGCGTGTAGTCCCTATTCTCCCCCATCCATCCTCCACACACCTGCCAGACTTTCCCTATCAAAAAAAAATCTTAAGTGGCAGCTAGGTGGCCAAGTGGATAGAGCACTGGCATAGGAGTGTCCAAATCCAGCCTCAGGCACTTCCTAGATGTGTGACCATGGGCAAGTCACTTAACTCCATTGCCTCCCCCCACAAAAACTCTGAAGTGTCTCTCCATTGCCTCTAGGACAAAAATACAGACTCCTGTGTTTAGCTGTTTAATGCTCTCACTAGCTCCAGCTTACCTGGAGAAGTACTCTATGTTACTATATATACTACCTTTATGATAGTATGAATATATGCCTATCTATATAGAGATAAATATTTCAAAGGGCAGCCAGGTAGTACAGTGGATAAAGTACCAGGCCAAGAGTCAGGAAGACCTTGATTCAAATTTGGCCTCAGACACTTACTAGCTGTGTGCCCCTGGACAAGTCACTTAACCCTGTTGGCCTCAGTTTCCTCTTCTATAAAATGGGATGGAGAAGGAAAAGGCAAACCACTCGAGCATCTCTGCCAAGAAAACCCAAAATGGGGTCAGAAGGAGTTGGACATGACAGAAACAATTGGACAACAATATATTTCAAACACTTAATTTTTATTTTAAACACATTGGAAGCCTGGTAGGTCACACATTTCCTCCTATATTTGTGCAAAGTCATAGGGGTAGAGCAATATATATAATATTAGACTTTTTTACTACGTTGATTCGTTTTTCAGAATTGTCTTACTCTTCATTATCAGAGACGTAGCCATGTAACAATCCCCTGGCTACATTCGGATGGACAGGGAAAGACATAATTGACATGAGAATTATCCTTGTGCCAGCTGTCTGTGTAGTCAGACCATTGTCTCTTAAGAACTAAAAGCAGAATGTATAATAAACAAGAAGAAAGCATAGTAATAGGGGGAAAGATATAACATACAATTAAGAAGATTTAACTGAGAATTATTTTAATAAACTATTGAAAGTCAAAAATAGGAAATGGACAACAGAAATTATATCAGCCCTGATTATAATAATTTTCATCTGGAAGTTAAAATAATGTAGATTAATTGCTGCAACAATGAGACTAGAAAGTGCCTTAGGCAACAAACACTGGACTTGCCAGATGGTGAGAGATGGTAACCAAAGAGAACACTGGGTGAGAAGATAAACTCATCTGCAAAATGTTACAAGGAAGGATGATGGACAATTATGAGCAGTATTGTCTCATAAAGTAGAGACAAGTAGTAAAAATTAAAACCAATTTAAAGAAAGATTGGCAAGATATTTTACTAAGTAAAGTCATCCGAAGGCATTCAGGGGTGAAAATGGAAAGAAGAAAAAAGTAAAGAAAAAAAAAGGAGAAGGTCTTAAAAAAATCCCCCCAAATTGCTTTCTCTAGTAAGCACAGGGGAACCATCACATTGGATCCTAATTTTATAGTCTCTGAGGTGCTTACAAAGGGGATTGTTTGTTTTTCGTTTTAGAAGAGGACCAGTTTCATTATGGGTAATGTCTTGACTTGGGAATGAATTGGATTTAAGTGAGGCTGAATTGCAGAAAGTCGTCAGCCTCACTCTGTCTTCTGGAGTCATCAAAGTCCAGTGGTAAGATAAAAGTCAGGATGACTGTTGATGGCCCATGATGCAGTGGATGACCTTGGCATCTTTGATGTCTGACCAAACAATACCTGCTTCAGCTGCCTTCATGGCCATTGGGACAAACTGTTATCCACCCAATCTGCTAGGGAATCTTCACATGTTTGGATTAGACACCCCACAACTCACAGATGGATTTGAGACCTGTTTATTACCCTTAGCTTGATTTAGCCTGTCTGCCAAGACAGGGTGTGGCCATTGTGCATGCTACAGCTCCTTGGAGCCAAAGGTGAGAATTGAGTGCCAGGTAGACACCAAAAGTGGACTGAGGGGCAGCTACGTGGCGCAATGAATAGAGCACCAGCCCTGGAGTCAGAAGGACCTGAGTTTAAATCCCACCTCAGACACTTGACACACTTACTAGCTGTGTTACCTTGGGCAAGTCACTTAACCCCAATTGCACTGCCTTTTCCCCTCCAAAAAAGAAAAAGAGGGAAAAGTGGATTGAGTAGCCCTCACATGAAAGATACTAGTTCTCCTTGAACATTCCAAACACTCCTTACAAACTAGGTACAACAGGCCTTAAAGAAAACAAAGCTAGATGATAGGTTTGTCACAGAGCAGGAATGTTAGGTGGATGACCGGAGTGCTCCACTGGTACCCTTATGACATTAGGAGAAAGAAAAGAAAGCTTTCCAGGGATTGTGGAAAAAAATTTCACAGAATGGGCTGGCATGGATGAGTTTTGATATACATCATTGGAAGAAACTCAAATTAATCAGATCAGATCTAATTTGGTATTAGTAATAGAAATAAATAGAAAAAAAACTTTGAAAAACTTAAGAATGCTGATCAATGAAATGCTCAACCATGACCAGACTCCAAAGCTAAACCATACAGTAGCAAACAAGGATTTTTCAAGCATTGATTCTATGCACGGGGCTGTGCTAAGTGCTAGGGACAAAAAGAAATGCAAAATAAAACAGCAAACATGGGTACTTCTTTAGCTTGACTAGGCTCATATTGACTAGGCTCTCTCCCTAGCCTCAAATTCCCCCAGCCTCACAGCATTCTCTCTGCCCCTTTTCCCTTGCCAATACTCTGCCAATAATCAATAATCAACCATTCAAGATCAAGCCTCAAACAAATGTTTATCTCCCCTTGGTACAATAACAAGCTGCACCTATGAATCCTTCACTAGACTATCTATAAGTAACTCCCTAGCCCATTATATACATCCTGAATCCCTCATTAGCTCTCCTTCAGGGACCATTATGTCCCAATCCTTCTCCTTCACTTCTGTCTGACATCCCTCTGCTCCCTCCCTGATATCCCTTCAGTACAACTCACATTCAGGCAGTCAGTGCAAAACTGCTTTACTGCACCATGTAATGTTAATGGGATTTAAGATCTTCCCTGCCCATTAAGGGAAGCTTGCTTAAGGGAGGCTTGCTTGTAAGAAAGCTTTCACACCTTTTGCTAATTTCTAATTAGTCACCGAGTCATAAAGGTTGTGATGTCTTTGGGTTCTGAGAAGTGTATATATACTCTTGAGTTGGTGTTTTGCTTTGGTGACTCACTTATGAGAAGGCTCTTGTGATTCCCTGGTCAAGATTCTGAGTGGCCGAATGTTCAGAGCTCCCTGACTGCTCAGATGTAAAGGCTTTCTTGATCCAGGGATATATGTAAAGTATAAAGCAATATTGCTTTGATTTAGGCAGTCTGAGCCCTCTCTGTTGGTCTTTATTTCTCTGCTTGTATTTTCTCTGAAGTTCAGAGTGCTGACTTTTCCCCTGAACTAGAGAATGTAATTAAAAAAGATTGTTGACCCCTTAAACAGCTATCTTTCCTACTAAGGCAGACCTAATAACCTGAGTTAGCAGCCATTCTTGGGTATGCCAGTGTGGTTGCTGCTACACATCATGACAACCCCTTTGGCTTGTTCAAACTCTATGCCTGATACAGATGCTATCCTGGGCATGGCTTAAGTTCTGATTTGAATCTGCCCTCGGTCCCCTCCCCAAGTCCTTAAGACTAATCATAAAAATAATAGGATCATAGGAAGGTACCTATACCTTACTGTTATAGCTAGCATTTACATACTGTTCACTCTGCCCCAGACACTATGCTAAGCGCTTTGCGATTATTACATCATTTGATCCTCACAACAACCCTGGGAGATAGGTGCTGTTATGATCCCCATCTTACAGTCGAGAAAACTGAAGCAAATAGAGGCAAAGTGACTTCCCCAAAGTCGTTCAAGTAGTAAGGGGCACAGCTGGGACTAGAACCAAGGTTCTCCGAGTTCAAATCCCAGTGCTCTGCCCTTGAATAGTATAGCTGTAAGGGGGCCCTGAGGTCATCTAATGCAAAGATTTCATTTTAGGATCAACCACTTAAAGTAGGAAACGGCCTTTGAGCTCATCCAGTTTGACCCTCTCATTTTAAAGATTTGCAAACTGAGGCCCAGAAATGTTCAAAGGAAACAGACACCTAGACAGAAGGGATTTGCCTTAAATCACAAAATTATTTCATTTTCATGTTGTTCACACTGCCCGTTTTCTCCCCTAGTCTAAGCCATAGTTTCTCCCTTGGTCTCCTGGGTCACAGAGGAGAGAAAGTAAAGTCCCTCTAGGCACATGTTCCTACCCCCAGGTTTCAGTCTGAATCCCTCTGTAAAGCCAATAAAAAACCAGCAAATAAAAGAGGCTCTCTGATCATAAACATTTGTTTGGATGGCTGGCTGGGTCCTCTCCTTCCAGCCTCTTCAATCTCCTCAAATCGCTGATCCCTGCTTGTAATCCCAATCAGTTCATAAGAAGAGAAATGATTATATCTCTATCATATTAATAACCAACTACTGAATTAGGACTAAGGGTTTTTCCCCTTTCTATTTCCTCATTCAGAAATAAGCCCCTGTAGTTTATTCAGTCAGCCCTTGAAGTGCAGGACAGATAATGAGATGAAATCTTAGGGAAGACTTACCCAATTGGGAAAGTTTAGATCTGATCAAAAGGTGAAGAGATTTTGGTCCAGGTGAATTCTGGTCCATAACGTTTAAGTCAGACAGGTCTGAGTAGAAGTACATCCTTCCTTTTGTCTAATTTACCTTATCCTAGGTAATCTAGGCAGAGAGAAGTCTCTTTGTGATCAGTCGTGTCCTCTAGCCCCACCTCTCATTATAATATTCATTCTCTCATTAATTGGGGGGAGGTTTCTTTTTCTCCTTCCTCTCCCCTCCCCAAGTCAGCATGCAATCTGATACATGTGCAATGTACAATCACGTTAAATATATTTCTACATTACTCATATTGGGAAAGAAGAATCAAAGCAAAAGGGGGAAAAAAATCTCTCATTATTAACCAATCAGAGTTGATATCAGATTCTCCGGAACACCCACTCTTCCAAAGACATATAAGCTTGAGAGGTCTGTTGTATTTCAACAAGTGATTATTCTTTTATTAATTATTCACTAGTGATAACTAATACAATGATTAATTATCCAGAAACGATGTTTCTGGAACTTTTTATTCATCATTAATACTTTACTGAGAAGAGTGAGGCCATCAAGATCTCCTCTCTCATTCCCGATCCTGCACCTCAAATCCTTGAAGTAATAGCTTCCCCCACCACCTTCTTCCTTTGCTTCAATTTTATACTAACCAAGGTCCACTTTTCTACCTTTGCCCTAGATCCCGCAGCATTCCATTTCCTCCTTCTTCAGAAGCACTGACCTTTTGATCATCCCCTCCGTATTTAACTCTCCCTTGGCTCCCTCCCTACTGCCTATAAATAAGCCCAGATTTCTCACATTCTTAATTTTTAGTCTTTCACTTGACTCTGCCACTCCTTCAATCTACAAGTCTTCAGTCTCTCCTTTCCATCACTGCCAGACACCTAGAAAAAAAAATGTCTATACTCATAGCCTCCACTTCCTCAAATAAAAGTCCTCTCTACAAAATTACCCAGTTTCCTTACTGCTAAATCCGTGGCTTCTTCTTAGACCTCATTCTTGAGGCATCTGCTGCCACAGTGGATAGAGCATTTGATCTGCAGTCAGGAAAACCTGAGTTCAAACATCCTCAGATACTTACTAGCTGTGTGACCATGAACAAGTCACTTACCCTCTATCTGCCTCATTTTCTCACCTGTAAAATGGAGATAATAATACCTAGCTCTCAAGGATCACATTAGATAATATATTTTTTTAAGGTTCTTAGCACAGTGCCTGGCACATAATTAGTTCTATATAAATGTTTATTCTTTTCCCCTCCCTCCCTCTGGCTTTGGACGCCATTGACTACAATCTCCTCCTCTGAGATATTCTTTTCTCAGTTCTCCTAACCATGTGACTGTTACTTCTCAGGCTCCCTTGCTAAGTCATCATGCATTTCCTTTCTGTGGAGTTCTGCCTAGTTATTCTGTTTCCAGGTCTTCATCTGATCCCATTATCATCTCTATGCAGAAGACTAACAAATTTATGTCCAGCCAGATTTTTCTCCTGAGCCAGGCAATCCCTCACCTTTGTTTGGGATGAAAAATAACCCTCATCCTTAATTTAGTGAAAAAATAAACACAGCAATCTCTTAGGATAAGAAGAGGAGTCTATTCTCTTCTGCGGGAGAAGAGGGCGGTCTTCCTCATGACTCATCATGGAGAAGAGGCGTGTTACAAAAGACAGCACAAGAATTTATACCCTAATTCCATCAAGCCCCCTTCCCCACTGTCTCCTCTCTCGTTGGTTGAGAGGCAGACTTCACCAAATTCTTCCCCAAATGGACAGCAAGAAAAGGAGGGGGAGGGTCCCAAAGCAAGGGAGGGAGAGTGAGCCTGGGCTGTCCCTGACTCCCCCCGGCCGGGAGGAGGGACCCATCGAGGGGGGAAAAAGCAGACAAAGGAAAATGAAAGTGACTGACAGCAGCCATGGAGGGGGAAAAGGGAAGTGAACAATCTCGAACTGCTTGAGAAGTTTTCACTCATTCCATACACCTTCAGCATCTCCATCAGAACATCCCGTTTTGTTGTTGTTGTTGTTCAGTTGTTTACTGTCATGTCTGACTCTTCATGAGCCTCATTTGGGGTTTTCTTGGCAGAGTGATTTGCCATTTCCTTCTCCAGCCCATTTTACAGATGAGGAAACTGAGGCAAACAGGGTTAAGTGACTTTCCCAGGGTCACACAGCTAGTAAGTGTCTGAGTCAGATTTGAACTCAGGAAGATGAGTCCTTCTGACTCCAAACCCAGCACTCTATCCACTGTACCACCTAGCCACCAATAATATCCTATGGGCATTTCTAATTCGTGTCCCAAATCTACCCATTTCTATAATTTCTCTATTTCTGTGGAAGCTCCATCATCTTTCCAAGCACCCAAGCCCAGGACCTTGGAATCATCCTCAATTCTTCATTGTTCCTTATGCCCCATATGCACAGAGTTACCAAGTCCTATTGACTAACATCCAGCTGTCTCCCTGGCTCCTCTCACACAGCCATCACTATCCTATTTCACTTGGAATACTACCATAGCCTGTAATTTGTCTCCTTTCTTCCCGTCTAATTTCTCTAATCCATGCTCTAGACTGCTAATATGCCCAGGGGTGTGCTGGTAAATGTTTAACAACCATCTCTTACACACGTATCCAGGACATACTTTTAATCTGCAATATTAACACTTTCTTAAGTCAATTAACAAAACAAAAAATCAAGGCCTGATTTATAGCCTTTGCTGAAGTGTAAATGCTCAGGCTGAACATTCCACACTTGACTGGCTCTCCAACCAGTTTGAGTTGTCTTCAACACACAGCCCTGCCTAAACCACCTGTCTTAATAGGCCACTCCTTTGCTCAGGGAACTACAGTGGCTCTGTACTCCCTTGTACATAAAATACAAATCCCTCCATTTGACATCACAGTCTGTATCCAACCCATCTTCCATTTTACTCTCCTTCATTTGCTCGAGGTAAGAAAGTCTTAAGGATCTTCCCCTCCCAGACTGATTCTTCTGTGAAGGCAAACTAGACTATCTTTCCCTCCAATTCTTACCTAGCCTTCAACTACTGAATGAGTGTTGCCTCAGACAAACCAAGACCTGGGAAAGACCTTAGCTCAAAAATGCCAAGGTATCCCTCTGTATCTGGGGCCATCAACAGTTGTTCAGACCTATGTCTTGCCACTGGACTCTGGCGGAAAGAGTGAGGCTGATGATGACTTGGCACAGTTCTGCCTCACTTAAAACCAATTCACTCGCAAGTCAAGACATCACACCCTCCTGATGTTATTGGTCCTCTTAAAGAAGAAAGGAATGAGAAGGATCAGCAACTATCTGCTCCAGGTTCCAACCAAACTGGCTGTCCCAGAATGCCTAGCTTCTGTCAAAGCACAGCACAAGCCTCCAACCACAGGCCTTCCCTCAAATCCCCAGCTGTTAATGAGCTAAACAACCTTATCCACAAAACCACTTTGCATTTACTTTGTATATTGTCTATAAATACTTATCTGTGTACCTGCCATTCAGTAAACTCCTAGAGGTCTGGAACTCTTTTTAGTTTTTGAATCCCCAGTGCTTTGCACAAAACAGAGATCAATAAATGCTTGTAGAATTAAATTCTAATTCTCTAAACCAGTGACTTTCTAGCCTTTACATCTTTTTGATCTTCTCCCCCAAAACACCTCCCTCTGGAGTCCTCATCAGTGCCCTAGAGCTTTTTCTTTGCCAGCTAGTTTTTAGTACTTAGAATGCAAAACAATTAGCACTCTCAAACTCCACATTTACATTTTAATTATTCCTGGCTCATTGGAGAGTAGGAAATTCTAAGGAAACAGTTTTTTTTTAAAGAAGAATACAATACAATCTAATTGCATTAGTAAGAAGAATACAATACAATCTAATCCAACAAGTATTTCTTAAAAGCCTACTGTATACAAGGGATGTCTTTTGGGGCTTTAAATTGGTAAGCCTTTAGAAATTTTCTGTCTCTATTGAGCTGCAGCCACTGACAATGGAAATTGACTATGATAAAGGAGAATTTTCCCCCTTCCCCCACCATCAGCCATCATCATCATCATCATCATAGCTAACATTAATATAGTAACTACTGAGTCATTTATAAAGCTTTTTATAATATTATCATATTTGATCCTCACAACAATGTTAGAAGGTAGATACTATGACTATTGCATTTTTATAAATGATGAAACTAAGGCAGAGTTTTAGTGACTCCCCCAGAGTCATACAACTAGTAGGTGTCAGAGGCTGGATTTGAACTCAGGAAGAAGAGTCTTCTGTCCACTTTTTTCCAAAGCTCTATCTACTGAACGACTTAGCTGTGATATAGCATTGAAAAGAAATACTGGACAAGTAGCAGACACTGGTAGGGAACAGAAACTATACATTCTAGATAGTCACTGTAAGCAGGGGGTCTAGCAATAAGGAGTCAAGAGCAAGAGAGAAGTAGACCTTGTGAGCCTACCTAAGGAGTGTTGTGTGAGGTGTATAAAGCTGGGAAGAGTTCTATAAAGAAAGAAAGGACATCCAGGTCCTGAAGCACTAAGAGTTGTGAATGGTCTTTACCATATTTATTTCCTATTGCAGCAGGTTTGTGCTCACTATTCCTATGGATGCTGTTTTTGTGAGAAAGTGTACCATAAGTTTGTGGGAGAAATTTTTGTATACCACCTGAGAAAATGCTTTTATTCAGAGCTAACTGTATCTGATGGCTAACTGTCAATGAGAAGTACACTGGTGGGGGCTTGTGAGCTACAATATTTGAAACAAAGACACATAGTTAACAGAACTTGAGAAAGCTGGCGCCTGTTGAGGAGCCAAACTAACAAGGCAAGTCAGAAAATTAGCACACACACACACCCCCCCCACATGGTTTTCTTCCTTTCCAAAGTGGACACAGGTGTTATTTCTGGGAAAAAAGTAAAGATTCAGAAATACAAATGGATTTCAGATTTCCAAAACACCCTAGACTGCCAAACAGGTTTTTTGAGTTATTTATATTCAAGATGCAAAGTGGATTGGAAGCAGGTCCTGTTGACAGTTACCCTCTCAATGCCTATAGGCACCAAAACTACCATAAGCAGAACAGTAGCTGATCTGATCCGGTAAAGGGAATTTCCTCATGGGGAATTCCCTAAACTAATAAAAAACATATACAGACCAAAAATTTTAAAAAAAGGTTATAGTTAGAAAAGCCCTTTGTAAAAGAAGCCCCATGTAAGGAGTTATCACTTCCCTTCAGTCTCCCCCCTTTGAAGCAGTTTCTAGTTTTGTCTGCAATGTTGCAATCAAGGCACTCCCAGAAACAAAAGATCATGTCAAGTTGCTAATAATCTGTTTTTATTTCGTTTAGTGCATAATGACATCTGCGAGTGTGTGGTTTTCCTGGGCACACAGCACTTAGAACTTCATGGTCTCTATGAGGAAGAAGGTGAAATTTTTTTTGAGCAAGAATGGATTATACAGGTGGAAATCACAGAACGGCTAACCTACTATTACTATCTGGCAAAAGTCTAGAACAGGTTCTATGCAACACACTGGTGAGGATTTAGAAAAGCCTCACTTGGAACCTCCTGGGGTCTTCCACATAACCAAATTTCCTTTTTTTGATAGTATTGTTACGTTGCTCCGGATGATTATGGCTGTCACTGAGGACATTGTTACTATTACTATTTTGCCCGTTATTACATTTGATCTGGCACCAACCTTATCTCCAGTTATCTTGCCTACTCTTCTGATCCCCTCCCCACCCCAAATTGTTAGGACTCTCTCATCTCAAATTGTTTTGGATTTTTTTGTCTTTAATGCACTTTGCATTGCACTACCTCCAACTCCCTCTTTTAAATTTGAGGTAAACTAAGGCTTAGAGAAGTTAAGTGACTAGCCCAAGGTCACACAGATTATAAATGGAAATCAAGAACTCAAACCCACCTTCTCCATCTCTCCAAATCTATTGTTCTTCCCATGGCAAGACAATAATCTCCAATTTATTTGAATTCAATTCAACACATGTGTATCAATCTCCTTTAGTGTTCTAGGTATTATGCTAGCCTCTAGGAGCACCAGCTCTGAATTCAGGAAGGATTTAGTTCAGATACTTAGTAGCTAAGTGACCCTGGGCAAGTCACTTAACCTCTAGATGGCTTCCTCATCTGTAAAATGGGAGTAATAATAGCACTGCGCTGACCAGGGTTGTTGTGAGGATAAAATGAGATAACATTTGTAAAGCGCTTTGCAAACTTTAAAGCACTATATAAATGCTGATTATTATAATTATTATAAATTATTATTACCACCATCACCAAAAATCAAAACATTCCCTGCCCTTATGGACCTTACATTCTATTGGAGAGGTTTCCTCTGTCCAGCCCCCTAATATGTGGATTGGTAGAATCAAGAGTCAAAAACATGGAATTTAGCAGGGATGAAAGAAAGAAAGAAAGAAAGAAACAAACAAACAAACGAAGAAAGAAATAAAGAAACGAAGGAAGGAAGGAAGGAGGGAAGGAAGGAAGAAAGGAAAGAATGAAGAAAGGAAGGAAAGAAAGAAAGAAGTAGAGAGAAAGGGGGAAAGGAGGAAGAAAGGAAGGATGGATGGAAGGAAGGAGAGAAAGAAAGAAAAAGAAAGAGGAAGAGAAGAAGTTTCCAAACAGGAGATCTTGGCTCAAAAGCAGTTCACATGAAAAAGACTTGGGGGCTTCATTTGACCTAAAATTCAGTGTCAGGCAAAATGTGGGGAAAGTGACTACCTAAAAAGCTACTGCATTCAGCCTGTATTAATGATAATATTATATGGCAGCTAACATGGCTATGGCACTGAGCATGTGCCAGTTACTGTGTAAGTACTCATGTGAGTATTTTACAGATGAGGAAATTGAGGCAAACAGAACAGTTAAGTGATTACTTGGCCAGGGTCACAACCTTAGTAAAGCTTCTGAGGCCAGATCTGAATTCAGGCCTTCCTGACTCAAGGCCAGTGTTCCATTCACGGCCACCTAGCTATCCAGTGTCCAGATTAAAAGTGGAAATGATCTCATTTTACCCTAATCTGGCCAGATCACACTGGAAGTATTGTGTTCTGCTCTGTGTACTACACTTTAACCAGGACCAAGGCTGACATATTAGAAACCGACCAGAGGAAGCCAACCAGTATGGTGATAGCTCTTGAAACCATTCTTGATGAAAGATAATTGAATGATGTGGGGGTTATTTAGACTGGAGAAAAGATTTGGGGAGGCAGGGAAGGAAGCAGGAGAGACATACAGTAACTGTCTCACATATCTGAAGGGCTAACAAGGGACTAGATATGCTCTGGGTGGCTCCAGAAGGCAGAACTAGGACTAATTAATGAGGGGAAACTACTGGGAGGCCTACTCTGCTTCAACATAAGAAAGAATTTCCCAATAAAGCTGTAGAAAGGGACTTATGGGGGCAGGGCCAAGATGGTAGAGAAAAACCAGGAAGTCCGAGCTCTCTCCAGTTTCCCTAGGAAAAAATGTTAAATCAGGCCTCTAAAAGAATTCTGGAGCAATAGAACCCACAAAAAGATGGAGTGAAACAATCTTCCAGCCCAAAATAACTTAGAAGGACTTCAGGAAAGGTCTGTTTTATTTGGGTAAAAGGGAAGCAGAGCCCAGTGCTGGCAGTGTCCAAGCAGGCCAGCAGGAGGCCCTTAGCCACAGCACAGATCAGCAATGGAGGCCCTGTGGTTCTGGCTCAACAGGCCAGTGGCACAAGTCAGCTGTGAGACCTCCAGCCTCAGCTCAGTAGGCAAACTGCCAGCCTCAGAACCTAGGACACAATAAGCCAGCTGGGCTCACCCTAGCACAGTGGGCAAGTCGCCAGACCCAGAGGCACCAGCACAGAAAACCAGTGACCAGGCCCCTGGTTCCCAGTGCAAGAAATTTGGGACAGGGCCCTCTGTAGCCCAGGAGCAGAGCTCAACTATTAAAAATAAGCAAAAACAAAAAAGAGCCCTGACCATAAAAAGCCACAATGGTGATCAAAATACAAACTCAGAAAAGGACAACTATGTCATAATGCCTACCTGTGAAGCCTCAAAGGGGAATATGAATTGATCTTGAACTGAAAAAGTCCTCTTGGAAGAGCTCATAAAGGATTTTTAAAATCAAGTAAGAGAGGTAGAAGAAAAATTGGAAGAAGAAGTGAAAATTAGGTAAGAGAGCATCAACAGCTTGGAAAGGAAGCACAAAAATCGACTGAATAAAACAACTCCTTTAAAAGAAGAATTGGCCAAATGGAAAAGGAGGTATAAAAGCTCAGTGAAGAGAATGACTCCTTAAAAAAGTACAATTAGGCAAGGGGAAGGTAACAACTTTAGGAGACAACAAGAATCAGTCAAAGAAAACCTAAAGAATGAAAAAACAGGCGTGGCTAAGTGGTACAGTGAATAGAACACTGACCCTGGAGTCAGAAGGACTTGAGTTCAAATCCAGCCTCAGACACTTGACACGTTTACCAGCCATGTGACCTTGGGCAAGTCACTTAACCCTAATTGCCCTGCCTTCCCCCCTGAAAAACCAAAAAAAAAAAAGGAATGAAAAAATAGAAAAAAAAAGAGTAAAATGCCTCACTGGAAAAACAACTGATCTGAAAAATAGATCCAAGAGAGATAATTTAAGAATTACTGGACTATTTGAAAGCTGTGACCAAAAAAGAAATTATCAAGGAAAACTGCCCCAATATCCTAGAACTATAGGATAAAATAGTCATTGGAAGAATCCACTAACCACCTTCTGAAAGAGATCCCAAAAATGAAAACTCCAAGGGATAGTATGGCCGAATTCCAGAACTATCAAGGTGAAAATACTGCAAGCAGCCAGAAATAAACAATTCAAATATCAAGAAGTCACAGTCAGGATTATATAGGATTTAGCAGCTTCTGCATTAAAGGATCAGAGGACCTGGAATATGATATTCTCGAAGGCAAAGGAGCTTGGATTATAACCAAGAATCAGTTATTTCATAATATTTCAGGAGGAAAGATGGCTATTCAAGGAAATAGTGGACTTTCAAACTTGCCTGATGAAAAGACCAGAGTGGATAGAAAATCGATCTCCAAATACAAGACTCAAGAAAAGTATAAAAAAAATCAACAAAACAATATTCAGTAAGGTTAAACTGTTTACATCCCTACATAGAAAGGAGAAACTTGTAATGCTTAAAAACTGTATCTCTATTATGGTAGTTAGAAGAAGTATAGAGGGTGTGGGCATAGCTGATTTTGATGTGATGATAAAAATTAAAAATTAGGGGGTGAAAAAAGGATTGTACTGGGAGAAGTGAAAAGGGAGAAGCAGAATGGGATAAATTATATCACATAAAGAGGCATGAAAGACCTATTACAGTAGAGGGGAGAAAGCAAGCAGGTGAGCATTGTTTGAACTTTGCTTTAATTGGATTTGGCTCAAAGAAGGAATAATATATACATTCAGTTGGATAATGAAATCTATCTTACCCTATAGGAAAGTAGAAGGGGAAGAGGAAAAGAAAAGGGGGTGGGGGTAACAGAAGGGAGGGCAGTTTGATGGAGTCAGTGGTCAGAAGAAAAACACTGGTGAGGAGGGACAGAATGAAAGAGGAAAGAAAGAAAAGTATAAACAGAGGGAAAATAGGATGGAGGGAAATGCACAGTTAGTAATCGTAACTGTGAATGTGAATGGCATGAATTCTATAAAATGAAAGTGGACAGAAGAGTGAATTAAAAAACAGAATCCTACAATATGGTGTTTACAAGAAACACATTTGAAGTACACACACACACACACACACACACACACACACACACAGCTGGAGCAGAATATATTATGCCTCAGGGGCATAATTTTTTAAAAAGCAGGGGTAGCAATCCTGATATCAGACAAAGCAAAAACAAAAATAGATCTAATTAAAAGAGATAAGAAAGGAAACTCTATCTTGCTAAAAAGTACTGTAGACAATCAAGTGATATGAATACTAAACATATATGTACCAATATAGCATCCAAATTCTTAGAGAATTAAAGTGATTTTAGGAAGAAATAAACAGTACGGAACCTTAACCTCTCCCTCTCACAACTCAAAAAATCTAACCACAAAGTAAATAAGAAAGAAGTTAATGAGGTGAACAGAATTTTAGAAAAGTTAGATATGATAGACCTCTGAAGAAAACTGAATGGGGATATAAAGGAATATACATTTTTCTCAGTGGTATATGACACTCAGAGAAAAATTGACCACGTATTAGGGCATAAAAACCTCACAATCAAATGCAGAAAGGCAGAAACATTAAATGCATCCTTTTTAGATCATGATGCAATAAAATTTACAAGTAATTAAAGGCCATGGAAAGACAGATTAACAGTTAATTGGAAACTAAATAATCTAATCCTGAAGAATGAATGGGTCAAACAACAAATCACAGAAATGATCAGTAATTTCATCAAAGAGAATGACAATGAGACAACATACCAAAATTTATGGGATGTAACGAAAGCAATAGTTAGGGGAAATTTTGTATTTTTAAGTGTTTACATCAATAAAATAGAGAAAGAGCAGATCAATGATCTGCGATCTAAAATGCTAAAAGAAAATATTAAAAATATCCAATCAAACAGCAAATCACAGATTTTGAAAATCAAAGGATAGATTAATAAAACTGAAAGTAAGAAAACTATTGAACTAGTAAATAAAACTAAGAGCAGGTTTTATGGGGAAAAAATAGAAAAACCTTTGGTCTATCTGATTATAAAAGGAAGAAAACCAAATTACCAGTATCATAAATGAAAAGGGTGAATTCACCACCGAAGAAGAGCAAATTAAAGTAACAATTAGGAACTATTTTGCCCAACTGTATGGCAATAAGTCTGTCAATCAAAGTGAAATGGATGAATATTTACAAAAATAAATGCCCAGATTAACAGAAGAGGAAATAAAATACCTGAATGGCCCCATTTTAGAAAAACAAATTGAACAAATCACCAATGAACTCCCTAAGGAAAATTCTCCAGGGTCAGATGGATTTACAAGTGAATTCTACCAAACATCTAAAGGATAATTAATTCTGGGAGCAGCTAGATGGAGCAGTGAATAGAGCTGGAGTCAGGAGGACCTGAGTGCAAACCCAGCCTTAGACACTTGACACTTAGTAACTGTGTGACCTTGGGCAAGTCACTTGACCTGAAATTGCCTTGCCTTCCTCCCTCTAAAAAACAAAACAGAACAAAACAAAAGAATAATTAATTCCAATAGTACAAAAAGTATTTGGAAAAATAGGCAAAGAAGGAATCCTACCAAATTTCTTTAATGGCACAAATATGATGCTGATAACCTAAATCAGGAAGAGCCAATACAAAGAAAATTACAGACCAATTTCCCTAATAAACATTGATGCAAAGATTTAAAATAAATATCAGCAAAGAGATTACAGCAATTTTTCACCAGGATCATACACTATGATCAGGTGGAATTTATGCCAGGAATGCAGAGCTGGTTCAATGTTAGGAAAACTATCAGCACAATAGACCATATCAATAACAAAACCATGGAAATCATATGATTATCTCAGTAGATAAAGAAGCTCTTGACAAAATATAGCAGCCATTCCTATTAAAAACACTAAAGAACACAGGAATAAATGGACTTTTCCTTAAAATGATAAGTAGTATCTATTTAAAACCATCAGAAAGCATTATCTGTAATGCAGAGAATCTAGAAGCCTTCTCAATAAGATCAAGGGTGAAACAAGGATATCCATTATCACTATTTTTCAATATTGTCCTAGAAAAGTTAGCTTAACTATAAGAGAAGGAAAAATTGAAAGGATTAGAATAGGCAATAAGGAAACAAAACTATCATTCTTTGCAAATGATATGATGGTATACTTAGAGAATCCTAGAGATTCAACTAAAAACTACTTGAAATAATGAACGTTAGCAAAGTTGCAAGATATAAAATAAACTCACACAAATCATCAGCCTTTCTATATATTTCCAGCAAAGCCCAGTGGCAAGAAATAGAAAGAGAACTTCCAGTTAAAATAACAGCAGACAATATAAAGTATTTGGGAGTCTACTTGCCAAGATAAACCCCAGAACGATATGAACACAATTACAAAACACTTTTCACATAAAGAAGTCAGATCTAAGTAACCGGAAAACTATCAATTGCTCATGAGTAGGCTGAGCTAACATAATAAAAATAACAATTTTACCTAAATTAATTTCCTTATTCAGTGCCATACCAAACATATTAGTCTATAAGCTAGAAAAAATAATAAATTTATCTGGAAGAACAGAAGATCAAGGATAGCAAGGGAATTAATGAAAAAAATTTAAAGGAAGGTGGCCTGGTCATGCCAGATCTAAAATTTTAGTATAAAATAGCAATCAGCAAAACTATTTGGTACTAATTAAGAAATAGAGTGGTGGATCAATGCAATAAATTAGGTACACGAGGCACAGTAGTAAATGACTATGGTATTCTATTATTTGATAAACTCAAAGCCTTCAGCTTCTGGGATAAGAACTCACTATTTGACAAAAACTGCTGGGAAAACTAGAAAATAGTATGGCAGAAGGTAGGCACAGACCAACATCTCACACTGTATAAGATAAGCTAAGATCAAAATAGGTATATGATTTAGATATAAAGAGTGATACCATAAACAAATTAAGAGAGCAAGGAATAGTTTATCTGCTGGATCTATGGAGAGAGGAAAAATTTATGATCAAACAAGAGACAGAGAAAATTATACAATGCAAAATGGATAAATTTGATTACATTAAATTTAAAAGATTTTGTGCAAACAAAACCAATGCAACCAAGATTAGAAGAAAAGCAGAAAGCTGGGAAACAATTTTTACAGCAAGTGTCTCTGATGAAGTCCTCATTTCTCAAATATATAGAGAACCAAGTCAAATCTATAAGAATATATAATTTCCCAATTTGTAAATGGTCAAAGAATATGAACAGGCAGTTTTTAGAGGAAGAAATTAAAGCTATCTATAGTTATAAGAAAAAAATGCTCTAAATCACTGTTGATTAGAGAAATGAAAATTAAGACAACTCTGAGGTAGCACCTCACACTTATCAGACTGGCTAATATGACAGAAAAGGAAAATGACAAATGTTGGAAAAGACGTGGGAAAACTGGGATACTAAGACATTGTTGGTGGAGTTGTAAAGTGATCTAAGCATTCTGAAGAACAATTTGTTTTATTTTTACTTTATCTTTTTTGGAGGGGGGAAGGTAGGGCAACTGGGGTTAAGTGACTTGCCCAAGGTCTCACAGCTAGTAAGTATTAAGGGTCTGAGGCTGGATTTGAACTCAGGTCCCCCTGACTCCAGGGCCAGTGCTCTATTCACTGCACCACCTAACTGCCGGCTCTGAAAAGCAATTTGTAACTATGCCCAAAGGGCAATCAAACTGTGCATACCTTTTGATCCAGCAATACCAATATCAGGTCTGTATCCTAAAGACAACATAAAAAAGGAAAAAAGACCTTCACATACAAAAATCTTTATAATAGCTCTTTTTGTGGTAACCAAGAATTAGAAATTAAGAGAATGCCCATCAATTGGGGAATAACTGAACAAGCAGTGGTAAATGAATGTGATGAAATACTATTGTGCTATAAGAAATGACAAACAGGTGACTTTCAGAAAAACCTAGAAAAACTTACACAAATTCACAGAGTAAAGTGAGTAGAACCAGGAGAACATTGTACACAGTAACAGTAACACTATGTGATGATCAGCTTCGATAGAGTTAGGTCTTCTCAGCGATACGATGATCTAGGACCATTCCAAAAGACTTATGACTGAAAACGCCATCCATATCTGGAGAAAAACCTATGAAGTCTGAATGCAGATCAAAGCACACTATTTTTACTTTTTTATGGCTTTTCCATCTTGCTCTGTTTCTTCTTTCACAACATGACTAATGTGGAAATGCGTTTACATGATTGCACATGTATAATTCATATTAGAATCTTTGCTGCTTTGCAGAGGGGGAATGGAAGAGATGGAGGGGGAATGGGAGGGAGAAAAACTCTGGAACTCAAAAATCTTATAAAAATGAATGTTGAAAACTGTCTTTACATGTAACTGGAGGGGAAAAAATACTATTTACCAAAAAATAAAGAAGTGATAAGAAAAAAAAGTTCCTTCTTTTTTTTTTAAATCAAATTGACCAGAGGTTTATCAATTTTATTGTTTTTTTTTTCATAAAACCAGCTCTTAGTTTTATTTATTAGTTCAATAGTTTTCTTGATTTCAATTTTATTATTCTCTCTTTTGGTTTTCAGTATTAAAAACGAAAAGTTTCTTCAGGCCACTGTGCTCATTACTTTGTTTTCATCTTCCTGTTTTGCTGCTGCCCTTCTGCCCTCTTCCACCTTCGCCCCAGAACCAACGGTCCAGTGCCCACTGTGGGGAGGTGTACTCCTCATTTTTAAGAGTTCACTATCTCTGGGTCTTCCCCAGTGCTCAAAAATACCCCACCTCTCTGCCATGCCATTGCTGGTTTTCCCTCCTGCCCTCACACACTGAGTAACCTCCTCTGAGTCATCAGGACGAGGGCTAGAGTTAGAAAAAGAACCATACCCAAGGGGGCCTTCTAGTAACAAATTAGAAAGGCACTGAGAAAGTTGGCCAAAAGTTGGTATGTCACATTTTATCACTTTAACTCTGTTAGAAGTTATATTTATTGCTGTCAATTCTTCTTGTTTCTTTGGTTTTCAATTTACAAGACTTGAGTTGTCTTGGCACAATCTGTGAATAATAGTTACTGTAGCTGAAGACTGGATTTCCAGCAGAGGCAGCCACTTAGATAATCAAGTCAAGGGGGCAATTATCAAAAGACTTGCCATTTAGACTTTGTGTCAAGTCAAGTCAACAAGTGTTTATCTAACACCTACTAAGTGCCAGGCATCGTGTTGAATACTGGGAGTACAAAGTAGGGGTACAAGAGTCCCAGCTCTCAGTCTAACAGGAAAAATACACAAACAACTACTTTTGCATGGTTTAGTGACTTACCCAGGGTCACACAGCTAGTAAATATCTGAGACTGGGTAAGAACTCAGGACTTCCTGACTCTAGGAACAAGATACAGACAGAACAAATTGGAGATAATCTCCTAGGGAAGCTGCCAAGGTTAATATCTACGTCCTGACAGAGCCCTGTTGTTTTTTAATTGACTGAAGCCAACCCAGGTGGTACAATGGACACAGTGCTCGACACAGGAAGATTTGAGTTCAAATCTAGATTCAGACACTGGGACGCTTAACCTCTGTTTGCCTCAGTTTCCTCAAATGTAAAAAGGACATAATAATTATAACACCTACCTCAAAGGTTGTGAGGATCAAATGAAATATTTGTAAAAAAAAAATTGAGGGATATTATTTCCCCCTCCTTTTTAAATTATATCCCCAGTGCCTTGAACATAGTAGGAACTCAAGAAAACAATAAATCTAAAATGTCTCTTAGAAATCCTCAAGTCTAAACCTATTTTACAGATGAGGAAAGAGGCCTAGAAAGCTTTAAAAACTGACCCAAGGTCACCTATATAGTAAACAGAGGCCACATCTGAACACAGGTCCCCTGAGTCCATTATACCACACTACCCCTCAATAAAAACTTACTGTATTAAATTATATCCCTCCACTTCCAGGTACACTATACACATCTTCAGGGCAAGATTTGGATTGGTTGACTTTTGTCATCTTTTTTTGTTGTTTTTGTTTTTATATCATCTACATTTTCAAATATATCAAATATATCGCTCTTCTACTTTCCTGGCAAACCAAGGGGCACACTGGATAGAGGATCAGACCTGGAGTCAGGAAGACCTGAGTTCAAATTTGGCTTCAGACTCTCACCAACTGTGTGATCCTGGACAAGTCACTTAGCCTTTTCCATCTCAGTTTCCTCATCTGTAAAATGGGCTGGCAAAAGAAATGGCAAACCACTCCATCCAGTATTTGCTAAGAAAACCCCAAAAGAGGTTCATGAAGAGTTGGGCATGATTGAAATAATTCAACAACAAAACCACCACAGAACTCTTTCTCATCACATTGAATTTTTAAAAGTGAGGGGTACAGGGCGCAGAGCCAAGATGGTGGCGTAGCAGCAGCAACATATCGCAGCTCTCACATAGCCACCCCAAAATACCCATAAAATAGGACTCTAAACCAATCCTAGAACTCCAAAACGCACACAAAGATAGTTCCCACTAAAGTCAGCTCAGCTACGAGGAACCATATCAGCACTGTGAACCGAAACCAGCCTGGCCTGGAGCTGCTGCTGACCCCAGGGGCAGCCAGACGAGAAAAGCGGTGAGTGGATTAGGGGCAGCTGCAAGCAGCGTTGAGAACTAGGTCAGTGAAGCTTTGAAATTAGGAGAGAAAAGCAGTCCGGCCGAAAGGCCTCCAGAGAGGAAAAGCGAAAGGCAGAGGTTTTGCACCCGCCTCCGCGTTGCAGCTTCCTGCCCACGGCCTGCGGACAGCAGGGGGACTAAGCGATTGTTCTGAGGCCAGTGCTCTCGCGTTGAGCGGCCTGGATCCGGATCGCCGTCTTGGGCCTCGGTCTTGGAGTCTTCATTATCCAGTGAGCCGGAAGTAAGTAGGAAGGGTTCCAGCACCTTC
>CM053584.1:352355563-352376849 GCA_028627135.1 Pseudochirops cupreus
AAAAAAAAAGCAATAACCATATTTTTATTCATCATATTGTAGCCTTCACTTTAAAATAGGGAATCCGATAAATACTTTCTTTTCATATGGATTCATGTAATCAATTTAATTTCTTCTCATTTGTGGGGCATTATTGCACTTTGGTACTTATCGACACTTTTCCACACCTATGTTAATCCTGCTTCCACACAATTAAAGTAATTATTCCTAAGGGTTAGACAGTTAAAGGCACAAAGACCTGGTCTTGTAATGTGAAATGACTATATATGTAAAATAGGGGTGCTACCTTACCAGAGTGAGTTTTAATTAATATTTATAAATCACAGGAGCTGGTAAGACATTTACACTGCAATTATTACTACTGTCGGATGAGCAATAAACTCTTTGAACAATGTGGCCCATTTTGCATTTTGGTTTGACTTCTTTCTCTCTCTTTTTCTGTGTCTAGGTGTGGTATCAGCACAGAGACAAGTCACTGTCCAAGAGGGACCACTTTATCGCACGGAGGGCTCCCACATCACCATATGGTGTAATGTCAGTGGCTTTCAGGGACCCTCTGAGCAGGATTTCCAGTGGTCCATTTACCTGCCATCTGCACCCGAACGGGAGGTACAGATTGTCAGCACCATAGACTCTTCCTTCCCTTACGCTATCTATACCCAGAGAGTACGGAGTGGGAAGATCTACGTGGAAAGAATCCAAGGCAATTCAGCCTTACTGCATATCACAGAGTTGCAGGCCCGAGATGCTGGGGAGTATGAGTGCCACACCCCCAGCACCGACAAGGAGTACTTTGGAAGTTATAGTGCCAAGATGAACTTAATGGGTAAGGGAGCCAGTGTTTCTTAAAAAGGGGAGGATGCCAGAAATTGGGGTTTTTTGCCTTCAAATGCTCTTGCCCTCTATATACTAGAGCTTTATTTTGTATTGTGTATTCCTTTTACTAAAAATCACCATTACCAGAAACCACAGCCCCTCCCTTACTCCCCAGTCTTGCTTTCCTTACTGTTTGCCTATATAAAAAACTGCACTGCATAGATACGGACATGAGATTTAGAGTAAGGAGGAGCATTAGAGATCATCTTGTCTAATCCCTGTTTATTACAGAAAAGGAAGTTGAGATTGAGTAATTTGCTTGAGTTCACACAGGAGTAACAGAGCTAAGATTTGAGCTGGCTTTGTTGGCTCCAAATTGAGTGCTCTTTCCACTAGACCAAACTCCTCTAAATTAAATATTTGAGTTTGACTTACACATGATAGGTGGCACAGTGGGTAGAGTCCTAGACCTGGAATCAGGAATCCTGACCTAAATTCAAATGTGGCCTTAGACCAAATTCCTCTAAAGAAAGTAGTTGAGTTTGATTTATACATTATAGTGGAACATTGGGCCTCAGACATTAGTTGTGTGACCCTGGGCAAGTCATTTCACCCTGTTTGCCTCAGTTTCCTCATCTGTCAAATGAGCTAGAGAAGGAAAGGCAAACCATTCCAGTATCTTTACCAAGAAAACCCCAAAGGGGGTCATAAAGAGTCGGACACAACTGAACAGAAACAAAAGAAACTTGGAGTTGAAACTTAGAAGTAGCCCCCTTCCAGGTGTCAGATGCTTTGGAGGAGAGTAAAATTAAGTCTGATGGAGCCCTGTGGCTGTCATGGGAAGAGTGTTGGGATGGGGGAAAGAATACAAGGATTAGATAAGAAAAACCCATCTTGACCTCTGTAGGCTGGTAGGGGGACAGATGGCCACACAGATAGCTGTAATACACAGCCAATGCTTTCTTCAGTCTGCGCGGTGCCTCATGAAATACAAAAGAGAAAGACCTGGGGAATCACAGAGGCCTGTAGGAGGAGGTATAGGCTCTAAAGAATGAGTAGAAATTCAAAAAAGTGAAGAAGGAGGTGGGGTAATTCCAGGTTTAAGGATCTGCCTGAGCAGAGTAGAGCAGGATTTTGCTCTGACTCAGTGAAAAGAAATTATGAGAAGTGGACATAGGGAATTAACGTTGGGGGAACTAAGAGAGGAGAGCAAGGGTAGGGAACCTGCAGCCTCAAGGCCACATGTGGCCCTCTCAGTCCTCAAGTACAGCCCTTTGACTGAACCTAAACAAACCCTAGGAAATTTATCTAAATCCAAACTTCACAGAACAAATTTATTTGGATTTGTTCGGACTCAGTCAAAGGGCTGCACTTGAGGACTGAGAGGGCCACATGTGGCCTTGAGGCCACAGGCTCTCTGCCCCTAGAATAGAGGGAAGGAGCCTGGTAATTTTATAAAGTTTATAAAATTCCTTGGGGAAGGGTAGGGAGCCTTTCAGCAACTGTACAGCTTCAGATAGGATTTAGAAATGAATGGGAAGCTATTAGAGTGGAGAAAGGATAAAGTCCATGTGGTTGCAGCTCTTTATTTAAATACCGAGAGCCTTTCCCAAGTCTTGTAGCATAAGAAATGGCAAACCAGCTGCTTTCTTGGCGGAGATGCTTGATAAAGGATGGGAGGAGTGGGAGGAAGAAGGGGGTGGAAATCTGGAAATTCGATGGATGGCATTGGTCACAGTGCTTGTGTGCTGCCAATGCAAATGGATTAAAAATAACTAGGTTGTTGAGTGTTCTTTTGTCATTGAGCCAATAATGTACAAATCTTCCTTTCAAATTCTTATTAATTTAATTAGGCAGAATTGTTCACAGCTCTTAGTTGACACAACTCACTATCTTTTGTTTACTTTTATTCCTCTAGAGGCCTGGTACCCCAGCAGGTGGCCTTTTCAACCAAAATAGTAATTATTCCCTCCCCGTCCCCACCCTCCCAAGAATGTGCTACAGATACATGAAGAAGGTCTGAAGATCTGGGGCTGGGGAGGGAGGAATTCTGGGGACCTCGGGTAGAGTTAGCACCACTCATGAGCTGTGTTGTTCTTACAGTGCAGTTGCCGACCATCTTGTGTGATTTACCAGTCTGGTATATGAAAATTCACACTTAGGCAGTAGCTAAATTAGAAAATGATTATTCATATTACAATAAGATACTTGCCTTTGCTAAAAAAATAATAAAGTCTTTAAGTGACTCCCTTAGCATATTTTAAGTATTTATCTAAGGTCATTAACCATTTGACAGGAAAAGTAGGGTTGAACGTGCTTTGGGGAAGGGATCTGCTAATCAATGAGTATTAAAGAACCTACTATGTGCCGGGCACTGGGCCAGGAATTAGGCATATAGAAACAAAAATGAAACCGTCTGTATCTGCAAGGAGTTTACTTTCTATCAGAGCAAGACAATATGTATGTATATGTTGTTGTCAAGTGGTTTCAGTCATGTCCAACTCTTCATGACTCAGTTTGGGGTTTTCTTGACAGAGATAGTAGAGTGGTTTGCCTTTTCCTTCTCCAGCTTATTTTACAGATGAGGAAACTGAGGCAAACAGGATGAAGTGACTTGCCCAGGGTCACACAGCTAGTAAGTGTCTGAGGACAGATTTGAACTCATGAAGTTGAGTCTTCCTGGTTCTAAGCCCAGTGCTTTGCCCCCAAGGTGTATATAAATATGTCCAAAATACATAAAAGGTACATTTTTTGGGTCAGGAAAGGCTTCACGTAAGTGTTGCTCACATTGAGTTTTGAAGAAAATAAGGAATGAGCAGAGTTGGAAGTGAGAAGGGAGTGCATTCCAAGCATAGGGCACAACCAGTACAAAAGCATGGAGACTAGAGATTGAGTATCATCTGTGAAGAAGAGCTAGAAGACCAATCTGATTGGACCATTGGACCAATGTATAGTAAGTCGTAAAGGTACTTTGGAAGAGCTTAAAATCTGAACAGAGGAGCTTATACTTAATACTCAAAGCAGTAGGGAGCCATTGGAGTTCATTGAAAAGAGGACTAACAGGATCCAACCTGCTTTATCATTTTAGTATCTGTGAGTGAGGTTAGATTAGAGAAGAGAGAGCCTTTGAGGCAGGATGCCTGTTAGGAGGCTGTTACAATAGTTCCAGGCCGTAGTTGATGAGAGTCTGAAGTTGATGAATGGTGGCTTTGGGAGTAGAGAAAAGGGGAGCAAAGCAAGAGATGGAAGGGAATGAAATGACAAGATTTGCCAACTAATTGAATCCATGGGGTGAGGGAGCTTGAGGGGATCAAGGATAATGCCAAGGTTGTGAATGTGGGCGGCTTGGAAAGATGGTCGTGCCCTTGGTAGAAGTAGAGAAGCTTTCAGAGTGATGGAGGGGGGAGGAGATTTGGGGGTAAAACAGTGAACTCTGGGACATGTTGAATTTAAGATACCTGTGGGCATCAAGCTTTAAATCTCCAAGACAGTGTGAATATGGCGCTCAGGAGAGAGTCTATGCCTTACTGTATAAAGTTTGAGAGTCCTTTGTAGAGGTGATTATTTAGACCCATTAGGAGCAATGAGGTCACCAAGTGGGAGGGTAGAGAGAGGTGGAGAAGAGGGCACAGGACAGAATCTTGGGGTGCACATGCAGTTGGGAGTCTGATATGGATAATGACAAGGAAGGGGGAACCAAGAAGGAGAGATCAGACTGGTACGAATGGAGCCAGGAAAGAACAGTGTCATGAAAATCCAGAGTGGAATAATTATCTAGGAGATGAATAAACTAGAAAGCCTCCGTAGAGGAGTTTCTGCTGTTTGAAGAAATAAAAACATCTTCGGTGTAACATAAATCAAGAGGAGAACCCAGGCTGACTTTTAAAAATTTGTACTTATGCAACTTTTCAGGGAACCAATTTATTATGTAAAGTGACATACACTCCTATTTGACGCAAAGGGTTGTAAATTTCCAGAACATCAGACCCACCCATATGCATATTCATGCTAGGTATAAAAGCCCATTCTCATGCCAAATGGAAAAGACTTTTGAAGCTTTTGCTTCGGAGCTCCTTTCGACAGCCCTCCCTTCCATTAGCTCAGATAGTTGAAATTTGACCGTTTGTCTGGGATGCTGCAAAGGGGGAAGGTACTCCTCCGTTGTTGAAGAAGAAGGGAACAAGCATTTATTAAGAGCCTTCTATGTGCTAAGCCCTTAAAAATATGATTTCACTAGATCAGGCTGTAAATTCTCTTCTCACTCCAAGATTCTTTGATGTTTCTAAGTTTATTTTGATCCTTTTTGCCTTTGTATTCCTAGTGCCTGGAACAGAGTAGGCATTTAGTAAACATGGGTTGGTTGATGAGTCATAGATTGAGAACCATAAGGGACCTCAGAAATTATCGAACCTGTTGAATTCCTTCATTTTAGAATTGAGGAAATTGAGACCTAGAAAGATAAACTGATTGACTGCCCAAGGCTACTCAGGCAACTAACAACTGAGTTTCGAACCCAGTTCCTCTGCTTCCAGTCTAGAATTGTTTCCATGGAATTGTTGTAGTATTTTTTTGTTGCTGTTTTTTTAAATTTTATTTATTTATTTTTAGTTTTCAATATTTACTTTGTAGTTTTCTTACCATGTTTACTTTTCCATCCTGTAGTGATCCCAGATTCCCTTCAGGCAACAGCAACACCCCAGACACTTCAGAAGGTGGAGCAGGACTCTCTGGAACTGAGCTGTGAAGTGGCCACAGAGACATCGCAGCACAGCCATCTCTCAGTTACCTGGTATAGGCAGAGGACTGGTGAGAAGCCTGTAGAGGTGATCTCTCTGAGCAGGGATTTTGTGCTCCAGTCTAGCAGTGAGTATGCACAGAGGCAGACGTTGGGAGAGGTCCGCCTGGACAAGTTTGGTGAGACCACCTTCAGGCTCACCGTTTACCACCTGCAGACGTCTGACCAGGGCGAGTTCTATTGTGAAGCTGCTGAGTGGATCCAGGATCCTGACAAGTCTTGGTACCCCATGACCCTCAAGCGTTCAGAAGGAACTGTGGTCAATGTCCAGCCAACTGGTTAGTGTCTTTGAGCCCTCTTCCTTTCTTTTTGTTTAGTGCTTTATTTCCCCTGGCTTTGCGGGTTGCTTGGCACTAGAGGGGGTGAATTGGAGAACGTTAAAAACCCGATTTTTATGTCTATGTGGCATATGATACCACATCTAGATGTCTTTGCAACCAGGGCAGGTATCATAAACCACTCTGGGCAAGTAGCCAAAGTAGGCCCAGAGTTGTTGAGGGATGGAGTGTCTGGAGAGGATACTAATTCTGTTGAGTGGGTGAGGATAGAAACAGAAACCCTTGGATACTAACTCAAAGGCTGCTCTTTGTAGAGACTAGTCCATCAGGTGGGGACAGGAGAGGAGAACTGGACTGGGGAAGAGTTCTCTTCATTCTTCCATCTGAAGATTTCTGTATTAATTAATTATTCTTGCTAACTAGATATTTAATTCTGTTTCTAAGCTGCTAATGCGGTCAGGATCCTAAATTCAGTGCCTTGGGACAAAGCCCCAATTGCCCTGTCCTAGTTATGACACTAAGGGTCTGTTAAACATTGGATTTACCTAGGGTAAATTTCCCATTTACCAAATTTACTCGTTTACCAATGAGATTGGAATATGTTTAATGTAAGTACTTTAAGGCCTGTCGTTTTATTTGTCTGACATTAGGGACCTATACAAATTTGTGCAAATTCTAGGTTTCTGGTATCCAGAAGGAAACCTGGCATATATTTCTGTCACTAATCTTAGGAGGGTGGAGGATGTTGTTAAACTAACCTGTGGGAGTCTTTATTAAATTGTATGCTCTATTGTAATTGTGGTTTATGATAGGAAATTAGCTCCTTGAGGGCAGGAACTATCTCATTTTTAATTTTTATCCCCACTTCAGTGCCTGGCACGTTGTAGGTTCTCGAAGAAATGTTTGATTAAAAAATTGATTAATTATGATAGGGAGCTTGGAAAATATTTCCCCCTGAAAATGGTTTCCTAATGTTGGATTGTTCTAACTCCAAGTGGCCAGCAGAAAAATGGACATTGATACTGAAGGTGAAGGAGCACAGTATTGAGACTCTGGGAGTGGGAAATGCATAAAGAACAGAATATGCCTTATATATATATATTTTCCTCTATTGATGTTTGAAAACAGTAGCTAGGATTCTAGGTCCCTGCTGCCTCCATGGGCCACAAGATATATAAGAGATAAGAACATGTCCAGCATGAGCCATGGGTCTAGACTGGAGAGCTGATGTCCTGTGTGTTAAATGTTTGGTTTTGCCAAGGTGAGCTGCCAATATATGCCTTTGTAGGGGAAGGCTCCTCTGGATAACCCTGTGTAGCTAGCATTTAAGTTGTTTTGAGTCTTTTTGTGAATTCACCAAATATTTTCATCTAAAAGTATTCTGGTAGTGTTGGGGGTGAGCAAGTGTATGCTTGAGTGACCTGTGGAAGGATGAGTCTAGGTCAGTTCAAGGGAGGAGATGGGAAAGTTCCATTTGGATTCTCCTAATTGAAAAAAAAAGTCAGAAACTTTGATTTCTCTTACTGCTGTTTCTGTTTTGCAAAGAGTTTTCTTCTGGCTCCAAGATTATTAACCTTCATCGTGTCTGTGGAGCACTTTGGCAGTCTTGCGAAGCCTGTAGACCTATTCTCAGAATCATGTGTTTAAATGCATCAAGTAAAATACACAGGATCACAAAGGAAGCTAAAGTCACCATTTTTTCCCATCCAAATTCAGGGACACCGCCTCCTCCTGCCCCAATTTCCCAGGCTAAGACCCTCTGTTCTAGCTGTTTTTTGTACCTTCAAGGAGGGTCGACATTCCATGGTTAGGTAGCATTTATTAATTTCCATAATGATATGGAAATCTAATGGGGTGTGAGAGCTTGAGGTCATGTCATTAACTAGGGGCTTCCTAACCAGTTCCTGAGGACTGGAGTGTCCAGAAGTTTCTGAATCTTTTAGATATCCTGAAATGAATTCATTTGATAAGAATTTACTTGATCTGTCGGCGAGCACTTATTAAACTGTTGTGTTCCAGGAGCAGTCCAAGGCTTATACTTTATCTAGGGAGACAGGTATGCATGTGCATACACATATACGTATATTTGCATACATGCATCCATATACATGTACACACATATTCATGTGTGGGAGGTATATGTATCTGTAAGCATATTTATGTTCATATTAGAAACAAGGTAATTTGTGGCGATGGGGCTTTTTAAAGTCCTCTGTCATAAACATTCAACAAGCATTTATTAAACACCTACTGAGTAACAGACGTGAAAGTTTAGGTGTTGGGATTACAGATACAGAAGTGAGATGGCGCTTAGCAGCTGGGAGTAGGGGAATTGCTCAGGAAAAGCTTTATGTAGAAGGCAGTGCTGAAGAAAATGGGGAATTCTAAGAGGCTGAGGTGAGGAAGAGGTATATTTCAGCATGAGGGACAGGTGGTCCCCCATGTAAAGGCATTGGAAGACAGAGTCTCACATGTGAGAAACAAGACCATTTGTCTGGACCACAAAGTGGGAGAAAGGGAGTAATAATACATAATAAGGTTAGAAAGGTAGGTTGGGGGCCAGCTTGTAAAGGTCCTTAAATGCCACAAAGAGGAGTTTGTATTTTATTTTGCAGATAATAGGAAGTCGGGTCATTCAGAGAATGATGTTTTCAGACCTTTGCTTTAGGAAAATCACTCTAAGAGCACCCACCATATTCCTGGCAAAATGGTGGGTGTCAGGTATAAAGACAGATTAAAAACAAAGACAACTCTAGTCCTCTGGGAGCTCCCATTCTACTAAAGGGAGACAATATGTGCATGGATGAGAAAGTACAAGATATGTATGAAATGATAGTTGGGGTGGGGAGGTGATGAATACTGCAGAAGAACAGAACCAGAACCTTATTTATATAAGAGGGGATGCTTGAGCTGAGTCTTAAAGGAAGCGTGGATCCCGTCAGATGGGGGCGAGGAGGGAGGGACAGTCTGCAAAAGCCTCGGAGTTAGAAAGTGGAACGTTAAGCTTGGGGAACAACAAGAAGCCAGTTGGTCCAGGACATTGAGTATGTGAAAGAAGATAGCGTTCAGTTGGGCCAGGAAAGGCAGGCCAAAGGGGAAAGGGCTTTGAGGCGGGAGAAGGTCTTTCCTCGAGTTTCTTACTTGTCAACTCTGGTCTTTCCTCCCTGTCCTGAGTAACTTTAAGATCAGTCATGAACTCTGAGTGTACTTGAATTAGGTTGCTGTGTTTAATCGGCTTGATTTTAATCATACCTACTCGGAGTTAGGATTTTCCAAATCTGACATGCAAATTCATCCAAGCTCTGTCTTTTTGAAAAACAATCCCAGATTAACTGAGAGAGAGTGATGGTTGTGGCGTCAGTATATCACCTCCTGTCTGTTTAGCTGCAGTAATAGCTGGCTTAAATTAGTACCCTTCCCAAATTGTACTTAGTGCTATGGAAATAGTTCAGGGAGGAATTGACTGGGAAGAGATTGAGAAGGAAGCAACCATGGGTCTATGGGTCTTCTCTCAGTAGGAAAAAGGAAGGGTGGGAAGCCTGTGACCTCAGGGCCACATGTGGTCCTGTGGGTCCTCAAGTGCCACCCTTTGACGGAATCCAAACTTCACTGAACAAATTGAAAAATCTTCCTTTTCCAGCTCTGCTCCCTGCCTGGCTGCCTGTGTTGTGTAGTGACTAACTACATGCCAGTGAAGAGGCAGTAGGACACGGTGGACATAACTCTGGGTCTGGAACCTGAGGGACCCTAGTTCAAATCTTCCTTCTGACGCTTACTAAGTCTCTAGGCCTGTTTCCTCATCTGTAAAAAGAAAAGTTTGAAGTAGACCACCTTTAAGGCCCCCCTCTACTTCTAATGAGACAACTAGATGACACCATAGTGCACAGAGTGCTTGACCTGGAGTCAGGAAGAATCTTCTTCCTGAGTTCAAATCTAGCTTCAGATGTTTAGTAGCTGTGTGACCTTGGACAAGTCACTTAACCCTGTTTGCCACAGTTTGCTCATCTGCAAAATGAACTGGAGAAGGAAATGGCAAACCACTCTAGTATCTTCGCCAAGAAAATCCCAAATGGGGTCATGGAGAGTCGAACACAATTGAACATCCAGCTCTACATCTGTGATCCTAAGAAAGCCTATTTTGATAACCTCACTTCTTCCTGACTGTATCAGGCTCTGGCTTTTCTTCCTATTCCTCTTTTTTTTTTTAAATGTGTATAAGGGTGATAGAACACTAGTTCCCAATTTTTTTTCAGCTACTAGATTTCAAAGGTGAGATTTGCCGTCTGGGCTTCCTGACTCTGACCAAACATAGCCTTCTCTCCACTCACCTATGCTACCTCCATCTGCTAATGACTAAATGATTCCTTAGGGCAGCTGTTCTCAACCTGTGGGTCATGACCCCTTTCACAAGGGTCACAGGGGTCGCCTAAGACCATCGGAAAACACATATTTCCAATGGTCTTAGGAGCCTCCTCTGTCCATCTCCAGGCAGGTCCACCCACATGCAGATACACCCACATACTAAGTATTAAAGGGTCTCAGCATTAGGAAGGTTGAGAACCACTGCCTTAGGGGAAAGGAGTATCTCTTCCTTCTTGGATAAAACTAAAACCTTTTAGTTTAAAACCTTTTGGGAACCTGACTTAAGAGGTTGTCCTAAAATACTGAATCTAATTGGTAGACTTTTAGTGAGAAATTAACTTCAATTTCTCCCATATGATTCTGTTGAGTTTGCCTGTTCCGCCACATTGGATGGTCTCTGCTGCCATGGTCTAATCCTCAACTCCTCACCCTTACTCACTCTGCTTATCCAGCATATTGTCAGATTTTGTCACTGTGACACCATCTCACTGATACACATTTTTCTATTTCCTCACACACCTTATTTTAGTTCCCCCTCACTTCTTGACTAGAGTATTGCAATAACTTTCTAATTAGTTAGTCCCTTCCCTGTTGGCCACTTGGCTGCCAAAGGGATTTTCTGAAAGTAGAGATCTGACAGTGCCTCCCCCTCCTCAATAAATTCCAATGGCTCCTTGTTACCTCCAGTCCCAAACAGATGTCTTTTCCATTGTATTAAAGCTCTTTAGAACTTGACCCCTTCCTATCTCTCCAGTTGTCTTATACTTGGCTTCTTTCTATGTACCCTCTGTCCTGTTTGCTATTCCCCCGATACAACACTTCATTTCCTACCTCCATGCTTTTGAACTTCCTCTTCTTCATGTCTTAGAATCCCTAGCTTCCTTTGTCATTTGAGCTCAGCTCCTTTTGCAGGAGGCATCTCCTAGCTTCCCAGGCTGGTAGAGCCTTCCTCTCTAGGATTACCTCTCTTCTTTTACTCTTGATATAATGTGTATGTGTGTATATGTATACATATACATAATATGCATATATTATATATACACATATACCTGTTTATTCATATGTTGTCTTCCCCATTAGAAAGTAAATTCTTTGAGAGAAGAGATTATTTTTGCCTTTCATTGTATCTCCAGAGCTTGGCATAGTCCCTGGTATATTGTCGTTGCTGCTATTCAGTCATTTTCAGTTGTGTCCAACTCTTCATGATCCCATTTTGGGTTTTCTTGGCATAGAAATTAGAGTGGTTTGCCATTTCCTTCTCCAGCTTTTTTGACAGATGAGAAAACTGAGGCAGTCAGGAATATGTGACTTGCCCAGGGTCACACGACTTAGTATCTGAGGCCATATTTGAATTCAGGTCTTCCTGAGCCCAGTGCTCTATCTGATGAACTACCTAGCTGCCTGGTATAGAGTAAGCAATTAATAAATGCTTGTTGACTGATCAGCATGAGGAAGGATATAGCATAGTCTCGTTCTGTTCATCTTTGAATATTTATAAGTAACAGAGTGGACACCTGGGTGGAGTGTTTATGCTTCATAAACCTGAGCAGCTGATGAAGGTGGGGTAGATGGGTTTTCTGAAATTTATTTTTCCATTCTGGAATTTCTACAGTGTTCTTATTTTTCTCTTGGATATGGGTCATGAGTAGGCCCAAGAGAACAGCTGTTTCAGAATGATGCTGGTAAATATTAGGGCTGACCTGGAGTTTGGATCTATAGTCTCAGGTCTTAGACACTAAGTAGAGAACAGCTGTTTGAGAACAATGCTGGTAAACTCTAGGGCTGACATGGAGTTTGGATCTCTAGTATCAGGCCTTAGATACTATCAGTCCAACATATGAGAGAGAAGGGGAGTAATAGAGATAGAGAGGAGTACAGAAAAGGGAGAGAGAGAGAGAGAAAGGGGCAGAGGGAGAGGAGAGAGAGGAGAAAGGTAGAGACATAGAAAAAAAAGAGAGAGGATTTATTAAGCGCTTAATATGTTCAAAAAGTTTTGCTGAGTGCTGGGGGTATAAATTTAAATCTGAAGTCAGTTTGTGTCTTCAAGGAGCCTATATTCTTAGAATTAATGAATTCAGGCTTTTGGGTCAAGTGTTGACATTTCTCCGACTTCTAGGTAACACTTGGTTCTCCAGTAATCTACATCCCATCTCTCATGGACACAGTTGTGTTGCCATTATCTTAGAATATTAGGTCAACTCTATCAAGTGGTTTATTGACATTCTTTGCTTGGTTTTTTTTTTGGAGGGGAAAGATAGGGCAGTTGGGGTTAAGTGACTTGCCCAAGGTCACATGGCTAGTTTTTTGTGTTAAGTGTCTGAGACCGGATTTGGCCTCAGGTCCTCCTGACCCTAGGGCCAGTGCTCTATTCACTGTGCCACCTAGCCGCCCCTATTGACATACTTTGAGTAATTGGGAACCTCTATACATCTGAAGCAGGTTGAATGATACATATCTTTTGGCATCAGTGACCACCCATCTCTTCTTTTTTCCCTCCCGTTCCACTGCTTTCTCAGACAAAGAGTTCAGTGTTCGACTAGAGACAGACAGACGGCTGTATACAGTTGGTGAGCCAGTAGAGTTCCGCTGCATCCTTGAGGCTCAGAATGTTCCCGACCGCTACTTTGCCGTCTCCTGGGCTTTCAACAGCTCCCTCATCGCTAGCCTAGGGCCCAACGCCGTGCCTGTACTTAACAGTGAATTTGCTCAGCGGGAAAGCCGGGGTCAGCTCAAGGTGTCCAAAGAGAGTGACAGTGTCTTTGTGCTGAAGATCTACCACCTCCGCCAGGAGGACAGCGGTAAATACAACTGCAGGGTGACGGAACGAGAGAAAACGGTGACGGGCGAGTTCATTGACAAGGAAAGCAAACGCCCCAAGAACATACCCATCATTGTTCTTCCTCTCAGTAAGTAGAGAACTATGCCTCTCCCTTCCCCCTCCTCACTCTTTCCCATTGTTTTCTGGTTTGCCAAATGGTATCCTTGCTTAAGGGAAACTGGAGGGTGACAGATGGGAGTGGGTGGCACTCAGCCTTGGTAACCACTCTACTGGGGAAAAAACAAAATACTTAACCTCCCTTCCTTCTACAGCTTTTCTCTTTCAGTACTCACTGTACCTCTTTAGGTAGGCAGAACTTCAGAGAAGGAGGGACTCAAGACCTACCAAGCCCGGGATTGTGCAAAGACAGACTCAGGCTGCAACATCTATTCCCAGGATCATAGATTTAGAGCTGGAAAGAACCTTATAAGCTATCAGATCCTCCATTCAGCAGATGGAAACTGAGGCACAAAAATCTTGGGTGAATCATCCAGCGTCACACAACTGCTAAGTGTTTGAGAGTCTCCTGAGTCCAAATCTAACGCCCTCCCTGCTACGCTGTATTGTCTCTCGTGGGCAACTACAGCATTTCCAAGGAATAGAGAGAGAACTTGGGATCTAAGCTAAGCCCCAGAGAAGTGGGTGAGCCATGAGTCTGTCTTAGAGTTTTAACTTTGTGGAAGGATTTTAAATCTTAGCTAAAAATATCATTTAGAAGGATCAAGGCCAAGACTTCATAGAACTCAGAAGTTGGCATTTGCCTAAATCTCCTTCCTGTGTTAAATTTCTTGTATAAAAATCAAAGAATGAAACAGACCCCTTCATCATGGAGTTAAGGAATCATAAAACTTTGTTTTCCATACTTAGGAAAGGTCATTCAGTTGAGCCCCCTTTCTCCAGGCAAGCCCACACAGCTATCTGACTTAAAGCACTTATGGTTTTTATCTATTTCCCATTAGTTCTGCGTTTCATAGAAATTAGGCATTTCAATGGATGTCAATCTTTCCTGAACTAACCCTAACCTAGTTTCTTTAGTCTTTTCTCATATTCTCTTCATATTTTAGCCTTATTGTTCTCATTGCTCTTTTCCTCAATCATCTCTAGTTCTTTACTATTCTCTTTAAAATATGAAGACTAGAGCCAAGCATGGGGTAAAGATAGGGGTCTTCTGATCCTCTTTCTCTCATGTAACAGGATAATTTTCTCTTGTCTTTGTTTAAAAAGCATCCAATTTTCTTGAATACTCTTTTTCTTCTTCTTCCTTGGACTCCTTCTTCTGCAAGCACCCACTTCTTCCCCTTCCCTTTCTTGCTAATTCTCTATCATTCTTTGCTGGCTTAATCTAAGGACTTGGTCTGGCTTTTCATCCACAAACTAATTACTTGCTGTTTGATAAAGATCAAATGGACAGCCACCATAGTTGGTATCTTCTTTTACCCTAAGAAATTTCCCCCAATCTCTTTTAAGAACTTGTTTGATGATCTGTGGCCTGCTATATTGCTTTTCCAGCAGATATCTGGGTAGTTAAAGTCCCCCAGCACCATCAGATGCTGCCCCAAGGCCACTTGGGTAAGTCTACCAGAGAACAAAAATGACCACAACAGTTATGGTGATGATGATTGTGCCTTGAATTCTAATGGTGCTTTTCTTTGAAAGAGCCCAGATTGCCTTTTTTCTTTCCAGGTTTCTGCTTTAAAAAAAAAATTCTCTAGACTAGGTTAGGGGAAGGTGTTCCATTTTCTATGAATGGAGAAGCCAAAGTACAGAAAAGTGAGGCATTAGCCAACATTGTTCACTTAATAATACTAAGATTGTGTGCTTCCATCACCCAATCTAGGGCTTTCCCCAGTAACTTCTGCTGCATCATCAGCTCTTGCCTTGAAGATCCCTGTTAATTCTCTATGATATTATTCCTAGTTTTGTCCCCTTTTAACTTCACCTAGATAGTGTTTAATCACAGATTTCTTCTTTTCCCCAGCCTGGAAGCATGAATAGGCAATCTTGATGGACAAGGCAAGCACTGTCCCCCAATTAGCATTGCCCATGTTTCCCAAGCCACCTTATTTTGTTTAGCCCAATATTGCAATTCTTGTTGTAGTGAACCTACTGTATGTATAGGTACACATATATGTACATATATACACATATATTTATATATAGATGTGTTATAAATACATACATATATTTATATACATGTACTTATAAATGTGTGTATGTATATAGATGTATATGCATACATCTATATACACATACATACATATACAAAAATATATACACGTGTATAACTATTAACCTGTGAGTAATTTTTTCACCTAAGGTGGATTTCCTGCCTTGGTTCTGGAGTTATTACCTTTTGTCCATTGTTTTGGCTAATCAGCAATGGACGTGGATCTGAAGCCCAGGGAGAGTACATAAGAGTCCTTTGGTAATGACTTGTGATTCTGCAAAGTCTAACTGTTGGGTCAAGGACCTTTCCTGGGTTTTGTAGTGGATCCATCATTCCTTATCATTGAATGTCCTGTACTTCATCCCTGGCATTATCCTGAAAAGTCCCATATAGGCCACAGTCACACTCGTGGTAGCAAAACCTAATGAATTGACTTCCTGAAAGTAGCTACTAAAGGAATATTGTGGGATAGTGGAAAGAATGCTAGATTTTGCGTCAAAGGACCTGGGCTTGAATACTGACTGGGCTACCATATTGTTTAACCTCAATGGGACTCAGTTTCCTCATCTGTAAAATGAGAGAATTGGCTGAAGTGAGGTCTAACTTCTAGCTCCAAATCTGTGATGTCTAGTTTCTTCTGGCCTTCTAGTGACAGGGAAGATATAGAAGATGCATAGTTCTGTCATATCTTTGCTTCCTAATTTGGAATTTGATTAAACTGATTGGTTTGAAAAATCTTTTTTTATCTAATTTCATCTGATTTTTCGTTGAAATTCTTTCTTCTATATGCTGGAAACAGTTGTGATTACAGTACTTTGCCCTAACAAATGCACTTTATATTCTAAACAGTTAAAGTCTCTTTATTCATATTTTTACAGTCCAGTAGATTGGAAAGCTTTTGGTATGCACCCAAGTGTTTTAGGAAAAAACACTGACAACAAAACAAACAGAACCAAAGCTGTAAGGAAAGCAGAAGGAAAAAAGAGTCACTGGGAGTACAACAAGACATATTTATTAAGTGCCTGTTAAATGTTGGGTGCGCTGTCCCAGGTACTAGAGATACACAGTCTTCCTTCAGCCCTTCAAACCTTGTAAGCTCCTTGAAGGGTAGAGACTTTTTCATTGTGATGCTCATTGCCCTGAATGTAGTTTGCACAATAATTATTTGTTGAATTGGATTGGGTGGATGGTATTCCCACTCAAAACTCCTCTTCCAATGGTAGCAGATAGAATGTTCAAGAAAAATTGACAATCGTTGAGTTGAAGGTAGACGGATGGGTGGGCGGGTGATGAAGCAACCCAGTCAGCAAACTCTCATTGTTTAATAGAAGTTCAAAGAGTAATCCCAGACCCCATGTAAACAACTTCTGGACTGTCAGTTGCTCTGAATTGTCTGCACAGTTGCCCTCCTCTGTTTTTGTAGGTTTTTGAGAAATAACTATGTGTTAAGAAAACTCCTGCAGGGGTTTCCCACCTTTTTTCTTCTTTCTAACTACCTAGAATGAACAGAAAAAGGCAAGGCATTAATGTATAGCTTGACTTTTGTTTGACCGATGCACAGGACAGAGAAAGGGGAATTAGAGGGGCTGGGTAGAATAAAGAAAATGTCAGTTTCTCAAAAGCCATATTCAATAGGAGTTTCAGTTTTTAAAAATATTAAGTACTGTGAGAAAAGAAAAACCCAACCTTTCATTTCAGTTGTATGGGTAAGCAGAAGATGGGCCCTGAAGTTAAGGTTGGGCTGCTCTCATGGTGTTCCACACAGCCCTTCAGTCTTGAAAACTAGCATCCCTGCATAAAAGGATTCTTGTTTCAGGTAGGGGGTTGGTCTGGATGACCTCAAAGGTCATTCCCAACTCTGGTTCTGTGATTCTGAAGCAAAGAACAAACACTGGATCTAATGGCATTCATTTTGGAAGGTCAGAAATAAGCGAGGTACCAGTAATAAAGTATTTTGGTTTGTTGTTACTACTACTACTACTACTACTACTACTACTACTACTACTACTACTACTACTACTGCTACTACTACTACTACTACTACTACTACTACTACTACTACTACATGTAGTACTTGAAGGTTTGCAAAACTCTTTACATTTGTTTGTTGCCTTTATATTGGCCCTCACAGCAACTTTGTGAGGTATCATCTCCATTTCACAGATAAGGAAACTGAAGAGAGGGTTAATGACTTGCCCAGGGTCACACAGTTGTCAAGTGTGTGATGCAAGATTTGAACTCAGATCTTCCCAACTCCAAGTCCAGTTCTCTAATCCACAACACCCCCAGCTACCTATGAGATTAAAATAACAACAGCAGCAAAGTCAGTAGAAATATTCCGTGTTCTTGTACCACCTCCTTGATGCTAGAAATGTCTTTTACTATCATGGAGAGGGATCAGTAGATATATAATGCTACCTCCCTATTACTCTCTCCTTCTCCTCAGAGAGCAGCATCTCGGTGGAGGTGACCAGCAATGCCAGCACCATCCTAGAGGGAGAGAATCTTCACTTTTCTTGTAGTGTTCGAACAGCAGACAGAGCCCAGGGCCGCTTCTCGGTCATCTGGCAGTTGTTGGACAGACGAAATCGGCGAAATAACATCATGTGGCTAGACAGAGATGGCACGGTGCAGCCTGGTTCTTCCTACTGGGAACGCAGCAGCTTTGGCGGCATCCAGATGGAACAGGTGCAGCCCAACTCTTTTACCTTGGGCATCTTTAACAGCAGAAAGGAAGACGAAGGCCAGTACGAATGCCACGTGACCGAATGGGTACGGGCAGTGGATGGTGAATGGCAGATCGTTGGAGAGCGGAGAGCTAGCACACCTGTATCCATTACTGCTCTGGGTAAGCATGGAGCCCCCTCTTCACAGGGAGAGTGTTTCAACCAGGTACTTCCAATCCAAGAAACAACCCTCTGACTTTGACATTGAGCAGTCGGCAGGAACTCTTTAACGCCCTTTCTTCTCTGTGTGTTCTCACCCCCTGCTTTTTAGCTATGGATTCCACACATTTTCCAGCTGACTTCTTTGTTTCTATTGAAATGCATTACAAGGCTGCTACCTAAAAAATCCATTTCCTTATTAGTATAAAATAAATACCTTGAGATTTGTGAATGCCCAAGAATATTAGATTTAGTTCTCATGTGGTAGTTAAGAAGGCAGTCCTGTAACATTTATCTGTCCAATACAATCAGCATATTGGATTTTAGAAGACCGGCCTGCTCTGCCAGTAAATAGGCCTGCCAGTTCTTGGGCTGATGGATGCCCAGTTTTGAAATCACTGGCCTCAAGCGAGTCTGTGCTCTGTTTCCAGAGTTAGGACCACACCCACTCCTAGAGGTTGCCCTGGGTAAGCCCTCTGATAGATAGAATTTTCCATAGGTCAGGCAGTGTCTTCGCTTCCTTTCTCCCAAGATAAGCATGAAATTAACTTTCTGAGCATTTAATCCGAAAGCTTGACCTGTTTTCTGGCATAATCACACAGCCCAGATTTCTGCCACAGAAACTTCTAGTGATTAAGACGCTTGATCTGCTCAAATGCCGAAAATGGGCTTTCAGCTAAGGCAGGACTAGGAAAGATAACATAATGACTGTCCCTTTTGTCTGATGGTGGCAGGTTTCTTCCTGCCGAGTGTAGGTAGAAAGTGGCATAAGTTTGTCAGGGCTGGTCGATCTGTTGTCTTGGGTTGTTTGTTACCCAACTGTTTGCCCAGGACTGGTCAAGGAGGGCCCAGAGCCACCGAGCTTCCAAAAACTTTTGAGCAAGGATCTCTGGGACTTTTTTCATTATGCTGATTAGCTCTTACCCAGAGTCATCGTTCCCCCCACCTCTCCAACAGTAGCCATCCTGTAGGAAATGATCTCCCCTCCCAAGATGGCTCTTCAGGAAAGCTGGGGGTGGGTAATGCCAATGGTTGAAAGCCTTACCTCCTCATTTAAAGATAAATATTTTTATATCTATAAACCAGCAGGTCATTTGCGTTTGGGTACCTTCTTCCCCTGTAGTTACATGAAGGTAGTCTAGAGGATCAAAGAGATAATGGATGAGGAAAGTGCTTTGAAAAGTAAAAAGCCCTAATAAATGTAAGATGGCGTGATCTAATTAGGTCAACTCAATTTCAGTGAATGCTGTGTTCTCTAATCCTACTGAGTGCCTGTGAGAAGTACCAGAGGCTGCTAGAGATGCGGGAGAACTTTCCACAGCATATTATTACATTTCTCACACACCACAGCCCTACTTTCAGCTTGTGATGTCGCCAGAGTGCCAGTTTTTTTCCTAAGGATATGGGGATTCAAGATGGAGAATTACAGTTTCTGACCTTCATTTGTCTAATGCACAGCAAAATGCCTATGCAAACATACCATGCTCTCATCCCATTTCTGAGTGTCTTCATTAACAAGTGAAGGTCGCTGTCACCTATGATTTTCATTCCACTAACCTGAAAATAACAATCATGAGGAATGATAATGAGAAATCTTGAATTTTTAAGAAGATGCCAACTTGCATTGGCAAAGGGGAATTTCTTCCTCTGTAGTGGGATCTAGGTGGGCACAATGGACTCAGTCATTACCCAGGAGCGCCAATAGTCTTTTTTTATTAATGAATCTTTGCACTCATCAGTGTAGGTATGTGAACACTTGAGTGCACCAGGCCCAAGAGCTCTTGCGTTACACCTTTTAGAAGCCTGATGTGTTCTGTGTTCCATCACAGGGTGGCACTTCTCTTTGACCGCAGTGGACATATAGAAGTGTTTTGCTCTTTTTTTCTTAGAGAGTTCCTTTGCATGTCTCTTGCTCTGTTCCTGCCTGATTTTATAAGATACTTGTATCTTTTGCTTACAATAGAGAGAGCATGGGGGAAGGTAGGTGGAATCAGGAGGACCTGAGTTCAAATGTGACCTCAGATACTTACTGGCTGTGTCACCCTGGGCAAGTCTCTTGACCCTGCTTGTCTCCACAAAAAATAACAACAATACTAATAGAGACAGTGTGATATAGTGATATAATGCCAGGAAAACCTGAGTTTGGATCCTGCCCCTGCTGTGTATTGGTTTTGTGACCCTAGGCAAGAGCTTTATCTCCCAGTGCCTTGGGCAACATTATAAGGCTGAAAGTTGCTGAGAAGATGGTCAGCTAACGTTGTAAAGCACCCACTGTGTACCAGGAATAGTGCTAAGGGGGAAAAACAGTCTGTTCTCCAGGAGCTCACAGTCTCATGGGAGAGACAACGTGCAAACAATTATGTCCAAACAAGATAGAGAAAAGATAAATTAAGGGTAGTCTCAGAAGGAACGTCAGGCAGCTAGCTGGTTAAGTGGATAGGGGGCTGGGCCTGAAGCCAAACCTGAGTTCGAAATCCTCCCCAAGAAACTTACTAGCTGCGTAACTCAACCTGTGCCTGCCTCAGTTTCCTCAAATAGAAAATGATGATCATAATAGCACCCACCTCCCTGAGCTTTTGTGAGGATCAAATGAAATCATACAGTACTGGCACATAGTAGGCCTTTAATAAATGTTTGTTCCTTTCTTTTTCCCCAAACATAACTCAATAGTCCTTAAATGACAGATATCCAGTCAATCTATCATCGGGTCCCTTTTTAATTGTGAGGAACTATAACAGTTTATTATCCATTTAAGGACCCCAAGTTGCCTCCATACCATACTAGAATTTTAGTGAAGTTCAATAAGGCTTCCCTACCCAGAAGTTCCCAGCACCAATGGAATTACAGGAGTACTTCCTGTCCTTAACCCTATGTACCAGGCTCCTTATTCCTGACTTTTATAACTGTTGATTCATTGGATCATATGGTATTTAAAGACCATGCTTTTGTTAGTTGTTTGCATAAAGATTTATTATTGAGTAACAACTTTTTGAAGGACCAGGACTCATCGTGGAGAGGTGGGGAACCTTCTGGGGGACTGTCTTGCCAAGTCAGCGGGCATTTATTGAGCACTTACTGTATGCCAAGCTGTAACATAATTAATTTAGCAGGTACTTAGCCCTTAGTAACGAAGTGTGAGTAACTAAGGTGTGAATTCTGTCTCCT
>CM053584.1:352377349-352419839 GCA_028627135.1 Pseudochirops cupreus
CTGGCCACGTGCGGTAAAGATGAATCTCTGAGCTCTTGAGGCCCTAGCCTTGCCCTTGGAAACACCTCTGCAGGCTCTAAAGGGGAGAGCTGGGTCTCTCCAGTCCATGCCATCATCCTGCTCGGTAGTAGCAGATTTTTCAAGCATTCGCCCTGTGCTTTACGTTTGCAGGAGAGAGCCACCGCTACAAAATCCAGTCAGTTTGTCTGCTAATGCTCTAAGTCTTTCTAGAGAAAGTGGAAAAGGGCAAAGGGAGAGAACCAGAACTGAGTTAAGCTAGTCAGAGGGAGAGAGGCTCCCTTCTGTCTCTGTCCTTTCTCTTTTCCTTCTTGCAATTAAGAGGGAGATTCATAAGAACAAAAGACCCTCATTCTCTCCCCTGGAGAGCTGTTGTTTCCCAGGATCCATTCTAAAGGTTGTTTGGAATCTCCTACTGTTTGATGCCATCCTGTTTTCTAGGTTTCATAAGCCTTTGTGATGAGAGTGTCAATGGCCTAGCCAACTTGGAACTCCCCATCATCATTAAAATGCTTCAGCTAAACACCTAATTGTGGGCCCCTAGAATCGGGGCCACACTGAGAGGGCTGTCCATAGGCCCTGGTCTCTAGCATGTTAGGACTCATAGAACTTCCAAGCTGGACAGGAGCATAGACTTCATCTAATCCCAATTATCCTGGCCATTTTAATAGCACTCTTGACAGACCTAGCTTGGCACCATAAGAATCATTGGCACTAAGAAGTCATAACATTATGTAGGAAATGAGAGGAGCCAAGAAACATAATTATTCTTCTCCAGTTCTAACCAGGAGACCCAGGGAGGTCTCTTGTGATACAGGAAAAAAGAGCCCTGAGCTGGAGTCTGAGGACCTGCAAATCTCACTTCTGATGGATGATTCCTGACTTTGGGCAAGGGATAAACTCCCGGGGTTTTTATTCCTCATCTATAAAAGGAGAGTGTTGGACTAGATGACCACTGAGGTCCTTTTTTAGCTGTACAAGCCTACCGACTTCCTACCCAAGTGAAATGGTTTCCATAGAGTCTAAAATCCTTGTTCCTTCTTTTTTTCTTTTTTCTTCTTTCTCTAGAGACTGGTTTCGCTGTCACGGCCATCTCTCGCACACCTGGTGTGACCTACAGTGAATCATTTGACTTACAGTGCATCATCAAACCCCATTATCCCTCTTGGGTCCCAGTGTCGGTGACCTGGAGGTTCCAGCCTGTGGGCACCATTGAGTTCCACAACCTGGTGACCTTTACCCGGGATGGTGGGGTTCAGTGGGGAGATAGATCCTCTAGCTTCCGAACTCGTACTGCTATCGAGAAAGCAGAAGCCAGCAACAACGTACGTCTGAGCATCAGTCGGGCCAGTGACACCGAGGCTGGCAAATACCAGTGTGTGGCTGAGCTTTGGAGAAAAAACCACAATAGCACCTGGACCCGCCTGGCAGAGAGAACATCCAACCTGTTGGAGATAAGGGTTCTACAGCCAGGTAACAAGAGCCATTTACCCTTATTGCAGTGTCTCACAGTCTGGAAACATAGACACAATGGACTCCAATGACTTCCTCTTTAGGAAAACTCAGCAGAGACCTTTCTGGCCCTTAGAAATGGGAATTTGTGGAAAGAGTATAGACGGTGGCCTTGAGTGCAGATTTCATCTCTCCACCTTAACTCTTGGCGTGACCTTGGGCAAGTCACTGAGACCTGGGCCTGCTAGCCCCTTCATCTGTAAAATGATAGATGGGAGCAGAGGCCACCAAATCATGAGCGTCCCTTTGGGACCGACATACTGGCTTAGAGAACCACTTGTGAACGTTATCTGTGCTCTCCTGGGTTTTTCTTTGCCTTGATGAATATTTCCCAGCTATGTGTTACACTTTAATACAGTTCCCAGTGCCTTACTGCCTATTTGACAATGCTGGTCTGAACGACCTCAGAAGTCCCTTCCGGATCTCGTTGCAAGATCCCACAGTTCTAAACTTCTTGGCACATCCATCTCTGGCCATTGAAACGCTGATTTGTACTTGGACGGTCATTTGCATTTCATGGGTGTTGGTGATCACTCAGGATTTGTAAATATAGTTGAATTAGTCAGCTTCACTGAGTGGGGAAGTGTAGAAAATGAGAGTGTCCTATGCACTGACTCATTACTTGCCCTCTGAGACCATTGGTGTTACCAAGGCAGTTCTTAGGCAGCTAACACAAATTATAGTCTCAGTGACTTGAATGTGGTTTGAATTCATTTGGATTTTTTTTTCTTTCTAATTTAGACTATGACTTAATTATTGGGGGAACTCCCAGTGTAAAAATTCCCCATGCCAAGACAGAACCTATGACTCACCTAAAACCAAGAGTTGGAGTCAGCAGCCCATGGCCCAAAGGTCAAATCGAGCCCGCCTCGTGTCCCAAGAGCCAAGAACAGTTTTCACATTTTTAAAATAAAATTTTATTTAAAAAATATAAAAGGCATCATTCTAGGTCTCATGGGATAGAGTGTTGGGCCTTAGAGACAGGGACTGCCATATATTGTTCAACTCCCTTCCCAGCACTTATCACTAAGCATGTAGCAGGTACTCATAGATAACAGGCTGATTGATTTAGGTGAGTTGGGGGAAAGGTGGGATATGTTGTTTTTGTAAAGAAATGTTTTGAGTCTATATAATATTTTGTGTGTGTGTGTGTGTGTGTGTGTGTGTGTGTGTATGGAGAGAAGGAGACAGAGAGCGTCTTTTATGATGATCTTTTTCAGATTATGGGTTGAGTGTCTTACTAAGTAGACCAGAAACGTCTTAGTAGAGTCAAAGAGTGTTAGATGCCATGAGAGTTCTTGGAAGAAATCTGGTCTAGCCTCTTCATTTTACAAATGAGAAGACAGAGGCCCAGACAGAAGCACGTTGCCTACAGTCACATAGCTAGTTAGTACTAGCTGATAATGGTAACTCACCTTTATTTGGAATCTACTGTGTGCCAGGCACTCTGCTAAGTGCTTTACAAATTAGATTCTCACAACCCTGAGAGGGGAGTGCTGTTATTATCCCCATTTTGCAGTTGAAGAAATGGAGGCAGACAGAGCTTCCCACAAAGTCACACAGCTATTAAGTATCTGAGGTGGGATTTGAACTCAAGTCTTCCTGATTCCAGACCCAGCACTCCATTCACAGAGCCACCTAGCTTCATCTGAGAATCAAACCCAGGTCTTCTGGCTCTTGTATCCTGTAACTTTTTCCTTTGTGAACATAAGAAAGATTCTGGAAATCTTTTTTTCTGGAAAATTCCATTCTGGAAATGATTTTTTAAAATATTATTTTAAATCTTTTATTTTTATATCACCTTCATTTCCAAATCTCTCTCTCCTCTGTTCCATATCCAGGGAGCCATTCCTTGTAACAAAAGAAAAAAAAACAGAGATGGGGGCAGAACAACAACATTAACTAATACATGAACTCAGTACAACAGTCTTTGTGCAGTGTTTCACTCTCCCAAACTCTTATTTCTACAAAGAAGTAAAGGAGGTGATTTTTTTTTTTTTGCTTTTTGGAGGGGAGAAGGTAGGGCATTTGGGGTTAAGTGACTTGCCCAAGGTCACGTGGCTAGTTTTTGTGTTGAGTGTCTGAGGCCAGATTTGAACTGAAGTCCTCCTGAATCCAGGACCAGTGTTCTATTCACTGCGAATTTTCTTAAATCTACTTTGGGACCATGCCTAGTTATTGTAAATGTACAGTATTCTGGTTCAGGGGGAGGGAGGACTGTTGTCCTTCTTTCTGATTACATGGTTACAATCATTGTGTATGTTATTTTTCCTGGTTCTGCTAACATCACTCTGCTTTGGTTTGTTACCAGACTTCACTGAATTCTCCATATCCATTCCTTCTTACAACAGTAATTCTCTTACTTTGTTGGGTACCGCAATTTTTTTAGGGGCAGCTCAGTGGAGCCATAATGCATAGAGTGCTGGGCCTGGAGTCAGGAAGACTCATCTTCCTGAGTTCAAATCCAGTCTCAGACACTTACTAGCTGTGTGACCCTGGGCAAGCCACTTAATCTTGTTTGCCTTAGTTTCCTCATCTGTAAAATGAGCTGGAGAAGAAAACGGAAAACCACTCCAATATCTCTGCCAAGAAAACCCCAAAAGGGGTTGTGAAGAGTTGGGTATGGACTAAAAATAACTTAACAACAACAGCTTGTTTAGTCATATCCCAACTGATGGGCATCTTCCTTTGTTTTCAGTTTTTGGCTATTACAACAAATGCTGCTGTGTATATTTTGGTGTATATGCCAGTCATTCTGCCAGCAAAAACTTATTAAATACACTGTGCTAAGTGCTAGAGATTCAGACAGACAAAAAACCCCCCAAAACTAAAAACAAAAAGCAGTCCCTCCTCTCAAGGAGTTCGCAGATGAATGTGGGAGACAACATGCAAACAGTTATGAAAAGACAAAAAATATATACAGGATGAATTGGAGGTGATCTCAGAGGGAAGCATTAGATCAAGGAGGACTAGGAAAAGCTCCTTACAGAAGGGAGGACTTTAGCTGAGACCTGTAGGAAGCCAGGAGGTGGAGATGAGAAGGGAAAGCATCCTACACATGGGGGACAGCCAATGAAAGTGGTCGGATTTGGGGATCAACAAGAAGTTCAACGTCACTGGATTAGAGAATCGGTGGTGGTGGAGTAAAGTGTGAGAAAACTGGCAAGGTAGGAAGGGGCCAGGTTATAAGGGGTTTTAAAGAGTGAAACAAAAAGATCCTGGAGGTAATAGGGAGCTATTTGATTTCATTGAATGAGGGGTGGGGAACACCCATGATGATCACTTTGACAGTGGCATACAGATTGGAGTGGGGAGAGACTTGAGACAGAGGGACCTACTGGAAGGCTTTGTATTAGTTTGGATATGAGGTGAAGAGGGACTGCACCAGGGTTAATTGTAGCATCAGAAAGCAGAAGGGGGTGGGTTGTGATATTACCAAGGCAGAGCTGACAGGACTTGCTAGCTGATTGGACAGGTGATGGTGAGAGAGAGTGAGAAGTTGAGGATGACACCTAGCCTAAGCTTTAAACCTGGCTGTTTAGGAAGATGATGGTATCTCAGCAGCAACAGAGGTTAGGAAGAGTGCATAAGGAAACTTTCTTTCTGGCTTTGGCCTCTTAACGACAGAGCGTCTGGATCAGAGAGTGAGACCATGTTAGTGACTTTGTTTTTAGCGTAATTCCAAACTGATTCTGGAAGTTGCTTTTTAAAAATAAATATTTTTAAAATAAAGGAATTTGAAATTTTTAAATGAAAATAAAGAAAAATTTAAGGAAATTCCTTATATCAGCTCATTTTGATACTGGAATGGCAGTAGTATTGGTTGACAACAGGTTTTAGTCAAGTAATCTGGGGGTGAATGAGGTAGAAGGAGGAGAGGGAGGGGGGCGGAAGAGAGAGAGAGAAAAACAGAGGGGAGAGAGACAGAGAGAGAGAGAGAGAGAATGACCACTAGGGTAGAAAATTAGTTAAGTTAGTAAGTCAGTTAAAATTAAAGTTAGTAAGTCAGTACCATGTTAGCTCCTGGAGGATAGGGACTCTGTTGACTTTTTTGTCTTTGTATCTGGTGTTTGGTAAGCATGTGATCTTTGTTGAATTAAATTAAAACTGATGGGAGCATTAGGAACCTGAGTTGCTTTGTGTGGCCTTGGGCAAATCAGTTTTTATTTTTGAGCCTTTACTGTAAAATTAGGGTGCTCATGTAGCAGTATTTATTTAGATAATATGAGAAATTTGTGCACATGTGTTGTGTTTGAGGCGCATACATAAAGGTGCAGGAGTTAAGTCAGGGGCTTTGGGAGTGGCAATATTACTAGGGAGTGTCAGACACTGGGGAGGATGTATCCCATTTAGTGTGGTTGTTCCCACTTTATTAAATATTTATGCATGTAGCACTTAATATATTCAAAGTGTTTCATATTCACTTTCCCTATTATTTCTCATACCCATCCTACTTGGAAGCTGGTGTCCTCATCTTACACCGGAGAGCGGGGGAAAAGAGGAAGAAGGAGGCTGTGATTTCCCCCAAGATCACACATTTGCATGTGCTCTTTCTGGTTTGTGTTTTCACTTTCAGAACATTTTGCCTTCCTTTTTGTGTATGTTAGGTATCAGAAGAGAACAGCCTAGTCACACTGCTTGGAGTTTGTTTTCATTTGGTTGGTTGTTATTTGGGGGAGGGGGGGCAGGAGAGATGGGGAAATGAGTAGGTGATGGAAACTCTTTTTGACACTATGTATTTTTCAAACCACTCTATTTTTATGCCAGTGATTATCTCTCCTCTGTGTTCTCTAATAATGAGTCCTAAGCTGTGATCTGTGGAACTCTGAGTTCCAGAGAAGCATCTTGGTTCTCTTTGATAGAAGGTTTGTTAATGGTGCATGTGGTAAACTGATGCCTGCTTTGCCCTAAGGTGTCTTTGATCATTGGGAACTTGAGGTGTTTTGTTTTGCTTTGTTTTTAACTCATGCACTTTTCTTTCTCTTGGTGTAGGCATAATTGCCTGCCTCCTCCATCTTTCATAGTGCCTTGCTAATCCTCGGTATCTACGTACTGTTGAGTGTTTCTGATTGGATGATTGTTTGATAGCTGCCCTAGTGTTTTCCCTTAACCTCCCCTCTGCTCCTTGGCCATCTTCTGACTTCCAGAATTAAACAGAAACATGAGGGATGTATTGTTGCTTGACTTACCCTGTTCCTTGAAGAGTGATTTACTCTGAAGAGGCTGCCTGCCTTGCTTACCCATTTGCATCACCAGAGTGTGACTCTGCCATTTGATGTGGCATGAACTTGGGGTGACTGTCATTTGGCTTATTGTTGTTCATGGGCTTATAGATTTGTAGCTGGAAATGATTTTATGGTCCTCCTAGTCCAACACCTTTATTTTTCAGCTGAAGGACTCCTGGAGGTGACTTGCCCAGGGTCACACAAGGAAGAAGTAGGTGATTTCAAACCCAGGTCCTCTGATTCCAAATCCAGCATTCTTCACTTGCTCTCAGATGCACTGACTGCTCAGGCTTTAAATCTACTTATGCTGACTCTCCTCTTTGCTTGAGTCCTCAAAATTAAATTAGGAATTGGAGTGTTGAGTCAGGTGGAAGTTGAGTATGTCTGAATGGGGGGATGGGGGGAAGGGGCAGGGTAATATACCAGCTTCTAATCATTGCCTGCGTTAAAGTGTTGGATCCTTTGTTACCAGCCGGCAAAGGAGACCCAAGAAATTCTTTAGAGGCAAGCACAGAGCCAGTTAGTCTTTGCCAATGGGTGGGTGGAGCCCAGCTTGACTCCGACTCTTCAGTCAGTTATGATTGAGCTCTTAGGGGAATCTCCATAAGAAGAACTTTTTTTAAGTCAGGTTGACACATTTTGATTCCTAATCATTTTTTACTCTTTTAATTTTAGAGACTCAATATCCCTCTGATTTGGACCAACACAAAAGACACTCTACCACTGTATCTCTCCAAACACAGAAGCAATAAGAGAAATGTCAGCACTCATTTTCCAGATGTTTATGACCAGATCTTGGTCTGGCTATTAAATATTGCACATTAAAATTGACAGAGCAATAAACAAGCTTATACTTGGACAGCCTCCGGTGGTAGAAAGCTATCCTGTCAGGAGTTGCCTTGCTCCTGGGACTTTGCTGATGGGCAGTCGGGATGAATATTTAATACTCTGTGGATGTTGCCAAACCAGTTTTCTTCTGTTCCTTAATGCTGATCTGGCTGTTTGGGGGCTTTTCCTCTGATATTTATTCAAGAGCACGCGATCCACTGACTCCTTTGTCATAGCTGGATAAATTGACTAACCAGTCACCAAGTAGGCACCTCCCCATGATCTGGTACTCACTTCTTTTAGCCCCAGCTTCTAGGCCAGGAACCTTTCCCCTTCCCATGGGTTCCCTCCCTCTATCCCAAATAGTTTGGCCTTCTTTTCTGTCCAGACAGAGAGAGCTCCCTGCCTTCTGCCTTGGGTTCATATGTCAGATTTAGTGAATAGACTTGGAGTCAGGAAGATTAGGGTTTGAATTCTGACTTACACACTTAAACCTGAGTTCAAATCCAACTTAATATTTTTATTATCTGTGACTCTGGGCAAGTTATTTAACCTGGCTCCCTTATTTATAAAATGAGGGGAATAGCTTCCACTTCAATTGATTGTTGTTGTTACTGATGTTCATTTCAGTTGTGTCCAACTCTCGTGATCCCATTGGGAATTTTCTTGGCAAAGATACTGGAGGGCTTTGCCGTTTCCTTCTCCATCTCATTTTACAGATGAGGAAACTGAGGCAAGCAGGGTTAAGTGACTTGTCCAAGGTCACACAGCTAGTAGGTGTCTGGGAAGAGATCTGAACTCAGGTCTTCCTGATTCCTGGCCTGACTCTCTATCCACTGCACCACCTAGTTGTCCTCAGTTGATTATAGTGTATATCAGATGAGATAATGTGACATAAACCGCTTGGCAAACCTTAAAATGCTTCACATATGTAAGTGTCAAGTGGTATCGTCATCATTATCATCAGTGGCCTGGGGCATCTGAACAAAGTTACTAACCATGGAAGCTGCTGCTAGTGTTAGTCAGAACTGTATGTGGAGGCAGGGGAGGCAAGGCTAGTGCTGTGATCTGTGCGACTTCTTGTAATTCCTTTAGCAAATGCTTCTGAGTAAGAGTTAATGGTCTATGTAAGACAGTCATTGATAAAATAGTGGTGGTACTTGGACAGCATTTTAGAATTGGTTTGTTTTTTTTTAATTCAATATCTACTTACTTTCTCTCTGGCAGGAGTATCCCCTCCCTTACCCTCCCCCTCCCATCAATAGGAAGAAAAAGCGGGGGGTGGGGGTGGGGGAGAAGCCCTTTTCACAAATATACACAAATATATTTTGCTCAACATACACATACAGACATTGGCCACATCCAAAAACTGGATGCCCCAGTTTGAACCCTGAGTCCATTGCCTCTCTTTTAGGAAGTAGGCAGCACAGTTTATCACAGATCCTTTGGAATTGCAGTTGGCCGATTGATATTGATATCGATCAGGATTCTTAAGCCATTCAAAGTTATTTGCCTTTCCAATGCAATTGTCATAATACAACTTGTTCTCCTGGTTCTAATCACTTCACTCAGCATCAGTTCATACAGATTGTCCCAAGTTTTTCTGAAACCATCCCCATCATTGTTATAGCCCAGTAGCATTCCATCCCATTCAGATACCTAGCTTGTTCAGCCATTGCACATCATAAAATTGTTTGAAGAAACTGGAATTGTTTAGCTTGGAGATGATAGTGTTTGGAAGGGACTTTAGATGGTCCAAACCTGAATGGGAAGATTGAGGCTCAGTGAGATTAAGTACCAAAGGGTGAAAGATAGTAAATAGTATGAAGTCACTTGTTAGTCATCTTCTTGATTTCCTCAAGCTGCTATGAAGGGCTGTCAAATGTAGAGGGACTTAGTTTTACTTTGTGTGGTTCCAGATGACAGAACTAGGGATGGGGGGGTAAGGTGGAGTGGGATCATCAGGGAGGGGAGGGAAGAGTAGAGGTTAAGGCAGGAAGCACAGCATCAAAAAGAATTATGCAGGATTTAGAGGTGTCTGGAAGTGCATTTGGACACTTTGTGAAATAAGGTGATCCCCTTCACTAAAAGTCTTCCAGAAGAGGCTAGATGAATGAGCCTGGAATGTAGAGATAATTCTTGCTTCCACTAAAGGGTATGAATTCTAAATTCTCATTTAGCTCAGATTCTATGATTATGCAGTATGGATACCAACTACAAGCAAGATGCCATGGTGGGGGGTGGGATGGAGAAGAGAACATGAGATAATATCTAAGTGCTGTAAAAGAGATACAAAGAAAGAGCCATGGGAATTCAGAAGATAAATCAATTCTGCTGAAATAATCAAACAAATGATGTATTACCCAAGAAATATGCTATAAAAAAAGATGGAGTGGCTGTATGTCAGTAGCCAATGAGAAATCTACTGACATCTTGGATATATCAAGAAAAGTCATGCAGTATCTTCAGAGTGTTAGGTAGACCCCCTGTGATGAACTCATGGAGAACATGGGGCAGCTGGGTGGTGTAGTGGACAGAAGGCTAGGCCTAGAGTTAGGAAGACCTGAGATGGAATCCAGCCTCTGATACTTAGTGGCTGGTGACCCTGGGTAATTAATTATTCACTTAGCCTCCCTTTGCCTTAGTGCCTTCATTCAGAAAATGGAGATAATAGTAGCGTCTGTCTCCCAGCATTGTTGTGAGGATCTAGTGAGATAACATTTGTAAAACGCTTAGCACAGTGCTTGGCCCACTGTAGGCACTGTGGAAATGCTGGTCATCATTGGAGAGGAGCATTGTGCAGGGCAGGCAGGGTTTTTCTCTACCTCACTGCAGAGAAGACTCACATCAGCAAAGTCAGAAGTTTATTGGAATGTTTGAGATCAGGCGAGGCTTCATGAACAAGCAGTGGATTTGGAATCAGAAGGACTGGGTTCAGATCCTGATTCTTCCAGCTTCCTTTGTGACCCTTACGAAGGCATTTAATCTCACCATGCTGTAATTTTCCCATCAATCAAATAAGAAGGTTGAACAAGACGCCCTCTAAGATCCCTTCCTCTCGAACTCTTTAGATGTCATGGGCCTGTTTGCTCTGAGTTCTCTTTCTGTCTCCCATAGACTTGTTGTGTCTCCCAAGGCTGAGGCCTCAGCTTTTTTCTGTCAGTAATTACTTCTTTACTTGGTATCGGGTCTGCATGCAAATAATTCTGCAGCCCATAGATGTAACTACCGTAGACCGTGGCTGTCAGAAATATTAATATAGCAACCTCAGCAACCAACAAACATGGCAATTTTAAAAAAATGCCTGTTGCATGCAGGGCACTAGGGGAATTCAGATTTTTCCTCTTGTAGGAGTTTATAGTCTGTGAGAGAGATAAGATGAACACAGATAACTATGAAATACAGTCTTAAGATTGTGCATTGGAATTACAAAACAAATGCTGTTTGCCTGGCAACTTGGGGTGCTGGATAGAAAGCCATTCTGAGAGTCAGGAAAGCCTTGGTTTGAATCATGCCTCAGATTCTAACTCAGTCTTTGACCAAATCATTTAATGACGCTGAGCCTCAGTTTCCTTATTGGTAAAATGGCAGTATATGTTTACTGACTTGTGGATTGTCGTTGTTGGACCGTAACCATTTGGGAAGGAGGGGCTCAGCCTCTTTGAATCTCCATTTCCTTATATATAAAAAGACTAATGATCTCAGTAGATTGTTGGAAGGAGCAGTGTGCCGATTGTTTCATGGAGGATGAGTTGAGGCCTAAGGGGACAAGAAATTATTGGTGTAGTAGCCAAGGAAGACTTTGGAGGAAGGGACAGTTGAGTTGAATTCTAAAGACTGCGAGGTCATTCACTGAGGCAGTTAGGATTTTCCCCAGATGTGAAAAATAGTGTAGACAAAAGCATACAATGAAGAGTGTGGTGTCTAACATGGCACTTGTGTCCCAGGTGCCAGTAGAGTGCCTGGAGGGGAGTTCTGGGAGAATCTGGAAGAGATAATTGGATTTAATCTGGAATTAGGGCCCTAGCTTAATCAGGGGCTCATTTTGGAAATTCTCCAACAGAACTAATAGGCAGGGGACGACTTAAAAGTAAAACAGAGTGCATTGCCTTCCATCATTGAACACGATGATGCTACCATGAAAGTGATGGGGCCTGGCCTCTGGGATTTCTGGTTTCATAGAGCCTAAGAGTGATACAGTCATTTAACAAGTATGTGTTAGATCTTACTCTGTGCCAAACAGTGTGTTAGGTACTGGGAGAGAGAGAGAGAGAGAAAGAGAGAGAGAGAGGAGAAAAAGGAGGTGGAGGAGGAGGGGCAAGTGGGAAAGGAAGGAAAAAGAAAGGGAGGGTAGGAGGGAGGAAGGAAGGAAAAGAAAATTCCTTACTCCCAATGAGCTTACATTCTAATGGGAGACATAAGACAAATAACATACAACATAGAGATAGAATGAATTAGTACAAGTATCAACAAAATAACTAAACACAAAGACATTTTAAAGGAAGGGCACTAGCATTTGGAACTGGGAAAGGCTTCGTGCCAAAGGTAATGCCTGAGCATCATCTTAAGGGACTTCATGAAGCAGAGGGAAGGAGGGAAGATGTTCTAGGAATGGGAGACTTTTTGCCAATGCAAAGTCATGGAGATGGGATAGAGTATCATGTGTAAGGAACAGAAAAAAAGGTCATTTTGACTGAGTCATAGAATTCTGGAGGGTGAATAATGACCAATGAAGCTGGGAAAACAGATTGGAACTAAGTTGTGTCGGGTTTTTAGAGATAAACAGAGCAGTTTATATTTGATCCTAGAGGTAATAGGAAGCCACTGGAATTGATTAAGTAGGAGAGTCACATGGTTAGATATGCAGTTAAGGAAAATTACTCTGGCAGCAATGTGTAGAGTGGACTGGATTGGGGAGAGAATTGAGGGAAGAAGACTAATTAGGAGGCTGTTATTACAGTCTCTAAAGGGTGAGGAGCTGAACTAAAGGGTAACAGTTTGAGGAGAGAGGAAGGTTCATATGTGAAGATAGAAATGGTGAGATTTGGTAATTGATTGGCAATATGAAGATGAGGAAACAAGATAATACCCAGGTTATGAACCTTGAAAACTGCCTTTGACGAAAATTGGGAAGTCTGGAAGAGGGAAAGATTTAAAAGGGAAAGATACTGAGTTCCACTTTGGACATGTTGAGTTGTATCTCTGGGATATCCAATTGGTAATATGGGACTGAAGCTTGGGGGAGACATTATATACGGAGGTAGATTTATAACATACAGAGGTAGATTTATAGATGAAATAGATACATATGTATCGACAGATATCTGTGACTTAGGTACATGGAAATCATAGTTAAGTCTGGGGGAACTGATGAGGTTACCCAGAGAGATTGTAAAAGGAGAGCAGAAAGGGATCTAGGGTAAAATCTTGAGGAACACCCCTAGTTGGGAGGTCTGTTATAGATAAAGAACCTAGGAGTGGTGAAACAGGAAGAGAGGAGAAACACCCTTAGTTAGGAGATCTGTTACAGATAAGGAACTTTGTTGTAATGAAACAGGGAGGTGAACTGGGAGAGAGGAGTGTAGACAAAACCATTGAGAGGAGAATGTTTCTAGGAGGAAACAATTCAGCAATGTCACATGCGTTAGATAAGTCTCAAGAAGGATGATGACAGAAAAGACTGTCCAATTTGTCAGTAAATCGATCATTGTTAACTTTGGATGAAGAGAGAAGTTTCAGCTGAGCAATGAGGTACCTGCCAAATAGTCCTAGTGTTTTTAATGAAAACAGTAGGCACGTGAGTAGAAAGAAGGTGACACAGCATTGGTCAGTTACCCAGCCAGGAATGTATAACTGAACTGAGCTGGATGTAGGACTCTAAAGTTGGCCTTAGGCTACAGGACTTGAGCTGTGAAAGAGAAAAATGTCAAGCTTAGAATGGGAGCTGAGCTCTGGCCTGCCTACCAGGTGTGTGCCTTATTCCCCAAATGCCTTTCTTTCAAATTTCTCAACACTTCACAATATTTTGATGTGAGGAGAATAAATGGAAATGGCTTTAAAAAAAAAAAAGCACAACAAAAAAACCGTTTCTCAGCTTTTGATCCTTGCTTTCTGTGCCCAGTGACTGCGTTGCAGTTTAGTCATAGGATACCAATTTAACATATGCAGTTTCTATAGCAATTGAGGTTTCCTTAGTAACGGTTGCAAAAATAATCTGGCCCCAATTAATAATACATTTTAAGTCTATTTCTACACTACACTAAACAACCAAATTATTTGGCAAAGAACCAGATAATTCAGATGGTATCATCTGTACTGATCTCATCTGCATATGGAATATTTGTTTGGAAAAGCTTGAGAAAAGAGGGGGGATGGGTAGGTGACTGGTTGTTGCATGTGTCATAGGATTCTTGCCAGTCCAAAAAATCTGGATCAGTTAGCAGGTGTAGACTGGCAAGCTAATATACACCAAGTTTCCCAGACTTCCAAACTTCCTACCAAAATCTGCCCTCAATTCCATAATATGCATTGGAGGCCTATCATGGTCTAAGTGGGAAAGAAGGCTGAATTCTGGACTTAATTAACAATAACACCAAAGCAGGACAGGGGCAGTGAGAGATGGGATCTTCCACAAAGAGATGCTTGGTACTTTGTCAGCAAGCTTTTCTCTTTAGCTTTGTTGACTAGGTCGGCTGGATGGTATGTATGGATTGCCTGCTCTTTATAAGAAAATTTGGCTTGTGTATCCTTAGGATGAGGCAGTGTGGTATAATGATGAGTAGATAGGTTTGGAGACAGTAGAGTTCTGAGTTCAGATGTCATCACTGATAATGGCCATCACTTGAGGAATCCCTTATTTTTCAAATGGGCATAACCCCCCCCTTTTTTTTTTGCCTCTATATGACTTTGAGGATCATAGATACATAGCTGGAAAGCATCTCACAGATCATCTAGTCCAGCCCCTTTGTTTTACAGTTGAGGAAACCGAGGCCTGAGGAGATAAAGTGAATTATGGCAGTCACACAGGTGGGAAGCATCAGAGGCAGGGTTTGAACCCAGGTCCTCTGGGTCTATTCTAGAGCCAGTGTTCTTTTTTTTAATATCACACTCACTCCTCGTGGGGTTGTTGTGAGGATCAAATGAGATAATGTATGTAAAGATTTGATAGTTTTCCAAGGCCTGATTCATAGTCCAGGGCTCAGATCCAGCCACATTCTCACTCTCTCACTCCTTCTCCCCACCCCTCTTGTGACCAACAGCACACATGGTCTAGACAGCTGGCTGGATTAAACACACACACACACACACACTCAGTTGTGACTGTCAAACCATTTTTGGTCCTCTGAAAGTAACTGGCCCTTTTGGGAATGAAGCTAGGACTGTGGGCTGCTCTGCGTGCTAACTAGCCTGAGCCAGCAAAGGAAAATCAGCTGTTCTCTCCAAGTGTACCCTTCTAGTTTTGTTTCAGCTGCACCTGGCATTGGAATTCCATTCTTCCTTAAAAATCAAGAGCTTGGCCATCAGAGGATGCTGGAGCCTCATCAGAGCACAGCTTTTTGTGCTGACAGGGCTGGCCCCTGGCACAGGCTCATTACGGGGCAGAGCCTGTGAGCAGGAGTATTTCCTTCTTTCTTGTACCACCCACAAGAGAGATTTGGTTCCTGTTTGTGTGAAGCTTAGCAAGAAGTAAGAATGCAAACCTACTGACCTTGTTAGCAGTGACTATTTACCAGGCACAGAGGTAGCCATTAGGGCTTGCTTGTAAAAAGGAACCCACTGTGGTAATGGTTGTTATGTGATGGAGATTTCTGGGAATCTTAAAATTATTTGCATATGTGCCTTAAGGCAAAATAAAGTGTTTCAGCTACAAACCCTAGTGTTGAATTCCCTTTAGGTGAAGCTTGTGCTATGTTACCCTCACAGGACTTAGTGAATCAAACGTCCTTTCCTTTTGATCTGGGGATCCCACAGCTGGGTATCTACACCAAAGAGAACAATGCTAGAAAGGCTCCCTGAAATGCCACGGTATTTGTGTGTAGCAGCAAAGGAGTGGAAACAAAGCAGATGCCCGTTGATGGAAGAATAGCTTGATAAATTTTTGTATGTGAACATAATGGAAGATTATTGTGTTGTGAGACATGGCCAAGAAACATGGTGGAGTTAAATGAACTGATGCAAAATGAAGTGAGCAGAACCACTAAAACAAGGCGCAAGACGACTCCAACTACATAAATGGATTGAGTCTGAGGACCACCTGGTATAAATCCTTGCTCAGCTATCTCTAGCGTAAATACCTATTGAGCTGTTGTTGCTTGCTTGTGTCCAACTTTTTGTGACTCCATTTGGGATTTTCTTGGCAAAGATACTGGAATGGTTTGTCATTTCCTTCTTTAGCTTGTTTTATAGATGAGGAAGCTGAGGCAGAGTTGAGTGACTTGTCCAAGGTCACACAGCTAGTATCTGAGGCCAGACTCCTATTGAGTTGACTCGAGGCAAATTATTTAGCCTTTCTGCAGGCCTTAGTTTACTTTCCTGAAAAACAAGGATGTTGAAGCAGATCTCTAGTCTTGCCCTTGAGCTCTAAATCCATGGTCTTGTTACAGTCCTGTGAGGGTCAGTCTCATCACAAATTAGTGCATCTTCTCTGGAGTCAGCTCTTCCTTTTTTTCCTGGAAGCCCAATAACAGATGGCAGAAGGGAAGAAGAAACAAGGAGCTCTTGATGGGCTGACTATTCCTCCTTCTATTTGCTCCTTCCCCACTCATCCACCTGTTTTCCTTCTGTTAACCCTAACCCAATTTTCTTAGATCGCCTTCTGTCGTGTCATAGGACCAGAGATTTAGGGCCATCTAGTCCAACCATGTCACTTTATAAAGAATTCAAGTGTAGAGAAGTGATTGGCTTGTAGTCAGTCACAAGAGTAGTCTCAGAATCTCTAAGCCAAGATTCAGACCAAGGTCATTGGGTTATACATCTAGAATTGAAAGGAACCTCTGTTCTAGTACTTTCATTTTTCAGTTGAGGAAATCAAGGCCCAGGGAATTGAAGACAATACAGGTAGTAGCAGAGGTGGAATTGGAATCTGGGTCTTCTGACACCACCCTTTTCCCTGCCGTTGCCCCCCAGTGCCTTTCCTCAGAAGTTATCTCCCATTTATATTGTAAATATCTTCCATGTACATGGTTGATTATTATCTCTCCCATTAGAATGAGTCCCTTGAGGGCAGTGACTGTGTTTTTTCCCTCCTTTGTAATCTAAGCATTCAGCACAGTGGACAGGCTTGGTTACTGACTGGTTCCCATCAGTTTTCTTTTCATGGTGCCGCAATCTTCCTACCCTACCATGCTGCCTTTTAGACCTCATGGCTGTGATGGTTATTAGAAAAGAAGGGTGATTTCTGCCCAGTTCCTAGCCCCTAACCCTTACAGTTTACCTCCTTGTGAAACCGTTCTCTCCTGAACTTCCTCCCCTTCATTCTTTATATTATGGAAATAGAACGAACATCCAGGAACATTCACTGGTCACTTATCATTTAAATCACAAAACAATGAAATAACTTTTCACTAAATAACGTGAACTTGACTGAAAGCTTAGTGTGAAAACCTGTGTTCTGACCTTGGATTTGCTACTTAACTAGCTATGTGACCTTGGACAAATCATTTCCCTTATCCCCACTCTAGACCTTCAACTACCAGTTGGAGTTGGACTTCTAGTTCCTTCAACTACCAGTTGGAATTGAACTCAGTGATCTGTATGATAACTTCTAGCTCTTTCTATAGTCATAAATGAATTGGAGTCACAGTTCCAAATTGGAGTCTGCCTTGTTAGTTCTGGTCTGCCTCTTTGTGGCAGAGATCATACTACCACTCAGGGTTGGGTTATTTTGAATGTAGGAGCAGATGCACCCTACATTTGGGGAGTACTTTAGCATAAAATCCATATCACCAGTTCCTATATATCTTGTTTTTTTAGTCAAGGCTACTAGTTTTTTCTAATAACATTTTTTTTCCTTTTACGTGTAAAGACAATTTTTAACATTCATTTAAAAAGGTTTTTGAGTTTCAAATTTTTCTCCCTCCCTTTGCTCTCCCTCCCCAAGATGGCAAGCAATCTGATATAGGTTCTACATGTGCAATAATGTAAAATATGTTTCCATATTTGTCATTTTGTGAAAGAAGAAACGGAACAAAAGGAAAAAAAACACAAAAAAACCCCAAAACAAAAAAAAATTAAATTAAAATAGGGTACTTTGATCTGCATTCTGATCCATAGTTCCTTCTCTGGATGTGGATAGCTTCTTCCATCATGAGTCCTTTGGAATTATCTTAGATCATTGTATTGCTGAGAAGAGCTAAACTGATCATAGTTGATCATCACACTATTACTGTTACTGTGTATAGTGTTCTCCTGGTTCTGTTCACTTCACTCAGCATCAGTTTATGTAACTCTTTCCAGGTTTTCCTGAAATTTCCTGAAATGCCTACTCATCATTTCTTAAGGGCTACTAGTTTTGACAAACCTTAGTGTGTGAGACTGATAGACAGAGACCTCTCAAAACCTGAAAATTCACTTTGAGGAGAGCTAAGGTTTTTTTCAGTGCATGGGGGATGGGAGAATAGATGCTTTGGCTGTCCTTGGTGACCTGTTTTCTCTTCCCTTTCAGTGACAAAGCTGCAAGTGAGTAAATCTAAAAGGACAATCACCCTGGTGGAGAACAGGCCTATCCAGCTGAACTGTTCGGTCAAGTCCCAGACCAGCTTGAACTCCCACTTTGCAGTCCTCTGGTACGTCCACAAGCCCTCTGATGCTGATGGAAAGCTCATCTTGAAGACCACCCACAACTCTGCCTTTGAGTATGGCACCTATGCGGAGGAGGAGGGCCTGCGGGGGAGGCTTCAGTTTGAGAGGCACATGTCTGGTGGCCTCTTCAGCCTGACCGTTCAGAGGGCGCAGGTCAGCGATAGTGGCAGCTACTACTGCCATGTGGAAGAGTGGCTGTTGAGCCCCAACTATGCCTGGTACAAGTTGGCAGAAGAAGTTTCAGGACGCACTGAGGTCACAGTGAAACGGCCAGGTAATATGAGCTGGGTTACCTCCTGGCCACCAAATACGGAAGCCTCCAGAGTGTGAAGGGATCCTGAGATGAAAGCTTTTGAGCTAGAAGGGCCCTTAGAAACCATCAAGTACACCCCTCCGGAGGCCTCTTTAACAGCTGAGGGAAGTGAAATGTAGAGGTTATTGAATAACTTGTTCAGGGTCACACAAACACTGATCTCCAAAGGAAGGGGAGGTGCAGTTTGAATACCAGTCTTCCTGATTCCAGGTCCAGTGCCCTGTCCACTGTCCTGCCCTGCCACTTCATCATCAAAGATGTCCATTGGGGCTTTACAAAAGAATTAAGGGAGCCAGTCATCTCATAGTTCTATTTACCTGAGGTATTTTAAGGAAAAAGGGAAAATTATGAAGCTTAATTTGAGACGCATTTGTTCCGTAAACATTTATTAAGTACCTACTCTGTGCTTGGTACTGTGCCACGTGCTGGGGATATAAAAAAAGGTAGAAGATAGTCCCTGCCCTCAAGGAGCTTACAATCTAATGTTGTTGTTGAGTTGTTTCAGTCATGTCTGATTCTTTGTGACCCCGTGGACTTCCCTGGCTGGGGGGTTTTCTCAACAAAGATGCTCAAGTGGTTTGCTCCACTGGCAAATAGAGGTTAAGTGACTTGCCCAACAAGGGCAACTAGGACGTTTCTGGGGCTGGATTTGAACTCAGATTTGCATAACTCCAGGCCCAGTGCTCTATCTGCTGAACCATCTAGCTGCCCCCTACACATAAAGAGAGCAGGATGTAGGGACAACCAGGGATGGGTAGTACCCTAGGAAAGTCTGTTGGAGTTGTGTGTGTGAATGTGTGTGTGTGCACACACACATGTGCTGGATGTGTTGTGAGTCTAAGGAACCTTTAGAAAACGGCCTCATTCTGAAAAACTCAACACCCACAGAGCTATCAGCCTGACTACTCTGTGCAGCTGTGACCTCATGTCTATCCAAGTGAGGGTGCTGGTGGCCTGTGTTCTGACCTCAGTTTTTCTGAAGGCTTCTTGCTAGGGCCTTTGAACTTTGGAGATCACCAGTGACTACCATGTTGGTTGCCCAGATTATCCTGTTGATCTGTCTTTATAATAGGATTTGGGCGTCTATTTAGGGTCATGTTCAGGTCAGTACTTAGAAGCCTTGAGAATGTGATTTGCTCTATTAAGCCCTAAAACTGGAGATTCTATGTTGTTTATTAGAGTGTGAGCCCCTTGAGTACAAGAAACAGGTTTTTGACTGTCTTAGAAAAGAGCCTGAAACTGGGTGTTAAGTACTTAATAAATGCTTATTGACAAGGCCCTAATCAAGGCTAGCACTTAGAGAAAAAGAAGCATTAATAAAAATGCCTTGAAAAAAATCTCTGCTTGAAAAAAATGAGCCTTGTTAAAAGTTTTGAGGTTTTTTGTTTTTTTTTTGGGGGGGGGGGCGGAAATACCATTTATGGTAGATGGCTTTTGGTTTTTAGCTTAGCTAACAGGATTTTGAAGGCTAAGTAGGACCATACCTCGTTAGGTTTTGTGACCTGAGAACCTACCCTCTGCTTCTCCTCACCTCCTCATCTCTGTTACTCTGTATTAAAGCATTGTGTTCAAGGCTGCTGAGGATTTAGCCAAGAACTAGACTGGTAATTGTTCCCCTGTAAGTGCCCTATGCTTGAACTGGAAACTCAAGAGGTAGACAGTTTTCATTTAATTTCTAGTAGGGGCTTGCCTTGTGGAAAAGGAAAGGGATGGCTTTTTCCAAAACTGAAAAGGTTTAAGGAGCAGGGCTGGCGGTAGACAGATTAGCTCTACCAGAGAAAGGCCCAGATTCTGACCCCAGGAACTTGCTACAGTGACCAAAATCTTAACTGTTAGAGATGAAGTCCTTTGGTTTAAACTTAATTTAAAAAGATAGATGGTCCTGGGGAAGGTAATTGGTGAAGCCTTTTCAGCCATATATGTGTATGTATCATATATGTATCTTAGTGTAAGATATGAATTGTTTTACTCCTACCCCTTTATCCTGTGAAAACTGACAGAGATTGCAGCGCTGAAGCAATGGGAATTTTGATAGAGGAGGCAGGTGGGATGGTTTGCATTTAGGTAGGTGGTGAAGTGGGCAAGAGCAGACACTGTTTGGAAGGCCTGAGTTCAAAACCTGCCTCAGACACTTACTAGCTGGTCATCCAACTTTTCTTATCGTCAGTTTACCCATCTATAAAATGGGAATTATAATAATAGCACCTACCTCCCATCAATGTTTTAAGGATCAAATGAGATTTAAAAAGCTCTTTGCATACATTGAGTATTCTTATCAGTACTAGACATGAATATTATTCTTATTCAGTCAAATAAATATTCTATAACTGAATGCAAGTTATTAACTTATAGGAATTATTAGCTTACATTTTGAACAATCTGTGGTGACAGAGGTTCCTCTGGCCTCCCTTCACAAATCTCTACCACTTTAATAATGCTGCTTGACATTTATATAGTCCTACAGTTCTCTTTAAAGGTTGGGAGGCCCTTGGTATGGGTTATTTCTTTTGAATGTTACAACAACCCAGTTAGGTAGGTAGGTAGGTAGGTGGGTTCTGTGAATATTCAGTCCACAGGCACACACTTAATAAGTGGTAGAGTTTGGATTCAAACCCAGGCCTTCCTCACTCCAAATCTAAAGCTTTATATCTCTAGCCTCACTCCTCTTTTTATAACTTGGGATCATTCCGATCAGAAAGCATATACTCCTCATCCTTGTTCTCCTACTGTTATCAAATAAGTCATACAAGGCATGTTTTCATTAAAGGAGAATTAATCACAACCTCCCTTTATCTCTTTACAATTTTTAATAGTTTCCTGTTACTTCTAGGATGAAACACAAAACCATCAATGTAGCCTGTAGAGTCTCCTCCTTACAACCTCCCTTCCCAGTCTTATTTCATATTCCACCCCTACACATCAGATTGGCTTTCAAGCTATTTCTTGTATGCAACATTTCATCTCCCAGCTTCCCTGCCTTTGCATGGGTGGATCTTTATGACTGGAGTATGCATTCCTTTCTCACCTCTCTGTTGGAAATCCAAGCTTCCTTCAGAATGCAGTTCAGGTGCCACTTTCTTCAGGATGCCTTCCCTGATTTTCCCCTCCCCTCAAAAACAGCCTCAGAAATTTACTAGCTGTGTGACCTTGGGCAAGTCACTTAACCTTATTGGACTCAGTTTCCTCATTTGTCAAATGAGTTAGAGAAGGAAATGGCAAACCACTCTAGTATCTTTGCCAAGAAAACCTCATGTGGGGTCACAGAGAGTTGGACACAACTGAAAAATGATTGAATGATAAATATATTTTGTATTTACTCATCTTCTCTGCCTCCTTCCCACCCTCCTCCCGATTCCCACCAAGAATGACCCCAGCCTCCTTTAGAGCAGGAGCTCTTTGGATCTTACCTTTGTATCTTCAGTGCCTTACGCACACAGCTAATTATGAAATATTTGCTCATTTTTTCCAAGTCTCAGAATGCTCCAAACAGCCCATTCTAGGAATATTTTTCTCTTTATTCAAGGGTTGATGTGCTAATTTCCTCCACAGCTCCCCCTCCCACTGTGTCTTTGATTTGGGTCCTGCAGTATATTAGATATGTTTGCCTTCTCTGTTCTTTAAAGTCATGTGCTCTTCTGTCATCTTCTGGTCTGATTTTTTTCTTACTCTGTTGTTGGCAGATATCCGCTTGAAGCTGAGCCAGACCCAAGGTAACATCACAGTTCTGGAAACCCAGAAGGTAGAACTGGAATGTGTGGTCCTAAATCGTACCAGCGGGGCTTCCCGACTTGCTGTGGAATGGCATGTGTGGAAACCCAACCACCCGGAGAGAGAAACAGTCGCCCGCCTGAGTCGAGAGGCCACCTTCCACTATGGGGAGCAGGTTGCTAAGAACCATTGGAAAGGGAGGCTGCATTTGGAAAGCCCCTCTCTAGGAGTTTACCGCCTCATCATCCAGAATACCGCTGTGCAGGACAGTGGGACGTACAACTGCCTGGTGGAGGAATGGCTGCTGAACCCCAGCGACGTGTGGTATAAACGAGCGGAAGAGTCATCTGGACAGACGATTGTCACGGTATTGAGACCAGGTGAAGGACGACTGGCTTCTCAGCCTTTCTCTTGAGCATTTTCCCTATTAGATGCCATTTTATATACAGAAAACACAGTGACCTATTAATAAATACTAGTAGGGTCTTAGATACTCTGCAGTATCTAAGGTTCTAAAGATTCCGTCTATGTGGGGAAAAAAAATCTCACATCTGGTTTCAAATATCATCTCAGATACTTACTAGCTGTGTGAACCCTAGATTAGTCATTTAACCTCTCAGCCTCAGTTTCCCCATCTGTAAAATATGAATATTAATAATATCGACCTCCTAGGGTCATTTTAAGAATGATTTTTTCCCCCATGGATGGGATAAATTCTTGCAATTTTCAGCAGAGCACTTAAATATCATTTCTTAAAATAATAAGTTTTCAGAGGATGTAAAATTTAAAACAGCCAAATTTTATTTTGCTTAAGCTACTTTGTGGCTTGCTGATTTTTTTTTTTAGGCAGTCAGAGTTAAATGACTTGCCCAGGGTCACACAACTAGTAAGTATCTGAGGCCAGATTTGAAATCAGGTCCTCCTAACTTCAGGGCCAGTACTCTATCCACTGTGCCACTAGCTGGCCCTGTGAGAAATTGGAGAAACGATGTAGTGTACACATAAATAAAAAGACATAAAGACCCCAAAACTTCCTCCTGGCCTTCCTTTTAATTTTCCTTGTGGTAATGGCTGTCTCATTTTTTTTCCTTTTTGGATGGTATTTAGAAGCATAGAATGGCATACACATATGGCTTGTTACCAGTTTAAAGGAATAACCTTAAAAATCAGGAAATGCGTGATCCGTGTTTCCATGGCAACATCAACTGTCAAAACAGGATCCAGTTACCATTTAGCGGTCTGCCTGAGAATGCTTAGCATGAATGAGTTGATAGCAGACTGTCCCCACACATTAGCATATATGATTTTTAAACTTGGCTGGGTTTTGCCTCTATGGTACTATTTTTAGTTTCAAGCAGAGAATACTTTTTTATTCATCTGTCCCCACTATGATGGAAAGAGCCTTGGCCTCCTTGGCGTCAGAAGATCAGGGTTGCATTCCTTGTTCTGACAATTATTCTAGTATATGACCTTGAACAAATTACTAGACTTTTCTAAATTTCTTATTCCTCATCAGTAACATGTGAAGAAAAGAAATTGCACTGTGTGTCCTATAAGACTGTTGTGAAGGTCAAATTCAGGGGTGGGGAACCTGCAGCCTTGAGGCTGCATGTGACCCCAGCCCTGGTCACTTGTAGAGCATTATAGGGTTTGGAAAATTTTTTACAAATATTTTTTCATTTCCTCCTCATTAACAACCCTGGGAAGTAGATTACTGTTCATTAACATCCCCATTTCAAGGATGAGGAAACTGAGGCCGACAGCAGTTAAGTGACTTAATGGGGTCACAGCTAGTCAATGTCTGAGGCTAGATTTGAATTATTCCTGACTCCAAGCCCAGCATTCTCTCAGCTTTGCTGCCCAGAAGCCACAATGAGAAAATGCAGATAGCATTTACAGTCACAAAAGTGCCTTATGTGGAGTGTTATGACATACAAGAAAATAATGCTGAGGGCTTTATAAACATGTTTTTTTTACATATCCCAGTGAACACAGTTATGTTATATGCGACTGTGTGTCTCATAGTGTTGGGGATGTATTTGCTTATTCCCTGGTGTAGTGGGAGGTGGATGTGCAAATATAGAGCCTTCTCCACAACAAATGTTTGTGTGAACTATTTGTGCCCGACCTATAGAAGAGCCTTTTTGAGCTCACGTTGGTCTGATCAGCTGCAGTTGGAACACGCTTGTGTCTTGACCCCAATGTGTTGATCTCATTTTGGTCCTCTGAGAATGAAGGACAATGACCAACTAACCAGTGGGTGGCAGCATGGCCTAGTGGTCAGGGTGCTGGATTTAGAGTCTAGAAGTCCTAGATCCAGGTCTCATTTCTAATAGTTGACAGCTGTGTGACTATTGGCCAATCACTTAACCGAGGAGTGGGCAACCTGTGGCCTTGAGGTCACACTTACTGAGTCCAAGTTTTACAGAACAAATCCTTTCACTAAGGGGATTTTTTCTATGAAGTTTGGATTCAGTCAAAGGGCTGCACTTGAGGACCTAGAGGGCCACATGTGGCCTTGAAGCCAAAGGTTCCCCACCCCTGGGTTGACCTTTAATCAGCTGCAAAATGGAAATCATCATCATCATCATATCTTCCTTAAAAGTTGTGAGGCAAAAGTGAGATAATGTGTGTGATAATGTTTGCAAACATTAAAGCATTTAGAAATAACTTTTAAAATATAATTTTAGTGCCTAAAGTGGAAGGGAATAACAGATTGCCTTGGGTCGCTATCATTTGCCTTGATAGGAATAAAGGCCATACCGTGCCAGCTGTTTCTGTTTCCCTTTTTTTTCTCCCCCTTGGAGGCCCCCTGCCAGTCTTGACCTAGAAGGCTAAAGGTCATAAGGTTGTAGATTTAAAAATAGAAAGCACCTTGTGGAGTACAAAGTCATTAAATTTGACACCCACATTTTATAGGGGAGAAAATGGGAGGTCCAGGGAGATTAAGTAAGTTCCCCGAAGTCACACATAAGTGGTTAGTGGTGAAGCTAGAACTAGATCTGGCATTTCCAGACTCTTCAGCCAACGTACTTTCTCTTACTGCATTCTGAGTCCTATAAAATGAAATCCCGACTCTGCACCTTGGATGCTGTTCATTCCCCTGGGACTGAGTCTCATGGACCAGCGGTTAACCTTGACTAGGTGGACTTGGCTGGGCTGCTTGTACATTTGTTTCCTAGGTACAAGATAAAAGTCATTCTGAAGATCAGGGCTCTTTCTGTTGTTTGAATATTTTCATTGATTTGAATATTTTGGTTCAGACCTAAGATTTCAGTGCTACGGGGAGCTCTCACTGGAGAAACTTCCTCCCTTAGAGACTCCTCTGAGCTCCTGATCATCAGTAACGCATCTGATTTATTCTTAGAAAGTTGTCTAAGGCACTGAGAAGTTAGATCATATAGCCCGAGTGTGTAAGAAATCTGGGCTTGAACACAGAGCTTTATTTGTCTTTATTTATCATTGTCAGTAGTAGTAGTGCTGTGAGGCCCCATGGTAGAGTGGATAGAGAACTTGCCTCAAAGGCAGGAAGACCTCAGTTCCCCTTCTGCCTCTGATACATACTGGGCAGCCTGGTCCCAAGCGAATCCCTTAATCTCACAGGGCCACAGGTAAGGTTCTAAGGCTGTAATTTACAGAGCAGGGACTGATTTGTGTTGGTGGAAGGAGTTCTTTACACTGATGAAATCCTAGCTCTTGGCGTTCCTCTCCTCCTTGCTAAGTATGCATACACAAGTGTATGTATGTGTATATACATATGTAAACCATGTGTGTTTATATGTGCATGTGTATACACACATATATAGTGTGTATATTTGTTTTCTCAGTATATGAGAACCATGGGCATATACATATATGTGTCTGTAGATGTAGATATATCCATGCCCATGTCATAGTTCCTACCTTCAGAGAGCCTACATTATAAATATCATGAATTGATTTCCTGCAGTCATTAGGAGGACAAAGCAAAAAACCACACCAGACACTTGACTACAACCAGATGGGAACATATAATGACCACACGCTCCTGTAAGGTGATGGTGCTAAAAGATGTCTCTCTTGTGCAATGTGGGCTGCAGTGGGGGAGGGGGCTCCACTTTTCTGCAGCATTTTCTCCTCTGTAGGATTGAGGCAAAGACAAAGAAAAGGAAGGGGGGGCTTGCTTATTCCTCGGAGTATAGTAGGCCGGGATTCACTCGGGCAGCAGAGAGATAGAGGTGGACAGGAAGTCGGCATAAAACAGTAGGCTGAGGAGAGCTGAAATGTCATATGAGCTCTTTGGCGGTGGTGAGAGCCTTCCGACATTGAATTTCACCTAACTTCAGCAGACCTTAATTAACACCAGTGTGGATCTGGAGGTACAAGATGAGTGTAACCTAGGGCCCCTGCTCAGGCTGTGGGGAATGACTCGTAGTCATAAATAAGCATAATGAGAGACTAATGGGGCAGAGAATAGACTCAAGCAAATTGATCTAGAGAAATGTGAGGAGAGAACCACCATTTGCAGGGAGAAGGAGGACGATCCTATGGAGGAGGTGAAGAAAGGAAAGGATTCCAGAGTGGAAATGAGGAAGAGGATGGGGTATAGCCTTGGCAAATGCACGCAAGCAGAGACGATATCTGTTGAGTTCAGGGAACAGCTATGGGCCAGTTTGCCTGGAACATTTTAACTTGGTTACTTCTCTTCCTCCCCCCTCCCCGCTTCTGCATAACAAAGTACAGTTAGACCAAACCAGCTGCGGCTTTGACTGTGTCTGAGAGTGTTCACATCAGTCCAGTAGTAGTGTTCTATCTCTTTACCAAGAGAATGGAGGTATGTTTCCTCTTCAGTCCTTTGTAGCTGGAGCCGGATTGTCAAGAGCCTTGAAAGCCTGGCTAAAGAATTTATATTTTTTCCTGCAGACAGTCGGGAGCCACAGAAAGTTTTCAAAGAGGAGAGTGGTTTTTGGCATGTCAGGAAGTTCATTAATAAAGAATTCTGAGGCAGCATTTTAGGGTCCCCAGGAGACTTGCTGTATGTTCTCCTAGGACCTAACACATCTCTGTAAAATAATCCTGAGATGAGCAGCTAGGTAACACAGTGGATAGAACATGAGCCCTGGAGTCAGAAGGACATGAGTTGGGCGGCTAGGTGGCGCAGTGAATAGAGCGCCGGCCCTGGAATCAGGAGGACTTGAATTCAGATCCAGCCTCAGACACTTAACACAAAAAAAAACTAGCCGTGTGACCTTGGGCAAGTCACTTAACCCCAATTGCCCTCCCAAAAAAAGGCCAAAAAAAAAGACATGAGTTCAAATCTAGCCTCAGACATTTACTAGTTGTGTGACCCTGTGTGACCCAAGTTGCTTAACCCTGATTGCCTCAGAAAAAAATAATAATAATCCTGGAAAATATTTACGTACTGCTTGGAGGATTTCAGGCTCTCAAATCCAGGGTTTCATATTCTTTGTGAATGGTTTTAGTAATTCCCTGTTGCATTGTTTTCTCTCCTCAACATAACCCTTCTCCTTCTGACAGGTGATATTGCCCTGTTCTCCCTACCATCCATTTGTGGATGGAACACTGAAGTTCCAGTAGTGCTAAGGGATTTGGAGGGTTTGGGCATAGGCTCATGCAAACCCTGAGAACCCTGGCTTTGTGTCCATCCAAGATCTACAGTAGGCAATGTGTTTAAAACTTAAGACAGTCATTTGGGAAATAACCATTTGATGCTGATCCAAAATGTCTTTTAAAAACCCATTATTATTAATTTCAAATAGTTTATTATTAGGAATTTCAATTCAGAGACACTTTGCACAAGTACTTGATGGAGAACAGTATCAAAAAATAAGGTTTTTACTGGACCTTGAGAGTGAATTATTGGTCTTATTTATAACCATCCATTGGATCTGTAACCTCATTAATTGGGAAATCTACTTCCATGATACAGATTGCAACCTATCCTTGCCTACGCATCCTATACCCAAAGGAGTCTAATTAGTATTATTTTTAAACAGTCAGACTAAGGATGAGACAAGTCGTATGTGATGGTAAGTCAGCTGACTAGAGCACTTCTCAGCATTCATTGTAGGTCTACCACTCTTGGAGTGGGGTAGGAGTGTTGGCTGATGAGGTTCAGACAATTGTCCAGACAGAATGTCTGCATAAGAAAGGGGCCAGCACAGGCTGTATTGTTCTAAAGCCCAGCAAGCCTACCTTTTGGTCATAGATACTTGGGGAGGAGTAGCTCATTTACCCATTGCTCCCTCTGCTAAAGCAAAGCCATTAATGAGCCTTCTTTTTGTACTCTTTCTTTCCAAATTCACCTCCCCCCAGATGCTACACTGCAAGTGGACACTGTTGTGCCCAATGTCACGGTGCCAGAGAAGTCCCCTTTCCAGCTGGACTGCAATATCTTATCTCGTTCAAGTCAGGAATCCCGCTTTGCAGTTGCCTGGTATGCTCTCAGGACTAAAGCAGGAGGAAAGAAAGGCAGCGCCCTGGAAGATGAGGAAATAGAGCGGAAGGCCATGCTAAGTGTGGGCCCTGACGCCATCTTTGGCCCTGAGGGGAATCACTGGGAGGGCAGGCTCCGGTTCCAGAGACTTTCACCCGTGCTCTACCGGCTGACAGTCTTGCAAGCAGATCCTAGTGACACAGGCAACTACTCTTGTCGAGTGGAAGAATGGCTGTCCAACCCTCAGAAAGAGTGGTACCGACTGACTGAGGAGGAATCTGGCCCAATTGGCATCCAAGTTCTCGACACAGGTGAGCTCTTAGTGCTGCCAGAGAAAACACATGTGAGCTTTCAAACTCTTTTTGGTAGGAAAATGGAAACATTCACTCACTGTTTACAGGTCAACTAATTGGTACTGGGAATCTGCTTGGTACTAGGTGCTTGAGGAGGACACAGCTGAATGATGATGTTCTGTCCCTGTCCTCAGAGAGTTTACAATGTAGAAGAGAGAGGTAAACACCTAGAACCAAGTGTAGTCCAGGACCCATGGGTTCCAAAGGTTCTTTCAGGGAGTCGTCAGGGTCAGAACTTTCCATAATAATATTAAGATTTTAAAATTTCTAATATGTTGCTGTTTAATCATTTTTAGTCACGTCCAGCTCTTTGTGACCCCATTTGAAAGTTTTCTTGGCAAAGATACTGGATTGATTTGCCATTTCCTTGTCCAGCTCATTTTACAGATGAGGAAGCTGGAGTGAACAGGGTTAAGTGACTTGCCCAGGGTCACAAAGCTAATAAGTGTTTGAGACCAGATTTGAACTCAGGATGATGAGTCTTCCTGACTCCAGACCCAGTACACTATCTCCTATGTCACCTGGCTTCCCTGAAATTTCTAATATAGTAAGTGTTAATCAAAATAGCCCGCATAAATAAAAGTTCTTTGGGGGAGAAGGGTGATCTTCAATACTTTTAGCTAATACTTATTAATAGTTATATAAAGTATTGCAAATATTAAATATTAATTGTTATAAATAAAATATTTAATTAATTGGTCATTAATGTAAAGGTGTCCTGAGACCCTGAAGTTTGACCATTTCTTCCTATCTCAGAATAATAATGCATTAAAAAGTGAAAGTGCTACTCAAAGGTCTGAGGAAGGAATGGGGCTCATTCGTTCTCAGGGGATGCTCATTAATAGGGCTTGAGATCTTGTTGGCCAGTTTATAGAGTCAGCCCCTTGGGCTAAATGGAATCTTCCCAAATGCCTTTCTATTCTCAAATTGTTGCATTGCAGTGGAGCTTAGAATACTGTTATAAATCACAATCCCAAGCTTCAGGGTTTAGAGATGAAACAGAGGGGACACTCAGCTTCTTTGTCTTGGGTTAGCAAGTGCTCTGAGGTTAGGGAGCCAGGAGGGAGAGGTTATATATATACCATTTCATCTGTATTTGTTTCTGGGAAAGTGAGTCGAGTGGAGGGATGCATTTTAAGAGATTAAGGTGGGTTTTGCTTAGGTGGTTGGAATTTAGGAAGAGGGGACCACAGAATTGAAGGATAATTACTGTAAAATAACTTTTCACAATTTCCTGTACCTTCACCCTATCAGTTAAATACCTTTTGTCTTGGTAAGCTATTGCTACAGGAAGAGAGACCTGGGAGGGTACTTGTATCCAGTTATGTGTTGCAGCAAGGCCAACAGAAGGAACGCTGGTTTTTAATGGGCCATCTGTTGGGACACAAAAGTAATGTTGGAATTACAGTATACTTGGTAATGGGATTTGTACAACAAATTTGGGATTTGCCTGCAGTTCAGGCATCTTGCTTGAACCAGCGTCTACCGCCTCTTTGCCCAACAAGGCTCTGCTCACAAGTAATCTTGAAGCTGATTGACTCAAATCCCATCTCCTTTTGCTTTCCTGATCCTTCCTGTTGAAGGTTATAATGAGCAATGAAGTAGAAAATAGGCATTCAGAGAGAGAGAGCACAGAGCCCTGGGTAATCTACAGACTAAATAGTTACCTGGTGAATAGTCTACCTGCCAAACGACCCAAATTAAAAGGGAAGTGTTTGGGAAAATGCCAGTTTTTCATATTGGTCTTTGTTTATTTTCCTAGATAGGGCACTTACTGTTTTCCAGGAACTGTGTTATTCAATGCCCCATGGAAGACCAAGCAAGCAAAATGTTACTTACCCTCAAGGAGTTTCCATTCTAATGGGAGAAGACAAGTCAGAAATCATTTATTAAGTACCACTGTGTGCCAGGCACTGTTTTAAGACTCTAGGATACAAAAATAAAGGCAAAAATAACAGTCCCTCCCTTCAGGGAACTCACAGCCTGATTGGGGAGCAAGGGTACCCTGAAAATGGTTATCTCCATACAGTTTATATTTAAGATAAATTGGAAATAATCACTGAGGGTAGACATTAGCACTACTGTAGAGGACAGTGAAAGGCTTTTTGTAGAAGGTGGGGTTTTAGCTCAGATTTGAAGCCAGGAGAGATGAGGAGGGACAAGATTCCAGGCATGGAGCCAGCCAATGAAAATGTCCAGAATTGAGAGTGTTGTGTGTGAGGATCAGAAACCTGGGACAGGTAAAGAGAGGAGTAAAGTGTAAGAAGGCTGGGAAGGGATGGAAGGATCAGGTTATGGAAAGAAGTTGGAAAGCAAAGGGGGGGAAGAGCAGAGAAAAAGGAGGGAGGAGAGAGTGGGGAGAAGTCAAGAGAATGAATCTCACCATCTGGAGAGTGGGCTCTCGGGCTGAAGGTTTCATAAATGAATGGAACAATTAGAAAGAACTTCCGAGATCACTCAGCTCAATTTCCCCCCTTATTTTCTTTATGAAAAACTGAAACTCAGAGAAGTTAAAGCTTGCCTAGTTGTCAAAGCTAGTTATTGGCAGAGCCTGTGTTTAGAACTCTGAGCTCTTGACTTCCCTACCAGTCAGTTTTTTGGGTTCAGATTATAGTGTGCTGGAAATGAGTTTCATGAATAATTTAAAAGGCTAAAGGTTTTTACCCAGTGATACAAAAATAGAAAGTTGAAATGAGTGGCTCCCACAGTCCAGTTTGCTGGGATCAGAGAGAGTGCATGTTGGGGAAAGTTAGAAATTAAGGCTAGTCCTAAATGGCAGCCCTATTCAGCTCAGCCAGCCCGGATCCACAATGTCCCTATATCCAGCTATGTCCACTAATATGGAATGTGCATTATTAACACACACAATACCGTCCTGACCCTAAGACAGTCTACACACTGCCAGATGGAAAAATATTGGCATTGTTCTTGAAGTATCTCCTGGGATAGTCTCACATAAGTTACCTTAAGGAAAGGAGCTAGGAGAAACTTGTGGGATAAAGGAAATGACTTATCTCTGGGAAGGGTCTTCCAGAGGTGGGGGTAAATGGCATAGGCCTGCCCCACTGAAGCTTACAGACCCAGACCTTCTGAGCTCATCCATGTTCCTTTCATTGCCCCTGAGTCTGCGTTCTTCAGGTCATGTGAGGCAACAGACATCCTATGAACACTTTAGTAAATGCAAAATGATGATGGTAATGTAACTGGCAGTGGTTATGATGCAAATAGTATCTCCGGCAAGCCTGTTCTCAGGAGCTCTGAGGAAGAATGAGCTTCCAACTCCCACAGGATGACTCTTCTATCCCACTGCTAGAGCTAAGTGCAAAGGAATATGAAAAATATGACTCTGCAGGAAGTGTAGATGGAGTTGGAATCAATTGCCTTAGCATAATAAATATTATTAGGGCGTAATCAATAACTTCCACGTCCTTGCTTTAGCATTCCAAGCAGTAATCATGGTTAGTGATGGAAGTAGGGGGAGGCTGGGCTGGCTCTGTGGGTAGCTGCCACTGGATTTGGAAAAGGGCTTGTGACTGAGTAACAGGTAAGTCATTCTCAACCTCCATTAGTGGATGCAGAAAAAAAGAAATACACAGAGGGAGGTGCCGGAGTTCTGCCAAATGGCGTCCGTTTGTTTGAGTATTGTCTTTGGTAACTGGTGAGGATCAGATTTCCATGCCTTTCACTGATTCTTCTCTCACCGCTGCCTTTCAGGGGCCACACTCCAGTCCATCATATGCTCCAATGACGCCCTGTTCTACTTTGTGTTCTTCTACCCGTTCCCCATCGTCGGCATCTTGATCATCACCATCTTACTGGTCCGTTTCAAGGGTAGGAACTCTAGCAAGAACTCTGAAGGCAAGAACGGAGTGCCCTTGCTGTGGATCAAAGAACCCCATCTTAACTATTCCCCAACTTGCTTGGAGCCTCCTGTTCTCAGCATTCACCCAGGAACCATTGACTAATGGGAAGACTGGGGTGGATGTGGCACATCAAGGAGCAGAGGGATCTTTGTTGCTTCCCATCCTCTGTCTGTCCGTTTCGTACCGTAGGACAGCAGCCGCTAGACTCTGGAGTCCCCAGCCTAGAGGGTTTTCAGATTTGGAAAGTTTTATAAAATTCCCCCGGCCAGTGACAGAGATAGACACTTGTTGCTGGCACCCAGCAGAACCCCTCTGCTCTTTATTTCCGTTGCCTGGCTAGTTACTCTGGTTCTGATGTTATAACCCTACCATTAGAGATTTCTTCTTGGAACATAGTGAGTACTTCCTGGAACCACTTGGACTGATTAACTTATAGTATTCTTTGATGGTCGTCATAGGGGTTTGTTTGTGGGGGGTTTTGGTCCAGATTTTAAAATCACTTTGGTTCAGCCTTTTTGGACAGATGGAATCCCCCTCACCCCCAACTGATTGCAAAAAGAACCAAGAACTATGGACTGATGAGGGGCCTTTTTTTGACACTTTTTTTTCTTTGCACATTTTTTTAAAAGCTACCCCTGAATCGAAATATTCCAAGCTGTTTTACTTGCATAAAAATATTTGAAAACGGTGTGTAGCACAGGCCCAATTTGTATTTTTCTTTTCCCTTCAGCCCAGCCCAGAGTGGTTTGAATCACTTTGTAGTCGAGATGAAAGCCTCAAATTTTACTTCAAAGAACCATGTGCATACAAGAGAAAAGGAGTCCTGCAGAAGCCCATTAGGAGCAGATGTTGACTTGCTAACTTGCCTATCAGATAGACCAAAAAGGCTTCACCAGGAGCTTGCCCCGCCAAAAAAAGACTTGGACAAGGAGGTCAAAGTTCAACAACACTCCTCCAAACTAGCATAGAAGGAGGGCTGCTTTCAGTTCATTTTTATCAGTCAGTGGATTAGAGAGGAAAGGAAAATTGCTCGATTCCCATTGGTTTGAGCCAGTGAGGTTTGGTCACCAGATGACGGCCATGACCTTGGAGTGCATGAGACTTTAGTTTATGATGCTGTGCCAGACCTTTAAGGAGACCAGGCATATGGTGGGCCTGGAGCCATGCTCTAATGAGGCAGTGCATGTGGTAGCAAGTCAGTAGATGGCGGGCACTAGGGACTCCTACCAATCAGATTGGTTGAGAATGGGAGATTGAGAGGAAAGGAAAAGGATTTCCTAGGCTTTGCATTGGTGAAGAAAAATCACCATTCCTAAACAAGCTATTTGAACCTCTAAGAAATAGGCATTGCTTTTTGCTGTCATTAATCTTTCTTCCCACGTCCTCTCTTCAGAAAAATGTTGTCTGGGATTGGGGGAAGAGGAGAATTACCCAGTATGCGCTAGTGTAAGTTTTTAGTAACTTGAGTACCTTGGCTTTTTCTAGTCTTAGCAAGAAAGGATCCAGTGCCGTTGTCTGTGGGTGCTTTTCTTCTTACCCACTGAGATTTTTTTTATAGTTTTAGACTTGTCATTTAGCAGTACCTTGGACTTTTGTCCCCTCGCCCACTATCCTTGAGTCTTCCTGTTGAGAAAAGTTAATTCTTTAGAGCCTTCTAGACATGACCTGGGATGATGCTACTACCATTTAATGCTAAAGACAGAATGCTTTGCTACTCTGGGTCATCAGTATGATGAAGATAAGGGGAGCTCAATTACTTTCCCTCCTCTGTGCCTCCCCCTTTTTATGAAGATGTTTTCCCAGACTTTTTCTTCACCTGTTTAACTTGATCAACAGTGCCAGATGGTGGTGACTTCCCCCAGCTGGTTCAGATCCTGAATCCCAGAGTAGCTTCCAGTCTGGAAGAACCCCATCTCTCCTACCTCCTGACCTTGACACTCTACCCTTTCTCTTGGCCCCCCCACATACCACTATATGTTACTGAACTCTCACAAGTTTCCTGGAACTCTAGCCTAAACTACAAGCAGGATCCAGAGGATAGATAGCTGAGGAACTTTCAGGCCACACCAGCCTTGACTGCAGCCCTCAGGGGGATCCCAGGGGTCTCAGTGTTTGTGTGTAGGGAGCAGCGTGTTCATTAGATGCTTTTCACCTGTTTTCTGCTAAACCACCTGCAGTGAGGTGATCAGCCTAGTAGTCGTTTTTTTTCCGACAGCCTGGCATGACCAGGGCTGGTTAGCACCAGCCATACCAGTACTCTACCTTCAGAGAACACCTAGGCACTGCCACCTTAATCATCCTGGCTGCCTAACCCTCTCTTCCTTTGGCTCATTTTTATTATCTACTCCATCAGCACTTAGAACATATGGCATTATCTCAGTTGTCATTGTGTTGGGAAACAAAACAGTCTTTTGGAATTTGTGTTTCTTGCCACCTCTATTTCATTTCAGGGCAGGTGACTCCCTACAAGAAGGAGCCAGAATAGACTGGAGGTGGGTGGGGAAAGACTCCCTTTTTCTGTCTGAAAGGGAAAGGTGCCATAGGGTGGGGTGGGTGAGCTATTTCTTTCCAACCGGTTTGTGGTAACTCGGAAGGAAGCCACCTCAAGCTGATGGGCGCTCAGATGAAGGGAGAAGATGGACACTACATGGAACAAAGCGTGTCACATTCATCATAAGAAATCTGCTATTGAAAAAGAAACCGAAACCAGTATTTTATGATGATGCTGTTTTTTCCTTCTGTGCATATTTCATCCACCCAGGGATGCCATCAAAGGGTGAACTCGGCCTTTGCCGGCTTTCAGTGGAACCAGCCACAGGACTCTTGCCTATGGCCATTTCCATAGGAATGGTTTGCTTTCTGTAGACCTTTAGACAAATGGTCAAATGGCGCCCTCCAGTGGCCCTAGTTCTTCATTTCACATTGTTTTCTGGGATTTTGTCCCTCCCTGGTCCCAAGGAGGAAAAACAGCTTTTGATCTATTGTTAAAGTAGCCTTTGGTATAAATGCAATATTGATGATGGCCCATTTATGAAACGGCCAAACTGTGCTAGGCCCTTTGAAGGGGTACAGACAAGATAAAGACCTCCTTCACCAGGGTGTTTCTATAAAAAGTTTTATTCTTTCCAAACAACGGTTCTTCTGCATTAACTTGAGTTGGAGCAAAAAGGAGGGGAGGAAAGACATTGCCCATGCATGATGTGGAAAGCTGTTGGATTTTTTTTTAAGAAAACTATTTGTATGATGTTGCACTAAAAATGTTTTATAAACACTTCAGAGACCTGTAGTAAATTATGTTGAAAATATGACTGTTTTATTTACTTTGTTTGAAGTGCTTTTATTTTGACTTCAAGACTTACTCCAGTTATCCCTTCCACATTGTGATTTTCCCCATCAAATTTCAGCATATCACAGGTCAGCATAAGAAATTAAATGGGAATTTTGGGGGAGTTTTGCAGAAGTCACAGATCACACACAAAAGCCAGCAGAGGACACAGAAAAGGTTTAGCAACTCAGAAATGCAGTGTGTGCGTGTGTGTGTGTGCGTGTGTAGTATTTTATAATTTCAGCACATTTCATCTTTTAATACCATAGTAATTCAGACTTCTTCTCTGGGAGAAAATTTTGTGTGGATTTCCCAGATTGCAAGGGTGCCATACTCCTAGCCCCCAAGATGTGGAAGGGATAACCATACTTCTTGCAGCCTCTGATTCCTCTATCTCCAGGAGCAAGCTGTGGGCTCCCAGAACCTGCAGTTCTTAGTACTGATAGAGCATTGGAAAAGGGAATCAGAAGACTTGGATTCTAATCCTAGCTCTCCACTCATCTTGTAATCTTGAGTAAGCCTGGTCTGTCTATGAGTTTCCTTGTCTACATAAAAGAGGTTAAAATGGTTTTAAAAAAAAACATAAAACTTCTATAGTGATAAAATATGTGATCACCTCTTTTACAGGTTGGTTGTAATGAGGTACGTATAAGGATTTGGGGAAGGAAAGATTTAGAAACAAGCTACTATCAAGACTGAGACTTTGGTTGTCCTGCTCTACTTCATGGAGAGTAAGACAAAGACCATATTCAAGTTTTAAATGGTCAGCTTCTAGATTTCAAAGAGCAAATGTATGAGGAATGGAGGAGTTTCTTCTGGACTCGAAATAAATCAGGAACAAAGGCCAGACATGCAAGGGCAGAGAATATACATTACTGAGTTCCTGACTTTGTAGTCCTTCCCTGACATCATCTTTCTGGGTTATTTTTGGGGGGGTATGAGGCATTTGTCTTGCCTCTAAAGTGGGAAGGACAAACATCAAACTCAACAGCAATTCAAAGAAAATAATTTTTTTTAAAGAACATTTCCATATACACAACACAACATAAAGAGAGGACCCAGTATATAACCATGAATTTCCATTTCAGACTGTTTACTTTTTTTTTGAACTATGTAATAAGTACTACACATTGTTTTCAAAGCTACCCTGCTTTTCTATGCTTCCTTCTGAATTTTCTTTTTGTTCTTTGCTATGCACTTTTTTCTCCCTCCCCCCCCCAGAGAAGGCTACAATTGAACACACACACACACCCCATACAATACATACTTCTATTTATTAGTTCTTTCTCTGGAGGTAGATAGCATCTTTGTAGTTGGACCTATGTAGTTTGAGTATTTCTGATACTCAATCCAGGGTGGGGAAACCTATGATCTCGAGGTCACATGTGTCCCTCTAGGTCAGTGGTTCTCAACCTATGGGTTATGTTCAATTTGTCACAATGAAAATACATCCTGCGTGTCAGATATTTACATTACGATTCATATAAGTAGCAAAATTACAATTATGAAGTAGCAACGAGAGTAATTTTATGGTTGGGGTCACCACAACATGAGGAACTGTATTAAAGGGTCACAGCATTAGGAAGGTTGATAACCACTGCCCTAGGTCCCCAAGTGCAGCTCTTTGAATCCAACTTGACAGAACAAATCTTTTTATTAAGGGGATTTGTTCTGTGAAGTTTGGATTCAGTCAAAGGGCCACACTTGAGGGCTACATCTGGCCTCAAAGCCATAGATTTACCCACCCCTGTTCAAGATGAATAAGTCACTCAAAGTTTTCCTTAGGACAATATTTCTGTTAACTGTGTGCAACAACCTTTTGGTACCTCTCATTTCACTCTTCATTATTTCATGGAAGTCTTTTCATAGTTGGTTTTTTTTTTTAAATCAACCAGCTCATCATTTCTGATAGCACAGTACTATTATATCACAATCATATATTGTAACTTGTTTAGCCATTCCCCAAATGAAGGGCATCTTATCATTTTAGCCAATCTGATAGTTCTAAGACAGTGGTTCTCAACCCTCCTAATGCCGCGACCCTTTAATACTTGTATGTGGGCATACCTGCATGTGGGCAGACCTGCCTGGAGACAGATAAAAGAGTGGTGTCTCGGTTCCTAAGACCATGGAAAATATGTGTTTTCTGATGGTCTTAGGCGACCCCCAAAGGGGTCGCGACCCACAGATTGAGAACCACTGTTCTAAGATGATATCTCAAAGTTTTAGTTTACATTTCTCTACTCAAAAATAATTTAGAGCATTTTTTCATATGACTATAGTTTTTATTTCTGTCTTTTGTCTTTTGATCGTTTATCAGTTGGGGAATGACTCATATTCTTATGAATCTGACAAAATTCTTTAGTTGAGAAATGAGACCTTTATCTAACTTTGTCCATACAATTTTCCTCAATTTTTTTTGCTTTCCTTCTAATCTTAGATATATGGGTTTCATTTGTACAAAAACTTTAATGTAATTGAAATTATCCATTTTACACCTCATAATGCTCCCTATCTCTTGTTTATTCATGAATTCTTCTCCTATCCATAAATCTGATAGGTAATAATGTTTCTAATGCCCAATTTTCTGCCAGATTTCTTTCCAGCTTTTTCAATAATTTTTTTAACCAAACAATGAACCAACCAAAACTTAAATCTTTACATCTGTCAAACACAAGGTTATTATAATCTTTTATTACTGTGTGTTGTATGTCTACTCTTTTTTTCCTGATCTACCTTTCATTTCTTAGCCAGTACCAGATAGTTTTAATAATTACTACCTTATGATAGTTTAACAGGGGTAGGGAACCTTTGAGCTTGAAACCACATGTAGCCTCAAAGCCATGGGTTCCCCACACCTGGTTTAAGATCTGGTACTGCTAAACTTCCTATACATTTTTTCTTTGAAATTCTTGACTTTTAGTTCTTCCAAATGAATTCTGTCATTTTTTTCTAAATCAGTAAAATAAATTTTAGTAATTTAATCAGGATGGCATTGAATGGATAGATTAGTTAGGTGACATCATTTTTATTACATTGGCTTTGCCTACTCATGAACAATTAATATTTTTCCAGTTATTTAAACCTTACTTTGTTTAAAATCTGTATAAAAAAAGTTTTATAATTATGTATATATAGTTCTGGGTCTGTTTGGGCAGGTATACTCCCAAGTGTTTTATACTGTCCACAGTTATTTTAAATGGGGTATCTCTTTGGTTTTATTGGTGATATATAAAAATGCTGATGATTTATGTGGGCTTATTTTATAACCTACTATTTACTAAAATTATTCTTTCAACTAACTTTTTAGTTGAATCTGATCCATGTTCTTCCTGAACTGTTATGCCCAGAACTGAACCCAATATTCAGATGTGACCTAACTTGGACAGCAGGACTATCCCTTTGTTCTGGACACTGTGCCTCTGTTAACACAGCTTAAGACTGCATTAGGGTTGGGGTTGGCTTAAGGGTTTTTTTGTTTTGGTGATATCTTATGGTGTTCATTCATACTGAGCTTTTACTCCATAAAACCCCCTCAGATTTTTCTCGCACCAGTTACTATATAACCTTCCTTATACTGTTCTTATGAAGTTAGATCTTTAAACCCAAGTATAGAGTTTGGTATTTATTCTTATTGAATCTCACTTTATTAGATTCAGTCCTTTGAGGATCATGATTCTGGTCAAAATCAATGGTCTGTGACTTCTAAAATCTGCCCTTTCCTCTTTTTCTTTTCTCCTTAATTGGCACGTTTGCCCCTCTCTGGCCATGAAATATCCCTCTCCTTCACACAGTGTTTCAAATGATCACTGGAGGAGGCTCCCCACTCAGTAACCTGGGATGCAGTTCATCCATGCCTAGTGCTACAATTCATCGAGGAGTAGTGAGATGCTCACGCCTCTTTCATCTTGAATTTCACCTCCCTGCTTACTATTTTTGAATGAATGGATAGATGGATAAAAAGCATTTATTAAGTACCTATTGTATACCAGACATTATGCTAAGTGCTGGTAATACAAATATTAGAAAAGAGTTAGCTCTTGTCCTCAAGGAACTTACATTTTTAAATAGAGGAAGCAACATGTTATAGGGGAGTCATGACCAGGGAGGGTGTTTTGTTTTAGGGAGGAAGAGAACAGGTGTAAGTGAGGGTACAGTGACCGTGAATGGCCTGGGTGGGTGTCTGGATAGGAGACTGATGTCTAAGACTAGCCTGTAGATACAGTGGACAAAAGTGAGCCCTGGGATGGGGACTCCTAAGATAAATGGATTAACTTTCATAAGACCTGGAGTTGGATGACCCTGAGCTGGAGGTCTAGGTCTCAGGTATCCTGTGGATGGTGATGATCCAGGCGAGGAGAGTCAATTCAGCAGGACCAGGCAGGTGATGAGATGGGCAGGCTGGCTGGCATGTAAAAGAACCAGGCCATGGTACTTGAAAGATCATGGTGGGGGTGACTAGGTAGCACAGTGAATAGAGCATTGACCCTGGAGTCAGGAGGACTTGAGTTCAAAATCTGACCTTAGACACTTAATAGTGTGTGAGCCTGGGTAAGTCACTTAACCCTATTTGCCTAAAAAAAAAAATAATGGGGGAGAAAACAGAAACTGAGTGGTTCTACCTTCACAGCTTTTCATTTTCATTGTCCATTTTATACCCCTGGCAGTCACACTATCTGGTGCAGGGTGCTTGAGCTAGTTTGTGCTTGGTGACTGTTCAGTTTTCCATGTGAGCATTTTTTTGCATGTTGGAAATGGGCAGGGGATGGAGCCTAGATGACAGAGTAAAAGCAGAAATTTGCTTGAGCTCCTGCTCCAAACACCTTCAATACCTATAAGAAAATTACTCTAAACAAATTTTAGAGTTACAGAACCCACAAAGTGACAGAGAGAAACAAATCTCCCACTGAAGGCAGCCTGGCAGGCTGACAGGAAGGGTTCATCGCAGCACACTGGGAGCTGAGCCCAGTCCCTCGTGAGCCACACCAGCCCAGACCAGCGGCCCAGAATGGTCAGAGCAGACTTCAAGAGAGTCAATCACCTGCAGCTTAAGCAGTTTCCAGACTTCTCAACCCATAAACTCCAAAGAGAAAGTAAAAGGTCAATAGGGAACTCTGTTAGAATTGGGCCAGAGAAGAGCGCTGTCCGGCCCCTGCCCCAGGGGTGAAAGGTTGTGGTGGCACAGTGGTCACAGCTGCTGCTGCATGGCTACCTGCAGATCATAGGGGGACCAAGCAACCATTTGGAGGGTAATCGCTCTTGCTTTGACGTGCTTGGATCTGGGTCATAGTCTTGGGTGGTGGTCCTGGGGTGAGGAACACTAGTGTGCCAGAGCTTGTGGTGGCTTTAGAAAGGACTCCCTCCTCATAGCTCTGACAATAGCTCTGACAATAACTGCAAAAACTCCAGCCGTTTGGGACAAAGCTCTCCCCTCTGGAAGCAGAGTTCTACCATGGCAAAGAGCTCAAAAGTCAAGTAATTGACTGGCAAGATGAGCAAACAGAGGAAGCACAATCAGACCATAGAATCTTTTTTTGGGACAAAAATGATCAAAACATGGAAGCAGAAGAAGACAACAAAATCAAACTCCTGCCTCAAAAGCTTCCAAGAAAAATATGAATTAGTAGCAGGCCATGGAGGAACTCAAGAAGGATTTTGAAAATCAAGTAAGAGAAGTGCAGGAAAAATTGGGAAGAAAAATGAGAATGATGCAAGAAAGTCATGAAAAGTGAGTCAACAGCCTGAAATAACACCTTAAAAAATAGACTAACTCAAATGGCAACAGAGGCCCAAAAAGCCAATGAGGAGAAGAATGCCTTAAAAAGCTGAATTGGCCAAATGGAAAAAGAATTTCAAAAACTCACTGAATACAATAATTCCTTCAAAATGACATTGGAGCAAATGTAAGCTAATGACTTTATGAAAAATCAAGATACTATTAAACGGATCCAAACAAATGAAAAAATAGATGGCAATGTAAAATATCTCATTAGAAGAACCACTGACCTAGAAAGTAGATCTGGGAGAGATAATTTAAAAATTATTGGACTACTTGAAAGCTATGATCGCAAAAAGAGCGTAGAATTCATCCTTCAAGAAATTTTCAAGG
>CM053584.1:352420339-352486902 GCA_028627135.1 Pseudochirops cupreus
TGTTGTCTCCCCCATTAGAATTGTGGGCCAACACTGTGTTTTCACCCTTCTTTATGTCCCTCATGCTTACCTGGGTGCCTGGCACATATCAAGTGCCAAGAGAGGACAGTGCAATAAAGATAATTTTCCCAGAGTTTTGTTGGACCATTCTTGATGAGGCAGTTTGAAATTCTGAGTTAAGTAGAGAGTTTCACAAAGCCTCAGAAAAAAAAGGACTGCCCCAGAAAGAGAAAAAAGTCAATGCCTTACATATGGTGTGTTCTTAATGCAGTGGAAGGCTGGTGAGCTGCCACAGAGGGCAATCTCCATGTGGAAAGAGCTAGGGAATCTGCTTCCAGAAAGGCAGATGACCTATAACGGATGGGCCCTACTCCTGATTATTTGGAGCGTGAGCAGGCCTTCTATAACTGGTTCTGGTCTGTTAACCATGAGACCAAAGAGACAGTCTGTTGATTGGCCGTGTAGCCAGAACACCTGCCTTCCTCCAGGCCTCCAGAACGTTGTGAATACCAATGGAACGTGCAGGCTCTCCTCTGGCTGCCCATCTCTCTCCCCACTGCCTGGCCTCTTTTCTTGTCTGCTCATCCATCTCTATGCCATCCTTCACACACTGCTTCTCTTGCATGATTCTTGGTTGGTAATATCTGGCTGCATATTCACAACCATAATGTACTGTTCCAGAGACAATTTTGTTTGATGACCCTTTAATTATGAATATCAAGCAAAGCATGAAAGAGGGAGATGTCTTCCTCAAAGGCATTTGTCAATCTTATAAGAGATATCCAGGACAGAGTCCAAAGAGAAGTGGGACTATCTCTTCAGGAGGAGCTCCTCCAGATGTTGCTTTCTGACAACGAAACTTGGTTACATCACATCTTATTGAATTGGAGATACTCCTTAATCCAGTGGTTCTCAACCTTCCTAATGCCACGACCTTTTAATATAGTTCCTCATGTTGTGGTGACCCCCAAACATAAAATTATTTTCATTGCTACTTCATAACTGTAATTTTGCTACTGTTACGAATCTATCTGATATGCAGGATGTATTTTCATTGTTACAAATTGAACATAACCCACAGGTTGAGCCTCAAAAACAGTTCTGCCCAGCTTACCACACAGGAAAAAAAAACAAGTGGAAAAAGAATCCCCATTGTCTAGACATTTAGTTGTAGGCACCACACACATTTGCTGCACAGACAACACATAGAGCTAATTATACCTATATTCATGCACATCAATATTGATAGATAGATAGATGTATGTATCGCTTGTAAGCTCCTTGAGGGCAAGGACTGTCTTTTGTCTCTTTTTGTATCCCTAGTGCTTAGCACAAGGCCTGGCTCATAGTAAACACTTAATAAATGTTTACTGAATTAGATTGAATATCTATATCTACATCTACATATATGTATATCTCCATATAGAAAGATAAAGATGTATCTTGAATGGGGCCCTATGAATGTACAATAGACTCAGAATGAAGCATCGTTCAGTCATATCTGACTCTCCATGACCCCATTTGGGGTTTTTTTGACAAAGATAGTGGAGTGGTTTGCCATTTCCTTCTCTAGCTCGCTTTATACATGAGGAAACTGAAGCAAACAGGGGTAAGCGACTTGCTCAGGGTCACACAGCTAGTGAATATCTGGGGCCAGATTTTAACTCAGGAAGATGAGTCTTCCTGACTCCAAGCCAGTACTCTATCTATTGCTTCACCAAGCTGTTAATCATAGATTATAGGATAATAGATTTTATGGGTGAGAAACTGAGGCAAACAGAGAGTGGTTAAGTGACTTGCCCAGGGTCACACAGCTAGTAAGTATCTGAGGCAGGATTTGAATCCAGATCTTTCTGACTCCAAATTCAGCACTCTCTCCACTGTAATGCCTCAAGGTGCCTTTGGAAAATGTCCTGGGCTCTCAATTAGACTCTTTTTCACATAAGCAAGTTAGCTGTACACACACACACACACACACACACACACACACACACACACACACACACTCATATATCTTATTAAAGAGTCAGAAGAACCTACTGCAAGACTGACATAGGAAAGCACCCATAAGGATGAGTCTGAGGACTTCATCCTTTCAGATTTTGGCCTACAAAGTACAGGCTAACCTTGAACAGTTTTGTCTCTCCACTGATGTTTACATCTCAAGAGGAAATGGGAGGAAGAAAAGGAATATCTACTCCTATATGCTGATGTAGCAGCTTGGTCATAGCTCTATGTGTGGCTTGTTACAGAGAGAGTGCAGGTTCCTCTATACCTTAAGAATGAAAAAAAGAACCCCGAAGAGATCAAAGAGAAAAGTGCACCAGATATTTAAAAGATCACAGCAACTTCTTTTATGGCGGCAAAGAAGTGAGAGCTAAGGAGCTACCCATCAGTTGGGAAACAGCTGAACAAATGATGTGCCATGAAAGTGAGGAAATAGTATCACTGCAAGAAATGGTGATGGTGTTAGAGAAATCTAAGAAGACTTATATGAGCTGATGCTGAGTGAAGTAAGCAGAACCAGGAAAATGATTTTTTTAATCACAAAACTTTGTAATGTTGACTAACTGAAATTTTAAAGACAAAAACACTTTGAAAGACTTAAGAATTCTGGAGTATACAATGACCAGCCAATTCCATAGAATCTATGATAAAACATGGCTACCCACTGCTAGATAGAAGTGACTAGATCAGAATACAGACTAACATATACGTTTTTGGATAGGTAATTCACTTTGCTTGACCATGCATATTTGTAATAAGTGTTTTCTTTTTCTTTTTAAGTGGAGGGAGATGAGAGTAAGAGGAAATAAATTTTTGTTAATTAAAAAAATAATTTAATTTTTAAAAAAGAACAAAAACCTATAATAGAGACTGGACTTCAGTGAGAGGGAGCAGAGGTAACCTTCAGAAGTGGTTTGTCTGATCCTTCTCTGTTCCTCCAAAGTGACCATCACCCTCAAGCCTGGGATAAAAGATAAGTGAAAAACTGATAAGGGGCCCTGGCATGGGCACCCTGGGGAGAGCACCATTTACAATGGGAATAATTAGGTTTGAGATTTGGAAAGGTACGAGTAGGGATTGGAGAATAAGGCAAGGGATAAAAAGGTATAGTGCAGTGACTAGTTAAAGCAGTTACCCATAGTGGCGTCACACTAAAATGATCCCACTGGGCAAGAGATGGACTTACAAAAACCACAAATTAACATCATCTACGTTGAATTCTATTTTTATTTATTTTGTTAAACATTTCTCCAGTATATTTTAATCCGGCTTGTAGACCTTACGCAGGTGACCTGCGGGTTTGATACCTCTGATAGGGTTAAGATTTTGAGAGAGAACTGAAGGCCTGGGAAAATTGGGATGGGTAGAGTGATTAGAGGTTGTGGTGAAGATGGAGAATGGATTCAACAGAGGTGTGCCACAGGGAAAACTGGAAGGACAAGAGGTTATAGCCAAAGAGAGAAATTTCAGAGTAATGGATTGTGGGGGCCCCCAAGGCTAATCTGGAGCCACTTTGTATTAGGCTCTTCAGAGCACTAAAGTTTCAGTGTAAGCATGTATAACCCAACTAGCACTACAAATCAGGGCTTAATTTATGGTTTTGTTGATTTTCTGAACTTTAAAAAGTGACATGCAAATGTTAATGATGTGGCTTAAGTTTGAAAGTGTCTTGTATTTTCAGAGAGCTGATTGTTAAATATTTATCAGCGCACCCCCGAGTGTGGGTGATAACAAGATCAGGACTCAGACCATCTCTGTGTGCGACTGGGGTGGAAGTCAATGATATCAACCTGGAACAAAATGAGTCATCAAATGAACCCTTCAGCTAATATTTGTAAAGGCTTAGTATACTGCCACAGTAGACGATTGTTTTTGTTCAGTAGTTTTCAGTCACGTCTGACTGTTCGTGACTCCATTTGAAGTTTCTTGGCAAAGACACTGGAGTGGTTTGCCATTTCCTTCTACAGTTCATTTTACAGATGAGGAAACTGCGGCAAACAAGGTGAAGTGACTTGCCCAGCGTCACATAGCTAGTAAGTGTCTGAGGCTGGATTTGAACTCAGAAAGAAGAGTCTTCCTGACTCCAGATCCAGCACTCTATCCACTGCACCACCTGGCTACCACCAAGCTCCCCTTTAGTACACGATTAAAAATACTTGTCCCCTTCTTCTTCCTTTTCCCTTCAGCTATTATTATAGCTTCAGAATGCCCTTTGACAATCACCCAGTACACAGCATGCTAACAGAAATCGAACCAAAGGGATGGGATTTATTAGAGGAGAAAATCTACTAGACTGCATGCTCTGTAAGGGCAGAGAATGTGTCTTATCCATATCTTGTACCTTCCCCAGTACCTAGCATGGTACTCTGTACACAGGCGTGCTGAATAAATGTTTGTTGGATTGATCTAAAGAATCTAGCAGCCATATAATCTTGGGGCAAAGTCCAGGGAGTGTTTTTGAAGACATAAGGTAGAACAATTTATCTCACTTTTTTTTAAACCACTTTCCCCCTCTCTTTGTATTGACTAGGTATGTGCTCCTGAGTCCCAGGAATCACCTAAACAAATGTTGGTCTGTGACTCCACCGCTAGATGGCATATCAAATATTCTGGAAATTAACCGTTTCAGGTTAAACCACTTAGGATAAACCATTTCTGACTCCCCTCATCTAGACAGCCAGACAGTGATCACATTCAGCTCCATTTTTCTTTTAAAGCAGATGGCACCCTGTGTAAGCCATTTCTAGTCATTAGCACTAGGGATACTAGCAAATGAAAGAAGAGGTAATCACCAAGAAAGTCTTGCTAAGGGGGAATATAGGGTAAACAAACAAAACAAAACACATTTAGGACCATTCTTTTCAGCTCTGCCTTTTTACTATTGGTATGTAACCAAGTTTTTGCTCTTTCTCCATTGTGTCTTGTAAGTGCAGTAACAATGGCTACTTGTTAACATATAACAGGCTATCTTTTTGAAAAACTGCCAAGTTCTAGACCTTAAAAAAAATACAGTGGAAGACTTGGATAATGCCCATCTTTTTTGTTTTACTAAGACCACTGGGGACTTGTCCGTGGCAGGAAGACTGCAGATCTTGGCAACGGAATAGGGCCACCTTGTTTGAGCAGGGTGGGCATAATTTCATGATTCTGGGTGACAAAGGGACTCATTTTGAAACAAAATGTTTTCTTCCAACCCATGAGAACAAAAATCTTTCCCTGGGGCCTTGGGATCCTGCGTGATGAGATATTACCTTATATAGCCCAATCCAGATCCCAGAACTCTAATCTCCAGTTATCTTCCAACCATACCTTTCTACCTCTCTCTCCCCTTTTCCGTCTCTGACTCTGGGTACTGTAATCAAATCAATATTACCATTTCTGGAAATGATGTGTCAATCAATGGCCCTATGGCTCCATTCACCAGCCCTGTGACTTCTCAGTCTGAAACACCTCTCCCCTCCCCCACTTCCCTACATATTATTAGAATATAAACTCATTGAAATTAGGGGATTGTCTTGCTTTTAAAATCCGTATCCCCATTTTTTTGGTGTGAGTATTACTTAGTACGGTGTGTGGCACAGAAAAAGCAGTTCCTAAATGCTTTTTTTTTCTATTCATACTTTCATTTTTAGGGGAATGGCTGTCAATGTGGGTGAAGGAAGAATGGGGCTGTTGAGACAATGCCTTCTCCATTACGCCTTCCCCTTCCATTTTCCTCTTTCCAGGTTGATTCTTCTCCCACACTGCTATTTTAAAGGTACTGTGCTAGAAAGCAATGGTAGAAAGAGTACTAACTACACTTTGGAAGAGGTAGTGATGGTGATGGGTAGAAGATTTAAAATCCCTGTGTCACTAGTAGGGTCATGGTAATGGCAAAGCAACTGGGGTTCTGCCCCAGGGGGCCAACACTCTGACTCTGAGGCCACTGGCAACGTGCTCAGTCCTTTTGAGGCAAAGAAACAACTGAGCTTGACCCAAGTCAGCAAAAGCTATTAGCTAAAATAGGACATTACCAGATGGAAGGTAAAGTCCTTCTTGGCCCAGCCCAGCCTCAGCCTACTCCTCATTCCAGATGGTAGCCTCCCCCAAGGCATCCCAAGGTTCTCTGCCTAGCTCCCCAATGCCCCCTCCCCAGCATCAAATGAATTAAGGGCAAGTCTTGAACCTTATGACCCAGGTGCATTTTCTGCCCTTGCTCCAGGGAGTAAAATTGCTTGTTAAGGCTCTGGTGACCAGGTATGGCAAATACTCCTGGAGTATCCTATCGTTAGCACTAGGCACATGGTCCTTGAAGGGCTAAGTCCTAGAAAAATCATAGCCTGTCCTACTGACCAGTAGGCACACAGCATCAGTTAGCCCTCCTTCCTGACAAAGAATACCCTAAGAAAACTAGCCTCCATAAAGCATTACTTTCATCTTCCCTGCAGTAGCATGCCACACTGTGACTGGATACAAACATACAAATACGTAAATCAGGTTTTACTTTTAGCTTCTAGTTGACTGCCCCCTAATCCAACTCAATTCAATAAACATTTATTAAGCACCTACTATATGCAATGCACCTAGGGATTGAAGTGGATAGAGCACTAGACCTGAAGTCAGAAAGACTCATCTTCCTGAGTTCAAATCTGGCCTCAGATACTTCCTAGCTATGGGACCCTGGGCAAGTCACTTAACCCTGCTTGGCTCAGTTTCCTCATCTGTAAAATCAACTGGAGAAGGAAATGGCAAACCACTCCAGTACTTTTGCCAAGAAAACCTTAAATGGGGTCGCAAAGAGTTGGAAATGACTGAAAATGAGTAAATAACATGCAAAGCACTGTGTTTAACAGAGGGGGGAGGTGTAAAGTCAATGTCGAGGAGCTAGAAATTTAGCTAAGAATGGATTGCTTTCAGGGAGCTTACAGTTTAGTACAGAAAGGGGTGAGCTGGACTCCTCTCCAACTAGATATAGAGAGGCACCTGATTGTTAGATTTTTCAGTGTCAGCATCTACAAATCAGGGCTTGATTAATTGTTCTGTTGATTGTCTCTTGTCTCAACAAGACAGCGAAATGTTAGTAATGCAAATTAAACTTTGAAAAATCATTCCGACTTTTTTTTTTCAGAGTGCTAGTTGTGTTCCCAGTACACAGCTGGGAACAGGGGATAAGATAGTTGCATATGCATCTAGGGTGAACAAGGTCCTGGTTGTAATGTGAGCAAAGACTTGTGAATGTGAACAAAGGGCTTTGTCCCCTACCCTCCAGTATTTCCAGAGTCTTTTTGAGTCATATGGCAGCTTCAAGCCAATCTTACCAGTTGGACAATAGATTCTGGAGGGGATGACAGGACGTAAAAGGGAAAATGAAAAGAGGGAACCTGTGTTCATCTGCAAACTCAGAGAGACTGGGGATGGGGGTGCTGTCTGCATAGGGGGAGAAGAGATGAAAGAAATTTTCTGGCCTTGACTCAGCTGGGAGTAAGTTGGGGAATCTTCCATTGAGTGAGCAAAGACAAAATCCTCTTCCAACTGCTTGAGTATCCTTTTTGTGCCGGCTGAGTAAAGTTGTTCGGTGGATTAAAGACAGAACTGAAATGTGTTGACTAGCCCTGAGGCATGTGGCCCCAGTGATCTCATTCTAAGAATGACAGTTCCCTGAAGCAACCAGCTTTGGCAAGCAACAGCAATGGGGTGGGGCTTCAGCCAAGAGCAGCTAAGAAACCAGTCTGCAGCAGCTGAAGCAGCAGAGAGGAGGAAACAGCCATGAGAAGCTTCAGAAAAAGGGAGCAGTAGCCAGGAGTGGAGCTTCAGCAAATGACAGCTGCAGAGGGGATAAGGGTAGCAGCAGAGAGTTCCCTTGACCATGCCAAGGAGTTGCAGAAGGCAGAGCTGAGGAGCATGTGCTAAGAGATGAAGCCAGCTACAATGTAAGGCAGATGGCAGTGATCTGGCTATGAGGGTGAAACCCTTCCTCTCCTTGGAGTGCACTCGCTTTTCTGGGGCTTTGTTTTTTCCCCATCAGTAAATAAGTTTGTGGAAGGTTACACTTATTTGTGTGTTTGAAGAGGATGACTTTTTTCGGTTATTTCTTTGGCCGTGCTGTTCCAATTAAATACTTTGTTATATACTATGTACTATTTGAAGGGCAATACGTGGCACAGTGCATAGTTCTGGGCCTGGAGTCAGGAAGAGATGAGTTCAAATCCGGCCTGAGACACTTACTAGTATGTGACCCTGGACAAGTCACTTTACCCTGTTTGCTTCAGTTTTCTTATCTGTAAAATCAGCTGGAGAAGGAAATGGCAAAGTATGTCGGTATCTTTGCTAAAAAGACCCCAAATAGGGTCAGGAAGAGTTGGACATGACTGAACAACAACAACAAGAAATGGACTGTGTGATCTCTGCCTGTTATGTTGGTAGGACAATCACTGGAGGAGGGCTTGACCTATAAACTTCTCTTCATATTGAACCAAAGTAACATGCAGTTCCTTGGTTAAATGGGACACAAATAAGTATCAACTTATACTCAAGTGAATGAGAGAGGTTCCAGTCAGGTGATAGGTGATGCCAGAATTGGGGAAAGGTCCTTACTAACCAGGGGAGATCTGAGAAGACTTCATGGAAGAGGTAGCATTTCATCTTATTTTTTTTTAAGGGGGGTAAACAAGGGAATTGGGGTTAAGTGACTTGCCCAAGGTCACACAACTAGTAAGTGTGTCAAGTGTATGAAGCTGGATTTGAACTCAGGTCCTCCTGACTCCCAGGCCAGTGCTCTATTCACTGCACCACCTAGCTGCCCCATGAAGTAGCATTTCAGCAAGGTGTTGAAGGATGGATAGGATCTCAATAGTTTGGTATATCTGGGGAATGAAAGGCATTCCAGTTGTAGGGAACAGTGTGTAAGAACAAGTATAGGTGTATGAAAGTAATATAGCATGAGATAAAATGGAAAATAAAGGTAGAAAATAATGTGAAGGGTTTTTAATGTCAAGTAAAGAAACCTATACTTTATATTGATACTGACAGTTAACGTTTATGTAACCCCTGTCCCAAAGCCCAGTGATATGGAACTTTCTTCTTAAGGGTGGAGAAGAAGGCTCAACCCTTCATTCAGGGCAAGGTCCTTATCTCCACCACTAAGAAGAGTGTCCCATTTCAGTGGGCTTTGGGACAGGGGTTACATTGGTATAATGGCTTAAGGATTACAAAACACAAATCTCTGAGATAGAGAAGTATTATCATCATTTTACAGATGTGGAAACTGAGGCACAGAGAGGTGAGGTAGCTTCCTCAGGGCCTCACAGTGTCAGAGCTAGAAACAGAATTCAGTTCTTCAAGCCCACAAATCTAGTTCTCTGTCTCCATTTCACGAAGCTCCCCTGTCACTGAAGGATCTTAGTAAGAGAAACAAAGGAATAAGGACATGACCAAATCCACGCATATGGAAAATTAGTTTGGCTCTAGTGTCAGAGCTGGGCTTGAAGAGGGTATGAAAGGAAGTAGAAGCTGCCAAAATACTACAGGCATCTGATAATGAGGGCACTAGGTTGATGGCAATGGGAATAGGAAGAAAGGATGGGTGCAAGATATTCAGCAGAAGTGGAATCCACAAAATTTAGTGACTGATTCCAGTTGACTAAGCAGACTTCACTAATTACTAATTAGTAAATTATTTTACTAATTGTGAATAGGTATTAATGCTAGCCCTTCACTAAAGTTTGAGCTGAATGCCTCATCACGGTAAGGAGAGCTGACCCTAGGTATTTGAAGGCTGTGCCAATAAAGTGCAAGCTTGGGCAGGCCTCGCCAAGCCAGAAAGGCCTTGAGTATTAGCAGCCTTTCGATGGACTATCATTTGGGAGCCAGCCTAAATTCTCAGGCTGGTCTCAGGGTAGTAGATGTTTTAGCTATAGCAACTCTTGACCTAGGTTGTACAGAGATGATAATCTGCATTGGTGAAGGGAGCAGAATAATGAAATCATGGGCCCTTAAAGATAGAAAGATTGATAGATAGAACATTTGTTTGTTTGTTTTATGTAAAGAATATTTTTATTTTTTCTCAATTATATGTAAAAAAAATTTTTAACATTCCTTTTTTAAAATAATTTTTGAGTTTCAAATTCCTTCCCTTCTCTCCTCCTGAGAAGACAAACTCTTTGATATAAATTATACGTGTGCAAAACATATTTCCATATTAGCCATGTTGTAAAAGAGACCATAGACCAAAAAGCAACAAAAAAAGATAAAGAAAGTTTAAAAAAGTTTGCTTTGATCTACATTCAGACTTCATCAGTTCTTTCTCTGGAGGTAAATGATATTTTTCATCATAAGTCCTTTGATAATGAGAATAGCTGAAGTCATTCATAGTTGATGACCGTAAAATATTGCTGTTACTTCATATAAGGATCTCCTGGCTCTGCTCACTTCACTTTGCATCAGTTGATAAAAGTCTTCCCAGTTTTTTCTGAAACCATCCTGCTTGCCATTTCTTAAGGCAGAGTACTTACCAGATAGAGCATTCCAGTCAAGCCAGTCTGTATACTCAAGTAGTTTATGCTCTAATGAGAGGAAGACTACACAGATTGGGAAGATGAAAGAAGGGGAAGGTCTCCCACCGTGCTGTAAGGCCCCAAGGCAGAGTTCCTCTTAGGTGGTGCTAAAATGGTTGGGAGAAGGAAGAAGAAAAGTCCAGAGAGAGTTCATGTGTGAGTTAGATGAAACATAGTTGGGTCCTTGCTAAAATGGTGGTTCCAGACAAGAAGTCTGCAGAGCAGAGTGAAGGTTACTTCAAGTAGTGACATATCCATTCAGCTTCTGTTAATATTAAGTCTTACTGATGATGGTAAATGAACACAGAAATGCTCTGAACTTTTTTCAAGTCAATGCCCATGTCTTCTACTTTTTTTTTCTCCCCCAGCACCCCAGATTAGAATAGCCTTGAAATTCCTATGGACTACGTTATCATTCTTTTTTTTTTTAAAAATCACTTTATTAAAAAGTTAACATTGAAAAAAATAAAAGAATTTTTTAAAAAAGTTAACATTGAACTTCAGCAAAACCAACTAAACTTGGCTTATGTTGCTTATATTTAAACTATAAATATATAAATTTCTGTTTTAAATTAAATTAAATGTATAAAGTATTATTGTAAGAGCTATATAAATATTACCTATTCTTATTACTAGTTTTTTGGTTACTCCCTTAAAGTTTTCTTTGGATCCATTATTTGGTTTCTTGGTCCCAATCATTTTTTTCTCTTCTTTCCTTGATCCTAACCCCTCTTATCTCCTCCCTGAGTTTGCCTTTTTAACTCCCTTTTTCTCCCTAACCTAATTTTAAGTTGATTCTATTCCCCTGGCATGCTCCCTGCTGTTTACAAACATGCTCAGGGCTCCCCAATTGTGGAAAACACTCCCCTTGAGCTAATCTCTTATAATTCTATTCCTTTTCACAAACTGCTAGGAAAAAAGCTGTCTAGACTCGTTCTCTACACCTTCACCTCCCACTCATTTCTCAACCCCTCACAATTTCAGAAGACCTTTATGAACTAACGCAAAGCAAAGAAAAGAAAAAGAAAAATAGAAAAGTGATTGTGACTGAATGGACAAAACAAAGGAACCTGGTGAGAATTTTGGAGGAAAGTCTGAAAAATTGTTAGGAGACTTTATATATGGACATTAATAAATTTAAACATATAATAATAATATTAAGTTAACATTTACATAGTACCACCTACAGACCAGGCACTATGCTAACTAAGCACATTGACAACTATTATCTCATTTGATCCTTGAAAGAACCCCTGGAGGTTGGTGCTATTATTGTCCCCATTTTACGGTTGAGGAAGCCAAGGCAGAGAGAGTAAGTGACTTGCCCAGGGTCACATAGCTTGTGTCTGACACCGTATTTGAACTCAGGTCTTGAGTCCAGAACTGGTGCTCTATCTACCACATACATAGCTAGTAAGTACCACATCATCCACCATTGGTTACAACAAATGGAGAAGTTTTGAATGCTGTGGATAAGTTCACTTACCTTGGTAGTGTATTTTCCAGGGATATACTCATTGTTAATGAGGTTGATACATGTATTGCCAGAACTAGTTCGGTGTTTGAGAGGCTCGGAAGGAAAGTATGGGAGAGAAGATGTATTAGACTGCCCTCCAAACTGAAGGTCTACAGGGCTGTTGTGCTGACCTCATTGTTGCATGCCTGTGAAACCTGGATAGTCTATCCGTGCCATGCTGGGAACATGAATCACTTCCACTTGAATTATCTTAGGGAGATTCTGAAGATCACCTGGCAGGATAAGGTACCACACACTGAGGTCCTTTCTTGAACTAAAATGCCAAGCATTCAAACTCTACTGCAGAGAGTTCAACTCTGATACGCTGGCCATGTTGTTTGAATGCAAAACCTATGCTTGCCAAAAAGACTGTTTTATGGAGAACTCACACAGGGCAAGCGCTCACGTGGTGGTCAGAAGAAGCAATACAAGGACATTCTCAAGGTCTCAAGAACTTTGGAACTGATTGTGTGACACTGGCAAGGGACCACTCAGCATGGCATGCCCACATCAGAGAAGGTGCTGTGCTCTATGAGCAAAGCAGAGTTGAAACAGCTCAAAGGAAACACAGGATGCGCAAATTTAGAGTATCCACCCCAAATATTCACATGGACTATTTGTACCTGACCTGCGGTAGAGCATTCTGAGCTCATATTGGTCTGATCAGTGTAGCAGCAAGCACCCTAGCATACCCAGGATGGCTGCTAGCACAGATTCTTAGATCTGCTTTTCCAAAAGAAAGCAACTCAAAAAGGGTTAACAATCTTACTTTAATCAATCAAACATATATCATTTACATAGTTTAGGGGAAAAAGTCAGTACCCTGAACTTTAGAGAATACAAACAGAAGTTACAAGAGAAAATAACACAATTCAGCAGACAGGGCTTCTAGCTGTCTGACCATACCTAGTTAGTCACCAGAGAGAGAAGCACCAACCCCTGGGTTTTCAAAGCCCAGGTGTGGGGGGTGGGGGGACTCAATGGCTGCCCAGAGTTTCATCTGGCCAAATCACACAACTCTTCTCAAAGAGAGCCCCAAAGCAAAACCTCGCCTCAGAGGTATATATAGCCTTCTCCTGGGTCAAGAACATCACAACCCTTGTGACACACTTGACTACAAAGTAACAAAAGTTGTGCCTTCCTGAAAAACAAGCCACCCACCACAGATTCCAGGTGAGCACATGTAGCCTATTAGGGGGCAGAGTATATTTTCAAATCAGGAAAGGTTCTCAAGTTCAATTTAGGCTTACTAAGGGGCAGAGAAGATCTTCAAATTTCTATTACCCTTACAATCAGCCATAGTCAGACACATTGAAACTGCCTCTAGCATAATGGTGTCATTTTGAGAACAACAACCAACTAGTAAGCAAATTTAGTTGGTGCTAGTGAGGAAAAGGACTACCTCTTTTTTCAGCACTGGAGCAATGGAGGTGACAGTTGGGTGTGATGTGGGCTTGTAAGTTTGGAGTTTGGTATCTCCTTTTTGCTTTTCTAGATTTAGCTCACCCTTATTCCTCTACTGGCAGTTTCCAGTGCTCTGGTCCACTTCCCCCCCCCCACAAAAAAAAGTATCAAGAGCCAGGTCAGCTGCTTGTAAGGTTCACCACTACATAAAAGTGGGCTCATAGTATATTTCAAAGAAGAGTACCCAGAGAAGGAGGTGGGTCAGAGACCTTGGGATGTTGAGAAGGCTTGCTGGGTCAAAGGGGGTGAACAGTTCAGTAGCTCTTCTCACAGAATTCTGGAGATAGGTTTAGGTACCCTTAAATAGGGAAATTTCTTAGAAGTATGGAATAAAGATGGCAGAGAAGAAAGTAATGAGGAGATGGAGACGCACCTATAAACTACCTGGTCGAGAGTTTTGGCCATGAAGCAAGAAATGTTGGGGTCATATAAAGACTTCCTTAATGCTGAAGAAAATTGAGTATATCATTTTATGCTGCACCATTGGCAATGGGGCTCCCCACAAAGGCCTCACAAAAGCACTTTGTCACAAATATTTCTAGTGTAAGTTATTATATGATGTATATTATGGCTCTGTGGGCTTCTGTTTTATTCTCTACTAGATGGTAAGCTCCATGAGGGCTGAGACAATGTCTTGTACGAACTTTAGCTCCTTATTGTCAAAAGAGTCCTCTATGTTCTAGAGGTACTTAATAAAGTTTATTGAATGAATGTCTGATGAATATCCTGCCATGCATTTCTCTTACCTGTATCCACAAGAAACAACTCTGAACTGAACATCCAACTGGGCAATCATATGTACCCTGGACTGGTGGATTGAAAATCTGCCCTTTGACCTAAATCATCTTTAAAGCATCTTGCCTCTGTTGATCATGTTTTGTTTCTGGAATCCTTCTCTGTATCCTTAATCCCTGGGCATACTTTGGAAGTACAAGCTGGAGAGTTGTCCGAAAAGTTTCCAGAAATAACTGAGCAGTAGCTATTGTAAACTGACAGAGCTTTCCACTGATCCAAAATGGGCAGCAGGAACATGTTGGTGGAAATTTATATTATTGTCACCAACAGTCAAAATCAAAATGTTTTTCTCAAACACTTCTTTCTTCTAATGAGGGTGTGAACCTCAGCAGCACTGATCTCAAAGGTCACTTCTGCCTCAAAATCTTATGGTCCTGTTTGTGAGATAAGTATCCAATAAAATTTATTGTCTCTACTATGCTTATTGTGCTGTGAATTTTTCTCCAGTTTTTTTCGAGATACGTTTTATCCCTCTTCAACAAAATTATAAATTCCTTCAGGGCAGATGCTATGTAACATTCTTCTTTTGTATCCCTGGCAGCTCTTGGCACGATTTGAAGCAATGCTGGGCTCTCAGTAGATATTTGCAGAAATGTAACAGGAGATTAAATCTAGCTGGGCTGTCTCTTAAAATGCAGTTTCCAAATGTTGCTTGTACTCTTCACCTAGTTGTCCTACCAACACCTCAAACCCAACAGGTCCAAAAATGGAATTATTGGATTTCGCCTTAAACCTGCTCCTTTTCCAGTGAAACACTATAGATTCAAGATCCTTTTTGGGCACACTTTTTGGGTGGGGGGGGGTGTTGGGGTGGGGCAGAGTAGTTCAGAAACAAGCTCCTAGCTCTTCACTCAAAAAGCCCTGGGTTCAAATTCTGATTCTGCTATTTACTATATGTGTGACCTTGGACAGGCACATTTAACCTTGGATCATCTATTTGCTCATCTGAAAAACTGAGGTGGCTGAATCAGGTGACTAACTCGTATACATTTTTCACTAACAGTATGGACTTTTCTTGTCACTTATCACATTCGAATTTATTGTGCCATACTAGACTAGCTGTTCCCAAGGGGCAAGGACCTTAGTTTTATATCCAAGGGCACTAGCTTTACACCCAGCAGAGGCTAAATACGTTTGTTGATAGAAAGAATAACCAATAAAGAGTCAATCAACGTTAAGCACCTACTAGGTGCCCGGCACTGCGCTAAGCACAGTGTCCATCTACTGTAATTAAAATTTCCCCAGAGTAGAAGCGTCCTTGAGAGGTTCTAGTGATTTAACAACTTCAGAACATAATGCAAATACGTTTTTTTTAAACAAAAGAGATGTGCCTTACAGCCTGTGGGGAAATTCAGAGAGCTCAACTGGAGAGTTAGTTACTAGATAAAGGGGCCCACGCCTCCTGGCTTCCAGTTAGGAATTAGAGAAACAAAAACCCAACAAAACTCTACAAGCCGGCAGCCTAGCTCGCCGGTGGGCGGGGGGGAAGGGGTCCGGCCAGCGGTGACGACGGCCCACACCTCTGCCCCGGCTCCCCCAGCTGTACAATGCCTCTTAGAAGGGGCGGGGCCGGCGGGGGCGGGGCGGTGAGTGCCCAGTTCGGGCGGTCTCTCGTTCTTTCGCTCCCTCGCTCGCTGCCTCTGCGCTGCCGTCTCCTCTCCGTGCTCGGCTCCCGGGAGCCGGCTCCGGCTCGGGCGTGAGCCAGGAGGACGAGGAGGAGGAGGAGGAAGAGGAGGAGGCGGGGACACAGGCGGGGCCGCCGCGGAGCAGCAGCTGCTGCTGGTGCGGTTGCAGGAGGAAGCGGCTGGTCCCTTGAGGCAGGGAGAAATCACGGCGGAGCGGGCAAGGTCCGGGGACCAGGTCAGTGCGAAGGTGGAGGGCGCGGGGCGTGGGGCGCGGGGCGCCGCGCGAGGAAGGACGGGGGTGAGATCCGGGCGAGGCGGGCAGCGGGGGTCGACGGCGGGGCCCTGAGCCGGCTCCGCTCGGGGCTGGGGGCGAGGGGCAGCTCGCTCCCCGCCCTCTTCCTCCCAGTCCCCCATGCCTGCCCCCGGCTCCCATTCTGGGGGAGTGGTTTCCCATGTTTAGACCTCCCCTCCCCTTGTTCCTTCTTTCTTTCCTTACAATCGGCGCAAAACAAACACCCGGGAAGGTAAAACAATAGCGGGGCCACCTGGGACCCGGCGGGCGCCTAAAGCGCCCACGTTCTCGGAGGGGGGGTCCCTTGGGGCGGGGCCGGGCCTTGGGAGGGTGGAGGAGAAAGCGGAGTAAGTGGGAACAAGGGCACCCTGATGTACCTTGGAACCCCTTTCCAGTCTGCTCGGGCTGAGAGGGTGGGGCCAACTCAAAGCCTTGGGGACTGGGAAGAAAGCCCAGGGAAATCTCAGAAGTGTAGGTTTCCCAAAAGTACTCTAGGAGCAAGGATCTTCCCGGAATGACCTAGGCAGGGAAACTGAGGCACGGGCCTGTTCAATAACTTGCTGAAGGTCAGACCCAGCAAAGCCAAGGAATAAGTCCCGGGTCTCAGGACGCCTCACTTGCTTATCTGGTCTAGGTCTTGCTGTTGCTACTTTTATCTTTTTGCAACGATCTTGTTTGTTTCAGAAATCGAGAGTCATTTTTTATATGGCTGCTTCGGAATCGCTGACACCCCAGCTTGCTTTCCTGTTCATCGGACCGGCCTGAAACCGGAGGTAGGGCTGTGACCCTCCCGACAATGCAAAGAAGCGGACCCATTGATGAAAAACCCCAGATACCTACTACCTGCTGCCAGCCCTTCTGATAGGGGAGTCTCAGGTTTTGACTAAACCGGTTTTTTTCATTGGAGAATCTTGAGCGACAGAGCGTGTTGCATTGTTGGAGAGGGGAAGGACATCTCCGTATAATTCGGCTTTGGTGGATGAAAGGATTTCTAAAAACTCTTCTTCTCCATTTTCCTTGAGGATTAATCCAGAAGGATTCGCTGGGAGTGGGAAACAGAGCAAGACATGTAATGTGGCGGAGGACTGGACCGGCTTCAGGATGAATCTGGACACCTCACTTAGTGTAGGGCAGTTCTGTGGCTCCCAGATGCCTTACCTTACCCTCTGCCCCCCCTTTCCATAAACTGTCCTGCCTTTCCCATCAAATTCCACTTCCAAAGAGATCCTTCGGAACTCAGAAGTGGCCAGCTGAGGAGTGGAGAACAAGTATCAGGAGAAAAGGAAGGGTCACATGTTCTCTCCCTTTCCAGGAGCAGATATGAAGTACTGTTTCCAAGCTCTGGCTTCCCTGGTGTTACTGGGTAAGTGGATGTGCTTTTACCGATTCAATAGAGGAGAAAGTTTAACCTCCTGTAACTCAGGGTTGTTGTCTCCCATCCACACTGAGCTGTGGGTGACCCCAGGAGGCTGCTGGTGTGCATCACAGAATGAAAAGGTCATTGTGTTAGCCATTTCTGAGACAGAAAAATCTGAGGGAAGGGTATTCTCGACAAATACCAGTCATTTATCCAAATAGCAGACACTTACAGTGATCCTTTGGAAATGCTCTCATTTTCCTTTTTCTTGGACCCAGAGGATTGAGGGGAAAGGGAGGGGTGGCCAGTGGTGTCTCGTCCTTTTTCCTAAACACTAATGCTACAACAGCCACTTGTAGTGTGAATCCATTTAAAAGCCGAAAAGCCCGGTAGTTTTTCTGTTGATTCGGATGAGTTGGCTTTGTCCAGTTTGATTTTCTAGCAGTTAGTGGGAGCCGATGACTGATGGACCATGTGTTTTTAGTTTAGTACTTTAATGAGCACCTAATGTGTGCAGAGCATTTCACAGATCTTGCTAAGTGGTGGAGGGGACCACCTGTCTGGGGGCCAAGTCCAGTGGCGTCACACTCAATTAAAACTGCGGTTGACTTAGAAAAGCACAAATTAACATTATCTGTGATATATTGTATTTTTAATTGTATTGCTAAATATTCTCCAATGACATTTTTTTCAATGATTTGTTTACTTACTTTTAGTTTACAAGAGTTTCAGATTTTCTCCCCTCCCTTCCCCCCCCCCCCATGGTGGCGTGCAATCATGTATCGGATCTGCAGATACTTTCACATTGTACAAGGGTCTGGTTGTATAGAAGGGTTGTAACCAATGAGTGATCACTGGGAAAAAAGAAACAAAATCAAACATGAAAAAGAACCATAGCATGTATTGCTTCATTCTCCATTTAAACTCTAGTCTTTCTAGATCTTACTCTGAATGTAGACATCTCCTTCCATCCTGAGACTTGTAGAATTGTCAGATAGCCAGTTCGTCAAGGTTGGTCATCACACATACGATGTGTCTGTCTCCAATGACATTTTAATCTGGTTTGGCAGTTTGCTCAGGATAAATATGGCTGTGTCACCTTCGATCTCCTTTTACCAATTTGAATTAAATAGACCCAAGAACTAAATGCCTTATCCAAGGTCACAAAGTAGTGTCAAAGGCAGCATTTGAACCCAGGTTCTCTGCCTGTGGAGGCATTATTCCACTGACCACTTGGTATAAAACCTCTTGGCATGTGTCATTTTGTTGAATGGAAAAGTTAAATTACAAAGCTGTCTTAAACTTATCATGACAGTTTGTTAACAGGCAAAAGAGAGTTATAATACATAATAATGATAACACATGGGAAGAGCATCAGGAAGGTATCATTAAACAGTGCTAAGTGAGGTCCAAGAGCGGAAAAAGGGTTGCCATTGAAGGGAAAATCCGAGGAGTTTGTTTTTCTTGCTGCTTTTTCTTCTCCCTCTTTCTCATTTGTCTCTAGACTGAAAACTGTTGGGAATCAGTGCTCTTGATCACTCTTATATACAAGAAAAGGCAAATCAGTGCTTTAGAGAAGGCAGAGACTGGAAGAATAGGGCTGAATTGAGGGGGATGGCTGAATCATTTTTCTTGACCCATTGGACAATTCCCAGCCCAAAGTAAGCCCCATCCCTCACCTGGGGAAACCCTGACCTTTTTCCAAGCCCTGACATCTTAAGCAATGTAAAATACTTTAGTTGTAATAGAGATTATCCATGCTAAAAGTACATGACATTCTCTGGATCTCTTGTTTGGTATTGCTTCTGTCTATCTCCCTTTCCTTTTGTTTTGCGAGCACGCGCGCGCACACACACACACACACACACACACACACACACACACACACACACACACACACTATCCCTCAACTCCTCATTATATGACTTATTTCCATTATGCCACTACCTTTTATAGTGTTGTTTCCATGGCAAGATGCCATCATACTGATCTCTTACCTACGATCTAGTAGTGGAACGAATCAATGGTTTTGAAGTCATAGGAACTGGGGTTCAGATCTTGACTTTACGTGCATTTAGACAGGTCATGTCCATCCCTGGACTTCCCTCATCTGTAAAATAAGGGCTTTTGAGCTAGGTGATCTATTGAGGTCCTTCCCAATTCTCAATTCTATGTGTGCATGCCTACCCCCCCTCCCCGCCAGTTATATTGTACTTGCCTTAAGAATCTCATATTTCTGCATATCCTTTATGCCTAGCCCAAGTATTTTGCACTAAAGAAAAAAAGGAGGGGGGTAAACTGGAACTTTGACTCGTTAGTCCTTGTTCCCCTCTCTGGAGCTAAATGAAATAATCTCTTTATTGCCTAGCACCTCTTCAGAGACTTGAAAACAGTTATCTTGTCCCTTCTCAGATCTTTACATCTAGCAAGGGAATAAACATCCTAGAACCTCCAGGTTGCTCTTCCTGCCAGGGTTTTGAATCCAGCCAACTCTTTGCTGCTCTCTGAAAGAGCTTGTCAATTTCCCTCCCAGAATTGAACAGGAGACTTAATCCGGGTCACTTTCCTTGCCATATGAAAAGAACTCTTGTCTGTCTCAGGACAACATCAGGCTCAGCCAGATGTCCTCCAGGAGTTCTGGGATGGGAAGGACCAAAAAGAAGCGGGAGACCCTTATCATCCCCAGATACTCTCTTGCTTTGGAGAAGGCTTTCTGTTTGTTTCTAATTTAGTATTTGAAGGTTGTATTAAATTTCATTTACTTTTTTTTTTTTGGAGGTAGGGTGATTTCCCTAAGGAAGAGAAGGGAGGGGGAAAAAATCTGGAAAGTCCGTAGGGTGTGTGACTGGGCTGGGAAATTAGGATAAAATGAAAGAGGGTGGGGCTAATGGGGAAGAGAATAGGCTGGGAGAGAAGGCAAAGTTGGCATTTGTGATTTTTTTCCTTCTGGCTATTTGAATGTAGCTAAGAGTGGTAGTTGTACTTTATGATTCCTTTTGTCTTCTCTCCCCCTCTCCCCTCCCATCCCTTCACACACCTGTTTATACAGGTGAAATCAGGTCTATAAGCTTCAAGGGAAGCTTTGAAGAAATAGTCACAAACATCATCTTAAGTGACATTAGAAAAAGAGGTAGAGTGTCTCTAACCCTTTTTTTTTAATGAAGATCCTTTTTAGTCAATCATAGAATGTCTTACCTAGAAGGCTCATAGGATTGGGTTGAGGGGTAGTTTAACAGAACAAGAGACATATTGTTCGTAGAAATGTGGGGCTGGAAGGGACTTCAGAGACCATCCAGGTCAACCCTTTCATGTAACTGATGAGGAACCTTGAGGACCTGAGAAGTGAAGTGACCCAACTGTCCAGGGGAATGTAGGAATAAGAATCTGAGGCACAATTCAAACCCAGGTTCTCTTGGCTCTGAAGTCCTGAACTCTATCTGGTATACCCATATAAATATACAGCTGCTACAAAGTAGAATGTGACAGAATTTTCTAAGAAACTTTGGAGGAGAGAGCAATTTTAGTCAGAGAGATCAGGGATGACTTCCTGGAGGAGGTGTCTTCTTACCTGAATCTCTAAGCTAAGACGGAAGATTTTTAACAAGTCAAGATGAGAAAGTACCTTCAGATACAGCAGGGGACTTGTGAATGCACAAAATGGGAAGAGAAGCACGAGCGGTTTAACAATCCCTACAGCTAGTTTAGTGAGCCAAAGGCAGGAATATGAAATACGGTGGGAAGGGTAGGTTGGAGCCAGATTGTAGAGAACCTTAAAGATCAGACTCAAAGGAGTTTGTGTCTATTCTCTGTGCAAAAGGGATCCATTATTGTAAAAGATGAGGGGCTGAAGGGTCTGAGTCTGGGACTGTTATCTTTGACGTTCCAGGAACTAGCCAATGACCTTGGATAAGTCATTTCCATACTCTGAAGTCTCCAGCTCTGAATTTGTAGAAATCTGAATGTCTTTTGCTGCACTTGTGCCCCTTTCCCATCATTTCCTTCCTCTCCTCTCTGGCCCCTCCTATACAGTGACCAGCATTTTCCTGCCTCTAACTGGCAGGGTCCTGAACCCCTCCTTTCCTGCCCAGGACTGATGTGCCTCTCTCTTTGCATAGAATTAGTTCCACCCTTTTCTATTACCCACATGCCTTTGATCCTTTACTCTTGGCATGTTTCCTGCACTGTAAACTGTCCCACATCTCCCCAATCCCCTTTGAGCTCCAGAGTCCATCAGTAATGACTGTGGAGCAGTGAATTTTGCTGAGAATGTTGATGTATCCATAGGGACAGGCCAGACCAGGGGCCAGGTGTGTGTGTGTGTGGGGGGGGGAATTGGTGGCAGTGAGTGTAATAAAGACAGAAAGGGGGTGAGGAACAGAGTTGCCTTTGACCGAAAGCATGCTCAAAAAAGATTGTGAGAATGACAGGGAAGTAGGTGTGTATGACAATAGATTCATACTTTCTTCCCTGTGAGAGACAGGAGGGGGAAGGGAAGAACCAAGACAGATGAGTGCTGAACTTCAGGTCATAAAGCAAAATTTCATTTTATCTGTGTGCTATGAAGAAAGAGATGGCTGTTCCACACCAAGGCTGATGCTACAAGCAGGTTGAAATCTCTTTTCAAGATGGAATATTAAAAAATGGAAATGCCACTTGCAAATGTACAGTGAGGAAATAAGTTTGGCTGTCCTGGGAGCAAACATAGAACAAATAACCCAGATAACAGGATATTCATTTGCATTATCTACGGGGCCATCTACAAATACAGGATTAAGTGTATTTGGAGAGTAGGAGAACCTTCTTTGATTCTCTCTCAGCAGGCATTATTCAAATGGCCATAGTCTACCAGGCAGTATGCTGGGCACTAGAAGAAAAGCCCCCCAAAAACCAAGCCCCGAATTGACAAACCACAAGAGTCACTGAGTTAAGAGTTTCTATTCTACTCAGAACTTGTTTGGACAGGGAGATTGGAAAAGCTAACACCGATCTTCTAAAGTCAAGGAAAGCTTCCAAGGGAAGCAGTAGATGCTTTAAAGGCTGTAGTATCAGGACATGACAGTTTTTTTTCCTGGTGCCTAGGTGATCATGCCAGGCGAGAATCCACTCCACCAGGTTCTAACAAGAAAAGGCCTGAAGGCTAGCCTGGTTTTTCAGCTAGTAGGCAAATTGGTTAGAGGTTCATCACGTGTAGTGATTAAAGTTCTGGACATGGCGTCTCCTAATTCTGGTCTGGATTTGAGTCTTGTTTTGGACATTACTAGCTGTATGGTCTAGGGCAAGTCACTTAACTTCTGGGCCTAAGTTTCTTCATCTGTAAAATGAGGGGGTTAGACTAGATGATCTCTGAGGTCTCTTCCAGGCCTAAATTTTTTATCCCGTAATTACTGGACTGGCGACAGGATAATGTATTTTAATTCCCAGGTAATCTACTATTACAGAGGGGTTTTGATTTGCATCTGTAAGGGGTGTGGTCAAACCAACGAAATTGGGGATGTAAAGCCCTTCACAATCTGGTGCTAACCTTTCTTTCCAGACTCCTTAGGCCTTACTCCCCTTCCTGGGCTCTGGGTCAATCAACATGGATTTGCTGTCTCCCCCATAGTGGACAGCTAGAATTAGTGGATAAAGTACCAGCCTTGGAGTCGGGAAGACTCATATTCCTGAGTTCAAATCTGGCCTCAGACACTTACTAGCTGTGTGACCCTGGGTAAGTCACTTCACCCTGTTTGCCTCAGTTTCTGCATCTATTAAATGAACTGGAGAAGGAAATGGCAAACCACTCCAATATCTCTGCCTGGAAAACCCCAAATGGGGTCAAAGAATTGGACACTATTGAAAAAAAGATAACTGAACAATAACAAAGTGGGGAAAATGCTGGACTTGAAGTGATGGCACCTGGGTTCAAATTCCGGCTCTAATGATTACTACCTGTGTAGTGGTGGGCTAGGGGACTTAGCTTCTGTGTATGGTCCTGAGTTTCCTCATCAGTAAAATGAAGGAGCTGAACTAGATAGATTTCCGAGGCCCTTTTCAGTTCTATATCTATGATTCTGTTAGTGAAACTCCATTTAGTGAACAGCACCTTTCTCCGGATGATAACATCTCACATTCAGGTGATCAATTTAAATTTGACTCACTCAGCTTTCCTCACAATCCTGGGAGGTAGGTATTAGTATAGCAGGTATGATTGTCCACATTTTTTCAGATAAACTGAAGCTGTGTCTTGCATGGGGTCTCATGGCTAGTGAGTGTGGGAGCCATAATTCAAACCAAACTCTGTGTTTTCTTGATTCCAAATCCAGTGCTCTCTCCTGCATCAGATTGAACACAGATGCTCTTTGGGAAGAGTTTGCTTTCATGTTAGGAGAATTTCAGACACCTGTGTGTGAATGCCACCTAATTTTCAAAGGGGGAAAAAAGATATGGTTGTGCAAAAATCATGCGTATTTTTATGGAAAATGCTTTGGTGCCAAACACCATCAAGACACACTTATTAAGCTCTTAATTGTGTGCAAGGCACTGCAAGAAGAAAATGAGAGAAAACCCTCAGTCAAGGAGGCTGTGATTGTTCCACCCTACTTTCAGAAGAATGATAGGGATTTATTAAAAGCCGCTTCTCAGCTATATCCTGGGGTCAGTATGTACTCAACCCAATCTTTTACATCTTCATCTGAAATAATTTATGTGCAAAATGACCCCTGCAGCATTGGCGGGATCTTGAATCATCAAAGAAAGATGAAATCGGCTAGGCATTGGGGAGGAAATAGACTCATGTTTTTTAGACATATTTTCAACAAAGAAAGAGAGTTTTCTGCCCAATCCTCCATTAAACAGAAAATTTTAGTTCATAAGAGTACCTCATTCCCTGAGGAGCTCACATGAAAACGGAGACTTTCCTGTACGTAAACGTCCTTGCCTTCTAATAACTTGTCAGTCGGAGAACAGAAATGTCAGAGAGTAAGTTTGGTGCTGCGTAGAGAGTGGCTGATTTGGAGTTGGAGGACCTAGATTCAAATCCTAGCTCTTCCTCTTCCTCTCTCTTTGGCCTTGGCCAACCCACTTAACCACATCTGTAAAATACTCTAAATATTCTAAATTTTTTATCTCAAGATACTCATAAAAGCTAGTGAAGATCACCCCCAGGAGATAGCTGTCAGTGTTTACCATATGAGAAATCAGAATGTCTTAGTATCATTATGAAAATAGTTTATACTTTGCAGACTCCCCCCCCCCCAAAAAAAGAGACTTGAGGTCCCTGGACCACCATTTGAGAAGCTCTACTCAAAGGGACTTGGTCTAAATGACCCTTGAAGTCTAGTCCAGCTCTGTATCAAGTGATCCTTTGAATAAAAAAAAAAAGATGGACAGGAAAGTATTTACATTAAGTGAAATTAAATCCTTTTGCATTAAAGGAAAAGTGGAGTTAAATGAAATGGACACTGGACTAGGAATAGAAGACTGGAATTCTGCCACCTAATAAATAGCTCTTTGTCCTTGAACTAGTTACATAACTCTCCAAGCCTCAGTTTCCTCATCTGTTGCCTGATCTTCCAAGGGGAGGGGGGTTGAAAAGAAAGAACTGTTCAGATAAGAGCTGTGAAAAAGATGTGACTGACAGAGGGAGAGATTGTGAACTCAAAATTTAAAAAAAAGGTTTAAACATTGTATTTGCATGTAATTGAAAAAAAATAAATGTTTAAAAAACGTGGCGGGATTTGGAAACTGACTTCCATGCTCAGGGGAAAGGAGAGAGGTTTATTGAGGGTCCTGACTTGGAATATTGGGGAGATGATGATGGGGTCCCCCATGACAGAAAAGTTGGGCTATTATGGGAGGGCTGAGGCAGCTAAAAGGAGCAATTCTACTCTTAGTGTCTACTACCTAGTGATGGTAAGATGTCTTAAGGGCAGAGCACTGAATGAATTTGGGCTTGCAGATTAGGGTCTCCTGGTTGTAGATGGATGGTTGAATCCTTGGGAGTAGATAAATCCCCAGGCTCTTGATATATTAGGAAGAAAAATCAAAAGTCCCGTAGAATCCAAAGGAGGAATGATGGTGGGTTGGGAAGTGGGGGGCAGGTTTGTCATTGTTGGAGAGGCAGCAGGGTATAATAACGAGTACTGGGCTTGGAAGAGGAGTTAATGGAGAACCTAGCTTTGAATCTTTCCTCTGACACTTAGTGACTGCATGGCCTTGGACAAGTCTCTTCTGAGCCTGTTTCCTCACCTGTAATATAGGGATCATAATAATAATAATATCTGAACTACTTACCTCACAAGGTTATTATAAAGATCGAATGTGATAATGTCTGCAAAGTGTTACCCAAATATTAGCAAGTATTATGGTTAGAAAGTTGAGAACAGAGATTGTTTCATTCTTTCTACTTGTATACCCAGAGCCTTACCCAGTGCCTAGAACATAGCTGCAGAGCAGTAAGGGACATCAGAGGCCATCAAGTCCATCCTTTTCTCAGTTTTACAGATCAGGAAACCCAGACCAGGGGATTAAGTGACTTGTCCAAGGTCATAGAGGCAATGGACATTGGAGACAGGTTTTGAACCCGGCACCTTCAACTTGAGATCTATAGATTTGTGCTTGATAAATACTTGTGTGTGGGTATATATGCGTGTATATGTATACGTACACACATGCATACGTGTATAATATACACATACAATTATTTATGCATATACAATTATCTATACACATAATATATATATAGTGTGTATATATATGTATATATATACACACATGTATACACACACACATACACAACAATAGGTCACAGCTCAAGCCTCACTTGGTCATTGTTTGAGCCCTGCTGGCTCAGCATGCATGTAAATACTGGTTATTTGTGTTTTGACCAGAAGCCCTGAGGGTCTCCCCTCCCTGATTGCTATATTGGGGGGGTGTGAGGTAAAAGAGGCCATTTTTTGCCTCATTTCTTATCTAGCCTTATTGAACAAACTGAATGGGTGTTGCTTCAAACAAACCAAGACCTTAGCTTAGAAAGGCCAAGGTGGAGCTCCTGCTGCCTCCAGGGCCATCTCCAGTTGTCCTAATCTATGTGTTGCCACTGAATCCAGATAGCTCTGGAGGAGAAAGTGAGGCTGGTGATTTTGCACAGTCCTCCCTCCCTTAAGTACAGTTCACTAGCAAGTCAAGACATCACTTTCCTGGTGTCTTCCAGAATGAAGGACGAACAACATGTATGTTATATATACACATATGTGTGATATAAAATATATACACATATGTCATAACAAGTGTCTGTGATTTTATTTGTAGATATATAATATATATACACATATGTTTGTATATATACATATACATACACTCATTCATTCATTCATACATATACACACTCACATATATCCCAGACAGGTACAAGGTAACGGGGGAAGGTGTCTATTCTGTATGAGGCCTTTCCCTACCCTCCAGGCAGCTGCTAGTACCTTCCCCCCAGGTTCCCTTGTACAAACTTAGATATGTGCATTTGTGCCCCCTTTCTCTCTCTTCTCCCTCCCCCTTTCCATTAGAATATAAACTCCTGGGGCGGCTAGGTGGTTCAGTGAACAGAGCACCAGCCTTGGAGTCAGGAGGACCTGAGTTCAAATCCGGCCTCAGATGCTTAACACCAGCTAAGTGACCTTGGGCAAGTCACTTAACCCCGATTGCCCTGCCCTTCCACCTCCAAAAAATATATATATAAACTGAAGTACTGGGATGGTTTCATGTTTCTCTTTTTATCTCTAGTGGCAAACAGTGCCCAGCACAGAGTAGGTGTTTAACACATGACTGTTCATCAATTGAAAGGCCTCTTTGCTGTGGGAGAAGGAGCTTCCCTGGTGCCTTGGGTGTGTCCTGAAGGGGAGGGGCCTTCTTAGCTCTTCCCTCACTTCCTCTAACTCTCCTGTGGCCCAGGGAAGAGAAGAGCTACTGAGGGGCCTAGCTTTGGTATTCAAAGCATAGATAAAGATAACCAGAAAACCCAGTGAGACCCAGGTCATGGTTAAAAAACAAAACAAAACAAAACACTCACTCACTACTGGCTTGAGCTGTAGTCACTGATGTCTTTGCCTGAAACAATCTCTCCTGCCAATACTTGAAATTAAAATTTTCCCAGTGCCCTGGAATGATTGGAAGAAGGCAGGTCAGATCAAATTTGGCCCGAGGATCTGTTCCGACCTGTAGCATATAGATCTAACTCAGTTAATCCCCTGGGAATCAAGCTCTGTCACACAAGTCAGGAGTACTTTAAAAAAAAAATCATTTCATTGTAAGAAATGTTGGACTGTCTCAGCAGCAATGTCTCTACTAAGCTGTAGGCCATTTACCAGGGCAAAAACGCCTCAGTGCCTAGGTTTTAATGATTGTCCTGGCCTGAGCAAAGCCATGGAACTGACAAAGTTTTCTCTTCTCTGTTAAGAGAATTTTCTTTGTACATTGAAATAAAGTTGAATTTATTGTATGTTAAATGTTGCTTTGGTAGCATTGATCGTGGAGCTTGTTAGGAGAGCCTTGTTCTAGGGGAGAACAAAAAACCAGGAGACATAAATAATTTTAAGAAACCTTGCAAGAGAACTCAGGCCAACCCCTGCCTTCTGGCAGAAGCAGGCCTATACTGCCCTAACCAGATAAGCATCTATTTTTTTTTTCTTCAAGGACCTCCAAAGAAGAAAATTTTGCAACTTCTTTTGCTTGTCACTTCCTGTCATAGACTCACTGAATTAAAATTGGGAGGTGTCTTTGAAGTCATTCATCTTGCCGGTGCCAGAACAGGAATCCCCTGTATGACAAGTAGTCACGAGGCCTCTCTCGGAAGACTTCAGGTGCTAGGGAGCTATTCCTTTTGGAGGCAGCCCATTCTCCTTTTCACAGCTCAGAGTGTTAAGTTTCCCCTAATATCTCAACTACATCTGTTTCTATGCACTTTTACCCATATTCTCCCCCAGGGGCCCAGGAAAACAAGTAGAGTCTCTTTTCCACGTGATAGACTTGAATACTTGAGGACGAGTTGTTATGTCCTCATTTCAGTCTTCTCCTGGTCAGCTGTACCCAGTTCCTTCTACTGACCTTCACAAGGCATAGTACAAAGTCCTCTTCCTTGTTTTGGTCTGTCGAGCTGGTTGGTTCCTTTCCTACAGTGAGATACCCAAAATTGAATAAAGTCTTCTAGCTGTGGTCTAATGGCAGAATTCAGCTGGCCTTCCTAGCCTTGGACACCGTGTCCCTGTTAAAGGAGAAATGAAAATTGCACAGACTTCTTTGATTGCTATGTCACACTGACTTCATGGTGAGTTCATAATTGAGGGAACCTCACCCCAACTTGGTCTTTTTCATATGAAATACAGTCTATGCTGTCTTGCCATTTCTGCACTTGGGCAGTTATTTTTTTTAAAAGAAGTCCTAATTGAGAATTTTCGCCCTATCTCCTGTCTGAGGACTTTTACCTAAGCCAGTGGTTCTCAACCTTCCTAATGCCTCGACCCTTTAATACCATTCCTCATGTGGTAGTGACCCCCAACCATAAAATTATTTTCATTGCTACTTCATAACAGTAATTTTGCTACTATTATGAATCGTAACGTAAATATCTGATATGCAGGATGTATTTAAATTGAACATAACCCACAGATTGAGAACCACTCAGTCCTGAGCTATCCAACATGCCTTTGGTAGGCATTCCCTGAGAGACTCTACCTCTCAGAAATTCTGTCTTGCTTCCTAGGTCCACTGTTACCACCTTTTCCATGGAACCTTCTTTGACACTCCTGTCTACCCCCACCTCAGTTAATGTAGCATACTTTACTTCTTACTACATCCCCCGAATTATAATGTAGGCTTTTTGAGAGCCAGACCTATATATTCCTCTCCCAGGGGGTTTAATGTTTGTTGAGTTGATAATTAAAATGAAATCGATACAGATTAATCATTATGGATATTCCTTTCATCATTATGTATGGAAATTACCTGTATCATTCTTGTCTGTGGCTGCCTACAAATCTTCCATATAAGAATCCAAGATGGGCAGCTAGGTGGTGCATTGAATAGAGCCCTGGAGTTAGCAGGACCTGAGTTCAAATCCAACCTCAGATACTTGACCCACTTACTAGCTGTGTGACCTTGGGCAAGTCACTTAACCCCAATTCCCTTGCCTTCCCCCCTCCAAAACAAACTAACAAACAAACAAAAACAAACCAAAAAAAGAATCCAAAATCCTGGAATCATTCATATTGTTTTTGGTTTTTAAACAGTTTTTGAGTACCACCGCAGCACATAAGTTTTCTGTCTGGTATTTTTTCTTTTTTCAAAGACTAGAACACCTTTTTTTCCTAGTCATGTATGTCTTTGATGTCTTTTACTCCACCGCCGGCATAGACATTGTCATTAGTAACATGTTACAGCCTCATTCGGCCCATTACGTAGCTCTTCACTTATTCTTGGGTTATCTGCCATTTTGATTTTTGGCAATTGTAACATTCTGTGATTTGCAGCCATTTGACGTCCTTGACAGAAGAGAGAGAAGACCTGGACAGATACCTTCATGGGTGTGAGATGAGAAGATCCTCTCCTAATGTGGATTGGTACCTTCTCTGCAGTTTATAGTCTTAACAGTGATGCCTGAAACACTGAGAAATTAAGTGACATCTTGAGGTTCACAAAATTATAGGAGTATTTTACTGCTAAAAAGATTTCTTTTTGTGTCAGCGGCAACTTTGCATCATTGAAAGCGCGGTGGAGTTTCTGAAACTCAGTTCAGCTTGTTCTTCTGTTTCTGGATTTAGCTTATTGGCATAGCTTAATAGGCTGCTCATCCTTGCCATAATCTAGATGAAATGAATTCAGCTACCTAGTTCTTGAGGGATGACTTCCTAGAACTCTCTCTTTTTATTGGCCATAGATTTCATGAAAGTGACCTTTGCACTGATGTAATCAGCACAGTGTCATTTGCAAACAGGAGTATATGGAGGACTTCAGTATCTTTCAGGGAATATTTCTTGCATTTGAACTCTAGGCAGGGTATTCTTCAAGCAGAGGCAAGTCTTTTTTTTTTCTTCAGAAGAGTGAGGTATTTGGAACTATTATTTCATTAATATATGGAAATTCCCTTTTTCCCAGTGCAGATCAGCAATTTCTCTGCTTGTTGCAGATTAGAATTGCCTGGAACAATTTTACTACCAGTATCTTAGTGGTGGGACTTGACCCCGCTACTCTCTCTTCTCTGTTTGATTCCATTCCGGAGACCATCTACATATGCCCTAGTTAATACCACTTATCTCTCTATGTCATGCGTCATGGGATGCTGATAACTGGAGCATTACTGGCATGAGTGGTCAGTGTGGTTACATTCTGTATCAGGGCTCTCATGATCGAACATGCATCTGAGAGCTAATGCAAATGTATTTTGTTGTTATCAGTAGATTCAATGGGCCTGTTATATTCTTTCCACTTCTCATTCAGGTGTTTGAAAGCCTGCCGCTCTGTTGTTCATATTTTTGTGAAGAATAAGCATTTGTGCGTGTGTGGATCGTTTTCAGAAAGGTTTTGTAGAACTGAGTGGAGACGTATGGGGTGCGATTCTTCTCATGTTTTCTCCATCCCCTTTTTTATTGGCAATGATATCCATGAATTTTTTTGTTCTTTTGGTATCCTCACCTCTCTAAAACATTCTTGAAAACTGATCTTCTAAACACATATTTCTTTTGTGAACTAGGTCAGCTCCAGCCACTTTATTGACCTGTCTTGAATGTTGCTCCCGTTTGCCCACATCTGGTATTTAGGATTTAAGAGATCTAAGTTCAGTACAAGAAGATTGAATTAATCACTCTTACACTCCTGTTGAGAGAGCTTCTTGAGTCCACTTTCTATCATATAATATGGTAACTATTCCTTCTTAACTTCATGCTGTCTACCATTCCAATAAATGTGACAACTAAAGTGTCATCCACGTCATTGATTAAAAATATTAACAACTTTGCCTCAGGGACAGATGCCTAAGGCATGCCCCTAGAAACGTCTCCCCAGACTAACTTTGAGCCATCAGTGGCTTCACTTAGGGTCCCATCACTCAAGTAGTCCTATATCACCTTAACTCTTCTGTCGTCTAGCCCACATCTTTCTCGATGCCTACAAAGGTGGCATGAAACACTGTCAAAGACTTCTCTAACATTGTGCCATTATGCCAGTGACGTTCCTCTACATCTACCAGTCTAGTTACACTTGCAGAAAGGGAAATGTGGGTAGTCTAATGTGACTTGTTGTCAGTGAAGCTCCATTGGCTCTTGGTAATTACCAGTTCCTTTTTCAGATGTTTCCTAACCAGTCCTTTTATACTCTAAAATTTTGCTGGAAATGAAGTGAGGGTCACTGATCAATAAGTTGCATTCTCTTTCTTCTTTGAAAAATCAAGACAGCCTTTCTCTATCTCCTGTTTCCTACTTCCTCTCTGGTTCTTCCTAACTTTTCAGCAGCTCATTGTGTGCTTCAGTTCTTTCTGTACCCTGGGTTTATAGTTCTTCCGGACTTGATGAATTGAACTTTTAGAGGGAAGTTAGGTATTTTGCTGATAATCAGTCATTCAGTTCATTTATTCATCTACTCCCACTTGACTGTTTTTGTTGCAGTCTTCTCAATTTGAAGTTCATTTTCCTTGATAAAGAAAAAAGAAGCAAGGTAGGAGTTGAGTTGTTCTGCCTTCACTTTGACATCTTTTATGATGAATCCAACCTGCCCTGAACATTTAGACCATAAGATCATAGATATAAGGCTGGAAGAGATTTTAGAGAACAAGTCCACTTCTCCCATTTTCCAAATGAGGAAACTCAGGCTCAGATCCATTCCATAGTTTGCTTGAGGTCACCCAGATAGTTATGAATAAAAGCAGTATTGAAACCCAGGACTTGTAATATTAAACCTAGCATTCATTCCATGCTACCACATTGCAACATTTTCCTAGCTCTGTATCCTTTGGCTTGGTTAACAGAGAGAGCACCCACGTTACAGCTAGAGATGTTATGTTGGAGGAATTGTTGGTGATGGTGGTGCTGTGTTGTAATCTTTTTCGCTTTTTCAAACTGCCATTGAGTTCCCAGAACACATAGTCATCAGAGTCATCTGGGAGAAGATAACTTGTTGTAGGCAGGATTGGGGGAACCCCACTCTCCACCTACCATTTTTTAACTTGCTATTGAATCAGATCCGTGGGAGAAAAATTGTTCTAATCTTATTTCTGCCTCCCTGATTCCTTCCCCTCCCCTCTCTCCCCATCCCCCTCTCCTCAGACCAATCATCTAAGAAGGTATTTATCAATATTTTTCTCATGAGTCAGCATTGGTATTTTGTATAACCATGTTCCCCCTCTGTTTCCCCTGATTCATCAAGATTCCCTATCCCCAAGGTGTTTTGTACGGGCTTGCAAAATGTATGGTGTAGACATGACCATGAACCATGAACCAGATCAGGGTCATCTTGATGTTCCCTTGTGATTTCCTGGCAGCAGACGCCTCATCCTTCTTCAGTATCTTCTGTAAAGTCTATCTTACAATTGAAATCTTCTTTGCCTGGTGACCAGCTCCATGCTTAGAGAAGGCTGTTGGGGCCCTTGGGAATTTTGTGTCACAGATGGACAGATTAGCACATTAGAGAGATGATTATTTAGATAGGTTCCTTCTGGTATCCTAACATTACCCAAAGGCAAGACAACCCTTATGACAAGGTTTGAAGACAATTTGTCGAGCAATTTCACAATAAAGCTTCAAAATGTTTCAGTACAAGCCACAATTATATTCTGAACACCTCGCCCACAGCACCCGCCCTCTCTTCTCCCCCCCCCCCCCCCAAGCCTTCTACCTCGCCTATCTGAATATGGGATGATCTCAAGGTAGGTATTCTAGCAGCTCTCAGGTTGGAAAGGAAGAGATTGAATCTCTTTAGTTTACAGGATCATGGAATATACATATATTATAGTGTAATATATAACATAATTATAAGGTTATATACATTCATACATATACACATATGTGTGTATATATGAATTTAGAAATACATATATGAGAATTTAGAATATATATCATATACGTAAGTGAATTTGGAAATTGGAAATTTGGAAATCTCTCTTGTAAATAGAAAATCTCAGAAGCATAGACTTAAAGCCAGAAGGGTCCTTAGAAGTCCTTGTTTTAGAGATGACAAAACTGGGGCGCAGAGAGTTTCAGTAGTTTGTCCAAAGTCACGCAGGTAATAAGTGATAGAACCAGCTCTCTTTACATATCCTATGCTGTCTCTTAAATTTTGAATGATCTTTAAGAAGTTTATGTATATATTTTTTTCACCCTCTTAAAGAAGAGAAAATTCAAGGATCTTCTATAAGAAAAGGCTATGTGTTGGGTGCTCCAGGATAAAAAAAAAAAATCGACATACCCTTCCTGCCCTCAAAGTGCTTACATTCTGTTGAGAAGAAGTAGGAGAAAAGATGGAAACAGGGTGATGAGATGGAGGAAGGACTAGAAAATCACCAAATGGAGAGAGATGATTCTATTTTTCTGTATCTTAATTAAAGCACCAATCCAATAGAAACCTCTTGGAATTAAGGAAGAACTAGAACCTATTCAGTAAGCTTACCTTCAACCACTAGCTTTGGGACAAAGTAGAGACCTGGTAGGACTCTGGTGGAGCTAGGAAATTGATGACTGCCATATAGGCTTATCTGCCGGCTTTAGGCAGCAGTCCCAGAGCTGTTCTCTGCAATGTATAAGTGTCTTTTCTTGCTTTGCTCCATCCTGGTTTGTTGTTGGTTTTTTTTTTCTTTTGAAAACTATAAGACGTTAATCAAAGGCTTTAACCAAGCAGCCTCTTATTCTTTGAGCTGTAACTGGGATGGAAGAAGTCATATGGAGGATTGACAATATCTAATCTCATAAAATATTCTGAGTATAATCTTTCCTAGTCAGTGATCATCCTGCCTGCATCTGGGAGATTTGTGTGGCCCAGCAGAGGAGGCAGAACATAGCACTTTTACATCCTTGAAAGAAAAATGAAGGCTTGTCACCCTCTTATTGGGAACGCTTTCTTTTGTTTGCCTCTGGCTCAGAGACTGAATGATCTCTTAGTATGGGGATGTTATATGACTAGTGTGCTATTAACATTACAATGCTCACAGGTTGCTTTGGGTCGGGGCTCCAGAGATGGAAGCTTTCTTCCTATTGTGCCATGACCTTGTGGGGTGACCTTGGGCTGGATGGTTCATCTCTCTGATCCTCACCCAGTCTCGTCAGTTGTACGTAGGGATTGGATTAAATTACCTGAGATGCTCTCCAGCTCTTGACTGTATCTGCTAAAGAGACATAAGAATATAATAATAATAATGGTAATAATGAACATATATGTAGAGCCTACTAACTGCAAGACACTGTGCTAAGCACTTTACAGATATCTCATTTGAGCTTCACAACAACCGTGGGAGGTAGGTGCTAATATTATCTCCATTTTATAGAGGAAATTGAGGCAGACAAAGGTGAAGTGACTTGTCCAGGGTCACACAGCTAATAAATGTCTGAGGCTGGATTTGAACTCAGTTCTTCCTGGCTCCAGGTCTGACACTCCTTCCACTGGGCCATCTAGCTGCTCCAGTTCTTTCATCTAAAGTTTATGTACAGAATTGACTACTTAGGAGTCCTTCCAAAAGAGGTTATAGGAATGAGAGACCTTCTTCAATCTCCTTGTTTTCCAGATGAAGAAATTGAAAGTCAGAGAGGAGACCTGACTTATCCAAGGTCATACAGTTGGGTAGAGTAAGATGGCAGCATAAAGATTTGAACCCTGTTCTCTTGCATCCTAGGTCATTTTTCTTTCTATTTCTTGTGTTACTTCTTTCTCTCTCTATTTTTCTCTTTTCCTCTCCCTTCCCCCCTCTTCTCTCCCTCTCTCTGTCTTTCCCTATCTTTCTTTCTTCCTCTCCCTTCCCCTATCTCCTCTTCCCCTCTCTTTCTTTTTCTCTCCCTATCTTTCTTTCTTCCTCTCCCTCCCCCATATCTTCTTCCTCTCTGTCTTTTTCTCTTCCTCTCGCTTCCCCATCTCTTCTCTCTCTCTCTCTCTTTTTCTTTCTCTCCCTCCCTCTCCCTGTCTTTCTGTCTTCCTCTCCTCCATCTCCTCTTTCTCTCTGTCTCTCTCTCCCTATCTTTCTCTCTTCCCCCATCTGTCTTTCTGTCTGTCTCTCTGTTTCTCTCCATATGTAATTTTAAAATAATAAATAGCAAAAACCTTATTAACTTGTGCTTTTTGGAAATATTAGTTTGAAGTAGTAAAACATCTGAATTACAGAATATTGTTGTTACTTCTACATAAACTAGGCTAAGAAAAAGACTGTCAGTGCCTTGGAAAAAAAAATAACATTAGTGTCAGTGTGATCTTGAGACAATCTTTTTTAACTTCTATGGCCTCGTATTTAAAATGAGGGAATTGAAGCAGATGATCTGTGAGGTCCCTTCCAGCTCTAACTGTCTGTAATACTATAGTTTCCTTGAAGAGGCCTTTAGAGAGCTTGCTTTATTGAAGAAATGAATGATTTTTCATTAGCCTTTATCAGTTGTTTGTGTGTAAATGTTGCCTTGGAAATACTCAGCTACAGAAAACAGTGGGTTCTTACGTGTATTTTAAATAGTCCTAGGAGAAATCTTTGTTTATGTTAACTCTACTGTATATGAAGGACTGATGTAGTATGCTTTAGACCAATCTCATTAGAATGGTCACAGATCCTAAATTAGGAGACCATGTGATAAAAGTCATTGGGAGAGAGGGCCTAGGACTCAGGAGACCTGGGTTCTAGTTCATTTCAACCACTAAAAGCTTATATGACCTGGGGTACTTCACCCTTGGGAGTCCTCAGTTTACTTATCAGTAAAATGAAGGTGAGTAGGTAATCCCTAAGGTCTCTTCTAGCTATAAAGTTCTATGATTCTAAAGTTGAAATTAATGGGGCTTTGCTCTGCTGATTATTTTAAGGCTAATTTCATTAGCCAGGGGAATGCATAGAGAAGTAATAACAATCATTTTGAGGGGGAAAAAGAGAAAAGCTTCAGGAAATCTGCTGGTTGAAAACTTGCTGACTCAGAATATGACAGTGTGACTTTAGAAGGAACTGATTGATGTCCTTCATTAAAGCCCCCCCACCACCAGTAGAGGCAATTTCCTCTTCCCTGTTAGGAACACTGGTGGAGAATCTGGCTTAAGCCGCCTCTCTGGGCTGTGACTTCAGGGGTTCAGGCAAGGATCCTTTCCTTTGGGATTTAAATTCCTTTACTGGGGAAAAAAGCTTTCATTTCACAAGTAGAAATAAGAGGGATAAGGAGGAGAGGGCAGAGAAAACAAGCCATTTGTACCTCATGATTTTGATGGAACCGTTTGAACCATTCTTGGCCCAGGGATCTTCTTTTGGGAGGTGGGGGGGACGGTGCATGTGTCTGGAACAGCTGCCTGGGAAGGCCCACGATTGCGTGACTTGACTAATATTGTCAAGGATAGAAGGCATTCCATTTGTTTTTTCTCCTTCAGAGTTGCCATTGCCCTATCAGCCACTGGGGAGGATGTGCCCTGATATCTAGCTACTCCAGCGAACCTATAACAAGTGAAACCCTCAGTGAGATCAGGAGGAATATCAAGGAAATATTGGTAGAAGACACTGACCATCTAGTTGGGGTGGCATTATATAATAATAAGGTACAATACTGATGGTAATTTGTGTAGTTGTAAACTTCCCCTAGTATACCTTTGTGACCTTGGGCAAAAAATGACTTCAGCTTAAACTTAATGAACCTCAATTTTCTCATGTAAAATGAGACCCCTAGATTAGTTGACTGACCTAGAACCCACCAGCTTTAAATCCGTATTCCTATGACCAAGCCCCATTGCATTTTTTTCTTTTAGCCCTGATCCCATAAATGGAGCACTAGGTCAATACATTGTTGTATTGTTGTATATGTCAATACATACAACAATACGTTGTTATTAGCAGAAAGGCAGCCCGGCAGATACTAAAACAGAGCTGGTCTTATTATTTAAATGGCTTGTGCTTAAACTTTGTTCTCTTGGGTATGGACTTGTTTATAGTACCAGGGAACTCTAGGGCCTTGGTGTGACTCATGGACAGTTTATCAAATTAAAGGCCCTAGACACTGTGGGAGTGGCCTGTGTCCCATGAGCAGCCCAGTGAGAAGTCAAGTCTTCACTCAGATCATCCAGTTAAAATGAAGACAGCAGATTAACAAACCACCTTTTCCTTTTCTGGGCATAAGGGTGAGCTTGGAGGGTGCCTCTAGAACCTCTCTGTCTGTGGGTTGTGATTTTCATTTCTGCCATCTTGCAGTCATAATCTGACCCCAACCCATTTTGTGGACCTTCTAGGGGGATCAGCTTAGCAACAGCATCTCTAGAGCTATGGGATGTGTCTATGATAGTTACTCAGTGTTTCCGGGTGTCCTTTTGGGTTTTATTTTCTAATCTTGTCAGAGGTTTTATCTCAGTTTGATTGGCAGAACCAGCAAATTCTCCTTTGAACCTGAACCTTCCAACGAAACTTTAAAGATAACGTTAATTTTGTGTATTGTTTTAGCATTTTTCGGAGCATTTTATTTAATAAGAGATTTTGTGTTTTCTAAAGTGGAATGTATTGTTGTTGTTTTCCCACTGAAGACCCCTCTTTTTTTTTTTTAACTCATCAAAGGACTTAGGGATTCCTGAGCATTGTGAGAATTCATGGCTAGACAGATGTAATGGGGGTGTGTGAAAACATCGAGGGGAAAGAGGGTGAAAGGGACAAAGGAAGATGAAATAAGATGGAAAGAAAAGTAAAAGCTTAGCTAGGGAAGCAAACTCTGGTCAGAGGTTCAGTAGGTAGTGTTTACATTTCTAGTTGATAATCTTGTTCATTCGGCAAACATCTGCTAAGTGAATGCTTACTAGACCATAGGCCAGTTCAACAGCTGCTAAGTCAGAATTCAGCACACACAGAGGAAGATAAACATAGTGTGTGCCCAGCATCATGGTAAGTTCTGGAGATGAAAGTAAGTCATCTCACTCATGAAGCTCTTATTCTAATGAGAAAGACAACCTAAGATAGACACAGAGCAGGTGGAAAGAAATCTGAAAGGAGAAGGCTGATTGGTTACTGGGGAGCTTGGGAAAGGCCACCTACAGAAGTTGAGATTTGGACTGACCCTTGAAAGAAATCAGGGAAAACAAGAGGCAGGGGAAAGTGCTGAGGGTTAGCTGGTGCAAAGTCACAGAGACAGGGTGGAGACCCAAGTATGAGAGTCCTGAAAACAGGTGAGTGTCATTGGGTCATAGATGGCACGGAGGGAGGGAGAGGTCTGGAAATGGAGAAAGAGGCTAGGTTGTAAGGAGCTTTAAATGCCAACTGGATGTCTTTATATTTCATCGTGGAGATAATAGGGAGTTTCTGGAAGTTAAACAGGGGTTAGGGTGAGGGTATGAAATAGGCAAAACTTCATTTTAAAAATATCGCTTTGTGGAAGATAGATTTGAATTGGGAGGAGCTTGAGGTAGAAGATGCTATCCATCTCCAGAGAAAGAACTGGCAAATAGAAGTATGCTTAGCATGGTTTTACTTACACACACACACACACACACACACACACACATGTAGATAGATAGAAATATCTATATCTGTGTCAAATGGTGGCCTTCTCTAGTGTGGTCAGGGGAGGGAGGGAGATGGTTTGGAAAATGAAATATAATGAAATTTATATATATATATGTTAAAATAAAAAATAATTTAAAAATGCTATTATAGTGGTTCAGTTGAGAGGTAATGAGGGCTTGAACTAGGGTTCTTTTGGAGTAGAGAGAAGGGTACATATAAAAGGGAAGTTGTGAAGGTAGGAACAGCAAGATTTGGGAACAGATTTGCTATGTTCAGTGAGTGAGAGTGAGGAGTTAAAGATAACCCCAAGATTTATAATTCTAGGTCACTAGGAAGATGGTGACTCCCTTGACAGTAAGAGGAATGTTTGGAAGAGGAGAGAGTGTAGGAGTAAAGGTAATGGGTTCTATTTTGGACAGGATGAGTTTGAGATGCCTGTGGAAGATTCAGTTTGAGTTGTCCAGAAGGCGATTGGTGATGAGTAACTCTAGCTTGGGCTAGATATAAAAATCCAGAGGTCATTTGTGTATAATGGTGGCTAAAGAGAACCCCAGGTGAAGTGGGATGGAAGAGAAACAGGCCCAGGACAGAGCCTTTGATTGGTGGGAATGGCATTGGTTAAGAACCAGTAATGGTTCCTGAAAAGGAGAGAGTTGACTGATTAGGAGGGGAAGCAGGAAAAAAACAAAGTCATGAAAACCTAGGGAGAAAAGGGTGTCCAGGAGGAAAAGGTGGTCAGTAGGGTCAAATGCAGCAGAGAGGTCAAGAAACATGAATGGAAAAAGTCATTTAGATTTGTCAGTTCAGAGGTCATTGGTAATTTTGGAGAGGATAGTTTCAGTTGAATGATGAGGTCAGAAGCCTGATTGTGGAGCGAGAGAGTGGTAGACGAGAGCTGAGTCTTGACCAAAATGAGTTGGGTGTGGGGTGTTGGAGTGATGTTCCAAGTATATGGAATGGTGTGAATAGAGGCATGAAAAAAATAGGAAAGCCAGGCTGTAGTACAGTGGTTCTCAACCTGTGGGTTGGGGGTCAAATGACCCTTTCACAGGGGTCACAGGGGTCGCCTAAGACCATTGGAAAACACATGTTTCTGGTGGTCTTAGGAACCAAGACACCGCTCCTCTATCCATCTCCAGGCGGGTCTGCCCACATGCAGATATGCCCACATACGAGTATTAAAGGGTCGCAGCATTAGGAAGGTTGAGAACCATTGCAGTGTACTAGGTTAGCCTATCTACTTTTGGGCATGTACTTCTCATGTACTCTAGAGCATAAGAGTACTAGGGAGGGGGGGAGTAGGCCCTAGAAGACTGGAAAGCTAGAGATCATGCAGAGCCTTGGATGCCAGGCTAAAGAGTTTGGACTGTGGTTGTTAAGAAGTTGATAAAAGGTCTTGTATGAAGAGAATGAGATCTCGGCTTAAAGGGGACTGCCCACAGTAGAGGTGTAAAGATGGAGAGATGTGCCCAGCACTGTGTCATAATAAGCATAGCCATTTCCTGATCTATCTGCCGAGGGGATGTTGTACCACCTTAAACCATGGCTGCCTGGTAGCACTGGCTTAGCCAGGAGCATTGGCCACAAAAGTTGCTGCAGCTGCAGATAGTCCAACAGTCTGATCCGTATGCCTGCTGCTGTGTGAGTGGAACTGGGAGGAAAGCCCAGGCCAGGTTCTATCCGATCGATGGTTCCCAAACTTTCCCTGCCAAGATCCTCTTTGACATCTGCTTAAATTTCATGGTCGGCCTTCTTGTCAGTTTTTATGCATATGTTTTCAATTGTGGGGCACAATTGTAATGCAGTCACCACTTCCCCACACCCACTGGACAGCTAACTACTTCTAATTGAGTTCAGTGCTACAGCCATTTGTGGAATGCATGTGTGTGCCCTACACTGGGGGATACCAAAGAAATATGTAGGGACTGCAGAACTATGGCATGTTGGAGCATCAAGGGACCTCAAAAACCATCCCAGCCAATGCCCTCAATGTCTTCATGTACTAGATATCTAGGAGATTAGAATTCTCCTTCTTAGATTCTGCCACGATCTTGTTCTGTGACCTTGGGCAAGGACATCTTCACATTAATTGATTAGATAATAAGATCTTTGCTAACTTTTGACTATATGTGCAAAAAAAAATAAAAAAAATAAGATAAAGTCATACAATTCTTTCATCAAAGTTGGGTTTATGTCCAGAATTGACTTCTAAGGAGACTTTTCAAACTTAGGAATAGGTTGCCTTCTTCATTCTCCTAATTTTCTAGATTAAGAATTTGAGAGCCTCAGAGGCGACCTGACTTGTTCCAAGTTGCTGATATGGGTAGAGTAAGGTGGTAATGAAAGGATTTGAATCTTGGGTCATTGTTCTTCCTGCTACAGTATGTATGGCATGTTGACTGCTTCCTTACCCAAACCCACACCCACATTCTTTCTTAATGATTCTTAATGATAAATAGTAAAAACCTTCTTAATTTGTACCAGTTGGAAATATTAGATTGAATAAGTAATACATCTTAAAATCTTGATGAGGGGACAGGACTTGTCCCAAAAAGTGGAGAGAATTCTAAGAATGTGAGGATGGAAATGTGCTGAACAGATGATTAGTATGATACAGGATCTGGCATGGGCCATTGAGAAAAGAGTGCTGGATTGAAATCCAAAGACTCTGCTTCAAGGTAGGATGGCAGATGGAAATCAACAGTTACTCTAGCATTTGGGGTCTGAAATAGAGGTGATACCATTGATATTAAGTAGGCAGCTTGGAAAATGGAATGGGGCAAGATGCCATGCTAAGTGTTGGGGATACCAAACCAAAGATAAAAATTCCTGCCCTAAAAGATCATTAAGGTCCTGAATATAATTAGAAACATGGTCTAGGGGCAGCTAGGTGGCACAGTGAATAGAACACCAGCCCTGGAGTCAGGAGGACCTGAATTCAAATCCGACCTCAGATACTTGACACGCTTACTAGCTGTGTGACTTTGGGCAAGTCACTTAACCTCAATTGCCCTGCCTTCCCTCCTCTGAAAAAAAAAACCAGACATAGAAACATGGTCTAGCACTTAGGTGAGAAGTCAAGAACAGAGAAAGAGATTTGGGAATCATTGTTAATGATGGCTTGTAGCCACAAGGGTGGAAGTCTTTTTGAATTTGGATTTAAGATTTAAGTGGACATATATATGAGCCCATGTAATTTTCCTTCTGCTGATCTGTCTAGATCAAGTCCCTGCAGCCAGGAGATTAGCTTACCACTGGAACTTAAAGCCATATCCTATGGCTTCCCAGTCTTGGTTTGGGGGAAGGGATGAAGAGATGGCTTATTTTTAGACCCTAAGTCTGGCTATCACCAAGAGATGGGGTGAGACATTGCCTGGTCATCAGTCACAGTCAGGATACTTCTGCCATGTTTCTTTCTTTGCATTTATTACTGTTTCAGTCATTTTTGGACAATAGGGCCTGCAGAGGATCTTTTACTTTCTTGGGTTAAACTTTGCAATCTATAGATTAATCTTTTTTAAAACATAACTTTTTATTGAAATCTCTTGTTTTTATATCATGTTTTCCTCTTTTTCCTTTTCCCCATCCTGTCCCAGAAAGCCGTGCTTTATAATAAAGAAGAAAAACAAAATTCACCGTATCGGACCAAAACATTGCAGTGTTCTATACTCCTGGCCCCCCACCTCAGCAAAGAAGTAGAAGGAGGTCTTATTTGTGGCCAGTCTTGGTCATTATCATTTCATAGAATTCAGTTTGATTGTTTTCATGCTCATCTTTTCATTTATAGTGTAATTACTGTGTGTGCTATTTTCCTGGTTCTTTGTAGGTCATTTTGCATCAATTTGTATGTCTTTGTATGCTTCTTATGACATAGTAATATTCTATTTGTATGCTATAATTTGTTTGTTCATTTCTGAATTAATGGCCATCTACTTTTTTCCCAGCCTTTTGCTACCACAAAAAATGCTGCTACGGATACTTTGGAGTCTCTCTGGCCTCCCTTATTTTTTGTCATTGACCTCCTTAGGGTATACTACCAGCTGTGGAATCTCTGGGTCAGAGGATATGGACATTTTAGTCCCTCCTTTTACATAATTGCAAATTGCCTTTCAGAGTAGTTGGGTCAATTCATAGCTTCACCAACAATGCATGAGTGTTTCGCCATTCTCGAATTGTAAGACATCTCCTTTGTGTCCAGTTTTTTGCTACCAACAAAAGTGCTGCTATAAATATTTTGGTGACTGTGAAGCCTTTCTTTTTGTCCGTGACCTTTTTAGCGTATATGCCTGGCAGTGGAGTCTCTAGATGAAAGGGTATGGACAGTTTAGCCAGTCGGTTAGCATAATTCTAAATTGCTTTCCAGAATGGTTGTACTGATTCATAGCTCCACCAAAAATGCATTCAGTGCTCCTGTCTTTCTACAATGTCTGCAACATTAATTATACCCACTTTTTTTCATTTTTGCCGATTGACTGCATGTGAGGTAAAACCTCAGGGTTGTTTTAATTTTTGTTCATCTTCTTAGTGATCTGGAACATTACTTCATACAGTTATTAATAATTTGAGAGTGTTCCGAGAACTATTTCTCCATATTCTTTGACTCCTTATCTATTTAAGAGTAGTTTTTCATCCTAAATATTTGTTAGTTATCTCGGATATCAGAGATATTTGTTACAAAATTTTTTGTTTCCCTAATTGACTATTTCTCTTGTTATTTGACTCACATGAATTTTGTTAATGCAAAAGCTTTTCGATTTTATGTAATCAAAATGATCTATTTTATGGTTTGTGATTACTTCGATTTGTTGTTTGTTTAAGAAATAACCCCCTACCAATAGCTATAAAAGGCATGTGATCTATTTCTCTTCTAATATTTTCATGATATGAGCCTTAGTATTTAGGTCATATATTCATTTATTGTGGTATATGGTAGAAGATGTTAGTCTAAACCTAATTAATACCAACCTGCTTTCCAGTTTTCCCAGAAAATCTTGTCAAATATAGAGTCCATTCCATGTCATTTTAGGTTCATTGAACCCTGAGTTATTGAATCCAATTTTTTGGCGATTCGTCTTGGGATTCAAAGACAAAATTGAAGTAGTCTGCCCTCGGGGAGCTTGAACTCCACTGAAGATATGTGTACCACATGCACAGAAAAGTGAATACAAAATACATACCAATCATATGCAGAGTAATTTGGGGGAGGAGTTTCTAACAACTGGAGCAGTCACAAAAGACCCCTTGAAGAAGGTGACACTTCAGTCAGTTGCTTTTCCAGTCCTGTCTGATCTTTGTGGCCCCATTTGGGGTTTTCTTGGCAAAGATTCTGAAGTGGTTTGCCATTTCCTTCTCCAGCTCATTTTACCGATGAGGAAACTGAGGCAAACAGGGTAAAGTGGCTTGACCAGGATCATATAGTTAGAAAAAGAGTCTGAAGACAGATTTGAACTCAGGTCTGCCTGACGCCAAATCTGACGCTCTATCTACTGTACCACCTAGCTGCCCCGACACTTTAAGTCGAATTTTTAAGAATGCTGCTGAAAATATGTTACTGATCTCAGAAGGACAGTCTGTAGGGCTTATTGACCTTGGAGAGGGTAGTGTCTGGAAAGTAGAAAAGGCAGTGATGGAAGCTGGTTTATAAGGGTCTTGGGGTGAGTGAATGGGCCTTTAGGAAGTGGACATACCAGGGAGAGACGACTTTTTTAAGGAAGTCGGTCAGTGAAGGGGAGGGGAGGAATGAAGCCAAAGCTGAATGGGTTTAGAAGGGTTTTGAAAAGCAGTACTTTCTTCTAAAATTGCTAAACATTATGTTAACATGGTGGATGCATTCATTGCTTTGTCTTAATTGCTCAGGGGCCAGGAGATCGGCACATTTTATAAATAAGCTTTTCTCAACAGTCTCTTGTTCATTTTGCCTGCCCAACTTACTTCGTTCTCCTTGGGGCACAATACTCAGATTTAGCACCGAGAGGCATGTTTACATCTGTTTTTTGTCAGGCTGGGAGTTAAAGTACAGACGCTGAAACTGATCCTGCCTTAAACAAAGAGGGGCTTAGTCACAAGGGAGATTATTCATTTCTTTCTAGGGTCTGTGTAATCTCAAATGGGCCCAGTTTCTCCGCTCGACTGTAAATACCCAACAGAAAACCCTTCAGGATGGAGGCTGGGGATGACGGGAGGTGCGGGTGTGAAGGAGCCAGGGAGATAAACAGGCAGCTTGGGGGAGGGGGGGGGAGAGTTATTAATCATGAGAAGATCCAGACAGTGAGGGGAGTATGTCTGTCTAATCCAAAAGTGGAGTCAGCTTGTTTTCTCTTGCTCAGTAAATGTTGGTTGGTTTGGTGAAAACGATCTTCTTCTGTGAGCTCTGAAGGGGTAAGTTGATGAAGGGAGAGAAGATTTGTTAAATACCTACTCTGTGCCAGACGCTGTGCTAAATGCTTTCCAAGTATTATCCCATTAAATCTCACAACCACCCTGGGAGGTAGGTGCTGATATTACCCCCATTTCACAGTTGAGGAAACCAAGGCAAACAGAGATTAAGTGTAGTGCATTTTCACTCATGAGGCTGAGATCTTTTTGAGTTGTATTTTAACACTGTGTTTTGTGGGCCAGGATAGATAGAGCAGGGTACCCTGCTACCTTTCTGTGAATGTTGGAGATTCCTTCATTCCTCACCAACTTCTTCAGTTTTCTCATGCTAGAAGGCTTGTAAGAACAGGATCAGGGAGAAGGCAGAAGGCAGGAGGGCACAGCTGGGCCTGCTCACTTGGTACCAATAGGCTGTTTGCAGATTTTTTTTTCAGGCAATTAGGATTAAGTGACTTGCCCAGAGTCACACCTATAGTAAATGTCTGAAGCTGGATTTGAACTCTGGTCCTGTTAACTCCAGGGCTGGTGCTAGTAGACCCTACAGACTCTACAGGGCATTTGTGTCGACAAATTGGATCTGAAGGGCAGGCTGCATAGTTCGCTGACCCATTACGGGAGGTCGTTTTGAACCCAAATCACATAAACCTCAAAGATCCTTCTTGCTGAGCCATTATCTCTGAAGGGCATCCTGATGGGGTTCCTTTCTGTCCTTCCTGCCCTTTTGTTCTCTGACCCGTTTGCTAAGTGCCCATCAACTCTCTCTGTGGTCTTTGGTGTTCTGCTGTTAGAGGCAGGAGCATCAGTATGTTTGTAGCTTGGCAGATTTAAAAGTCACCCGTGGATTTCCGTTACCTCTCAGCGACGTCTAGCACGATGTCTCCATTGTTTTGTGTTTCTTTCTTCCTGCCAAATGCTTTCCCTTGGATGTCTCACCAGCATCTAAAATTCAACACACTTAATTCAAGATCTGCCTCTTGAGTTTGGTGCAGGGTGGTACAAAGAACATTGGACTTGGTGTCAAGGACCGGCTGCTTCACTTATTAGCTGTGTGACCCTGGCGAGTTGGTTACGATGTCTGGAGCTTCACTTCCCTCATTTGGAAAAAGGAGAGTGGGTATTAAAGGCAGTATGGTATAAATAGGGAAGAAAAAACATTGGGAGTACTGGATTCAAATTCCACCTTCAACTCTAGGATCTTGGGCAATTCATTAACTTCTCTAGCCTCAGTTGCCCCATCTATGAAATGAGAGGGATGGATTCATTGACCTTTTTTTTTCTTTTTGGAGGGGGGAAGGCAGGGCAATTGGGGTTAAATGACTTGCCCAAGGTCACATGGTTAGTAAGTGTTAAGTGTTTGAGGTCAAATTTGAACTCAGGTCCTTCTGACTCCAGGGCTGGTGCTCTATTCACTGCCCCACCTAACCGCCCCAGATTCTTGACCTTTAAAGTCAGTTTCAGCTCTAAATCTATGATCCTTTAATCCTAAATCAGATTTTAAAAGTTTTAAATCATATTTATAAAACTATTGTCTTTCAGACCTTCTATCTGCTCCTTCCTAATTATTACAGTCAACCCTGTTACTATCTTTTCGTCTCAGAATCTTACTCTGACTCCTCTTACCTGCTTAATCCGTTGTTAGTGTATAAGAAACAGGAAGTAGTTCAATGCTTAGCATACAGTGGGTACTTAATAAATGCCCACTGACTTAATTTAAACAGTATTTGAAGCTTTGGACTAAAATTTTGAGATAATAGAAGTTACTAGACGAGTCACTGTTAGGTTACTATGACAAGTTATTAGATTAGTCATTAGACGTGAACTTCTTCAGGGAAGGGACCAACTTTTGCCTTTCTTTATATACCCAGCTCTTAGCACTGTGCTTGGCACATGGGAATAAATGCTTGTTGACTAGACGTTCTCATGTTGCTGTGCTAAGCATAAGAAGGTGTCAGGATTGATGATTCAGAGGGCCCTGAAGAAAGTGAGAGTCTGTGACCTGATGGAGAAGGAGAGGTCCCAGGAGATTACTCTTCAGAAATCACTCCCTGAGTTGTTAACACTTGCAGTGGTCCCATCCCTAAATAGAAGCAGGTTTTGTAGAGAGGAGCCCTAAGTTTTAGAGCTGGGAGGTAGCTTAGAAATCATATGGTCCAGCCTTTCCAATCTCTAGCCCCAGCACTGCTAACATGGCTAAACAAACCAAGAAGGTCGAAATTGTTGGTCAATATGGAACATGTTATGGTGCAGCCCTCAGAAAAATGGTGAAGAAAATTGAAATTAGCCAGCATGCCACGTATACCTGCTCCTTCTGTGGCAAGACCAAAATGAAGTGATGGACTGTGGGTATCTGACATTGTGGATCCTGTATGAAAACAGTAGCTGGTGGTACATGGACATACAATACCACCTCTGCAGTCACAGTCAGATCTGCCATCGGAAGACTGAAGGAATTGAAAGACCAGAAAAATCTTCTTATCAAATATCTGTAGCCTACAGTCCAACAATAAATGGGTTAATCTATGGAACAAAAATTTAAAAAAAAATCATTTGGCCCAGCCTCTTTATTTAGCACCCCAGAGGGAAGACCCGAGAAGGGGTGATTTTCCCAGGGTCGCACAGATATAAAATAGAAGAGATGCACATTTGAACACAGGTCCTCTGACACTGGCCTTGTCCCTCTTCATGGTCTGGAATGCTCTCCTATGTCATCACTGCCTTCTGTGTTTCTTTGCATCTCACTTGAAATCTCACTTCTCCAAGTTTTTCCCGATTCCTTTTCATTCTAGTGCTTTCCCTCTGTTGATTATTTCTATATATGCTGTGTATTATACAACCTGTTTGAGCGTAGCAGTTTGCACGTTGTCTCTCCGGTTAGATTGTAAGCTCCTTGAGGGCAGGGACTGTTTTTACCTTTTTTTGTAATCCCAGGGCCTGCCACATAGTAAGCACTTAATAAATGCTTACGGACTATACTACAGCCAAGTTGTCTTGTGGATGTTGTGACTGTGGTGGGACTGTTGTTGTTCACTCGTTTTCAGTCATGTCTGACTCTCTGTGGCCCCATTTGGGGTTTTCTTGGCAGAGATACCAGAGCGGTTTGCCATTTCCTTCTCCAGCTCATTTTACAGATGAGGAAACTGAAGCAGAGTGTTAAGTGACTTGCCCAGGGTCACACAGCTAGCAAGTATCTGTGGTCAGGTTTGAACTCAGGAAGATGAGTCTTCCTGACTCCAGGCCCAGCACTCTATTCACTGTGCCACCATATATCCTTCTCTAACTCAGTTGACAGATGAGGAAACTGAGGCAAACAGGGTTAAGTGACTTGTCCAGAGTCACACAACTAACTAGTAGGAGTCTTGGGGCTGGATTTGAACTCAGGAAGATGTCCTACTCACTCCAGGTCCAGCACTCTGCTCTGTGGCACCCTTAGCTGCCTCTAGTGGTTAGACTAGGGAACTGTTAGGCCCCCAGCTGTGAGCATCCACCCTGTTCCTGAATGTTTTCTTCTTTCAAACTTTGAGAGCTGTTATTCCTCTTCTAGTAGTCTCTTCCCCATTCATGTATACCCTCTTTCATCTGCTTGCTTTAATCCCCCCCTTTTTATCATTCTCCCCACTCTTGTCTAGTTACCTCCAGAAAAATCTCCCTCTAAAAATGAATCCTAACCTCTGCTGATAACACAGTACTGTCAAGAAGAATGAGGCTCGTAATATTTAAAGTGAATTGGACATAATTTGTAACCAATACTATCAACTTCTAAAGCCCTTAAAAGTGCCTGAAGACTCCCTGAGTATCTCGCTCCCTCCCTTTTCTTCCTTCGGTATCCCTCCTTTATCACTGTAGGATTGGGGGCTGAAAGGACTTGAGAGATCATTTCGGCCAAACGCTTCATATTAAAAAAGCAGCAGCAGCATTATTGATTCCTTGGGTTTTGATATCGTAGCCATTTCTGGAAATTACTCCCCATGAACCTTCTTCTCCACCAAGAATTGAACCCTCTATTGAAACAAAGAAAAACAGTCTAGCAAAAAAGCATGAGTAGCCTGTTGTGACAGTGCACACGGCGTCGTGGTCCTTGTCTGCCTGTCATAAGGAATGAGGTACATACTTCATTATTTTCTCTATGAAGGACCATTGTTGGGTTGCTGTTTTTTTAAAAAATGTACTTAGAATTTGGCTTCCTTTCTCGTGATCTTTTAATTGACACGTTTGTAATCATTGTATGTATAATTGTTCTAGGTTCTACTTCCATTCTGCATTAACTCATACAGGTCCTCCCAGCAGCCCTTTTGTTTTATGAACGAGGACATTGAGATCCTGAGGTTCTTGGCTTAGTATTGATATTATAATTATGCTTTATTATTCTCTTAAGTTCTGTTGTAAATTCAGTTGAGTATTGATAATGTTCAAGGCACCAAGCTAAAGGTGGAGATGCAAAGTTGGAGAGGGGAAACCCATAGCTCTTTCCTTCAAGGGGATCACAGTTTAATGAAGGGGCTAGGTATGAAATGTACACAGATGAGTACAGTATAGGAGATGGGGCAGAGGGAAGAGCAAAAGGGCTCTAAGTGAATCTGATGGAGATCTCTTACACTGTATTTCATGGTCCAGAAACCATGTCCCCATTCATGGTGGAAGTTAATCCATTTGGTTTTGGATCCCCCACCCAGGAACTGAGCTGTCTTGCTTGGTGAGTGGGTGCATGCACTCACCTACCCCACCATGTCTATCTAGGCAGGAGACTTGACCATGTTTTACATCCCATCAGGTTCCTGTTCAGTCTTGCTATCCGCCTTCCCATCTTTTGCTCTGGGGGTAGGAAGCAAATCAATAGTAGCATTACTTCTGCAAAAGGACGGGTCATTTGACTCTCCTATTGATCATCACACTGACCTTGTGAGTCTCCAGAATAAAATGTCCTTCAGTGGTCTTTGTTTGTGTTGTCTCCCCATATTAGAATGTAAGCTTCTTTAGGACAAAGACTGTCTCACTTTTCTGTTGTATTCTCCGTGCATAGCACAGTGCTTGACACATACGAAGCCCTGAATAAATGCTTTTTCATTCATTCATCTTTCAGTTGCATTACACATTCAGTAGGCCCTGGAAGGTTGACTTGGGTACCCAGCTATTGTATATAACATTGGAGAGAGGGCTGCGCTTTGGGGCAGAAAGACTTGGGTCTGAATTCTACCTCTTATGTCACTCTGGAAAAGCCCTTTAACTTACCTCAGTTTCCTTACTTGTAAAATGTTTATTACATTGCTTGTAGCTACCTTCAGGGGTTAGTGAGAGGTTCGTTTGTTTGTTAAGTGTTTTGCAAACCTTAAAGGGATAAATAAAAGTCATTTCTATGGAAAAACAATCATAGCATTTATGTAGCACATTAAGTTTTGCAGATGACTCTACAAACATTCTCTCATTATCTCCTCTCTCTGAAAGGTAGGTGCTGTTACTCTCCTCACTTTACAGATGAGGCAACTGAGGCCTCATCTTGAGTGGTTTAAGTGACTTGCACAAGGTCACACTTTTGAAATCCAGTCTTTCTCGCTTGAGGCCCAGCTCATTATTCACTATACCACATAGCTGAGTGTGAATGGCTGGTCTGCTTGTTGCAGTGATGGGAAACACATCCATAGTTTCTGCTAAGGGAGGGGTAGGGGGCTGGGTCTGGAATCACAGGACTTGGGTTTAAATCCCAGCTCAGGGCTATCTCTGGTAACTGAGGACAAATGATGTAACCTCTCCCGGCCTTGTAAAATGAGAGGGATGGAGATCATAAAAACAGGAAAGGGACACACACATACAAAAATACTTATAGCAGCTCTTTTTTTGGTGGCAAAGAATTGGAAATTGAAGGGATGCCTGTCAGTTAGTGTCAGCTAAACAAGGTGTGGTATATGAATGTAATAGAATATTATTGTTCCACAAGAAATGATGAGCAAGCAGATTTCAGAAAAACCTGGAAAGACTTGAATGAACTGATGCTGAGTGAAGTGAGCAGAACCAGGAGAACATTTTACACAGTAACAGCCACATTGTGTGATGACCAACTTTGATAGACTTAGCTCTTCTTAGCAGTGCAAGGATCTAAGACAACTGCAAAGGACTCATGATGGAAAATACTGTCCACATCCAGATAAAGATCTATGGAGTCTGAATGCAGATTGAAGCATAGTATTTGGTCTCTATCTTTTTTTTTCTTTTTTCGTTTGTTTCTTTTTTCTCGTGGTTTCTCCCATTGGTTCCAGTTCTTCTTTATAACATGACTAATGTGAAAATAGGTTCTATATGAATGTATATGTAGGGCCTATATCAAATTACATGATGTCTTGGGGAGGGGAGAGATGGGGAGAAAATTTGGAACTCAAAATTTTATGAAAGCGAATGTTGAAAACTAAAAATAAATAAATTTTTAAAATAAAGATTTTTAAGTTCCAGTGTATGTTTCTAAGAAACAGAAAGATATATTTGAAAAGAATGGGAGGATTCAAAGGAAGAGAATTTGAAGGGAACATTGGAGAGATAACAAGATCCTTGATCATACCCACATCTTGAAATGATGGTGAGATGGTAGGAGTTTAATGGTATGCAGAACTCTTTTTTTTTTTCCTAGGAGGATACGAATGGAATAGAATGGAAGCCTCTGTCTTCTGCAAAGTCCTGTCTTTGGGGCTCAGCTTTTCTTTCAGGTGCTGGGCTGATGCTGATTAATAGATGTACCATGGCGCTGATCCTAGTCATCCATCCTCACGTGTTAGGACTGGAAGAAATCTTGGCAGTGACTTAGGCCAAACCCATCATTTTTACCTGCAAAGAAGCTGAGGGCATGTAGAGGGGCCACAGTGGCATAGGAGGAGTTGTTTTTAGCTTGGAGTCAGGAATATCTGACCTTGAATACTCTCTCTGACATTTACTAATAAAATGCTCATTGGGAAAATCCTTTGAATTCTAGCCTCAGTCAAACAGGGGTTCCGATACCTCTGGTTCTAACAGGCAGAGTTGTTGTGGAGATAAGGTAGGATTTCAGTTGTCCTTGCTGTCTGGGGCTGTGATTTGCCTAAGGTCACCCAGCTCAACCCTGGCTTCCTGATTTCTTCAGGAAGGAAGGGAGGGAGGGAAAAGGGAGAAAAGAAGGGGCTGTCTTTTTTTTAAAGGAAGGATTTATCAAGCACCCACTTAGTACCACATAGCATGCTAACTCCTTTACAAATATTATCTCATTTGATTCTTAAAACAACCCGCCTTTTATTGTCCTTACTTAGCAGTTGAAGAAACGGGCAGATGGCAGTTAGGTGACTTGCCCAGGTTCATGCAGCTAGTAAAGGTTCTGATGCTGGATTTGTACTCGGGTCTTCCCGACTCCAAGCCCATTGCTCTTTCCATCGAGCTTCCCAGCTGCCTTTCTGTTACAGCACCTTGTCTGCTTCAGGACCAGTTACTTAACAGCTTTCATGTTGGCTTGCCAGGAAAGTGAAATGTTGATGTGGCCGTTATCCAGACTGGTGGTTAGGAGGCAGAGGAATATGGCCCAGTACTTGTGTGAAGTGACTGACAGACATTGGCTTGGCTGAGGTTTCTGTACTACAATTGACAAAACCCAGGGGCTCCAGTGGCAGATCTGGATGGAACAAATTGCAGCTTGGCTTTAAGGAATACTTTGTCCTATTCTGAGTTCCATAGTTAAGTTGGAGCTTTGGTGTGGTTAGTTATTATTGGAAAGTACTCATTTGAACTCTGCTTAAAGTATAGGCGATGAGAGATCGCTAGCCGTGCAAGACCTGGCCCGAGCAGAATGGTGAAGGAGGCGATGTTGGTTTGGACTCTGTAGAGCAGACCCAGTGGCTGCACATCCTTCTCTTCCCTGCCTGCTCTCCATGGACACTATGGGCCCACTCTTTCTGAACAACACCTTGTAATGGTTCTTTGCCTACAGCCAGTCAGTTGACAGGCATTACTAAGGGCCTACTGTGTGTCAGACAGTGGCCTGGAGTAAGGAAGACTTGAATTCAAATCTGGCCTCAGACACTTACTAGGGACCAGGTCACTTAACCTGCCTCAGTTTCCTCATCTGTAAAATTATCTGGAGAAGGAAGTGGTAAACCACTGTAGTATCTTTGCCAAGAAAACCCCACATGGGGCCCTGAAGAGCTGGGTAGGACTGAGTAACAACTACAGAGTGTGTAGGTGCTACTCAGGCATACAACCGTCTTTCAAAGAACTTACAGTCTATCAGGGCAAACAATATGTACGTGGATAAGCACATACAGAATATAAATATATTTGCTTGTTTATTTTTAGTTTTCAACATTCATTTCCATAGGGTTTTCTGTTCCAGGTTTTCTGCCCATCCCTCCCTTCCTCCCACCCCAGGATGGCGTGCAGTTTGATACAGGCTCTCTCTCTATCTGCATATTAAACATCAGAACATAAATATAGAGAAGTTTAGTGAGGGAGGGCGTCAGCAGTTGGTATCAAGAAAGAAAGAAGTGCTTGGGCTGAGTCTTTCATGAGAGGAGGGATTCTGCCAGGTGGAGGAGAAGGGATGTGGCCACTCTGTGCAAAGGTATGGAGACAGAGGCATAGTTTTATTGTTGGGTTTTTTTTGGAGGGGGGAATGCAAGGCAGTTGGAGTTAAGTGACTTGCCCAAGGTGACACAGCTAGAAAGTGTGTCAAGTGTCCGAGGTCCGATTTGAACTCAGATCCTCGGGACTCCAGGGCTGGTGCTCTGTTCACTGCGCCACCCAGCTGCCCTTTTATCTTAATAAATTTGTGTTGAGATGATAATGACTTCCTGTCTTTTATCCTCTGTGGGGCCTATTTAGAACTGAAAGATCCCTGAGGGACTTTTGGAGAGATCTGGGGTTTGGGTGGAAATGTTTTGGTCTAATGGGTGTTCAGCCTGTTTCCTGCCATTCTCCATGAGGAAGGCACAGCTTTCTGTTTTGTTTATTTATCTTTTTTGTATGCTCTAGGCCATGATCTACATTCATAATTGAAAGTTGCACACGGAGCTTGAACCCCTGCCTTGTGATGGGTGGTGGTCATATTACTGAGCAGGAGCAGCATCTGGGCCTCTTCCTCCACTTGGCTAGACTTGAAGTGAGGGGACCCCCTCCCAGTAAATGCAGGGAGCATAAGGGTACGTCATTGAGCCCTAGCTGCTGCCTTGGGTTTGTTTTCTGATGTTTTATGGGCATTCTGTTTGGGGGGAGGCTGCTAGGATTTATGAGGCCCCGTTGAGTCAGTTGTTCAGAATGCTTGTTAATGGGCTAGTAAGCACGACTATAGTTTCCTGCAGTTTTTTCCTGTTTGGTCCCTCAAGCTCCCTGGAAGCCAGAAATCCCAGAGGAGCAGTTAGTTGTTAGGTTACAGTTCTGCCCTAACATGGAGACTGGAAGCAAAAGGAAAGCTGGATTTTTAGAGGATAATCCTGAGCATGTGGTTCTTGTTTTTGTTTCTTTGTTTACTTTTTTGTTGTATTACCCTGGATTTGGGGTCAGGAGGACCTCAGTTTGAAGTCAGCCTTAGACACTCACTGGTTGTGCAGTCTTGGGCAAGTCACTTAAGCCTGCTCTGCCTCAATTCACTCTGTAAAATAATCTCTACAATAGGAATCATAATAATTATGATAGCACCTGCCTCAGCTGCCATTTCCCGAACTGGTGTTTGATGGAGATGACAGTCCAAAACCAGTAAAGATACTTGCTCTAAGCAGAGGTTGTGATCCCCATAGGATGAATTGGAAAGGTATGCAAGACTGCATAGTTAAACGTGGTCCCACTGTCCTCTGTGGGCAGACCACTAAGGGTGTTTTTTATTAGTTCTGGGACTGTATCTTAAGGACATGGATGACCTGGGAGGAATCTAGAGGAAGATGGCCCAGGAAAGCGAGGAAACCAAAGATCGAATGGGAAGCAACTCAAGGTATTTAACTGAGTGGCTTAGAATGGGATGCCCACCTACGACCCATCCTATGGAAGAAAGATTAGATTTATTCTTCTCAGGTTCAGAAGTAGGATTGATCAGACCTAGGAGCAATGGATTGAAATGAAAGGAAGGCAAATTTTGACTCAGCCTAAGGAAGATCTTCCTTATGGCTGTCCAAAAGTAGACAGGGCTGCCTCATAAGGTAGTGATCTTCCTATTACTGGAGCTATTCGAGCAGTATCTGAATGGCTGTATATCAAGGACATTGTCCATGGGATTCATGTTTGTCAGTATTTAGTTAGAGGGTCAGCTAGTTGGTGAAATGGATAGAGTGCAGGGCCGGAAATCAGACTCATTTTCATGAGTTCAAATCTGGCCTCTGACACTTACTAGCTGTGTGACCCTGGGCAAGTCACTTTAATCCTGTTTGCCTCAGTTTCCTCATCTGTCAAATAAGCTGGAGAAGGAAATGTCAAACTGCTCCAGCATCATTGCCAAGAAAACCTCAAATGGGGTCACAGAGTCAGAATTAAAAACGACTAACAGCGAACAAGAATTAAGTTAGTGCTCAAAAAACTGGGTCAGATTCCTAGTCCCAAAGAAGTGAAGGGACTTATCTTAGGTAACAGTTAATGGGTCAAGGTATGAAGATCTAGAATTAGAAAACAGGTTATTTGGTGTGCTTCACGGTGTAGCAGAAAGAGGGGGCGTACTGGATAGGTTTGCTGGATTTGGAGTCAGGAAGACCTCTGTTTGAAGTCAGCCTCAGACACTTACTGGTTGTGCAGTCTTGGCCATGTCACTTAAACCTGCTCTGCCTCAACTTAGCCATCTGTAAAAATAAGAATAATAATAGTAGCGATAGCACCTGCCCAGCTGAATGTTGGGAGGATCAGATGAGATACTAAAGCGATTGACAAACATTAAAAGTCCAATGTAACCTTAGTTCTTATTGTAATCGTTCTGATGCCAAGTGGACAAGATTATGGCCTGTGGAAAAGTTGATCACCTGGGCCTTTGCTAATGCACTTTAGTGCCTCAGTCAGTAATAGAGGCTTTTAGGATCTACTAATAGAGTTTTAGGACCTGGGCTTTAACTCCCTGATTCTCTCTTATGGAGTCCCAGGATTAGAAGGGACTTCAGAGGACATCAAGTCCTGAACCTGAACCTGAACAAGAATGTGTTTTACAACTTACCGAGAAATGGTACTAAAGCCTTTGCACAGACTTCTTCCGTGACAGAAGGTTTATTACTCAGACTTTTGTCCTCCTTGGATTGTTTAGAAGTCATCCTGTAGAGTAGAAATTTGTCACTTTTTAATATAATAATAATAGTATTTGCTTGCCTTTATGCAGTGCTTTGCAAAGAACTTCACAAATGTTATCTCATTTTCTCCTCGTAGCATTTCTGGGTAGTCGGTGCTTTTATTACCCCCATTTCAGTGATAAAAGAAACTGAGATTTAAATTGACTAGCCTAGTACCATACAGCTGGTAGATGTCGGAGGCAAGATTTGAACTTGGGTCTCCCTCACTCCCAAGTCCAGTGCTCAGTCCACTGTGCCACCTGGTTTGGCTCTCTGAACCCATGGGCAAGCCTCATTTCTCTTCCGCTTGATAGACTTGTTGATTCCAGCTTCCCCAGTTCTCCATGTAAAACATTTCCTGCTTCCTCGGATACTAATTTGGCATGTTCTCTAGTCTCCTTACCGTCTTGGTCCCATTAGACTATTTGGAGTAAATGCAAGAAAAGAGAAAGTTGATGACAAAATGTTTGCAAGTAGAGGAAAAATGAAGCCATTCTGTTTAATAAGCATTTATTATGCACCAGCTGTATGCTAGTGTAATGTTAATGGGATGTTAGATCTTCCCCTACCCATTAATAGATTTCAGGTGGAGCCCATTAAGGGAAGCTTGCTTAGGGGAGGCTTGCTGTAGGAAGGCTTTCACACCTTTTGCTGATTTCTAATGGGGACTCACGTATGAGAAACCATACGTGAACGATGAGGTAGGAAGCCAGACTGTGGTGAATCAGAGGAGAAGAAGTAGCAGTTTCTGTTGTAGATGGCCTTCTCAAGGAATTTAACCACAAAAGGTAGAAGGGATATGGGACAATAGCTGTCTGGGATAGAGCGACAAAGTGAGGGTGTTTTGAAGATGTAAGAGATGTGGGCATATTGGTAGGCATTTGGGAAGAGGCTAGTAGTTTGGGAGAGATTGAAGAAAAATAAGAAAGTGGGGGTGGTAGAGAGAGCAGTCTGCTGAAGAAGATGGGATCCCTTGTGCATATAGAGGGTTTACCTTGGCAAGGAGAAGGGCCACCTCTTCATGTGAGACAAGGATGAAGGAGGAGATTGTGACTGAAAGCATCTGTTTAATATGCATTGAGGAGGGAGAGTTCTTGGGGAATGCCTTCAGTTGTTTCAGTAAAGGATAAATCAAGGTTCTCAGCTGAGAGGGGGAACCATGGGAAATCTGAGTTTAGAAAAGACACCATGTTGAGTGAGATAATGAGATAATTTCAGAGTTATAAAAGGATTGCCTTGTGTCAGTGAGAGCCCAATTGAGATTATATAATGGAAATTTGTACTGGACCCGGTCGGTCAGCGAGGTAGCACAGTGGATAGAGTTCTAGGGTCAGAGTCAGGAAGACTCACCTTCCTGAGTTCAAATATGGCGTCAGACACTACCAGCTGTGTGACCCTGTTTGCCTCAGTTTCCTCATCTCCAAAATGAGCTGGAGAAGGAAATGACAAACCACTCCAATAGCTTTGCCAAGAAAACCTCAAATGAGGTCATGTTGAACATGACTGAAAAATACCTGAACAACAACAGTTGGCAAAGTTCCATGATTTTCCCAACTTGTTCAGCAGCGTCATGTGTGTAGGAGTGATGGCAGTTCATGGTGGGAGTAATCCAAGGCTGAGGTTTAGCAGGGCAAGATCCTCAGAAGGATAAGGGAACAAGGGATCTGAGAGAAGAAGACAGGGTAGAATGGAGCTGAGTCACCCAAGGGTCCTCAACACCAGTAAGCATTTATTAAGTGCCTTTACATACACACACACACGCACACGCACATACACACGCCAGAAACTGTGTTAAGCTTAGGAATGCAAAGAGATCCCTGCAGCAAGGGGCATCCATTCTAATGAGAGAAGACCTCACAGAAAAGGAATCTGGGGGAGGGAGTGTTAGGGGAAGAAAGTCCTTTGGGGGGGGGGAAGAAGCCTAGAAACAGATGAAGGAGTGGAACTGACAAAGCCCTGTATAGTGCCATAGCAGGTCATGAATGTCTGTCCTAATTGGGGTTCAGGTTATCTAATCTCCCAACAGTCTGGACAGAGAAATGAACTTTGAGAACCTAAGCCCAGGGAAGCTCTACTGACCGCCTGTTGACTGTCATGTAAAGGCAGAAACCCCAAACTGGGAGTCAGGTGACTAGAAGTCTAGTCATGGTTCCTTCATGACTTGAAGTCTGACCTCTTCTGACCTCAGTTTACACATCTGTAAAAATGAGGGGCCGAACACGATGATTTATCTCCTCGAATCCTTATATAACTCTAAAATTGCCTTCTCTGATTAAGCCCCCCTAGGCCAGGCTTTAACCCACTGTGTGGGTCAGATTTGCTCACTACTCATTGTGCCTGGGTTGCCAAGAAGTGCAGGGGAGATCAGGGGCACTTTCAATAAGGGGTGATAAATCACCATAGTTAGTGAATAATTGTTTTTTTTTTCTTTTTGGTGGGGCAGAGGTGGGGAGAGAAACTGCAAGTGGAAGATTGATTGGACACCTCCGTTCCATTTTATCAAATGATTTTAGGCAACAGTATGCAAATGATCCTGCCAGAGCGCTCTGTGTTGGCCTTGGGGCTCCTTGGCAAGCTGCCACGTAGGCCCTTGAGCTCTCTGTGGTGTTTGCCCCGCTGTGATGTATTATGGGGAACACTGATATTCTCAGCATGGAATTCTGATGGATGCTTCTACAGCATGGTGTGCCTCAATTAATGGAGTTCTCAGCTCTCTGTGACCTCCTAGGCTGTCTATCCCCCCTCCTACACCGCCAGCCTTCCCATTGGTTCCAGTGGATGCAGAGCTGGCAGACCATTGGCTCCAACGTGCTTTCAGGGCTCAGGTTTCCTTCCTGCTGAGGCTGCTCGCTCCCCATTTCCTCATCCTGCTGCTCCATCCCACGTCTTTCCTACCTTCAGATGAAAGCTGACTCTTTTTAGAGTCCTAGCACCAGAAGTAAGGGAGCTTCCCATTTATGGGGGAGGGAGAGAGGTGAAGGGAAGAGGTGGATTTTGGTTGTTGGTAGGTGGGGTGGAGAAGAAAGGAACCTCCTCCCAGATCTGAGAAGTCTTGATCATCCACCTAGTTCCCAAAGTGATATTGCTAGAACCTAGCTCAGCTCTGATCCCTGTTACTTCTGGGATGAAATAGAGCTTCCTCTTTTTGGCATTTAAAAGCCCCTCAAAACCTGCCAGTCCAACCTTACCAATCCAACTTTATTACATGTTACTCCTCTTCATGGACTCTTCAGGTTAACCAAACTGGCTTTATTTTGCTGCTTTTGACATAGGACAAGGCAAGACACTTAACCTCTGGTTACCTCAGTTTCCTCATCTGTAGAATGAGCAGAAAAATAGTGTCTCCCTCCAAGAATTGTTTTGAGGATCAAATATTGGTAGAATGTTTTGCAAACCCTAGTGTTAAATGTTTGAACTGTGGGGCACACACGTGCAGACAAGCAAGATGGTCCCTGTGCTTGAGGAGGTAATAGTCTAACAGGGGAAGCCTCTTCGGTTATATGTTGGCAGCTTTCTCACCCCCACCATGCTCCTTTCCATTGGCCTCTGTGTGCTGCTCATTCCTGGGTCTATGTGGTATGCCACATATTGATGCCACTTGGCACCGTCAGTAAATATGGCGTATGACTTTCATGGCATGCTTCATGTCTGTATAAGACCTTTGCAATCCAACCCACTCTCCTCCTCTGTTTCGACTCTGGGCACACTTAATCTGGGTCCATTCCAGATACAGGTGGGTGAGCTCCATGGGGTATCCACCCAAATGCATGTTGAAATACCCAGATTTATTTTGTACATATGTATATACACACATGCACACATGTTGTTTCCTTCCCTCCTCCGCAATGTTAATCCCTTAAGACAGTGGTTCTCAACCTTCCTAATGCCACGACCCTTCGTATGTGGCGTATCTGCATGTGGGCAGACCCGCCTGGAGATGGATAGAGGAGCTTCCTAAGACCATCGGAAATATGTGTTTTCTGATGGTCTTGGGCGACCCCTGTGAAAGGGTCGTTTGACCCTCAAAGGGATCACGACCCACAGGTTGAGAACCACTGCCTTGAGAACTTATATTTATTTCCCCAGCACTTAGCCCAAACCCTGGCATAGAGTAAGTGCTTAAGATTGCAGTTCGACTAATTGATATTCTGTTTAGCATATAACTTGTTCTGTGTGTTAACTTTACTTTCTACTCTGTATAACTTGGTTATCGTTTTTTTCCTACTACATCCTACTCTTACACTCACACTTTATTCTCAGTATCTAGTGTAGTGACATACTCAAACACACACACACACACACACACATACACATACGAGAAGCTTTTTTTTTTCCTGGATAGAGGATCCACTACTAAAAACAATACTGGGAAGGCAGAGAAACTGGGGTTGGGGTACTATGAGGGAATGATTGGAGAAAGGTGAAGGAGCCACTCTTCTTCTCCCTGCCCGCACTTTTCTGTCTCCTTTTAATGGCCTAAAATTCCAGATCTGTTTCCTGTCCTTGATGGACAGACACTCAATCCCATACCCAAGAGGAACCAGGGCCTCTGTGGTGCTTTGGATGCCCAGTGAGAATCCGGAATGCTGAGGCTTAATGTTAACATTTGCACCTGTGTGTTTTACTGCTTGGTATTACTGGAAATATTAGGTGTCATAAAGAAATTGCAAAGCGGCCTTACGTTAGGGTTTGTCTTCTAACCCCTGTGCTAAAGTGGAGGGATTCAGGCCCTGTGGAGATCCAAAAATACGGGGTACCAGCAAGGCCTGGAGTAGTCTGTGATGACTTCCTGAGGGAGGAGAGGCTTGAGTTAGGCTTTGAAAGATGAATAGATTCTGGACTAGTAGAGAGGAAGGGAGTAGGCTTTCATGCAGGATGGAAATGGAATGATAAAAGGCATGGGGACTCTGCACAGAAGGTTGGGACACATGACAGTTAGCAGCTGGCCTAGATCCCTGGAAATATATTGGGAAATAGTGGGAAAGAAGGCTGGATAGAATAGGGTGGGGGGGTCCAGCTTCTTCAGAATCCTTAAATGCCAGGCAGAAGGGTTTAAGTCTCTAGCATCTTGGTCTGTGAAAAGGAGAATGACATGCTGATGTGCCATTATAGGAACAGGATCAGAAAAGGCTTGTAGAGAGACCCATTAAGAAACCACATCTATTCTAGAGGAGGTGAGGGCTGAAACTAGGGTGATGGCTGTGGGAATGAAGGAACGATGAATGGATTAAGACAGTTTGGAAGGATAATAAGGGATAAGGAGGGAAGAAGAGTCATCTTTGGCACCAAGCAAAGAAAACTGGGAAGATGGTTTTGCTCATGGGTGAAAAATGGGGCCGGAGCAAGGGGGGACATGTTTTAGTATAGGCAAGTACTTGGGGGTGGAATTTAAGCCTTGGACATCAGATCAGTGTATTTAGTAAGCGCTTGCCCTGTACAGTGCACAGGGAGTTGATGGAACAGCAGGATGTCAGAGCAGAGTTGTTCTGAAGACAGTTATGAATACAGCCCTGGAGTTAGTCGTAAAACTATGGTTAACTTGAGAGGATCTCTGATCAGTAGAGGATTTAATGCAACCTTCTGCCAGGTACAAGTATGTCCTCCATGACACCACCAGGCAGCTAGGTGGTGCAGTGGTTAGAGCATTGGACCTGGAGTTAGGAAGACTGGAGTTCAAATCCAGCCTTAGACATATACTAGCAGTGAGACTCTGGGCAAGTCACTTAATCTCAGTTTAGTATCCTCGACTGTAACATAGGGCTAATAGTAGCACCTTCCTCACAGTGAAGAACAAATGAGGTATTATTAAGTGCTTAACAGTGCCTGCATGCAGTAAGCATTTAATAAAGGCTTATTTCTGTCTCATTCCTGACAGGGGATTTTCTAACCTCTGCTTGAACACTGGAATGACAAGTGGTAGGGGCCAGAACTTGTATGACAGTGATTGGGGAAGGTTTTTTTTTTCTTTTTTGGAGGGGAAAGGGCAGAGCGATTGGGGTTAAGTGACTTGTCCAAGGTAACACAGCTAGTAAGTGTTAAGTGTCTGAGTCTGGATTTGAACTCAGGTCCTCCTGACTCCAGGGCTGGTGCTCTATTCACTGCACTACCAAGCTGTACCAATCAGGGAAGTTATGAAGGATGTATATATGAGCAAGAAAGGAATGGATAGAGCACATGAGTCAATGTGGGAGAAGTTGCCTTCTGACTCAGGTGGGTAGCCACCAGCATGAAGACCACGACACCACTGGGAGTGCTGAAGGCACAGCTTTGGCTCCTTCCTTTGATGGCTCTGGCTTGTACCTTCCCCTGCACTTTGCCCCCTCCTCCCACATGTGAGCTCCATGGTCTGTACCCCAAAATACCCAGTGTTTGTTTTTGCTATGTGCTGCATCAGCGGTTCTCAAGCTGTGGGTTGCAACCCCTTTGGGGGACGACCCTTTCACAGGGGTCACAGGGGTCGCTTAAGACCATCAGAAAACACATATTTCTGATGGTCTTAGGAACTGAGACACAGCTCCAATATCCATCTCCAGGAGGGTCCACCGACATGCAGATACACCCACATCCGAGTATTAAAGGGTCGTGGCATTAGGAAGGTTGAGAACCACTTTGCTACATGAAGAGACTGCAAAGACTAAGCTTGTGCTACAGGTAGGCCCTAAACACCTTGGGTAGCACTAAAGTTCCTTTAATTGGTAGTCCACTATGCCCATGGGGTGTGCTCACCAGCAGAAGCAGCTTTTCTAAGAAAGCATAAATAAGGCTTGAGAAGAAGGAATGGATTTTTTTTGGGGGGGGGTGTCACTTTTTCCCTTGTCTGCCTTTGTGCATTCCTTAGAGGATCTTCCATTCAAGTCTAGAGGCTCGCTTTTCTCCAGCCGGTACATTAAGACTAAACAGATTTCTCTCTTCTTCTCAGTGGTCTTTCAAGTGAAATGAATACTTCCTTGGCCCCTGGTGACCCCCGTGCCCTCTGAACTCCTGGAACACTTCTGGGTGACATTGCTTGTTTGTACTTGGCATTCTTCATTCCTTTCCTGTATCTCCATCATTTATTTCCTCTTTTCTTCCTTGTCTCCCTCTTCTTTTTGACAGCTTTGCTTTGAAACATGGGTTTTGTTTCTGTTCTGCTTTGCAGAAGGTCATAGGCCAGGTAAAGGAGAAATTTCTTAGAGACACTGAAAATGTTCAGTTTAATCCTGTAGCAATGAGTGAAGACGATGATGGTGATGAATTCACATTTCTGTAGTGATTTAAGGTTGCAAAGTACTTCATGAATATTCATTAGGTCGTCACAACTACCCTGGAGAGGTTATCCTGATTTTGTCATTGTTAAGTCATTTCTGGCAGTTGACCCTTTGTGATCCCATTTGGGGTTTTCTTGGCAAAGATATTGAGGTGGTTTGCCATTTCTTCTCCAGCTCATTTTTACAGATGAGGAAACTGAGGCTGAGGCAGGTTAGGTGACTAGGTCATCCACAGTTATGGTCAGTACCTGAGGCCTGAGTTGATCTCAGTCCAAAGCTTTTTATTATTCTTCCCAGCTACCTGTGATATAATGATTCTAATTACTCTGTCTCCTAGAAATAACTAGCAGGCAGTCTCTAAAGCTCCCTTGGACTGTCCAGAGCAAAAGGAAGAAAAAGGAAACCTCAGTTCATCCCCCCCTTTCTAGAGAACGTTAGCCAGCCTCATAGAAAGGTTAGCTTTGGGGACCACTCTTCTGCTGGGAAGAGGAAGCGGTTCTCTTAGAATTCTCCTTCCTTGGGATGAGAGTGTTAAGGATTTGGCAGGTGCTTATGTGAGGAAAAGTATAAAAGCATAATTGATGAAGATAATCTCAAGGGATTCACCAAAAATAGCAATTTATAGCAGCAAGTCACTTGAAGGGGAAATGTGAAACTGAATATAGTAACACTCCATTTATCAGATATTTAGCAGGGAACAAGATAGATGTTCCAGCTAAGTTAATTTTCTAGATAACTGAAGCATGTTCCTTTTAAGCTGTAAAACTTTTTTTCCTCTCCCCATCCTGAACTGGCATCTTAAACAGAACTAAAGCTTGTGTCAGTATTTCCCTTCTTAGTACATGGAATGTGACTCAAAGGCATCGTTATGATCAACAGTGAGGTCCCCCCCACCCTCTCCATGATCTCCTGCTGAGGCCAGATGCTTTTAGAGATTAGCGGGTAGAGAACGCTTTTCCCCCTCAAGGAAGGGTTTTTCATTCTTTTATCTGCCTGATTCCTGTGGTTTTTCCTCTGTGTCCTATCTTGGGGATCTCTTCTTGCTATTGTCCCTAATCTCTAACAGCCAGAATGTCAGTAGGCAGCCAGCATTTATTATTAAGATAAGATTTAAGAGGAGTACAAATACAGACAAAAAGAAAAAAAAACAGTACCTGCCCTCTGGGAGCTTACATTCTAATGGAGGAAAGACAGCGCACAAAATGGGACTGAAGTAGAGAAAAGGAGAGGGTATGGCATTGATGTCATTAGAGTTAGGTGGAAAGTGCAGAGACTCAGAAGCAAAGGGAATGGAAGATGAGCAGTTTGGACCCCTCCCCAAAATGGCAGCCCCAGGAGGAGAAAGAACCTGGAGGGATGAGGGATGTTCCAAGGTGAGAAAGCCCCAGATGTTGAGGGAAGCATGTACTCTTTAACTTCTCTTCTCTGTCATGATAGCTAGTATTTATATATTACTTTAACACATATGTTATCTCATTTGATCCTCACTGTAACCCTGGGAGGCAGCTGGTATCATTATCTCCAGACTCAGGAAACTGAGTCTGGGAGAGTTGAAGTGATTTTCCCGCCAGGATTTTGCAGCTAAGTAAGTATCTGAGGAAGGATTTGAATTCTGGTCTTCCTGACCCCAAGTCTAATGCTCCATCTAGCTCCCTTTTCATGTTTATGTTTTGTCTTCCCCAGCTAGATTCAGAGTTCTTTGAGATCAGATGGCATAGATTCAATTTTGTATTTTTCAGTGCATTCCCTTATACAAATGGTAAATATTCACTGAGTCAGAATACCTGTGCTCTAAGTCCACTTAACTGCGATTCTTTGGTTATGTTATTTAAGTCAATCCGTCATTCAGTAAATATTTATTAAGTGCCTGCATGCTAAGTGCTCAGGATACAAAAGAGAATTCTTTTTCTTCAAGGAGCTCACCATCTAATGGGAAAAGATATCACACAAAAGAAAGCCTGGAAAGGTTGGGGAGAGAAGAAGGTCCCCAAAGGCAGGGCATGATGACGTCAGGGTTGCAGCCAGGCACTGGGAAATGATGAGATGGCTCCCCTCCCCGGGTTCGCCATAAGTGGAGAATCTTGCTGGAGTTCTCCACTGTCCGCCCTCCAGGCCCTGGAGACACAGAGTAGACTGAGGACGTATGAGTTCCAGGGTTGATGTGACCTTGCAGGCAGATGAGATTCTGATGAAGTCCAGGAGTGAGGTCCAGGGATGCAGTCAGGTGGGAAGTTTAATCTCACTTTGTTTAAAAAAATGAAGAGCTAAGTGAGAAGAGCAGAACCAGGCAAAACCTGTACACAATCACAGACACATCGTACATATGATGACCAACCTTGATAAACTGGACTATCCTCAACAACACACAGCTAAAGACAACTCTACAAGCCTCAGGATGGAAGGAGATATCTAAACTCAGAGAAAGATATAGAAAGACTATAGTTTAAATGGAGACTGAAGCA
>CM053584.1:352487402-352504514 GCA_028627135.1 Pseudochirops cupreus
ATTAATTTAGGAGGGGAAATACTAGACATTTGCATTGAGAATTGGAAAGCATCTGTTCAGATAACTCCCTTCTTGGTAGGTAGGAATCAAATTACATGTGAGAAAATTTCTTGGAAAATTTAGAATTTGAGAAATGAGAATTGGATATTAAAAGGTATTTTTATGAAGAAAAAGATTGATTAATTAATTGCTCTTCTCCATTTTAAGGATAATTTCAGTTTAAGGAGCTGGGACCAATCCTCTAGGAAGGACATAAGCATTTATTAAGTTCCTATTATATAATAATAAATGTATATATAATAATACGTAATACATAAAATGTATACAAAACATATAATAAATGTCTGAGGTTGCATTTGAACTTATGTTCCTGACTCCAGATAGGATGTTTTATCCATAGAGCCATTTGGCTGCCCCTAGGATTAAGTGTCTTCTCCCTTGGACAGTGACAAATTCTCACTCTCTTCTGCTTTTTCTAAAATCCTTGGGCACCACCTACTTTGGTATGTACTTTTGTGGCTCTTCATTTTACTGTGTCTTCTTACCATAATCTCCAAATTTATAGATTATTTTTTACTGGTTCTATTATAGGTTACCTACTCTGGAGTGGCACCTTAATTTCAGAAAGGCATCTCCAAGTACTACTGCAAGAGGACTTAATTCCTGTAAGTTTCTTGTCCACAGCTAATTTGATCCAGGGTGTGCAGATTCTTGTTAGTGCCTTTCACAGTAGGAAGGGCTCATTGACTACAGCATCTTATCCTTTTTATGATCTGGCCTCTAGCTCTCCATCTGTTGACATAACTAGATGGTTCCTCTGAGTTGCTTGCTTCTTTCCCCATAATTTGGATTCACAGGTTGGGTCCTCTGGAGGACAGCTAAGCCAGGTTCACTGTACCTTGTGGGTCTGTACTCCTAAAACTACAGTATACTGTTTTAATGTGGACTTGTGATAGTTCGGGATACCAAAGTCCGATACAGGGAAAGACAGCAATCTCCCTCATCTGCTATTTATGTCGCCTGAGGGAATAGGCATGCTGTTCCCTGTCACTCTAGCTCCATAATTCTCTAAGTCAAGATTCGAGACATAGATAAGGGTTGCTGAGGGAACAGCTAGATGGCACAGTAGATGGAGTACCAGACCCGGGGTCAGAACCACCTGAGTTCAAACCCATCCTCAGAAAATTACCAGCTGTGGGACCCATTTCAAGTCACTTAGCCCTGTTTGCCTCAGTTTCCTCATCTGTAAAATGAGCTGGAGAAGGAAATGGCAAACTACTATAGTATCTTTGCCAAGAAAATCCCTCAAAAAAGGTAACAAAGAGCTGGACATGACTGAAATGACTAAACGACAATGGTTGCTGAGATTGTTAGTCCCAGTCCTGCACCAAGACTGAAGTTTCTAAGGAGAGAATGAAGGTGCAGGCAGGAGGAACACTAGTAGATGAAAATCAACACAAAATAAGAGAGAGCTGAGAGATAGTGAGGGCAGATACTCACAAAATGAAGGGCACAGTCAAGGGGGATGGACTTGAACAATTTGCTTGGGGGTCATAGATGGAGTTAGGCATCCAACATGGGTGAAGCTGGATGGGTTACAGGATTGTCTGGGTCACACAGGACTGGGCATTGGGTATTGAGGGGGGGCTGTTCAGACCTGACATGTAGGTCAAGAATTGGTCCTGATGCTGACATGCGCTCTAGGGGCTAGGGAATTCACAGCTAGTTGATATTCAAACTCCCTGGCTATGGGAAAAAGGGGCTTCCTCTATCACCACAGGTTTAACTCTCACACATGAGTATGGGGTTTTGAGCTGGATTGGGGAGGCTGTAGTATGCCTTACATTCACCAGCTTCCACCAATGTGTTTCCTTTTTTAATTGTCAAAGGACACAATTGGTTTAGAATAAAGTCATTTACTGGAGTAACATATTAAAAGGATTTACATTAGACCATTTCCCTACCAATCTAGGGAGTGTGCTCCCACAAATACACACTATAAAAGTGGGAACTGAGCAAGGAGAGAGATCACAGGACCCCTCCCTTTCCCCCATTCCCCAACATAGGCTATATGCAAGGAGGGGGAACATATCTCCAATGCTGCAGTGTTGGGTTCCCTGGACCTGCTATCTACTGGGTTCTGCATGTGACTATGAGGGTCTCCCCCCCCCCCCATTTATTCTTTTATGAAGGTAAACTAGGCCATCTTTTGCCTCAATTCTTACCTAATCTCTAATTATTGAATGGATGTTGCTTTAGACAAACAGACTTAGGAAAGACCCTGGTTTAAGATGACCAAGGCTTCCCACTGCATCCAGGGCCATCGCAGGTTGTCTCAACCTTGCCATTAGATCCCTGTAATAGTAATGAAATTTGAAGATCCCTTTGTATTGCTCAGCTAAGAGGTACTTAGCACCTAGTTTCAAATTAAGCCTCTGTTAAAGAAACAGAAGGTATGAACTCCTGTTGCTCATGCAACAGGAAGGGGCTGAACAGGAAACCCCTGCTGCTGATGTGACAGGAAGGAGCTAAATAGGGAGGAGCAATACTATATATAAGGAAAACCCCCAGCTGGGGAATTCAGAATTTCCTGGGAACTTATGGTGGTGGAGCTTCTTCTGAGGGCCAGCTGGAACTGCTGAGGAGCTGCTGAGTTTGAGGGCCAGGCAGAACTGCAAAAGACTGAGGAAGTATGACTGTGTTTGTGGCTTTGTTAAGCCTTGACTTCCCAAGGATAGACACTGTGAAGGATTTAGGGTGGACTAGACACTGTGAGCTTCAGCGTGGGACAGGAACTACACAGAGAGCTGGACAAGGAGCTGGGAGCTGTCTGCCTTTGAACTCAGGTGACAGTTGATGAATTCAATTAGGAGCTGGGACCATGGAAGTGGATCCAGGGAATCTGAGAGCCTACCCCGAGTCAAGCTGAAAGAAGACTTTACTTCGATACCATGTACTGACTGAGAAAGATTATGATTTACTGTGATCTAGGGGTGGATAGCCTGTGTATTTTATGATGATTGAATAGTGAATGATGACTGAATAGTGACTGATTTGTAACTTAGTGTGCCCCATGAGTGGAGAATTTTGACTATTGTATTTTGTGACTGTTAAGGAGGCAAGCCACCTTAAGGATGATTGAATGATTGAGTTGATTGGATGATTGAGTTACTAAGTGATTGATTGACTAAATGATTGTACTTTGTTCAAAACTATGTGGCCACTGTGGTGAAAACTACGTGGCAATTTTAGTGATAAGTTGTTGTGAATGCTGTATCTTGATTTTCTGTGAATGTTTTGCTCTGATTTGTTATTGAATAAATAGAGTGTTCACTATACTACATAATCAGAACCTTGAAAGCTGTTCATAGCAGCAGTCCTCTGGAAAGCTGCTTGTGCTTCGCTTTACAACCCCAATAACTCTGGAGAGCAGAGTGAGGCTGGTGACTTTGCCCAGCTCTGCTTCAATTAAATCAAATTCACTTTTGAGTCAAGACATCACCCTCCTGATGTCATTGGTCCTCTTCAAGACCAAAGGACAAACAACAACAAGCATGTGACTACACTGTCTGACTGTTGTGGCCACCACCTTCAAAGAAAGTCCTTGGCTATGGCACAGTTAATCTTTTTCAGGGAAAACCAGAACCTTTACCCTAGAACCAGGGCACTTGTTTCCTTGCAGACTCAGCAGCATCTCTGCTCAAAGCCACCAGCCTTCCCTCAGTTTTCTTTGAAGAGTCAATTTTCCATTAAAAACCCCAAACCTTAGAGTTTAGAAAGTCTGCTTGTGAGTAAGGGAGAAAAGCACGCTAGGCTCTCCAGGACTGGGGGCAAATCCATTGTCTCTGCCAATCCACACCCCCATTCCTAACTCTTTAAAATGCAATTGGACCACTCTCCATTCTCATACATATATTGCTCTTCTTCCACACAAGACTTTGAGCTGAACTGCTGACTTGGTGTTCTCCAGACTCAGAAGCTATCTCCCCCCTTGGTGCTTTTGTTAATGTGTGGTCCCTTCTAATCTCCTTCCCGTAGATCCTTACTTTCAGGTGCTTCATTAAAGGCTTAGTTCTTGTGCCAGTGTCTACCGAAGGTCTCTCCTGATCCCCTGAGTTATTATTGTTCTCTTCCTTACACTATTATCTACCCACTTACTGTTGATGCCTCAAAGCCTTCCAAGTAGAATGTAAGCGCCTTGAGAGATCTTTTTCATTTCTTCTGTATGATTCCAGAAACTGGCACAGCACCTTGCAAATAGTGGGTGTTAAATAAATTCACCGTGGGATTGGACTGTTTTTAGCTAGGTTCACAGAATTTTAGCACTAGAAGGGACCTTAAGGCTGGATATAAATTCAGGACCCACCTTTGAAAGATGAGGAAAAAGAGACTCAGGGAGATATAGTCATTTGTCCAAAGTCATACAACAAAAGGAAAGAAAGGCCAGGCCTCCCATACCAATACTCTTTGTATGTGGCACAAACTATATAATCAAAATTTGAATATCTCTGGTGGGATTTAGCTCAGGAATGGCAGAGGTTTTCCATGGCCTAAACTCATAACAGTCAATATAGTACCAGGAACCTTTGAGTGTTCAATAATTCTTTAATAATATTTGAGGATAAATAGGTTTTTTATTTGTACTACCCCATAAAGAGTTCCTTTTCTTTTTTCGTCATACCAATTCCCACATCTTTCCAATGGAGTTCAACATTAGCTCTGCCAAGGAGATAGAGTAACAGAGATCCCACAAAGTGTTGATTTGGGAAAATATGATTAATTATGAACAATTGACATAATAGACTAAAATGCCTGATCACAACCATGTGAATGATCTACTTTGTAGATCAGCAATACTGTATGTATAAGAACAAAGGCATACTTAAAAAGAAAAATCAGTGCATTCATTTACCGTTTGAACTTAAACATAAAACAAAAGACTTCAATGAAATCTTCTCTATGCAACTGAAGGTGTCTTTCTTTATACCCAAAAAAGCATCCTTGAGATCATAGCACCTTCCCTGGAAATTGAGATGCTTCCATAATGATTAGCAATACTGACAACACTTTTCCTCCTTTCTCTTTCTTCTTTATAATATCAACACTAACATAATAGTATAGATTTTATAATATCAATAGCCTTCCCTGGACATTGAGATGCTCCCATAATGACTAGCAATGCCCACAATACTTCTCTCCCTTCCTTTCTCCTTCTTTATAATATCAAAGTTATATCAATAATAATATAATATTATAGCTTTTATAATATCAATAGCCTTACCTGGACATTGAGATGCTCCCATAATGACTAGCAATGCCCACAATACTTCTCTCCCTTCTTTTCTCCTTCTTTATAATATCAAAGTTATATCAATAATAATATATTATAGCTTTTATAATATCAATAGCCTTACTTGGACATTGAGATGCTTCCATAGTAACTAGCAATACTTACAATGCTTTTCTCCCTTCCTTCCTCCTTTCTCTTTCTCCATTGTCTGTTTATGAAAGAAAGAAAAGAAGAAGTAATCAAAGAGAATGGATTATTCAGATTGTAAGTCATGTGCAGGCAGAGACTGTGTCTTATTTTCCACATTGCTTCCCTGGAGCTTGGTCCTGTGTTTGAATACCTGGAGCTCCAGAGTAGGTGACTCATTACCATTTGCTGAACTGAAGGAGTGTAGGAAGGCAGGCAGAGCAAGGAACCTTAACTTGAAAACAGATGTGTCTGTAAAAGATATCCCAAGTGTCTGCGCTTAAACAGCTGGGACTACTCAAGAAAGATATTAACATTCAATTGATGCTGGGAGGGAAAACGTTATAAAAACAAAGCCCCTTTTCTTCATGGGCTACCCTAGTAAAACTCCAAAATGAAAAAGTTGCTGTTTTTCTCCTGTGACCCTGAACCGCTCCAAGTCTGGCTTGGTTCTGCTCTAAAAATATACCCTTCACTTGACTGTCACAATCCTGCCTGTAACAATGGCAGTCTTATGGAGCCTGGCCAGAACTGTTTTTTCCCACCGCCGGTCCTTGCCTCCAGATGTAATGCAGTCATTGCTTCCCTTTCATCATTAAGACACAGCAGACAGCTGAAGCTCTTGGGGTCTATTTAAGGCTTGAGGCTCCCAACAGTTTCTGAACCCCACCCTTGTCAACTCCTAGCCTCATGTTGGCTTGAGGTTTAGTGGGAGGGAAGGGAAGGACCCAGATTTGAGGGATATAAAAAGCACCAGGGTGCCTGGCTTTCCAGGAATGGGAGGGGAGGGTAAGGCTGCACCACACGCTTATCAGCATAATATACTAATATATTTAATATAATTAACATAATAAATAATATTCAATAATCCTGGAGCTGGAGTGATCGGACCAAGCAGGGTAACTTCCAATTAAGAGCATAAAGGGACTCCCCTGGGGGTTTACAGGATTTCTGTCATTGTTGAACTCCATTTTTGGAGACATTTTTCAAGGACCTCTGGAGTTTCTCTCTCTGCCTTTGATTCCATGATTACAATACATCTGGGAAGCAAGAGGCTAATGACAGTCTGGATTTCCACCTCCAAATACCATTTTCTTCCATTATCACAGTCAAAGAGTTGGTGTAGGAAGGAAAACTCTGGGGGAATTGTCGATTTATTGCTAGAAGGAAGCTCCGAGGTCAAGTTTAACTTTCTCATTTTACAGATGAAGAAACTGAGATTCAGAGAATTTAATTGTCCTGCCCAAGGTCACACAAAGAGTAAATGATGGAACGAGATACAAAACCACTGGATCCTTTGACTCCAACAATCTTTTTGCTAACTCTACCATTCTTTCCCCCTCATCTCCTAGCCTAAGAGGTATGGTTTGGCCAGAGATCAGCAAAAATCATGGAGCTGCTCCCCAGACCATGGTGGCCTCAAGGCTTGCTGACTCTTGTCACCTTATAGAAACACTCTCAGCTCCTGGTCTTGATCGTCTGCCACAAGCCAACCAGGAGATGCTTGCTTGTGGCTACAGCTTTGACAGAGGATGAGACACCACATGGGCACAGTCTGTGAAATCAGTCCAAATCCTTCATGGTCCTGTTTAGGAGTCATGTCTTACTGATGATATTGCTCTGTCTCAAATCTCTCTGTAAGCCACTATGATTATTTTTTTTCTCCCTAGCAAGCAAAAGCCCATTGGTTCAGGGACTCCTTTCTTATTGCTAGAGATGAATTCAGGGTTGGGCATTCATCTCTACCAATAACAGTCCCATGCCAATGGGCTTTGGGATAGTATCTAGGTCGTACTTTTTTTTTCCCAAGTACAGATTTGTTTCTTGGACCCCCAAAACAAATATTTTCTTTCTATTTTAAAACTCCTCCCACTTACTATCCAAACTGAGGTCCCCTAACCTGATGAACTGGCCAATTTCTCCTCTGGTCTATCATGGGCTGTTGCTTCAAAGAAAAATCAGACAAGTCACTTAATGCTGAAAGCTGTGTATCTTTTATTTGGGGGCATTTAAGGGAAGATTTAAAAGATATGGCTACTAGGCCTTAACTGGAGACCTTTAAGGGAGGAGGAGGTAGACACAGCAAAGGAAGGACAATAGGGTGGTCCACTGAACCCCCTGACAAAGGCCATGATTCATGACTATCAAATAAGGCAGCCCACCACACCCATCATACTGGGGCTGGCTTGGAAATAAGAGAAAGGACCAAGAAGTGATACAGCCCAGACTACAAGTCTCTGGGCACGGTAGAGGATTATTTTAGGATCATAGATATAGAATTGAAAGCGCTCTCAGAGGCTATCTAGTCCAACTACTCCCATCCCCAATTTACAAATCTGGAAACTGAGGTCTAGAAAGGTTGAGTGTCCTGCCCATATTCTCATAGGTAGAAGAAGTCCATGATGGTCTTGGGAAAAGGCTGCTTTTAGGACTTGTGAATGTTACATCAAGCTCCCATTGGGACTCCTGGGCTCATGCTTTAGCGCTGATCAAGGTCAGAGCAGGTTTTGGGGATACACTGGGTATTTTATAATAAGCGGAAGAGTCTTTATTAGGCAGTTAGCATTGGTTTCCTCTTCTGAGGCACAGATACCCAGGTGGGGAAGCATCAATCAGCTTGGGTTCTTAAGAAGAAAAAGGGTAGAAGGGAGATGATAGGAGGCAGCAAGAAGGGGTGTGGCTGGGAGATAGACAACTTATTGGACTGAGAAAGCCTAGACCTGAAAAGCCAGCTAGGATCCTAGGGCCTCCCTCCCCTTTTAATTCCCAACCTCCATTAGTGGGACCATCGTTTTCTTAGCCAGGTTTAAAACTCCAGTCATCTCTCGTTCTTCCCTTTCCTTAGTCCATCACATTTAACCATTACAACCAAAACCTTTTGATCTTTCATGCACAATGTCTCAGGATGAAACCTCATTGGCTTAGCTCTCATCCCGTGGTACAGTCACAATTCCTACCTAGCCCTTAGGCATTGAATGAGTGTGGCCTCAGACAAACAGAGAGGTGAGAAAGACCTTAATCTAGAAAGGCCAAGGTCATCTATGCATCCTGGGGCATCACTAGTCATTTCAACCTTTGTCTTGCCACTGGACTCTGGTGACTCTGGAGGCCAGAGCAAGGCACAGCTCTGCCTCCCTCAGATCCAATTCATGCTCAAGTCAAAACATCATCCTTATTACATCATTGGTCTTCTTCAAAAACAAAGGACAAGCAGCCATAACAACAAGCAGAGCTCTGGCCATGAAGGCAGGCTAGCTAACGATAGTTAACATTTACATATCCCTTCAAGATTTGCAAAGTGCCTTACAAATATTATCTCATTTGATCCTCACCATACTATTTGGGATGAAAAATATCCTTCATCCTTAATTTAGTGAAAAGAAATAAACACAGAGATCTCTTAGGATAAGAACAGGACGTTATTCTCTTCCCCGGGAGAAGAGAGTGGTCTTCCCCATGACTCATCATGGAGAAGAGGCCAGTTACAAAAGATAGTACTGGAATTTATAACCTAACTTAGTCAAGATCCCTCCCCGACTGTTTCCCCTCTCATTGGTGGAGAGGCATACTTCACCAAATACTTCCCCAACTGGGACAGCAAGGAAAGATAAGGGGAGGGTGCCACCAAGGCGGGAAAACAGACAAAGGAAGAATAAAAGTGATTGACAGTAGCAATTTGAAAAGTTAACCACCCCAAATTGAGAAGTTTTCACTCATCCCATACAATACCCTTGGGGAGTAGGTACTATTATTGTCTTCATTTTATAGGCAGAAGCAGTTAAATGACCTGCCTAAGATGACATAACTCGTTAGCGTGTTGAGGTCATATTTGGACCCAGGTCTTTCTATCTCCAGGTCAACATTCTATCCATTGGGCCACCTAACAGCTTGAACCCAAATCCAGACTTTAGACAATTGCTAACTGTTTGACCCTCTCTGTCTCAGTTTCCTCATCTGTAAAATGGAAATCACAATAATTAGAAAGGTTGAGAATAACAGAAAAGGACTGAGGACAGAGCGTCAGGGGTCAACCCATAGTTAGGAGGCAAGAGAACAAAGACAAACCAGTGAAAGAGACTCAAGTTAGATAAGTAGGAAGAGAACCAGGAGAAAGCAATGTCACGAAAGTGGGACGGGGAAGTGCCAACAGTGTCAAATGTTGCAGGGAAGAGAAAGGGGCCAACCACCAAACACCAGAAATGCCTAGTAATTTGTGTTAATGTGATGTTTTTCCTCCTCTGCTGTCAGCCCTGTGATGACAGGGACTGTATTTTATGTTTATTTTTAACTCCTATGATGCCTCACACTGTACATTGCATATAGCAGCTGCATAGTAAATTTCTATCTAATGGGTGAGTGAGTGGCCCCCAGTTCTTACTTCTACCTTGGTTATTCAAGAAATTTGTGATCTTTTGGAATGTAATGATGGAGCTTTAGAGGTAGAATGCATTCATCCCTCCCCCAAATTGGAATATAATCCAAAAAAATTTTAAGTAAAAAAAAAGAAGTGAGTATCTTTTGATCCCCAGATCTCATTAAAGTCTTTGGCTTGTTCTAAGTGTCCTCTATCTCTGATCAGAGATACGATTCCCTTCCCTTTGTCATTCTGGGTCCAAGGGTGAGCCAGTAAATGTTTAACAACTAGCTCTGGGGGTGGGGGTGGGGAATGGATTTCCGGACACATTAACATTTTCTCCATCATTTTTTTTAAGTCCAGACATTCTATAAAACAATTAATTCTTGATTTATATTTATATGTATTTACCAATTTCTAAGGTGTAAATGATCACACCAAAAATTTCAAAAGTGTTGGCTAATCTCTAGCACTCTCCTGCCTAGGACCCATGGTCACCTTTTCTCCTCTTGGAGAAGCCATCTACATATAATAGAAGAATTAACTGCTTTATACATAGCAATGTACATTTCTTTGCAAAATGAAGGCCAATACAGGAATCAGCTGATTTTTTATCTTAATTTATGCCTGCCAAACAAACATCAAAACTCTGTGTCTGCACATATGTGTGTGGGCACGTGTGTGGGCATGTATGGTGTGGGTTGCTTTAGAGCAGGCCAGGGTGAAAGTTGGTATTGAAGTTCCATAAAATACATAGGGAATAGGAACCTCTTTTAGGCCATGGATGAGAGAAACAGGAAGGAAACAAGAGAGAAAATGGTATTCACCAGGAGCGTAAGAAGCAGAGAGTCAGGGAGCATCGCAGCTAGCAGGGACAATGAGGTCTGAGAGGTCAAAACCTGGGAAAAAGCAGATCTCTTGGCTCTAGGACCCTGATTTTTTCCAATCTATGACAGGTGTGGGTCTACACATGCCTGCCTTTGTCAATCTGCTCTTAACAGTCGCATTCTTGCTTTGCCTTCTGTCGTATAACAGAAGTCAAGACAGTTGATAGCTGGTTGAAATAGAGACAGAAGATTTGCCAGATACAATGTACCCAAAGTTAACTGTCAAGACGAATGATATGAATGGATATTAATAAGAAGAATGATAAACATTTACTATGTGCCAAGCACTGTGCTAAGTGCTTTACAGTTAAAATCTCATTTCATCACAACTTTGCAAAGTAGGTTTTTATTTTATGCCCATTTTAAAGATGAGGAAACTGAGGGGAACAGAAATAAAGTGACTTGCCCAGGGTCATACAACTGGATTTGATTTGAAATCAGGTCTTCCTGACTCCAGGCCCAGCACTTAAAAATGTGATTTCTTGCTCTGGGCCAAGGTCTTTGTATGCCTTGCTTTGGCGATCTTGATTTTCAAAATTGTCTCTTTTCCAGGTAGATCCATAGAAATGCAGGATGTTCTGTACCTTTAACACCGGCATCAAAAAAGAGATGTGCTCTTGCCCATTGCTTAATAACTATTTAGACTAAGTCCCTTGTTTTCTTGTTTTCTTGAATTTCGCCAATTTCTCAGGAATTCAAATTCCAATCCATTCTCCTTCTTTGGGAATGAGAAATGCTTTTTAAGAATTCAGTGTCCAGGGACCAATTCAATCAATTTAACAAGTATTTATTAAGTACCTGTGCTAAGAATTAGGCACATACGTTCCCAAAGTGGGCGATTCTGCCCCCTTGAACTATCCAGGGAGGGTGGTGATTTTTTAAAGTGATGCAAATTTTAAAAAACGAACATTAAAGTAGATTTCCAGGGGGGTGCTGAGTAAGTTTTTTTTTAAGGGAGTGGTAGGCCAGATAAGTTTGGAAACCTTTGATGCAGAGACAAAAACAAAACAGACCCTGACCTCAGAGAGTATATAGTCTACTATCAGAAATAACGTGTGCATAGATAGGTAAATATTAAGTGTACTACACTTTCTCCCCTCAATTTACACTCACAGATTGAGTACTGCGGAAGGTAACTATCCCAGGTTCAATATCACTATGGTTTCACATTGTTTAAGTCACAGTTCATGAGCCCCCACCGATGTTTTTACCTTTCAGTAATAAATATACCAGAGGGAAAAATTGACTGAAAGTAAATACTGAACAAAAATAGTAAGAAACACAACATCCTTTGTTAAATACAACTGGAACCAGGGAGGGGAATGGATATTTTTAGGGTTGTTCATGAGCAGAGTGCCACACGCATAGGGAATAGATGTTGTCAAGTCGCTAACAAAGAGGGGCAACACACTTCTGATGCAGAATGTCTTCTCCTAACGACCCCACCTTGTTCTTTGCCAGGTGAGACGTCTTGCACAGCGTGTTGTTCTTCTGAGCTCGCTTGACCCTGCTCCTGACAGAGTAGCTGGTTAGTGCCACCTTAAATTCTTGGATAGGGCACTGCTAGGATGTTTAAAAAAGAGCTAAAACTTTTACCCTGGGACTACCAGGAAGCCCCCCCCCCCCCAGGTCTGTTCTCTTAGAGCAGTGGTTCTCAACCTTCCTAATGCAGTGACCCTTTAATACAGTTCCTCATGTTGTGGTGACCCCCAACCATAAAATCATTTTCGTAGCTACTTCATAACTGTAATTTTTCTGCTGTTATGAATCGTAATGTAAATATCTGATAAGCAGGATGTATTTTCATTGTTACAAATTGAACATAACCCACAGGTTGAGAACCATTGTCTTAGAGTCTCCACTCTGAGGTTTACCAAATCCTAAGCTTCAGGATCCCTAAACACAGAGACCAAGTTTCTTTCCTCTGACAGACTCTCAATGGGGTCACCCAATTTAAATCTCCCAGTTTCTCCTATTTACTCACATAAATGAGAGGGTAGGGGGGGAAAAGGGCCAAGGCAATTCTAGGGCAAATTCATTTTCTCTGCCGTTCTCCAGGCTGGTTCCTGACCCTTTCATATGTAAATCTCAGACTCTTACATAAAATATAAACAAAACACATGGAAGCGGGGAGATGTGAAGGAATTCCTAACAAGGAGAGGGGAGATTCCTTAAAGGCTTTCTCTAAGAGCTGGCACCTAAACTAGACTTTGAAAGGGCAGAAGGCAAGAGGAACAGCATTCAAAACAGGGGGCTTAGCCTGGGCAAAGGCATGGGTATGAGGGATACCATATTTGAAGGAAGAGCAGACTGTAAACAGTAACTAGTGTTTATAGATTTATATAAGGCATCCAGGGAACCTAGTGGATAGAACATTGAATTTTAAATCCCAAAGACCTGAACTGGAATCCTGTCTTGGATATTCACTAGCTGCATCACCCTGGGCAAGTCACAACCTCTCAGTTTCAATTTCATCATCTGTAAAATGGAGATAATAACATAGCCTACCTTATAGAGCTGATGTGAAGATTAAATGAGATAATATATGGAAAGTATGTTACAAATCCTAAAGCTCTTTTCAGTTATCTCATTTGTGTCCAACTCTTCATGACCCCATTTGGGATTTTCTTAGCAGAGAGAGTGGAGTGATTTGCCCTTTCCTTCTTCAGCTCATTTGACAGATGAGGAAACTGAGGCAAACAGGGTTAAGTGGGTTGCTCAGGGGTCATACAGCTAGTGTCTGAGGTCAGATTAATTCAAGAAGAGGAGTTTACTTGACTCCAGGCTCAGCACTGTATTTACTTCATTGAGAAGCTGCCCAATTTTTACAATAGTGTTTTACAGCTTATAAAATGCTTTCTTTACAGCATTTACAAATTACAACTCACAAATGCTGTGAGGCAGAGAATATAAATCTCATTTTTTAGGATGAGAGAAGCTGGTAAGTGACTTGCCCAGGGTGATACAGCTAATAAGCTACAGAGTTGGGATTCACACCCAATTCTGACTCCAAAGCGAATGTTGTTTCCACCTCCTCCCCCAGCCCCTCAATGACCGAAGGGGACCTGTAAAATAATCAGATTACATTAAATAGAAATGAGATGCCCACCTGGAAGGGCACACAGGTGAGAAAAGGATTCAGAGTCTGGGCTTCCCTGACGTGTTCTGCTCTTTTCCACCAAAGTTCAGACAGGACCAGAAGCCCAGGGAGGGAGGAAGGTATCCTTTGGTACTTAGCCAGGAGGTATGACTATCTTGGCATTTTCCAGGCCATTAAGTAAGAGTCACTTCAAGGCACCAAGCCATTTAATTAAGTTCACCATCATTCACGTCCCCATCGCGGCCAAACTGTATTACTTAGCTGTTCCTTGAATTCAACATGCTGACTATGCACATGTGCAGGCTCTCCCTCACCCGTAGGATGTGCCCCCTCCTCAAATCTACCTCAGAGACTTCTCTCTATTCGAGGCCCAGCTCAGGTGCCACCTCTTCTGGGAAGCCTTCCCTGATGTTCTCACATGAAAGTGTCCTCTCCCTACTCAAATTTTCCTGAAGCATTTTATCTGGATTATTCTTAATGTTCTATTATACTTAATTGTGTACAACTTATATTCCTAAAAGAGCCTGAGCTCCTTGAGAATAGTAACCCTCATTTTTCTTTCAATTCAATTCCACAAAATGCTTACGATTTTTAAAGGACTCCACAAGGCACTGAGAATAGAAGTCACAAGTTTCTGCTTGGAATGGTATAGAAAGGAAAACCATTGATTAAGCACCAGGCACTGTGCTAAGTAGTTGGACTACAGATTCAGCTACAGTTGAGCAAATTAATGAGAGTGCCTACTCCTTAAGCTTATGTTATGAGGAGAAAGACAATCCATCCAGGGGAACTGGTGGCCGGAAAGGAGGGCTATCCGAGCATCAATGTGATACTGTTCTCAGCGCTATTTTAGGAAAGGTAGAGGTGGGGGAAGAGGCAAGGAGGTGCAAATATGATGGCATGTCATAAAGATAACCAGGGTCCCAGCGTGGGTGCTTGGAGTGCCCCAGGGTAAGAGAAGCCTGGAACACAAAAACAGTCAGTGTGATATAATAAACATGTATAAAACACCTACTATGTGCCAGGCACTGTGCTAAGCACTAGGTATGCCAATAAGGAAAAAGAGGATGGTCCCTGCCCTCAATGAGCTTACTATCTAATAGGAAAGGGATATACTGAAAAGGAAAGTGAAAAAAAGTGTGTGATGGTGAGGGCATTACCAGATCCAGCAGCGGTGTAGCTGGTGGGAAATAAAGAGTTAACTGGGCTTCTGAACCCTCTGGAAAAGGAGGTTTGGGAGGAATTCCTTCTAGTCCTCCAATCAGAGAGACAGAGGCTAAAGGGGAGATGAAGGAAGAGGAGAGATAGTATCCAACTGATAAAATATGATATGTACATAGATAAATCAGAAGAGAGCATTAGCAACTGGATTTTAACAAATGGGTGGTGTCAGAGATGGGGAAGCTTTTGAAAGTGACAACTGAGCTGTGTTCCTGAGGAAAGTTAAGGATCATGAGAGACAGCGGTGAGAAGGGAATGTGTACTAGGCAGGGACGACAGGTTGGGCAACTGCTTGGAGGTGGTAGATGGAACATCAGGTTTGAAGATAGCTAGGAGTCCAGTTTGGCTGGAAGACAGAGTGGGCAGAGGGGAATTGGGAAATATATCTGGGAAGGAAGATTGGAGTCAGGTAGAAGATTTTTATATTTTATCTCAGAGATAATAAAGACCACTAAAGGCTTTTGAGGAGATTCATGTGGTTAGACCTGCACCTTAGGAAGATTATTTTGACAGTTCTGTGGGAAATGGATTAGTAAAGGGAGAGAATGGAAGCAAGGAGACCAATTAGGAGGCTATGACAGCAGTCCCAGTGAGAGGTGATGGAAGTCCTGAATTAGGGTAGCAGGCATGTGATTACAGAGGAGGGAATGAATACATTCAAGAAATGTTACTAAGACAGAATGAACAAGACTTGAAAACTGAATGTGGGGTGTGAGGAAGAGGGAATAGCTACAGATGACCTAGGAATTATGACTGTGGGGACCTGGGAAAACAGCAATGCCCTCGATCAAAACAGAGAAATTTGGAACAGGGCAGACATAAAGGGAAAAAGATGAGCTCCATTTTGGAGAGGTCAATAGGATGTCTGCTTGGCAGCTGACATTGTTAGCCTAGAGTTGCACAGAAACATTGGACTGAATATATAGATTCGGGAATCATCTGAATAGAGATGATAATTAAACCCATGAAAGCTGTTAAGATTCTTAAGGAACAAAGAGCTCTTTGTGAATAGTTATTCTTTCATTCATTATTTATGTCTCTTGAGGACCTAGGACAGCGCCTGGTACTTTTTTGTTGTTGTTCAGTTGTCTCAGTTGTGCCCAACTCTTCGTGACCCCATTTAGGCCTAGCTGACACTTAATAAATTTGTTGATTGATTTACTGATAAAATGAAAAGAGAAGGGGATTCAAGATAGACCCCTGAAGGACATTCAAAGAGTAGGAGAGGGGTGACACAGCAAAGGATACTCAAACAGAGTAGTTGTCTGGGTAAGAGGGAAAACAGGCGAGCACAAGGTTGTCAAAGGCAAGAGAGGAGGCAGCATCCAGGAGGAGTGGCTGGCTAGTGGTGCCAAAAGCTTCCGAGAAGTCAGAGAAGATGAGAAATGAGAGAAGTCTGTGGGGTTTGGGAGTAAAGAGCTAATTGGCAGTTTTTGAGAGAGCAATTTCTGTGGTATGGTGGGGTCAGAAGCTTAAAGGTAAAAGCTAACAGGTAGTAAGGAAGGTAACAGGAGTGGATGAGGCAGTGAAAACCATTAGGGAAGACTACTCAGAGGTGGGTGCTGGGATGTCTTTGAGTAGATGTCAGGGTCAAGTAAAGGGGTTTTTTTTTAAGTAGAGGAGAGGTGAGTACTTACCCTTCCACATGGGGGGCGGGGTACTAGGGGTACGGCACCCTCCACCACCCCACGTGATCTGGAAAATCTGTGTAAAATATTTTGGCCCTCCCTTCGTTCCAGAGAAGAAATCTGAATTATTGTGGTATTAAAAGATAAAATATGTTGATATTATACAATACTATACATATATTTCATGAATTTCTGAGTTTCTAAACTGTTTCTGTGTCATCTGCTGGCCTTTGTGTGTTTTCTATAGCTTCTACAAAACTCCCCCCAAATCCCCATTGAATTTTTTTTGCTAACCCCAAATCTATTGAAACTGTAATGAGGAAAAGTCACAATGTGACAGGGATAACTGTGAGCTAGCAGGTGGCAGATGAAGGTGAAAGCAGAAAGGGAGAAATGTGAGGTGACTGAGGGGAAGGACTAATAGCTGGGACAAGGTCCTAAATAAG
>CM053584.1:352504614-352561282 GCA_028627135.1 Pseudochirops cupreus
GTTCTGAGAAAGGGGAAGGATTGAAGAGGCTCAGGAGTTCTAAGGAGAGAGTAAGTGGTTTGGAACTGCTCCTTGTGATATGTGATAAAGAGACAATCGAGGAAGCAGCAAATGAATGTCGAGTAGCAGTGAGGGCCCTGTTGAGACTAGACATCCTGAGTTTGTGGCAGACTCAGCACACGTCGGATTTTCATTTTGATCTTGCTCAGACCTAGCAATATGCTTTGCCCACAGTAGGCACTTAAATGTTTACAGACATAAATTGTTATTGAATTGAACGTACCCTGAATGTTTAGCTTGCTTTGTACATATTCGTTGACATTGTCTTATTCATCAGATTGTAAGCTTCTGGAGGGCAGGGACTGTCTTCTGCCTCTTTCTGTATCCCCAGCATTTATCACAGTGCCTGGCACATAGTTATTTTTCATCCTTTTTTGGAGAGGACGAATGACGTCAGAGGTGAATTGGATTTAAGTGAGACAAAGTCATCGAAGTCATCAATCTCACTCTTTCTTTCTGAGACACTGAAGTCCAGTGGAAAGACAAAAGTCAGGATGATTGGCAATGGCCAGGATGCAGTGGATGATGTTGGCATCTTTGACGTCTGATGCCCACTTCAGCCATCTTCACTGCCATTGGCACAAATTGTTGTCATTTGCCCATTTTGCTGGGGATAGTCTTCACATGCTTGGGGGTAGACATCCCCCTAACTCACCGATGGGTCTGAGGCCTGGTCAGTCATCCTCAATTGGGTTTAGCCGTCTGCCAGATGGCTTATTGGTGTGTGGCCATTGCTTCTTGAAGTAACAGGTGAGAGTTGGGTGAAGATGGATACTGAAGGTGGATGAGCAGCCTGGAAAGGGCCAATAAACCCTCACATCAGAAATGGTAGTCCTCTCTGAACATCCCACACAACCCCGGCACACAGTAGGCACTTAATAAATGTTTATGGATTGATTATTCACAGTCTATAGACAGTCAGCACAATCGAATAACACGTTATCCTTCTCTACTTCGAGGATCTATGATTTCACTGATATGGGCTCTTTGGCCACCAACATAGAACCTGGCCCCTCTATAATTCAGCACTCGTCTTTGAGTTTTGATTTGACCGAAAGGTGCATCACCTTCTGGTGAAGAGCCTCTCTGAACTGAGCCAGGCTAGTCCTCAGAAACAGATGTATTTTATTCCTGTTTCAGCATAGCCTATACCATTCTATAAGTAGGGACCCAATGGTCAAGTTTCAGAGAGAAATGAGTTTGGAAAAGACTGGCTGGTTCAGGGAACAGGAGTTAAATGGATAGAAAAAATATTCTTGGAAATGAGACTAAAGAGCTTTGGGAAGGCAAAGAAGAGTCTACATTTATTTAGATGGTGTTATAAATTAGGCATGAGAAACCTAGAGCCAGAAAAAAAGAAGGGATATTTTAATTTTTATGTTCACTATGCTCTTGAATACTCTTCACTCCAGTCAATTAGGGAAGCATCTGGTATAGTGGAAAGAGCAACTACTTGACCAGTAGTCAGAGGACCTGGGTTTAAATACTGATCCTGCTATTTGTTACATGTATGGCCTTGGGACAAGTAGTTTTATTCCTCTGGGTCTCAATGCTCTTATCTGTAAAATGAGACCATTAGACTAAATAATTTCTCTTTTTTTTTAGTTTTTTTTTTTATTAAATTGATTTGTTTATTTACTTTTAGTTTACAAGATTCAGTTCTAGAGCCCCTTGAGTTTCAAGTTTTCTCCCCTTCCTCTCCCCTTTCCCCTCCCCCCCCTGCCAATGACAGCATGTAATCAAATATAAGATCTGCAAATACTTTCACATTGGACATTAGTCTGGTTGTATAGAAGGGTTGTAACCAAAGGAGTGGACAATGGGAGAAAGGAAACAAAACCAAACATGGAAAAGAGCCATAGCATGTAGATTGCTTCATAGACTAAATAATCTCAAAGCTTTCTTCCAGGTCTAAATCCTGTGGACCCATGAGTTCAGGTTAACATTAGTGTCAAACTTTCATTATATAGCTACCATGGACAAGGTACTGCAATAGGCATCAGAGACATAAAGCTGAAAACTGACACAGTCTTTGCACTCAGTGAATTTCTGTGGGTGGAGGTAGAGGAGAGTTTATGAAGGTGAATTGGCACAATCTGTATTGATGGTAGATAGATATTGCACTTATTAAGGACTTTATTATGCCATGGGCAGTGTGCTAAATGTTGAGGAAGTAAGCAGGACAGTCCCTGCCCTCAAGGAGCTTATATTCTAATGGAATAAGACAACACACCAAGGGGGTCTAGAAAGGGGGAGGGGCTTGGTGGACGCTCTAGGATGTGGTATGAGGTCCTGGAGCCTGGCAAGAAGATTCAAAAGCTGACCCAGCCAACTAGAGCCCTATAGAGCAGTAGAGTCAAGTCCTGGTGACCAGCAGGCTGGAGGCCTGAGCCCTGGGGGAAGGTGCAGACCAAATGCTCTGAGAAGCTTTAAAGAGAGGAGGAACACTTTCAGCTGGATTATCAGGAAAGGCAGAGAGGATGCTAGAGCTTAGAGCTTGGAAGGAAGGAAGCATTTATGCGGCACCTACTTTGTACCAGGCACTTTGTAAATATTTATTGCATTTGATCCTCACAACAATCCTGTGAAGTTATTAACCCCTTTTTACAGCTGAGGAAATGGAAGCAGACTTAGCCCACACACAGCTGGTAAGCGTCCAAGGCTGAATTTGAACTCGGCTCTTCCTTACTCCAAGTCTGGCCCTCCATCTACTGTGTCACCTGGCTGAGAAGGACCATAGATTGAAAGACCATAGATCTATATAATTAGAAAGAACTTCAGAGGTCATCTTGTCTAACACCCTCATTTTTTAGATGAGGCACTGAGGTCTAGAGAGATCAATTGACTTTCCCGCTGCCACAGAGTTAGTAAAGAGCAGGATTTAAGCCCAGATTCTCTGTCTCCAATGTCAATGGTTTTTTTTACTCTACCATTTGTTAACTTTTATTTGAATTTCTGTTATCTTAATTAATGAATAGATTCATTTTAGAATTCCAAAAGCATTTATTAGGAACTCTAAAAGACATATTTATCCATTTATCTATCTATCTATCTATCTATCTATAACCTATAGATTGGCTATAGCTATGATATCTGTAGCCCATATGTAACTCTGGGGAACTTTCACTGTACCATTTGTTAACTTTTATTCAGATTTCTGTTATCCTAATTAATGAGTACATTCATTTTAGAATTCCAAAAGCATTTATTAGAAACTCTAAAAGATAAATTTATCCATCTATCAATCCATCTATCTATCTATCTATCTATCTATCTATCTATCTATCTATCTGATATCTATCTATCTATCTATCTGTCTATCTGTCTATCATCTATAGATTGAATATGTAACTGGGGAACTTCATCCCAAGAGACTCTCATATTGATGAGTCAGGTAATTGAGCAAGGCTACACGTCCCCTTCTAGTGTTCTAGGGGTACCCTTGAGGGGGTCAGAGGTGTCTTCTTAAGTTTATTGGCATGTGCCTCCACTCTAATGTGTTCTTTCTAATATCAATCACCAGTGACTAGCACCCCAATTTCATTTAGCCAATTAACATTAATTAATTTTTACAAAGTATATTGACAGCAAAACTACAGGGAGAACTGAAGTTACAAAGTATCCCTCCCTCCCCCATATTAGGAGGATCACACTCTCATCTTTTACTTGAGTCCCTGGGAAGTCAACCTTCCTAATGCCTTGACCCTCTAATACTTGTACATGGGCGTATCTGCATGTGGGTGGACCCACCTGGAGACAGATAGAGGAATGTCGTGTCTCGGTTCCTAAGACCATTGGAAATATGTGTTTTCTGATGGCCTTAGGCGACCCCTGTGACCCCTGTGACAGAACATTTGACCCCCAAAAGGGTCACAACCCACAGGTTGAGGACCACTGCTTTGACCACTGCTTTGAAGCATTTACTATAAAGCATTCACCACACCAAGTTCACTTCCAAATGCAGTGGAACCAGTGAACAAGTCCATGTTTCTGCTGCTTCTGGGCTGGGTCAACCACATCATTCTTCAGAGCCTCATCTGTGGTCTCACCCTTGCTAGGTCTCTGACCAATCCCAGTGTAGACACCAGCTCCCAGATTTCAGTGATTGATATTCTGACTTTTCAAAGCTTACGAGATTATAGTCATCTTCAATACTCTTCCAGCTAAAAATAGGAAAGAAAAAATATAAAAAAGGAAAAGAACAGAGGCTTGTATTCATAGTCCTGGGTGGGCCCAACAGACCATAAACACTGCTGGCATATGTTGTGGAATCCACATGGGAACTGCATCAGCAAGGCATGGTGCACATTCTTATAAGATCTAGGCTCATTGGCCAGCCCTCCTGTTATATATTTATGTATATTTTTGGTTTTGAAAGGCTATCCGTACAAAAAATGTCATTTAATAATTTTAGTGGTGACCTCATTTGGGGTTTTCTTGGCAAAGATACTGGCATGGTTTGTCATTTCCTTCTCTAGCTCATTTTATAGATGAGGAAATTAAGGTAGACAGGGCTAAGTGACTTGCCCAAGGTCATACAGCTAGAAAGTATCTGAAGCCAGATTTGAACTCAGGAAGATGAGTCTTCCTGAATTCAGGCCTGGCACTCTATCCACCGCACCACCCAAGAGATGGCCTATAGTACAAGAGATGGCCTATAGTAATTCAACATACAAAAGATTGCCCATAGTACAAGAGATGGCCTATAGCAATAGAACTGGAATGTTGCCTTGCTGGAAAAAAATAGCCCTTTCACATGACTTTGGAAAGTTCATATACTGATGGATGGGAGGTGCTCTCCTACCTGGACTGCTAGTCCCTCAGCTGTGGTCCCAGTTCACTCTAGTCTAGTTTTCTCTAGGGTTCAAGTCAACCTTGGATCCCCCAGGGCTCAAGGAATCACAAAGGGTAGGGATAGCTCGTGTAACAACCATCCCTAGGGTGGAATGGAGATAACTTATAGTAGTCTTTTAAGAGGCCAATATCAACACCCAACTGGCCTTTTCAATCCCTGAACTAGGGTTCTGCTCACTAAGGTTCCTATCATACTTATGGAATGTCCTTATTAAAGCAAACTTCCAGTTAAAGAGGAATTGGAAATGCCCAAGACAGGATTTCCCTCAATGGCCAAATTGAAAAGTTGAATAATACAAGCCCAGCAGCAACAAAATATAGGTGAGTATATCACAAACTCATTTTGTTTGTTTCCCCATTATGGATTTCAAAAGGCCTAAAAATGGAAAGATGGCATTAGGTGGCATGTTGGAAGACCTTAGGATGCACAAAAGTGAGAGAAGACAAGATGAGATCCAAAAACTAAAAGTCTTGTTGAACTGAAACAGAATGTATAAAAGACCAGAGATTTAGAGCTGGAAGTCAAGTGTAATGAAGCCAATTTGAACTTGCTTGTGAGAGGCAATTGTTAAATTTTCAGTGTGAGCATTTATACCTTAGAAACTGGCAAAGACTACAGATCTAGGCTTGAATTACTGTCTTGTTAATTTTTAGACTTAAGAAAGGAACGTTAATAATGATAAAATGATATAATACAACAATAATACAGAGATGAAACTTCACAGCATGTCATGCCTTCAAATATATTGTTTTTCAGTAGTTTCAGTCGTGTCTTACTCTTCATGACCCCATGTGGGGTTTTCTTGGCAAAGATACTAGAGGAGTTTGCCATTTCCTTTTCCAGCTCATTTTACAGATGAGGAAACTGAGACAGACAGGGTTAAGTGATTTGCCCAGGGTCACACAGCTAGGAAGTGTCTGAGGCCAGATTTGAATTCAAGGTGAGTCTTTCTAACTTCAGGCCAGGCACTCTATCCACTGTACCACCTAGCTACCCTTCACGTGTTATAATTGACCTTTCCAATGGATGGGAGAAGAGGTGGGGGGAGGGAGAGAATATAGAACTGAAAAGAAAAAAAAAAGTGTGTCATGCTTACTTTTTTTTTTTTTAAAGATTCTGTTAAACATTTACCAGCAAACCACTGGTTCCAAGGGGCCTTAGAGGTCAGTTAGATAACCCTACTTATTTTGCTGATGAAAATCATAGGATCCAGAAAAGTTAAATGACTTCGAAGGAACATCACCCTGCAGCCAGAAGGAGACTCAGAGGGCATTTAGTTCAGCCCCTGCCTTTTACAGATGAGTGGACTGGGGTCCAGAGAGGACTGCCTGAGGTCACACAGATAATAAATGGTAGAACTGGGCTTCAGAGTGAATAAAGCTGGAAAGATAGGTTGGAGTTGGAAAAGGGATGGCTTTAAATGCCACGCTAAGGAATTTTTTTTTTTTTAATCCTCTAGGCATAGCTCCTCCCAAGAGGTCAGCATCTCTGTGACTTACCAGACATTCTCTGAAGGGATGTGGAATGCCTTACTGCACAGTCGAACCCGTCATTATACACAGTTGGAGCATGCCTTTGGAGTTTCTAGACGATCACACCACATCCTGATAAACCCAAGGACCAAGAATTGACAGACCCTGGCCGCTTAACCATCACCCCATTTAACTTAAAGTAATTCTGCTGGGGAATGCTGATGCTGCCTCCCCTTCTAGAGGCTGATGGGAGGGGCCGGGGGCAGCAGATTTTTGACAGCCTTTGCTTTTTTCTTTTTTTTTCTTTTTTTTGTTTTGCCTTTTCCATGCTGTTCTCCACCCCTACAATAAGCTGAGACTATGCAAGTTACAATTTATTAGCTGGTTGCTATGGGTTACCCCCAGCATCCACAGATAGTCCCTTCAGAAATAGTAACATTTAATGTAATGTAAAAGAGAACCATTGTATCTCACCACCAGGTTGGGTTCTGCTAGCTTGCAATATTATATTCTCCCCTGCTGAGATTGAAGCCTCGGGAAATTAGCTTGTGTCATTATTCTGTTATGATGATGGGTGTCTACCATATTGTTTAGTGAAGAGCAAAAGAAAATAAGAACGTTTCTGTCATCAGGGTCTGCCTGGCCTGCCTGTCCGCTTGTCTTTTCCAGGATATCGGGGTGCCAACTCACAATATCAGGTAATCCCCTGAGACTGACTGCTCCTTTGAATGGCTTCCTCGATGCTTAAAGCAATCTCCTCTAAATAGCTTTGATTCTGTGCGTCTGAGGCCAGTCAGCACTTAGGGGAAGGCCAGCGGTAAATACCACTGAATTTCCCTTATTGGATCATTTACGTGACATTAGCTACAGGCTAGTTAACCGCTCCCCCCCCCCCCCCCAAGTGGGTTGCTAAGTGTTTAGTGCCCCGTTGGACAATTAGGGTGATTTGAAACGAAAGGTCTCACAGGTGACTGCCATGAGTACAGTAATTCAATTTAAAATCAGCTTATTACAGAAAGACCCACATGCTGCGGGAGCATTTGAGTTCAGTCTTTTCTGCCCACAGAGAGAGTCTTTCTCAATTCATTGATCTTACCACCCATTTTCCCTCCCACCCTCCAAGTCCTACTGTGATGAAATGATCCTTTGAAAGACATCAGAAAATTCCAATATGATCTGCATTTGGTGACCATTCATGACTTCAGAGCACTAATGATGAAGCAAGCCCTTCTGCCTCCGCTCAAAGATGGGGTGGAATACAGGGTGGTATGAAGTATTGGGAGCAGTTAGGTGATACAGAAAATAGAGTGCTGGGCCTGGAGTCAGGAAGACTCATCTTCTTAAGTTCAACTCTGGCCTCAGACACTTCCTGACTGTGTGACCCTGGCCAAGTCACTTCACTCTGTCTCAGTTTCCTCATCTGTAACATGACCTAGAGAAGGAAATGGCAGACCAATCTAGTATTTTTGCCAAGAACAACCCAAATGGGGTCATGAAGAGTCAGACATGACTGAACAACAAAAATGAAGTGTAGATCTTCGCACATAGACCACGTGCTGATCTGTTTTAACTGTACTTAAAAAAAAGAGGGTTCTGTTGAGAAGTAACTGATTAAAAACCAGAAACATCAATAAAACTTTTTTGAAATGACCCATTCCCACTGTTAGTGGAGCTACTATGTGGTTATTATTGTTTTAGATGTAAAAGTGTAAGGAGAGCTTTGAACCCTCCCCTGAAGGGATGTAGGAGCAGTAATATAGGGAAGTGGGCAGAGTTGGTAGCCTGTGCTCGGGAAAGGCTTAAACGTGAATTGGGAACCAGGGTCATCTGTTATCCAGATTCTGCCAGTAAATAAAAGACAGAAAAATCAGAATCTCCTGGAAAAGGGAACTTGGAAATAGATATCACAATGGGCATCAACTCTGAAAAAAGAAAAGGAAGGTGGCAGATAGTGGATGTGCTTTCTCCAGGAAGAGTGGTGGCTTGCCACAGAGGGAGGCTAAGCCTGGATGCTGGCTAAAATAAGAGTTAAAGAAAAAAGAAGTCTTTCACATAAAGGCATCAAATTTCATGTAATCTTTTTCTTTTTTCTTTTTGTATCATGGACCCCTTTGGCAGTCTGGTGAAGCCTCTGGACCCCTTCTCAGAATAATAGTTTTGTTTTAAATCCAATTAGAGGAAATGATAAATTTCAATTAGAGCTTAGTGAAAATAAAGATGCATTTTTTTAATCCACCTTCATTGCCTCTCTGAAATCTATCCATAGACCCCTTGGGGATTTGTAAGCCCAAGGGTAAGAACCCTGGATCTAAGGGAAACACTAACCTTAGGGACAGGCTAATGAGAATAGTGAAGAAAGGGGAGAGATTGAAATGGAGCTGGCCAGACCTTTGAAAGTGGTGGTAGCATCTAGGGTTAGATTATAGATTTTTAAAGCTTTCTTATTAATCTTCTTTTTCTGTAACTCTTTCCCCCCCCCCCCCATTTCATCTTAGTTCATAAGATCATAGGATTTAGAACTGGCAGAGATCTTGAAGCTTGTCTTGTCCAACCCCTTCATACTACAGATTAGGAAACTAAGGCCCCATGACTTTCCCAAGGATCTACTAAAATCTTTTTTGAAAACCTAGCTTTTGCCTTGGGAAGAAGGGCTTTTGCCCATGCTTACGTGTGACTTTTATCCATACAGCTCCCATGCTACTTTCTGGTTCCTAGAATGGCTTTGGGTCCATCATCTATTCAGATTCCTGCTCATAAGAGACAGATCCAACACACCACATCCAAGTAAGGAAAAAGGGACTTAGCTAGAACAAGAAGTGATGGGAACCACAAAGGGTTAAGTCAAGTAAGAAAGCCTCTTACCACCCCTGTATTCCAAGCCGCAGGGTACTGACGCTGCAAGCCCATTTTTCCTACATATTTGCCATAGCAGAAGAGGATACATCTGTTCATTAATGTAAATATGCCAGGACCTGGAATGCGCAGCAGGTGGTACCTCCCTTTCCTTTGAGTGTGTTGGGCTTGTGACCAAAGATCTCTGTGGGGCTCACTGGAAACTCTCAGTATAGCAGCAACTTGTCTTGGGTATTTGGGCTTTTAACTCAGCTTCTGGATGGGAAATCTAACCCCATGGTTTGATGTGCAGGATCACTACCTCTTCTGCTACAGTAGGAATTAGTCCAGCAGGAATTAGATACAGCTGATGGCAAGCCTTCTGTTGCCATTCATAGGAATTAATCTCAACTGAAATTCAATGGAGGTCTCCAGTCTCTGGGTATATTTTTTTCCTCCTCTTGCTTTGTCAGGTTGTCTCATCTTATATGTTTATAGGCTTCTCAACTATAAAATTAGATTTTGTTCTAGATGAGCAAGATACTTTCAGAAAAACCTGGGAAGACTTGCATGAATTGATGCAAAGTGAAGTGAGCAGAACCAGGAGAATGTCGTACACAGTAACAGCAACATTGTATGATGATCAACTGTGAATAACTCAGCTATTCTCAGCAATACGATGATCCAAAATAATACCAAATGATTTATGATTAAAAAGCTATCCACCTCCAAGGAAAGAACTGATGGAGTCTAAATCCAGATGGAAGCATACTTTTTAAACTTTATTTTTTGTCTGCATTTCCTTTTGCAACATGGCTGATATGGAATGTTTTGTATGACAGTACATGTATAATCTATATCAAAGAGCTTACCTTCTTAAAGAGGAGGGAGGGGAGGGAAGGAGGGAGAGAATTTAGAACTCAAAATGTAGGAAAAAGAATGTTAAAATTTTTGTTTACATGTAATTGAGAAAAAAATTTTAAAAATAAACTTATAAAATGGGTCTAATAATAGCATGTACCCCACAGGGTTGTTGTGAGGATCAAAAGAGATAATATTTGCAAATCACTTAGCACAGTGATTTCAATCAGCAAGCAATTATTAAGCACTACTATGTACCAAGTACTGTGTAAAGTGTAAGGGATACAAAAAGATGTAAAAGACAGAAGAGGAAGACAACAAACAAATGTCTATAAAGTATTTTGTTTTTGTTGTTCAGCCATTTCAGTCATGTCTGATATGACCCCATTTGAAGTTTTCTTGGCAAAGACACTGGAGTGGTTTGCCATTTCCTTCTCCAGCTCATTTTACAGATGAGGAAACTGAGGCAAACAGAGTTAAATGACTTGTCCAGGGTCATGCAGTTAGTATCTGAGACCGGATTTGAACTCAGGTCTTCCTGGCTCCCAGCCTAGCCTAGCTGACCAAACAAGGCTAAATAGGAAATAATTAACAGAGGGATGACACTAGAATTAAGAGGAATTGGGAAAGGTTTCCTATAGAACATGAGATCAATAAATCCTTGCTCCCTCTCCCTAACCCTTCTTTCAGAGCTGGGAATCCCCTTAGAAGCATCTAGTTCAATTCTCATTTTATAGATGAGGAAACTCAGGGCCAGAAGCTGTCACTAGCTCATAGTCATACATGTGATAAAGGTGAGATTTGAACCCAGGTCCTTTGACTCCAGCTCTAAGGTTCTTTTCATTGCATGCTTTCTGTCCTCTGTTTAATTCTTCCATGACTTGTCTCTCTCAGGAGATCTCTGCCTGGCATGCCTTGCAAATGTCCCCATTGGACCAAAGTCTCTACCGCCTAGTTCCTGAAAACCTCATGTTGAAGTACCAGGTATCTCAGAAATTGTGCAAACCAGAGCCAAATGAGAAACTTCACTGATGGTAAGGGTGATCTCTATTGACTCTTCTTACATCCTTGATTAAGAGATTTGGAGGAATCAGTGTACCCTAGAGACCAAGCAAAGACTGGTAACATTGGGAAAGATAAGCTATTGTATGTGGGTCAACTTAAGAGTGAAGAAAACCTGTCATTCATCTGGAAGGGTTGTCTGGGTTACTTTTATTTATGGTGCATCCTCTCTTCCATTGATAGGTGTGTGTGTGTGTGTGTGTGTGTGTGTGTGTGTGTGTGCGTGCGCGCGCGCGTGCGCGCACACGTGCGTTTACCCACTGATACTATAATAGATGGATGCCTCCTGCTTTGAATGCAGAATGTTCCAGCATAGAGAACAGCAGGCCTGAAGGACTTTGGTGACAGGGTATCCCTATGTCTAATGATCAGATGGTATTCCTGGCCTCAGGTCTCTCCCCACTCCCATTTAGCTGGCAAATGATCTTCCTAACACACAGATCTAATTGTGTCACTCCCTTTCTCAGTTAAATCCAGGGGCTCTTATGACTTCCAGGATCAAATATAAAATCCTCGGGCATTCAAAACCCTTTATTATCTGCCCTCCTTCTCACCTTTGCTGTCTTCTTATGTCTCACTCCTCCCCAGGTCCTCCATGCTCCAATGATACTGGCCTCCTTGAACAAGATCCTCCATCTCTTGACTCCATGAATTTTCATTGTCTGCCTCCTCCCCCCCCCAAAATGTTCTCCTTCCTCATCACCACCTCCTGGCTCCTTTGACTTCTTTCATGTCTCAGCTAAAGTCCCACCTGCTTGCATGGGTCCTGGATAATGGATGATGCTCTTGTGATTTCCCAGTTACCATTGGAGTGAAGTATGGCTGTGTGCTTACTCCCATGTTTTTTAGTATGTTTTAAGTGATATTGTTGGACACCTTCAATGAGGACAAAAACAGAATCAAGGTCAGCTACTGCACTGATGGTAAATTATTTAACTTGGAAAGGCTATAAGCCAAGACTAAAATGGAGGGAAAGATGATGCTTGGCTTTTTGTTCATAGATGATTGTGCACTCAATGCAACCTTTCAGGCTGAGATGCAGCAGAGTATGGATTGATTCTCTGCTGCTTGTGCTAATTTTGGCCTGACATTTAACACCAAAAAAACAGGTTCTCCACCAGCCAGCACCACACCATCCATATGTGGAACCATCAATTACAGCAAATGGAGAAATTTTGAAAGCTGTGGATAAGTTCCCTTACTTTGGCAGTGTACTTTCCAGGGATATGCACATAGGTGATGAGGTTGAAGCACAAATTGGCAGAGCTAGTTCATTGTTTGGGAGGTTCTGAAGGCAAGCATGAGAGAGAAGAGATATGAAGCTGCCTACCAAACTGAAGGTCTATAGAGCCTCATTGTTGACTTCATTGTTGCGTGTCTGTGAAATCTGGACAGTATAGCAATGCCATGCCAGGGAATTAAATCACTTAGAAGATTCTGAAGATCACCTGGCAAGATAAGGTACCAGACACTGGGCCCTTTCTTGAGCTAAACTGCCAGGCATTCACACTCTGCTACAGAGAGCAACTCCAATGGGTTGGCCATGTTGAATGCCAAGCTTCTGTTTTCCTAAAAGACTATTTTACGGAGAACTGACAAAAGGTAAGCACTCACACAGAGGTCAGAAGAAGCAATACAAGGACACTCTCAAGGTCTCTCTGAAGAACTTTGGAATCTGTTATTTGAAATGGGAGACACTGGCACAGGACTGCCCAGCATTGTATGCCCACATCAGAGATGCTCCATGAGCAAAGCAGAATTGAAACAGCCCCAAAGAAACACAAGATGCACAAACTTAGAAACATATTCACCCCAAATGTTCATTGATGCTCGCACCAAAGGGGCTTGGGCCCCAACGCAAGGGTGTGGCAAATGAAATGACCACACTAGCCAGGTGGGAACTATCAGAGTAGTCTATTTATTTATTCTGGGGCAAGGGTTTTTACAACAAAGGTGGTTGCATCCGGTTTTCTTGTGGAAAAAATGATTAACCAGCTTGTACTTAATTATTGGTGGCTGTACAATCTTTGGGGCTCACTTCTCAGTAATCATGCCCTGCTTCCTTGCTAGCCACGGAAAGATGGCGAGCCAACACCCTGAGCCATAATTAGCCCACATGGAGAGTGGGGTCCAGGGGAATCCTGGTCCAGACTCTACCCATGACTGTATTGGCTCACATTGGTCCTCAACAGTTCATGTGGACTATTTGTGTCCGACCTGCGGTAGATCATTCTGAGCTTGTGTTGGTCTGAGCAGCCACTGTTGGACATGTTGAAATCTGACATCATGATGTCATTTTGTTCCCTTCTGAGAACAGAAGGATAAAAATGAAGCAAAATCCCACCTTCTAGAGGGATCTTTTTCAGTCTCCTTTAGTGCCTTCCTTCTGTTATCTCCGATTTATCCTGTTTATAGCTTGTTTCTATACAAAACCTCCTTGAGAGAATTTGCCTTTTTTTTTTTTTAAATCTCTGGTGCTTAGCAGAGTACCAGGCACCTGGTAGGCACTTAACAAGAGTTTCCTGACTTGATTTGAGGACACAGTTCTGACCCTGGTCTAGGCACAAAATTGAACACTTCCAGCAACATAAGCTCTCCTGACTCCTTCTTGTTTTAGTTTATCTCTTTCTTAGTTCAAGGGTATGGGCTGGGAGCAGCTCTGTATTTTCCATCACAGAGAAGTATCACAGGTTTGATGGTGAATAAAGGTATCATCACACAGTGAATATTAAGTCTTGGACTTGGGAGGCCTTGGGTTCAAGTCTCATTTCTGACACACACTTGCTGGACAAATTCTTCATCTTTCAGTCACCTGGACAACTCTCTAAGATTATATGTAGACTGGCAACTCTCTAAGATTTTGCCATTCTATGGCAGTGGAAGGAACTCCCACACTGAGACCTCCCTATAACAATGAAATCACAAGACCAACCCCCCCCCCCCCCAAAGGTTTCATAACATCTGAACAAAGAAGCAAAGGGAGTCTGATTAACAATTATCTTTTTGAGCCACCATGATAATTTTGCAAGTAATATTCTTTTTTCAGATGCTGACACTCCCTAAAAATGTGAACCCTGGGGAGTGTCCATTCAGCCTTCCATGGTGTATTGTGAATTAATGAATAAAAGGATAAAGATGCATTTATTAGGCACTTACTGTGTGAAAAAGTGAGATAGCCTCTGCTCTCAAAGGGCTCGCATTCTGATGGAGACAAAGGAGCTTTCTGTTGCAAGTCACATGGGAAGTTCCCATAGTCCTTAGGGTGTTGCAGTGGACCAGATGGTGATGCATCTTCCTTAGTGTCATTTCCACCACTGACACTGAACCATCTGACAATTCCATGGGCTTTGGTGGAAAAAACTTTGTTTCCCTCTGGTCTTAAGTAGCTGGGGTTGTATCACCTGAAGAAGCAGTTCGCAGACAGAATTAACACAGCAGTTGCTTGTGATGTGATGCTGTGGGAGCCAGGCTGGAAGCAGAGCTGGTGGTCTTGGGGTGGGGAATGGGGTTGGGCACAGCTATTTCCAAGGCTCCTAACCTCAAACCTGCTCAGAGCCTGCTAGGCAGTTCAGTGGATAAAGCACCATGACTGGAGTCAAGAAGACCAGAGTTCAACTCTAACCTCAGATGCTAGCTGTGTAAGCTTGGTCAAGTCACTTGACTTTAGTCTGCCTCAGTTTGCTCAACTGTAGAATGGGGATAATAATAGCACCTATCTCCCAGGGTTGTTGTGAGGATCAAATGAAATTATGTAGCACAGTGCCTGGCAGACAGCAAGCACTTAATAAATACTCATTCTCTTCCTTCTGCTTAGGGTCCTGAGTTGATCAAGGTCATGGTAGTGGGTTGACTTGCCTGAAGTACAATAGGAAAGTCCATTGCTCTTGTGTCCTTGGACAGTAGCTTTCAGGGCCACTTTAGGGATCATGAAGGTTAAGTTGGGGGGTGTGTGTAGGATTTTTGCTCCAACTTAAAGCAGGTTTCCAATCAGTGATGAGGTGAATGGAGGTGGTTAACGGGGGTGGGGTCAGCCTTACCTTGATGGTGAGGAGTCAATTTTTTTCCCACAAACAATTTTGTAAAAGATATAAATGCTAGGCATTATGAGAATTCCAGCAGCTTGGAATCATTGTAATTTGGGGTGAATCAGTAATCTTAGTAGTGGTGAAAACTCCCTGGTTAGGTAAGCGATCTGTGTGGGCAGGAGCATGTGCCTTCTGCTTACTGCTCCTTACCTTCTCAGAGCCTTGCTGACCCAACCTAGGTTGGGGGAGAATGTGATGGGGGGGAACCCTCCAGCTTTTTCTTCCAGCAGATTTTTGGTTCTTGCATTTCATTTTTTTTCTTTCTCTTGCATTCAGTTTTAACCTTGAATTTTTACATTTGTATACACACCCTGAGAGACCCTAGGGCAATATGGGAGTTTTAAATAAATACAAGATGAAAATTCCTAACTGCCAAGATAGCAGTTTGATTGGGAGGCTTCAATCTGTTTTCACCATGCCATCCTGTCTTTCAAATATTTATGTGGCAGATTATAGGCAAGCTTCAAAGACTAAGAAATGCAAATCTGTTCTATAAATCATAGAATAAAGCAGCTGTTGCCTTCCTCCTAGAAGGCAGCTGAAAGAAATAGCTTGTTACTTTTCCGTGGTATAGTGGGAAGAACTTGAGATTTGGAGCCAGGCGACAGGCCTGGATTCAAATACTGATTCTCTGTCAACCATCTTGCAATCAATGAGCATTTATTAAACATAGCCAGGCACAGTGCCAAGTGCTAGGGATTCAAAGAAAAATAGGAAATAATTCCTGCCCTCAAGAAGCTTCTATTCTAATGGGGGGAGATAGTAGATACTGGTATCAGGATATGCAAGTTGTTGATGTATGTAAGTAGTATCCATACAAGGTCACTGTAGTGAGAAGGCACCAACAGTGGAGGAGACAGAAGCTGATGTTTAAGCTGAGTCTTAAAAGCCAAGGTTTCTAAGAGGTAGCAGTGAACAAATAGAGTATACTAGGCATGGGGCAAAGACAAGGACCTGGGTGATGGAGTGTTGGGTGTGAGTAATGGGAAGTGGGCCATTGTGTAGGCCATACAATTTAGAGTGGAAATAATATCCAAGAAAACTGGAAGGAGAAGAACAGTTTTGAATTTCAAATTGAGGACATGATACTTGGTCCAGGAAGCAATAGGGAGCCACTGAATTTTACTAAGTAATGGGATGATACAGCCTGGCAATTGCCTTTTAGGAAAATCACTTTGTTGGTTATGTAAAGGATAGATTGAACTGGAGTGAGATTGGAGGCATGGAGACCAATTATGAGGCCATTGCAATAATCCAGACAAGAGGTGGTGAAGGCATGTACCAGGGGGTAGCTGTCGAAGTAGAAAAGGAGAAGTATACACAAGAATTGTTGAGGAGATAGAAAGAATAAGATTTGAAAATTGGTTGGCTACATGGGATGAGTAAGAGTGAGGAGAAAAGCATGGAGGTTGTGAACCTGGCTTACTAGGAGGTTAGTGTGCCCTGGGCAATAGTAGAGAAGTTCAGAATTAGAGTGGGTTTGGGGTCAAAGAAATTAGTTCAATTTTGGACATTTTGAGATTGAGACTCATATGGGACATCAAGTTCAAAATTTCTTACAAGCTATGTGATGTTAAGTAAGACATCTAACTTCTGTATGTGCAAAATTGAAATACTCAGTTGTAACTACCAGTTTTTGTGCCTGGGGCAAACAGCAAAAAAATGTGCCATCAAGTAAACTTTTATTTTTTTTTCCTTAATACTATTTTATTTTTTTACAATTACATGTAGAGGCAGTTTTCAACATTCACTTTTATAAGATTTTAAGTTCTAAATTTTTTTTCCTTCCTCTCCTCCCTCCTCCCCAAGATGGCAAGCAATCTGATATAAGCTGTACATGCACAATCATATTAAACATATTTCTACATTAGTCATGTTGTGAAAAAAAAGAATCAAAATGAAAGGAAAAATAATGAGAAAGAAAAAAAAAGAGAAAATAGTGTGCTTTGATCTGCATTCAGACTCCATAAACTTTTATTTATTTTTTTAAGTAGTATTATTTTCCCAATTACATGTCAAGACCATTTTTAGCATTCATTTTTATAAGATTTTGAGTTCCAAATTTTCCTCCTTTTTTCCCTCCCCTCTTCTGAAAATGGTAGGCAATTTGATATAGGTTATACAAGTGCTATCATGAAAAACTTATTTCCATGTTAGTTACAGTTGTGAAAGAAGAAACAGATCAAAAGGAAAAAAACACAAAAAGGAATAAGGTAAGTGAAAAAAAGTATGCTTTGATCTGCATTCAGAGTTCATCTGTTCTTTATCTGGATGTGGACAGCATTTTCCTTCAAGAGTCCTTTGAGTCATTCATAGTTGATCATCATGCAATGTTGCTGATACTGTGCACAATGTTTTCCTGGTTCTGCTCGTTTCACTTTGCATCCATTTGTACAAGTCTTTCCAGGTTTTTCTGAAATCTGCCTGTTCATTATTTCTTATTGCACAATAATATTCCATTACATTCATATATCACAACTTGTTCAGCCATTCCCCAAATGATGGGCATCCCCTCAATTTCCAATATTTTGCCACCATGAAAAGGCTGCTATAAATATTTTTGCACATGTGGGTCCTTTTCCTTTTTTTGTGATTTCTTTGGGACCTAGTAGCGGTATTATTGGCTCAAAGGTTATGGATAGTCCTTTGGGCATAGCTCCAAATTGCTCTCCAGAACGGCTGAATCTAGTTCACAACTCCATCAACAATGCATTAGTGTCCCCATTTTCCCAAATCCTCCTCAACATTTATCATTTTCCCTTTTTGTCATATTAGCTCTCCGATAGGTATGAGGTGATACCTCAGAGTCATTTTAATTTATATTTCCTTAATCAAAAGTGATTTAGAGCACTTCTTTTTATGCCTATAGTTTTGATTTCTTCATCTGAAAACTGCCTGTTCATATCCTTTGACCATTGATCAATTGGGGAACAAGTAAACTTTTAAAGACAAATCTAGTTGCTGGGCCACAGAGATTTTGGGACACTATGAGGCAGCTTCTGGGAAGAAACTCACCTCAGGTTTGACTGGAGTTAAGGCAGGAAAAAAAGGAAGCACACCATCCTGATAGGTTTTTACTTTAATGAATTACTTTGCTAATTAGGGGCTAAGGTAATTTGTTTTTAGCTTCTAAAGGGTGATGAATGAAGTTCTCTAAATTTCGACACATTGAGTCTAAGCCCCCAGTTGCCTTACTCTATTGTTACTATGCTGGGGGAAAGATAACTTGAATTACCTGGCATACAGTTGTTATAAGGAAAGTATTTTGGAATTACTATTGCAGGACTTCTATTAGTGATAAAGCATAAGGACACAGGTTGGCAAATAGGTAGCACAATAGAGAGAGCAGTGGGCCTGGAGTCAGGAAACCCTGAGTTCAAATCTGAACTCAGATACTTATGTTACCCTGGGTAAGTCACTTAACCCTGTCTGCCTCAGTTTCCTCATCTGTAAAATGAACTGAAGAAGGAAATAGCAAACCACTGTTTGCCAAGAAAATTCCAAAGAGGGTCATGAACTGATATGACTGAACAACAACAACATAAGGGCATGGGGGGTGGAGATCATATGCTTGTAGAAGACTGGAAGCCAGAGCCGCCATGCTTGGGGGGAGTGAGGGAAGGAAGGAAGGCAATGGGCCCATTTACATAGGGCAATGATTTCTTTTTGTGCATGAGGGGAGGGATTTACAACAACAACAACAACAAATTCATGTTTGTTGAGTCCTATGGAATCATAAATTGAATATTTATAGGGATCTTGGAGGCCATTTGGTTCAATCTTTTTATTTTATAGATGAGGAGACTGAGGTTCAGAGAGGTTAGCTAAGAGAATAGCCTAAGATCATGCAGGTATCCAGGGAGAAAGGTATGATTCAAATCCAGATCCTCTGACTCAAATCCAGGGCCCTTTCCATAAGTACCACATGCATCGGTTAGATTCTGCACTGTGGAAAGGAGCATTCGCCGTTGCTAAGATCACAGATCTGCCCCCAATTAAAAGGTTTCCAAGATGCTGGAAGCATCATAGTGCCCAGAATTTATGTCCTTTACAAAGCTATCGCTGTTCCAGGGCAGGAATTGACTCCTTTGGGGTATGGGGTAGATACTAGGCATGGTGGGCCTTCTGTCTTCAGTGACATCTGAAATCAAAGCCACTTTTGTGTTTCTTGACTATTCTTACCTGACATTTGGATCTCCCTGCTTGTGTACCTACCAGGACAATGGAGGAGTTCAGAGCTCTTAGCAAAGTCAGAGAGAATCCTGTTTCTTAAACTATTCACAATTAAAAGATCTTTCTAAAAGTAACTCCCTTTGTTTCCAGTTTCTGAAAAGATCCCACACAGAATGGCTTTTGTTCTGTTCTTGACGTCCCAGGAAAAAAGACCAAGATTTCCTTAACTATCATCCTACCCCTTGTAGCCAAAGGTATTTCCTATGATCAATCAGCCCAAGTATCTGCTGTTATAGTAGAGGCCAGTAGGCCTTATTGTCTTGGTCTCTGTGTCCTCTGCCCTCTGACACTGACACCCCCCTGGTACAGGCCTTCATCCCCTAACAGTTAGACTATTGCACTAGCTGCTGGGTCTCCCTACCTTATCTCTCTCCCTTAAGTCTCTCCCCACTCCTGTCCATCCTTGACTTAGCTGCCAAAGTGCAGCCCAGATGATGTTAGACCCCTCTCTTTCAATAAACTTCAGTGGCTTCCTGTTACCTCCAGCATCAAAAACAAAATCACACACACGTTATAGTACATAGTTGTTTGCATATTGTCTCAACCATCAGAATGCATTTTTCTTTTTATTCCCAGAACTTAGCGCAGTGCCTGGCACATAAATGTTTGTTGTTGTTTTTAAATTGATTTACTTTTAGTTTTTCAACATTCACTTCCGTAAGATTTTGAGTTCCAAATTTTCTCCCAATTTCTCCTCTCCTCCCACCTGAAGATGCCTTGTAATTTGATATAGGCTCTACATATATATTCATATTGAACCTATTTTCACATTAGTCACACTGTAAAGAAGAATTAGAACCAATAGGAGAAACCACGAGAAAGAAGAAACAATGGAAAAAAAGAGAGAGAGAGCAAATAGTCTGCTTCCATCTGCATTCAGACTCCATAGTGCTTTCTCTGGATGTGGACAGCATTTTCCATCACAAGCCCTTTGGAGTTGTCTTGGATCCTTGCATTGCTAAGAAGAGCTAAGTCTATCAAAGTCAGTCATCACACATTGTGGCTGTTACTGAGTACAATGTTCTCCTGGTTCTGCTCACTTCACTCAGCAATGCTTGTTTTTGATGATGGTCTCTGTCATAAGGGCTAGATCTCTGGATACCTGTTTTTCTTGAGGTATGTAGCAGAAATTGAATTTAGGACTGGGTTCTTATCCTTGACCTTCCCTACCCCTTGTTCTAAGGCCACCCAATTGGGCTTCCCCTAACTTAAATGCGGGGGTATGCTGATAAGTGTTTAACAACCAGCTTTCCAACCAGGTCTCCAAAACTAGAACATATGTTTTTAAGTTTAATTTAGATTATTAACATTTTTTCTATATCACTTTCTTAAGTTTATACAACCAACAAAACAATAAATTAAGCCCTGATTTGTGGCAATTGTTGATTTCCAAAATGTAAAAGCTTACACTGAAAATTTAACAATCTGCTCTCACAAAATGGTTAGAGCTGGCTCCAGAATACCACAACCTATATGGGACTTATGTTTTCTATCAACTTATCAACTTCCAGGTCCCTCCTTTCCCCTCAGAAAGAATGAGCCAGGGCAATGTCATTCATTCAGCAACCGTTTAAACACCTACCATGTATCAAATAGCATCACGGGCACTGGAAGGAGAGCAAACGTAGCACCCCCTTGGAAAGGGACTGACTGGTCACAAAAACTGAGCTGGAGTCTGTAGTTCTTTCTAGTTGTGGAAGAGAGATAATTGCAGATCTGACTGTGGAGTGGGGGCATTGAAAATGGGTCAGAGATCAGAGCAGAAGCCAGCAAACTATTGCCCAAGGGGCCAGATCCAATGTATTGCCTGTTTTTTGTAGAAGGGCTTTTACTCTTTTAAACAGAAGTCTTTCTTAGCTCATGGGCTAGGCAAAATAACTGCTCTAACCTATATAGATGTAGACAGTGTGGGAAGGGTGAGGAGGATGGTGAGCAGACTGGAAACGATGCCTTAGGTTGAAGGAAATGGATATCTTTAACTTGGAAAATAGAAGAATTAGGGGAGATATAAGAGCTGTTTTGACATATTTATAGAACTTTCGTGAGGAAGAGGAATGGGATTGGTTCTGCTAGGCCACAGAGGTCAGAACTGGAGGCAATCGTCAGCAACGCTATAGAAACAGATCTGGCTCAATGGGAGGAAAAACATCCCTACTATTGGATCTTTCCAAACATGGAGAGGACTGCTTTGGGATGTAATGGTTTACCCTTCCCTACAGGTCTTTGGGTAATGGATGGATTATCGTTTGTGGAGATGCTTTTCAGTGGATTGTTGGTCAGGTAAAGATTGGGTTAATGGTATTTGAGGTCCCTGCCAATTCTGAGATTCTATGATTCAGAGTCCTATGCTCAACTAGGTGCAGATCTAACCTTTCCTAACCCTTTCTCATCCTTTCCCACCTCTCTCTCCCCTAGGAGAAGTTCTGCTGGGGATAAATAAGATGGGAGAAAGATTTCAAAGCTCCAAGGAATAAATTCATTTTTAATGTGAAATGTCAGCATGTGAGAAAGACATAGAATGTGCCTAAAAAGAAGGAAGAGGCAGAAAGGGAGACCATCCTCAATAGAACAGGCTATACAAAATACAAAGGAAGAAAAAGAGGAAAGAAGAAAAAACAGAAAAAAAAAGAAATAGAAAATATTTTTGTTTTAGAAAAAAAAGTCTTTTGGGAATTAACCTTTCCAGTGAAAGGGTTATCTGATGGTGGCTTAGTACCACAGGGTATGGACAAAGGTCCTCCTGGCTTCCGGGGGTATGGAGATAAAGATAGAATTAAAATGCTTCTTCTTCTAGTCTGCTAAAGTAGAACTAAGGGAAATTTGGCCTATGGGAAGGTGTGACTTGGTTGGACCCCATTTCCAAGGCCCTGAATATGGAACTTGGAGATACAGAGCATGTGCATTTGAAGAAGGGGGTGGGGAATCAAGAAACAATAAGTTTGAACATTCTAAAATGAATTTAATTCCATCTAAATGGGTAAAAAGGAAATTGTGCATTTCAAATAGTTATGCAAATTAAGTTCAGCCCCCGGGGTCCTAGCAAACTGCCAGTGTAGGCCCTGGTGCTCCAGAGATGAGACTTCTGGGTGCTCTTTTTACCAGCTTCTATAATGACATCCATTAGGTACACTGTTGTTCAGTGGCACATTCCTATCTACCAAGACCAACAACACTGGGGTTTACATATCTCACCTAGCTGCTGGGTTTGGGCATGACAGGGGCTGGTGAGAAATCCCGGCATGGGGGAAAGACATGGGGTGCGTGCAGCTAAGAGAGAGAGCCGAGACAGATGGAAACGTTGTCTATGAGAGGGGGGTGGTGAACAGGAAATGGGGTCACAGAACTGTGAAGAAGGGCATAGAGGAGATAATGGAAAATGGAAAATAGCATGAAGAGTGACTGGAAAGCTGTCATTTTCACCTTGGAGATTCTTATTGAAACTCTTCTCCATTCGCTTCCATGACACTCTGCTCTTCTGGTTTATCCAACTTTATCCTGTTTCTCTGTTTCTTTCATTAGCTTCTGCCTTCTCCACTGTTCCTAGAGAGTTCCTAAGTCCCAGACTTAAACCTTTTGCCCTGCTGCCTTCTTTGAGGAGTTCATGAATCAATTAATTAACAAGCATTTATTAGTACCTACTATGTGCCAGGGTTGGCATTGGATACAAGGATAAAATGAATTTATATTGTAGAAGAGGGGAGAGAATGTACACATAGAAGTATAGGGGGGGAAATGCAAGGTAAATTGGGGGGTGGTACCAGCAGCTGGGGGGAATCAGGATAGTCTTGCTGCAGGAGATGGCATTTGAGCTGAGCTTTGTGAGGAACTGGGAACTCCAAAAGGCAGAAGGGAGTGTTTTCTAAGCATGGGGAAACAGCTTGCAAAAAGGCAAAGGGAAAGAGAAGAGAGATGGACTGACGTGAGAAAAACATCAAGAAATGCTTATTCAGTGATGGGCAAGAGGAAGGAAGGAGAGAAGAGAGGAAGAGAACTGGAGACTGAAAATAAAGCAAAATTGAATTTTTCAAAATGCCCCCAAACCCCAAAACAACCCAACCCCAACATGAACAAAATCAGTTTGGCTTACTCACAGGGCTTCAGTTGTATCTGTATTATTCCCAAATTTGTACTTGAACTTTTTCTTTTACTCTATCTCAGATTCCATACTTCTAGCTGTAATCCTCTCCATGGGGCACTCTCTCAACTTGGACTTGAAGATGGGGCTGGTGGAAGGTTGGTTGGTTCAAATACTCCTCTTGCCCTCATAATCCCCAGACACACTTTCTTCCAGAAATACACATAGGTCCATGGGCTAAGTGGGCTCATACTTAGAGTACAACGGTAGTGCAGCACATATGTGGGGAATACATGTGGCAAAGGAGTAACTTAAACTCCTGGTTGTTCTTTCTCCTTTGGTAGAGTTGACAGGTAGTTCTTTGATTCAGCTCTCTACTGGGCAGGATCTCTTTCTTGTTTCTCCCTGCTCCCAGTTGGATGCATTATCTCCTGCCAGTTCAGTCTTTTTTTTTTGGAGTGGGGAAGACAAGCACAATTGGGGTTAAGTGACTTGCCCAAGGTCACACAGCTAGTTAAGTGTCAAGTGTCTGAAGTCAAATTTGAACTAAGGTCCTCCCGACCTCAGGGCTGGTGCTCTATTCACTGTGCCACTGAGCTGCCCAGGTCCAGTCTTTCTTATGACAAGTTCAAAGACAGGAATTGGGACAAAGAAGGTTTCATTCCCCCACGCAAGAGTAATTCCTTCTTAGGAGCTGGTTCCTTCTCTGCTTCTGGCCAGTGAACTTCCCACAAGTATTTAAAGGCACCAAAGATATGCCCAGTCAGTCTTCATGGCCGATCACACTTTTCTCTTCTTTTCCCAATCACAGGGGTTTTAACCTCAAAGAGGAGTCAAATAGGATAGATAATGCATGGTGTTTATGCATTGAAACTTTACCTCTGTCTTTCTTTAACAATGCCTTATAATTTCATTCTGGGCCTTCTTTGATTACATCAGTTGATGGGGGGTGGGTAGCCACCCAATTTTAAATATATAAAACATTTACATTTGGATTCCTTCACACATTGAAAATTTACATCCATTGTTCATGGGTCAGTAGACACTATCCCTTCATGAACTTGGGGGTGTCCATGCTTGTGGGGTTCATTCTCCGGGATATGCAAATGCATCTTCATTTGTACCAGCCCACATCCTACTGTGAAAATGGGGACCTGTGTAAAGTAAACTCAGGTCTCAGTTACTGCCAAAATAGTTCAGTAAAAAAAGATTCTATGTTTTTATAAAACTTGATAAAAATAATATTTAAATGAATGAATAAAGCATTCTAAGTGCTCACTATGCACAGCACACTGTGCTAATTTCACATCATATAGTCATCAGAAGTACCGTTTTCAAAAATTCACACAATCCACTTGGCATCACCAGTGCCTTGAGCTCTCTGTGCCTAGTCTGTTTTGGCATATACTGTTTTGTGCTAACAGAAACTTAGGCAAACAGCAGCATAGAATGAGCAAACGCATTTATTTGGAACAGAAGTGGAAATGAAAAAATATCAGAAGCATTCTCAGCAACCATTCCTCAAATGAATGCATTCCCATTCTCTTTCCCAGCATAGTCCCAGGAGGAAGTTATTTCTCATGTAGATTTCCACTTACAACTGGGGCTTATAGCACAATACTTTGGCAGCTTCAAACCTTACTTCGCTGGGTGGTGGAGATGCCAGGAGGCCTGAGATGGAGATGAGAGGAGTGTAGCAGCATGCCCTGTGAGAAGATAAAGGCCACAGTGAAAGGATGCTCCACCTCCTTCCTCTTTAATCATGACAGTCATCGCTCATCTTGAGCTTGAAACCTCTGACGTTCATTTGCATTGCCCCCGCCCCCTCTGCACCACCAGGCCTTGCCATCTCACCTGCAGCTTCACCCTAAGGACTCTCAGGTCCTTTCCATTTGCCCTGCAGATGAGCCCTACTATTTGAATTGTCTTCCCTTGTTATAATGTGAGCTCCACGGTGGCAGGGTCTATCTCACTTTTCTCTTTGTCTCTCCAGCACTTAATACTGCCCTTGGCACGTAGTAAAAACTTTTTCAGTCATTTCACTTCATGACCCCATTTGGGGTTTTCTTGACAAAGATGCTGGAGTGATTTGCCATTTCCTTCTCCAGATCATTTTACAGATAAGGAAACGGAGGCAAACTGAGCTAAGTGACTTGCCCAGGGTCACACAGCTAATACATGTCTGAGGCTGGATTTGAACTCAGGTCTTCCTGACTCCAAGCCCAGTGCTCTATTCACTAGCTGCCCAGTAGTAAGGACTTAATAAGTGCCTTTTCATTCACTATAACTTTGGGTTGTTATTCTGCTTTCCATCTGCAGCTCTCTAGGCACCATTAGAAGATGCTAATATTCACCACCACTTTCCCACCTCATCAGCTCCTAGCTAGGAGCCTGCTAGAACTCAGTCTGTGCCCCTGACTCTCTTCACCTATGTCATCTCAGGACACAGAGAATCATGGCATTTGAGAGTCGAAAGAACTCTCAACAGCCATTTAGTCTAAAAGGGAAAAAGGACAAGCAAGAGAAAACACTGCATGGGATTAAAATTCTACCCAAACTGTTGTTTGTTTTTTAAATAAAGTTTTCAACCTCCTCTCCCCAAATAGCAAATGTGGGAAAATAAAGACCTCTACTGTAACTGATCAGTACGTCCACGACTCTGCCAGATCATATTTAGACCATTTGTAGATAAAAAGGGGACAATAGACTGATTTAAATGGAACTGATTTGCTGGTATTTTTCTAGTCATTCTTACTTGTCAACACCCCTCCTAAAATTATAACCCCAGAACTAGACCCGATGCCCCAGGTGTAATCTGGCTAGAGAATAGAGAAGCTATCTTCTCTGGGCATTAGATACTTGCCTTAGTGTTATTTCCTCCACTGGCATTCATTCTAACTGAAGAAGAGACAATTGAATAGTCTTGAGGGTCCATCTTGGATTGATAATATAGATACATATGTAGATACATAGGTGCTCTTAAGTGAGACATCATCCCATAACGGTCAGGGAGGAAAGAGATGATGGTTGGTGGCTCCCTATTGAGGGATATTAAAAAAACTATTTGTTTACGTACTAAGAAAAATAGGGAGTTCTGCTAGATTTCTAGGACATACCATCCAGAAGAGCATAGACAGCCTCCTAATACTGGTCAAAGCAAATTACTAGTGCCCATGTCAGGTGATTTACAGCTAAAGGATACTACCGGAAGAAATCCATAAAGCATTAATAAAGATTATGAAGTCATGGGAAAGACACTGACCTGAGAGGCACAGGTAACATTTTCATCACTGCCGCCCATCTAAGTAAGGTGAGAGACTTATTTAGGAAGTGAATAATTAAGAAGGTGGCCTCTGGAAACAAGATTTGGTTTTCTGGACCTGGGCTTAAAATATTAGGAATGACAGACTCCTAACTAAGAATTGAGTGCATTTAAAAGAATGTTGATAAGAAGGCATTCCCCTCTTGTCCTATAAATCTAATCAAAAAGTTTTCATTGAAGAGTGGAAAAGGAAAGAAAAGAAAAAAATGGTTATATATGTCCAGGAAGCTAGATGCCAAAAAATATAACTACAATGTAGAGAGAATATGACTAGAGCAGTGGTTCTCAACCTGTGCGTCGCGACCCCTTTGGAGGTCAAACAACCCTTTCACAGGGATCACCTAAGACCATTGGAAAACACATATTTCCAATGGTTTTAGGAAGCGAGACACAACACTCCTCTATCCATCTCCAGGTGGGTCTGCCCACACGCAGGTACGCCCACATACGTATTAAAGGGTCGAGACATTAGGAAGGTTGAGAAGCACTGGACTAGAGGAACCTGGAAATTCACAAGAGGCAAGACCCAAGGAAGGAGCCATTCATAAAACCCAAAGTCGGGTGTCTATACTAAACAGCTAAAAGGAATAGTTAATATCCTGGGTGACAAGAGTCAGGGTCCAAAACAGTCCTGATATGTTAGGTCACTAGACTGAATCTAATGAGACGAAATTCAGTAGGGATAAAGGTGGAGTCTTACACTTAGGTAAAAAAAAAATCAACTTACAGTTATAGGATGCAGTTTGTCTGAAAAAAAAAATCTAGTGCTTTTAGTAGCTTATAAGTTCATACCACCTGAGTGTGAGATTTTTCCCTTCCTCTACATAGGAGGTTGGAGCTCAGGAACACTGTCCATGACCCGCATGGGGGCTGTGTGAGTGAGCCCATGGAGCTTCTGGGCGCTTCTCCAAGACACTCCTGACTTTTCACCATTTCATTGGCTGCTGTCTTCTCTGGAGCTTGAGGCAGAGATGGTTGGTGGATCAATTGCTGAGGTGTGGGGACTCTCCTTTTGGGCCACATGGGTGGAAGAGTCAGCAGCAGTAACCTATGTGCTTTTGGCCCAGGGCGGTGGGGGAGTATGTGGGTAATTCTCATCTCTCTTCAGTAGACATGCTACTTAGAAAGCTCTGCTCTCTCTTTAATTTCTAAACTAGTAAAATTAATGTTACCTTTGAGGGTGCCTCCTAGGCTGACACTGCCCAAGAAATATCTCATCTCTGTTAGAAGCTTAGATCCTGGAATTACACTGCTTGGAAAACTGAGAGGCAGCTCAATGTAATGGATACGTCGGTGGGTCTGGAGTCAAGTTCTAATTTTATCTTTGATATGAATAATATGTGTGATCTATTGATTAGAGAAATGCAAATTAGAACAGTTCTGAGGTACTGCTTTACAGTGATCAGATTGGCTAACAGGACAGAAAAGGCAAATGACAAATGTTGGGGGAAGATGTGGGAAAATTGGGACACCAATACACTCTTGGAGTCAAGAACTGATCCAACCATTCTGGAGAGCAATTTAGAACTATGCCCAAAAGGCTATAAAACTTTGCATACCCTTTGACTCAGCAATAGCACTAGTAGGTCTGTATCCCAAAGAGATTTTTAAAAAAGGAAAAAGACCTATATGTACAAAAATATTTGTAGTGGTTTTTTTTGTGTGTGTGGTGGATAAAATAGGAAATTGAAGGTATGCCCACCAATTGGGCTGAATAAGATATATGATTGTGATGGAATACTATTGTACCATAAAAAAGTGACAGGCAGGTTGCTTTTGGAAAAATCTGGACTTACATGAACTGATGCAAAGTGAAGTGAACAGAACCAGGACAGTAACAGCAATATTGTATGAATGACTTAGTTATTCTCAGCAACACAAAGATCTAAGACAATTCTGAGGGACTCCTGATAAAAAATACCACTTACTTCCAGAGAAAGAACTCATGGGGTCTGAAAGAAGATTGAAAAGTGCTTTTTAAACTTTATTTTTCATTTGTGTTTTTTTTTTGCAACATGCCCAATATGGAAATGTTTTGCATGATGATATAAATGTAACCTATATCAAATTGCTTGCCTTTTCAAGGATGGTACAGAAAAGTGGTGGGGGGGGGGGGGAGAAAAAGAGAGGGAGAGAGAGAGAAAGAGATTGGAATCCAAAATTTTTTAACTGAATGTTAAAAATCTATACATGCAATTGGAAAAAATAAAATATTCAAAAGAAGAAAAAAGTAATCTGAGTGACCCTAGTCATGTCTCTTCAACCCGATAGGCCTCAGTTTCCTTATCTATAAAATGGAGGCAGTAAGAGTACTTACCTCACACAGTTCTTAGGGAAGCAAATGAAATAATATACGTAAACCTTGAAGTGCCATATAAATGTGAACTAACTCCCCTTTTTGCACAGGGCTTTGGGGATCCAGAGCATTGCTTATGAATAATCTTGGGCCATGTGGATAAAGGTATCTGTTTTGCAGGAACCCTTGATACTTTCTAGATGTCACTTCTCTCTCTCAGGCTGGGAAAGTCCATTCTTAGTTCTCCTTTTTCTATCTGGTCTTACGAAAACCCATGGGAAAGGGATAAAGTAGCCAGGAACCTGAGGGAAGGCACATGTAGCTTGCCACAGGCTTCTCTTGAAAGGTAAGTCATTAGTGACCCTTGGAGGGGGAGCTGAGGAAGGAGAAATCGCTCCCCATTCACATTCCAGAAGAAAATCACAATGGAAGAGGTAATAAAAGAAAAAACAGCTGAGAACTGTCTGATAGGTTTCTTCTGGCTTCTTCGAAAATAACAATAATAATAGTGTTAATAAAGGGCAGCTAGGCAGCCCAGCGGATAGAACGCTGGACCTGAAGTTGGGAGGACGCATCTTCCTGAGTGCAAATCTGGCCTTAGACACTTGTTAGCTGTGTGACTCTGAACAAATAACTTTACCCTGTCTGCCTCAGTTTCCTCATCTGTACAATGAGCTAGAGAATGAATTCGAGAAACCTCTCCAGGATCTCTACCAAGAAAACCCCAAATGGGGTCACCAAGAGTTGGACATGTCTGAACAACAATAACAAAGCATTAATAAGGAGCTTAAAGTTTACAAAGTCCTTTACATAATGATCTCATTTGACAAGAATTTGCCCCCACTAAGAGTCTGAACTCACCAAATCATCCTGGAGGGCAGCCCCATTCACTGAATCTTATCTCCTAGGGGGTGCCAAAGGGTAGTTCCCAACCAGCCTATTCATGGCAGGGCAGCCTGGCTCTTTGAGACCTAATCAGGATTTCTCCTCGTCTTCTTAACGAGGTGACAATAAGCATCTCCAGATTTTATAAAGAAAGGTGCTTTCTAAAGTCTCAGACAAAGTCTCTTTACCCTGAAATGTCATAAATTTGATTGGGAAACTCCCCCAAGCATCCTCAACCGCATAGCCTTATACAGACATCAGCTAGAACTCTTTCTGCACACAACACAGTAGCTAATGAGGTCTTAATGATAATTTTATTTTTAATACATCTCAATGAGCATTTGTTGTTCAGTTGTTTTTGGTTATAGGCAACTCTTTGTGACTCCTGTTTGGGGATTTTCTTGGGAAAGGCACTCGAGAGGTTTGTCATTTCCTTCTCCAGCTCATTTTACAGATGAAGAAGTTGAAACAAACAGGGAAAATGACTTGCCCAGGTTCATACAACTAGCACCTCTTCTGTTCTAGACAACATGCTAGTCTTTAGGGATTCAAAAATTAAACCCTCTGTGCCCTCAAAGAGCTTATATTCTGTTAGCAGATAAGAAAATATGAAGTTTAGACAAAATAATTTCAAGGGGGCAAGCAGCATTAACTTAGGGTAGGGTAGGAGGGGTTTTGGATAGACCTCATATGCAAATTGGCATTGAAAAAGAGTCTTGAAGGAAGCTTGGATTCTCTAAGGTGATAGTGAGTAGAAAGTCCATTCAAGGCTTAGGCACCAGCCTGTGCAAAGGCATGGGGCTGGGAGAGAGGATGCAGTGTACAGGGAATTGCAAGTGGGTCAGCTTGACTGAAACGAGTATTGTGTGAAGGGAAGTAAAATGCAATAAATCTGGAAAGAAAAAGCCTGGAGTCAGATTGTGAAAGGCCTGAGATGCCAAACAGTGTGTACTTTATCCCAGAGGTGATAAGGAACCATTGGAGCTTCTTAAGTTGGGAAATGACACGGTCACATTTATGGTCGAGAAGTATCCATTTGGCAGCCAGATGGATTGGAGAGGTGAGAGACTAGATACAGAGAAACCAATTAGAAGGCTGTTGCAATAGCCTAGGTGAGACATGATGGGGGCTGGAAGTAGAGGGGGGTGCCCTTGAGTGGAGAAAGAGGGACAGAGGTGAGAAGTGTGATGGAAATAGAATCCAGAAAATTGGTCAGTTGATCAGATATGGGCCAGGGTGGTGCAGCCAATGCGGAGGAGAAACAATTTTGTTTTCAGAACAACTTTGAGTGACCGCGTCATTTTGACTATTTATTATAAATATCCAAATTAGTTACAAAGGACATATGAAGGAAGATGCCATCTGCATCCAGAGAAAGAACTGATAAATAGAGTATGTATAGAATGGTTTTACAAACACACACACACACACACATGTATGTATATATATATATTTGTGTCTAATAGTAGCCATCTCTAGGTTGGGGGGAGGGCAGGGAAGAAAAAAGGGGAAAAAAAGGTGACATGATAATTTATCATATATTTAAAAGCAATAGCAGGTTTCACATAATAGACTTGTAGTTTCATGTATAATCATCTTTTTTTCCCTATTATACTATGTTATGAAAATGCTTGTTTTATATCTTAAGAATAAAATAAAAAAAAAATTTAAGAAGGGACTGATGACTAGAGTAGAAATGATAGAAACCTCCCAGGGGATGGATCACTCTTTTGAAAGAAAGAGAGAAAAACTAGTCTGATTTATGCCCTAGATTTGAGAAGAGATTTTGAAAAATTTAGATAAAGTCTAGGTAGGTTTAAAATGCTACAGGAGAAGTCAGCCGAGGAGAACTGAGAAGCTCACAAGAACAAGCTTCTAAAGATCCAAAGCAAAACATTCTGATGAGAAGAGGGAGGAAAAAAAAGGGAGAATTTCCTTAAGAGACTAATGTGACTATCCAGGGAACTCATCAACCGAGTTAGAATTCTTACTTGTTTTTGTTTGTCTAGTTTTCAATTAAGAAGAGTTTTCCAACTCTTCCTGACCCCATTTGGGGTTTTCTTGGCAGAGATGTTGGAGTGGTTTACCATTTCCTTATCCAGATCATTTTACAGATGAGGAAACTGAGGCAAACATGATTAAGTGACTTGCCCAAGGTCATGCAGCTAGTAAGTATATGAGGTCAGATTTAAACTCAGATCTTTCTGACTCCAGGCCCAATGCTCTAGCCACTGCACTACCCAGTACCCATAAATAATTTACCCGAAGTTATTTAGGTAGTAAGCATCAGAGATGTTGCCAAGCTGGAAAGGCTCCTCCCTGTATCTAGAAGAATCCTTTCTACATTAAAACAAAAACATTGACTTTGCCAAAGTGTATATTTGTCCTTGATCTGTTCTTTAAAAAAGGCTGCATGTAGTGGCAGAGAACTGTGCCCAAACCATGCTGCCTCAGTCTTGGTTGAACTGATCAACCATGATTCATCCACCTGGCAATGGGAGCAGTCGAGACCTAGAAGCATCAGTCACTGTGATGGTGTCATCCCATAGACATAGTTCAAGAACAGTTCACCCATAAAGGACACAAGCCTAGTCTTGGGATTAATTCCCTTGGGAAATCATGTTGGGGATTGAACAAAGGTTCAATCCTTTGTCTAAGGATTCCGAAGCAACCATATCGCAAGCCATTTTTTTTTCAGCCAAATCTCTGCTAGTAGGGTATGCCATGTGTCTTTCCTGGCCAGGCAAGGCATTGATTGCAGAGGATCGACACAAAGCAGTGTCTTCAGGTTAAACCAACCCTCCAAAAAAGAAAGTCAGTTTCCATGGGGCACCTTTCTTGTTAAGGTGATGCTGGAGGTTAGTTATAGACCCTTTTGGTGGGCTGTGTGCATCCCAACTGGCTTGCAGACCATGCATCAGCCTGATGATCTGAATCACTTCTATTAACAACTCTAAAGCACAGGAATGAATCACAGCTTCCCATTTTCTTAGAGCAAGTTCTTTCTTGACAAAGGAAACGGCTCTTGGCAAGGTCTTTTTTTATTATAGTTCAGGATCATCAACTATTCTTCTGTTGCTAAATATCTTTATTATCTGCAATTAATGTACTAACTGAGAAAAAGATGCAAATGTGTTCTCCTTGAAAACTGACTTTGTGACAGCTCTGTTCTTTAAGACCTTTTAAAAGATCAGGTTTAAGTTGAAGCACATCTGCATATGTCAGAAGAGGCAGAAAGGGGAGCAAGGCGGAGCCAAGAAAGAGAATTCACAAACTCAGGAATGCTGCTTAGCTTGGGCAGACTCATCCTCCGCAGAATCCAGTGCTGGCCGTGATGCCTGAGGACGCCATTGAGCACCAGGTGTGGTGCAGGGCTGGATTTAGGCTCTGGGAAATTGGGTCCAGGCTTTTGATTATCTATCTATCTATCTATCTATCTATCTATCTATCTATCTATCTATCTATCTGCCTATCTATCTATCTATCTGTCACTTCTCCTTTATAAGTCTCAGTTTCCTCATCTGTCAAGTGAGAGGGTTGAACTATATGATATCCAGCTTATCCAGTTGTCATTACATTTGTTAATGACAAACATTTATTCAAAATGCCCACTAGATGTACAGCATTAGGTTGGGACTCTGGGAAAAGAAATGTAAGGAACTAAGAAAGGAAGAAAGAAAAGAAATGAAGGGAGGAAAGGAGAAAAGGAAGAAAGGGAGAGAGGGAGAGAAAAAGGATGTAAAGGAAGAAGGAAGGAAGGAGGGAGGGAAAGAAAGGGGAAGAAGGAAGGAGGGGAAGGAGAGGAAGGATGGAGGAAGGGAGGAAGGAAGGAAGAAAAGAAGGAAGGAGGGAAGAAAGGAAAGAGGGAATGAAGGAAGGAATGAAGAAAGGAGAAAAGAAAGGGAGGAAAGGGAGGGAAGAAGGAAGGAAGGTAAGAGGGAAGTAAGGAAGATAGGAGGGAAGGAAGGAAAGCAGGAAGGAAGATAGGAAGGAAAATAGGGAAGGAAAATAGGAGAGAAGGAGGAGAGAAGGAAGGAAGAAAGAGAAGGGAGGAAGGCAGAAGGGAGGAAGGAAGGATCTTTGCCTTAAAGAGTCTACATTCTATTGGAATGGGGAGGGTGTAGCATGTGCACAGAGAAGTAAATATTAAATAATTTCAGGAAGAAGAAGATGCTAACAGCTGAGTGGTAGGATGTGACACTTGACCCAAAGTCTTGGAAACAGCCAGGGCAGAGTGGAGAAAGAGTGCTCTGTGTCTGGAGGGCAGCCAGACTAAAAGCCTGGAGACAAGATGCAGAATGTGGTGCAAAGGGAAGAGCATGTAGATCAGACTGGCAGGAGGAAAAAGAGTATGTGGGGGAATCCTGTGAACTAAGTCTGGGAAGATGGCCTGTGGCCATATTAGTTGTTAAGGGCTTTCAGAGTTGTAAGAGTTTGTATTTCATTACAGAGTAAGACACAGGGAACCATGGACGCTCTTGAGCAGGGGAGAAGTGAGGTCTTAACTACACATTAGGAATATTAATGAGGCAGCTGTGCAGACGATGGATGGGGGAGGGAAGAAGATGGAGGAAGAAAGGCCAATTAGCTGCTTTTGCAATAGTCTAGATATGATATAATGAGAATCTAAAGCAGGAAGTGGTTGTGTGAATATCTAAAAGGGGACACATTAGATAAATGACTGAGAGGTAGGACCAACAAGATTTGTCAACCCATCTGAGATGGATGGTGAGGGAGAGGAAGGAATCAGGGCTGACTCTGAGGTTACAAACCTGCGATTGGAAGGGTCCTGGTGTGTCCTGGATAAAATTAGGAGAATGGATGGGTTTGGGGGAAAGTATCCTGGGAGCCTTTCTTGGACTCCCTCCACTACACTCCCCCATCTCTCCAGCAGCTGGTGCCTCCCCGTCTCAGATTCCGTTTCTGCTGCTTGGAATACATCTTGTTTTTACCTACTTATTTACATGTTGCCTCCCCAATAGAATGTAAGCCTCTTGAGGTCAGGGACTTTTTATCTTTAATCATTCTTTGTAGTCTTAGTACTTAGCACAGTGCCTGGCATAAAGTAAACATTTTTAAAATGTGCATTGATTGACTAACTAATGAACTCTGTCCTGGATTGTTGAGTTTGAGAGGCCAAAGTAGAACTATCCAGCAGGTATTTGATAAGGTAGAATTATTGGAGCCTGGGAGATTTGGGTATTATCAGCAGAGAGATGATAATTGAACTCGTGGCTGATGATAAGATCATTTGTCAATCATCAAGAGATGGAAAGTGTGGGGTAGATAGGTGGCGTAGTAAATAGAGCACTGGCCTTGGAGTCAGGAGGACTTGAGTTCAAATCCAACCTCAGACACCGATACTTAACTAGCTGTGTAACTTTGGACAAGTCACTTAACCCCAATTGCTTTGCCTTCCCCCCTTAAAAAAAAAGAGAGATGGAGAGTGATGAGAAGTGGGTCAGGGCAGAGCTCCGGGTTACACTCAGGCATAGGGGTTGGGGCATGGTTGGAGAACTGCCAAAGACATATAAAAAGCAGTCAGACAAGTAATACGTATATATATGTATGTATACACATGTATATACATTGCACACATATCTTCATAATACATACATAAACACACTCTATACATAATGCATATATTGGAGAAGTGACTTTTAGACAGGTCATAAGTAGAAAGTCAGGATATTGTATGTGAAATGGAAAAATACACATAAAATAAAAAATTAAAAAATCATTAACAATATAATACACAAAAGTAAATGTTCATTCTTCATTTTCGAAGCGCACCAATGACATCATGAGGTGATATCTTGACTTGTTCATGAATTGCATTGACATGCCGCAGAGCTGCACAAAGTCGTCAGCCTCACTCTCTTCCAGAGTCATTGAAATCCAGTGGCAAGACAAAGTCAGGGTGACTGGTGATGGACCGGGATGCTATGGGTGACGTTGGCGTCTTTGGCGTCTGACCAAGCTCTAAACTCTACAGCACCCACTTCAGCAGCCTTCACGGCCAGAGGGACAAATTGTTGTCATCCACACATACCTCCTTCACGTGCATGGGATAAATACCCCCCTACCTCCCTGACATGTTTGAGGCCTGTCTGGGGTGTTCAGGGAGGACCAGCACCTCTGGGGTGAGGGCTGACGGAGTCCTTGTCAGTGGGGCTCATTCCCCTGATAACTACCTTTCACTCAATGCTCACCTGTGGCTCCAAGGACCTGTATTATGTTCTGTGACCACACCCTAATAAAATTGTCTTGACTAACAGGTTAAACCAGGTTGAAGATATATAACATAATAAATATAATAAGCAACACGAAATAATACTATAATGGAATAAATATATAAAATCAAAATAATTTCAAGAATCTGCTTGGTGGTTCAGTGAGTAGCATAAGGGCCTAGAGCAAGGAAAACTTGAGTACAAATTCAGGTGCTGACGCTTCTAGCTGGGGGACTGTGACCAAGTCATTCAATCTTTGCCTGTCTCAGTTTCCTCAGCTGTAAATTGGGGATAATAATAGCATCTATTGCTTAGGTTTGTAGTGAGGATGAAATGAGATAATATTTGTAGAGTGTCTTGTAAACCTCAAAGTGCCGCATCAATGTGAATTATTATTATCATCATCATAATTTTATTTTTTAAAATTTATTTTATTCTCAATTCACGGAACAAAACAATCATTTCCATAACATAGTACAATAAATGAGGTGATTAAAAAATTATTATCATTGAAGAGGGAGAGAACACTAACAGCTGGGGAGATAAGGAAAGGTCAGTCGGAGGTCACATCTGATTATGCTTTCAAGGAAGTAAAGGTGGGGAGGAGGATCCCTAAACATGGGGACAGCTTGAGCAAAGATTGGGATTTACCTGCTTTGAGGATAGAGCTGTGTAATGAAGGAAAGGTTCAGTCTGTAGGAGGATCTTGGCCACCCCCTCTCAAGAGAAGATATCTAATTGCCTTAGGATGTTTTCTTTTTTTCTTTCTTTCTTTCTTTCTCTTTCTTTCTTTCTTTCTTTCTTTCTTTCTTTCTTTCTTTCTTTCTTTCTTTCTTTCTTTCTTTCTTTCTTTCTCTTTCTCTCTCTCTCTCTCTCTCTCTCTCTCTCTCTCCCTTTCTTTCTTTTTCTCTCTCTCTTCTTTCTTGGTAAGGCAATTGGGGTTAAGTGACTTGCCCAGGGTCACACAGCTAGTGTCAAGTGCCTGAGGCTGAATTTGAATTCCAGAACCAATGCTCTATCCACTGCACCACCTACCTGCCCCTAGGGTGTTTTTCTTAATAGAGACTAGGTGGCAGAGATTGAGGGGCATGTCTTTGAAAAAGCAAGCACTAGGGGATGATGCCATGTTAAATCTTGAAAGTCTTATATATTGGGATTGTTTCTCACATTCCAGCATGGAGAACGTCCCCTGCTTGTCTCTCCTTGCTCTCATCCCTCCCATGATGAAGTGGGGTCTAAGAATAAACTCCACACCATCTTTGATCCTTTCTTTCTAGGAATCCGGAGGTTAACAGAGTCTCCAAACCCAGAGGTATCACTCAAATCATTAACTGGATCTTAGACATTATGGGTTTGGCCATTCCTTTCATTGGGGCTGATCACCAACCTCCCTTGCCCATCCTGGGTGACTCTTGTCCGCATCCTCCCATACTTTTGCCACTGGAAATCCCCCCAATCTTTTGAAGCTCTTGTTCATTTTCTCCTGATGTGGGAAGATAACCAGCAGAAAACTCTGGTTGTTCACCTTCTGTTTTTCCCCTTCCTCTTTGGCTTCGAAACACAATCAACCCATTTTCTTTCTTGATGACACATTTCCCTGATGTCACCCTTCCCCTCCATTCTCCAAAGTTCTTCATCTGTTGCAGTCTGCCTATTTTCGGGTCTTCTGAGACTGTGACGTTCCATGCTTTGCAGACATACAATATGGGTAGAAGATTGGTACTAAACAGATGGAATTTTGTTTGTGGGAGAAGTTTGGAGTTACTAAAGGAGCTTTGCATTTTTCCAAAGGCAATTCAGCCCACTCTCCTCCTCCTGTCTAATTTTGGGCCCAATTTATTGTACTATCTGTCGTCTACATGCTGATGGATAAGATCTGTAAGTCAATTGCATGGTATAATCTGAGCAATAGGCATTCTTCATCCACTTAGGTTTTCCTACATAATAACCATAATAGCTAATAATAATAATAATGTTTTAAATTTTTATTTTATGGAATAAAACAAGCATTTTCATAACATGGTACAATAAAAATGATGTTTGCACATGAAACTGCAAATCTACCATGCACAACTTGCTATTCTCTTCATATATAAAACAAAATGACCATGTAAATGCCTTTTTCCCATTTCCCTCTACCTCTCCCCAATAAAAATGTTATTTATTATAATATTTGTTGCTATTAATTATTAATAAAGCTAATAACATCATTTAAAAGTTTGCAAAGCCTTTTAGAAGTATTATCTCATTTTATCATCACAGCAATCTAGGAAGGCAATGCTATTATCATTCCATTTTACAGATATGAAAACTGAGGCAAATGGAGGTTAAGTGACTCTCCCAGGGTCACACAACTAGTAAAGATGGTTTTGAACTCAGGTCTTCCTTCAGGTCTGGTGGTCTACCCACTGAGTCCTAACCCTGGATGTCTATATGGATAATTTAGTGAAACTCTTTGGAGTGGTTACAGATCTTTTCTAGGAAGCTTTCCAGTGTACTGGGGTTGACACAATCAGAGTAATGTCGTCTACAAACAGGAGCAGCTGGGACAGCCTCATCTTCCCCAGGTAATTCCTCCTTCACTTGGACTCTGCCCAGGATCTCCTCCCTCAGGTTGGTGGATATCTTCAGAGAACTCCTGTCTTCCTATCATATGCCTCCCCCGATGCATATGATCAGAGGGCCACTGAGCAAAGATTATTTCTGTTATCATGGCTTCCAACCAATCTTAAACAATTTTGACATACGGGTAGGGAATATTTTGTTGAAAGAGAGCCTAATTTAAGGCAATCTTTTGTCTTACTGGATCAAATACTTTCCAAAAAAATAATCAACAACAATGGGCATATTGAGTTTCTGTTTTTCACATCTTCGAGTACAGGGCTTCTTAAACTTTTCTCACTCTTGACCCCTCATCAGCCCTTCTTAAATTGTGGGTCGTGACTCCATATGGGTCTATCCACAGTGAGTGTATAGAGTGCTGGGTCTGGAGACTGGAAGAATCATCTTTGTGAATTCAGTCTCCACTTACTAGCTGTGTGATCCCGAGCAAGCCCTTAACTATCCGCCTTAGTTTCCTCATCTGTAAAATGATGTAGAAAAGAAAATGGCAAACGCCTTCAACATCTTTGCCAAGAAAACCCCAAATGGGGTCACAAAGAGTTGGATATGACTGAAAACGGCTAACAATAAAACATCTTTCAGTCACTTAGGTGATCATAGCAATATGGTCCACTGTGGCCCATCATTTGTGAAATCCTGTCTGTTCTCTCCTAATGCCTTTATGTAGGATTCTCCTGACACACACTGAGATGATTCTCGTAGAAAATGTATGGAGATGGGAATATAAGTATATGTGTCAGTAGTGGCTGATGCTTTTTCAGTCATCTTTTTTAGCTGTTGTTGTTCAGTGATTTTTTCCAGGCATATTCAACTCTCCGTGACCCCATTTGGGATTTTCTTGGCAAAGATACTGAAGTGATTTGCCATTTCCTTCTCCAGCTCATTTTACAGATGAGGAAGTTAAGGCAAACAGCACTAAATGACTTACCTGGGGTCATACCAATGCCTGAGGTCAGATTTGAACTCAGGTCTTCCTGACTCCAGACTTGGCACTCTATATATTGTGCCATCTAGCTGGCCTTTTTTGCTGTTAATCAGGTCCAAGATTTTTCCCCAAGCCTTTGGTATATTCTCCTCCTTCAGATACCTTGAAAACCTGTCTCTCAGCACCCTGACACTTTTATTACCTCCTGCACACTTCTCCTCTGTCTACACTGATCCAATCCAGCTGCTTTTCCAATCACTGTTCTCTTTAGGGCAATTTCCACCTCCTACATAAGTACATCGAAGATGGTGATAGTAGAATGCATTTCTGTGGTGGCTCTTGTTTTCTTGATGGCAAAGCTCATTGGGTACATTTTTGTAAGATCTTTTCCAGTTTTCTTCTGTTTGTCCTCCTCTGTCCACTTTTGTCCTTGGTCTTCTTGGGGTAACATATCCCTAGTTGGGCCTCACACTAGACTTTCTTTAAGTTGGTTTTACCCTTCACAGCTTATTTCTATTTTATGTAGTGGTGCTATTCATAATTATCCATCATCCTTTGTCATAATATTTTACAGATGATTTTATATACTAAACTGGTGTTACTTTTGCCCACAATCTCTCTCTGCTTGATCAAGAAGTCAAATGCTTGTTATCTCCAGTCCTCTGTAGGCTCTTTTGGTTCCCTCATTACAGCAACTAATTTATAGTGGCTAAATTACTATAAAAAAATTATTATAATAAAAGTTGATAGCCTTTTTTCTGTTTTGTACCATTTTCATTATCAATAACATGTTTGAATAGGTCAGCAGTGAGTGAGTCTTTAAATGTACACCATGTCTTTTTTTATTCTAACTTTGAGCTAATTTTGATCTTCATTGTAAGAAGGCATATGAAATCATGCTCAATTGACCAAAAAAGGAGGAAATTCTTTAGGCACATAACTGTTATGTAAAGAAAGGGATAATGGCATAATTATAAATTGTCTAGCTAATATTTTACAAAGAAAAATGAGGGGAAATATGGTTAGTTAATGCGGCAGTAATTGAAAGACTACAGGAAAGTATGAGTAATGAACTCTCAGAGTAAGATAATATGCGATTTCATTAAAAGGACAATTTATGGTATAAAAAATGAAGGAAAGTGAGGTAAAATATAAAAGTTTTATATGTAGTTTTATATATATATATATATATATATATATATATATATATATATATATATACTAGAAAATGATCATCTGTAAATACTTTACAATGAAATTTTTAAGGAAGCTCCTTTTTGTGATAAACACGTAGAATCTGTCTCTGGTAGGCTTTGCAACAAGGGACAATAAGCAGACAAAATACTTCCTTCCTTTCTCCTGTCTCTTCCTGCCTGCCTTCCTTCCTCTTTTCTCTTCCTTCTTCCCTTATTCCCTCCTTCTTTCTCTCTCTTCTTCCTTCTCTTCCTCTCTCCCTCCTTCCCTCTTTTCTTTTTTCTTTTCTCCCTCCATACTTTCCTTCCTTTCTTCCTTCCTTCTTCACTTTCCCTTCTTCCCTCCTTTCCCTCCCTACTTCTTTCTCTTTCTTCTTTCCCCCTTGCTCTCTTCCCTCATCCCTTCCCTTCCCTTCCCTTCCCTTCCCTTCCTTTCCTCCTTGCCCTGAGGTAGAAAGGCCATTCACCAATGTAGATGGACAACTCCTCTGGAATTTGTAGTTAGAGGACTATCTCCTGTCTTTCACCATTATAGAAAATTTTCTTAATGTTAAACCTAGCCTCACTTAGTCTGACTTCTTTTAAACTGCAAGTGTTTTTAGGAGTGGTAAAACATATTTATTTTGCAGGTTATACTTTTTCTGATTAGAAAGTTATAGGTTGTATGGGAACAGTAAATACCTGAAGGCTTTGGGGAGATTGGGGCCATCACTGAAGACCAACTTGCTGTGACCTGCTATATAGTACCTAAGAATATTGGGCATACTCTGGGTTCATGTCTATCTCCATCTCCCCCTATGTCTTGCTTTGTTTTCTCATTCCTCATATAGAAAAATGACTCTATAGTATAGGAAATGACACCAAACTAGAGTTAAGAGACCTCAATTCTAATCCCAGATTGGCCATTAATTTATTGTGTGACCTTGAGTAATTCATTCTATATGAATTCTCTAACAGAGCTGTAACTAGGAGTTTTGATGACTGAGGCAAGCAAATAGCACAAAAGGCACCTAGAGCAAGTTGCAGCATCCTTACATAAACTTTTAAATTCATAACATAAAAATAACATAAAGAGTAATTAAGACAAATTCAGATGAGTGGGAAGGAGAATTAGTTAATCTAGTGGCTTCCGTCCTGCTAAAGGAAGACATGCTAAATTTTTTCACCCTCTAAATTTTGGTGCCTTGATATTCTGTCCTAGTTATGGGTCTCATATAACTCTAAAAGTTAGTCATATGGGATTGTATCACAGGACATCACCCCATGGGAAGTGATTTGTGTTTGCAGAGGGTGTCGACAGAGGTAGTGGTGGGATTTGGCCCACTAAAGTAGCTTGCAGATTGAAAAATTTGAAGACCACTGGTGGGTAGACACAGATTAAACATTCCCTCATCAGGATTTTATTGTTAACTTTTTTTTTTCAAGTCTCAGTGACTCCCTAATTGCTGAAATGTCTTTTCTTTGTTTTTTCAGTTAAAGGCTAACAAAGAACGAATTGGGTATTTCAGCCATTTTATGGTCCTCATCAATTTCATGGTCCTCTGCATTTATTAAGTCTTATTTCCTCTCTATAATCTTCTTTCCCCATGATATTTGTAAGAGCACATCTTATTCTCTTTAATTGCTTTGGCTAGCATTATCGACTTCTGATTTTTCTCTGCTCTTCTTTTTTTCCTGGGAAGCTTTAACTGATGTAGCAAATTCTGTTGAGTTCTCTCTCACACTCAGAGCTGTATTTCTTCCTCCCTGGATCTCTCAGTAGTCTGTTGGGAAGTTGCAGCAGTGGCATTTTGCAGCTCTGTTCCCAAGAAGTGCTGGGCTGGGCTTTAATTTTCGTCGGACACATTCCCACTTGAAACCCACTCCCCCAGCAGCCAGCTGACTTAGCCTTCCTCACAGCCAGGCCCATAGGGAGACCTGACCTCCTTCTGCAGGGGACAGAGCCAAGCAGATCAGAGAGGGGAAGGCCAGATTCGATGACGCTTGGCTACAAGTTAGTAGATGCTTGGGTGCCATGGTAGAAAAGCTAATAGCTAAAAGGATGGCAGTTCTCCACGCTGCTCTGTAGTCAGTTACCGTGGATAATTAATAACTATGGTAAATACAACAAAACGTGGTTGCACAGCATGTCACCCTACCTTAGATTTGGAATGTGATAATGATTTTGCTGTTCTTCAGTCATTTTCAATCCTAACTTGTCGTGACCCCATTTGGGGTTTTATTGGCAAAAATGCTGGAGCAGTTTGCCATTGCCTTCATCAACAGGAAACTGTGGCAAATGGGGTTAAGTGACTTGACCAGGGTCACATAGCTAGCAAGCGTCTAAGGCCAGATTTGAACTCAGGAAGGCGAGTTTTCCTCACTCCAGGCCTGGCACTCTATTCACTGCGCCACCTAGCTGCCCATGTGATGATAGCTACATTTATAATTATAACTCTAATTCTATAGTACTTTAGCGTTTCCAAAGCGCCTTCCTTATAAAGGGATTTAGGTAGTATGAATATCATTCCTATTTCATAGCTAAAGAAAGCTAGAGGCATAGAGAGGCTATGGTCATGGACTTGGCCATGATGTCCATGACAGAGCTTGGATTTGAAACAAGGTCTCCTGACTTAGTCTAACCCTGTGTGTGTGTGTGTGTGTGTGTGTGTGTGTGTGTGTGTGTGTGTGTGTGTGTGTGTGTGTGTGTAAGATTATACCCTATTTCTCGTATTATTATTGTTACCGTTTTGTTTCACTTTTGGTCTAGACCCAAGATGTCATCAGCATAGGGAATTCTGCAGTAGAATCTCCCTTCAGTGACTCACATCAACAACTCTTCTGTAACTAATTACTTAGACTAATTGTCTATTTATAGTATGAGGATTTGTCCTCTGTTAGTTTATGAAGGATAGAGCACTTCTGTTGGGTTCTAGAGTCTCTCTCTCTTTCTTAATCAACAGAAAAATCATTCGTTTCCATCCTGTTTAGTGGAGTTCAGAAAATAATGATCTGGGAACAAGTACCTGTCCTGCTATTATTTGTTTATATTTAAGGTTCTGTGGATTTTTGCATGGGGAGATAAAATATCTGCTTTCAAAAATACTAGTGTGTAAGCCCATCTTCTAGAGTTTTGCTGAAAGCATCCTTGTTATAACTTCAGTAGCTGGAAGACAGATTTAATAATGATAACCAGTGGTCATACAGGACTTCACAAAGATCATCTCATCTGATCCTTACAACAACCCCAGGAGGCAGATGCTATTATTATCCCCCTTTTACAAATGAGGAAACTGAGGCAGACAGAGGTTAAAGTGACTTACCCAGCTAGAAAATGGCAGAAGCTTGATTTGAATTTGGGTCTTCTGAACTTAAATCCATTACTGTATCTACCGTGCTTCCTAGCTGCTGCTATCATAATATATTTCATTCTGTTTCCACAAGGTTTTGATCATTATTTTCTCTTGCTTCCCATCTTATATTTTACAAAGTTTTTCTTGTTTTGTTTTGGTTTTTTGTTGTTGTTGTTTTTTAGGGCAGGGGCGAAAGGCAGGGCAATTAGGATTAAGTGACTTGCCCAAGGTCACACAGCTAATAAGTGTTAAGTGTCTAAAGCCGAATTTGAACTCAGGCCCTCCTAATTCCAGGGCCACCTCGCCACCCCTGTTTTATAAGGTTTAGATAGAAATATCCCTCAGACAAATCATCACGCAACCTTTTTGTTTATTGTTGGGTGGACTGTTGAGCAGATGAATAAAATGATGGCTTTTAGTAATTGAATAAAAGCATCGAGATATACACTTGGTTTTATTAAATTTTGAGTTCCATATTCTTTCCCTGTCTTCCTCCTCCACCAGAAGGCAAGCCATTTTATATAAAAGTGCAGGCAAAGCATTGAGATGTAGCTTGTCTTCTATAGCCTTCCTGAAAGTCCATCCTTGAGATAAGTTTAGGGGCAGACAGGACGATGGGAATGACGATGATTGATTGATTAACTGATTGATTCTGTGACTTGCCCAATGCACAAAGCTAGTAAGACCTCAAAGCCAAGCCTCCAGACTCCTGGCCCAATACTCTTTCTCCTATCCTGTGCTATGTTGAATAGAGTGACCATGTATAGAGACATCATCTCTTATCATGGCACAGAAGGCCTATCCCACAGGTCTTGTCCTACTCCCAATGTAACATTATTCAATGGGCCTACATCGATCTGGCCTCAAATGATCCAATTTCTTCCATGATCAGTATGATTCAAAAGGTTTTTACGGATATTTATGATATTATTGGTCTTTTTGGAAAAGAAAAGGAGAGACAGAGAGAGAGACAGAGACAGATAGAGACAAATAGAGACAGACAGACAGAGAGACAGAGAGAGACAGAGAAGGAGAGAGAGAGAGAGAATCAGGCATATGGGTACCATCTCTCCCACCCCTACTTCTGGCCCCCTTGAAGTCACTTCCTATTGCAGAATTCTCTGAAACAATCATTACATTAAGAATCTCTAGGTCCCATCTAAAGTACCACTGTTCTGGGTGGGGCTACACATTTCAGAAAATCATTGCTCCTCCTTGCTTTTCCTGGAGTGGCATTTTCTTTCTCCAGCTATTCCCTGGTGACAGCATTAACTTCCTTTTTAATTCTTTTTCTCTCAACCCAGTACAATAGCTTTACTTGCCAACCCCCAGTGGACCTAAGGAGACTCATCCAGTTTAACTGGTAATAGACGAAACAGCAGGTGGCCTTCTAATCGGAAAAATGTTTTGCAGGCAGCAAGAGGCAGGGGGAAACCATGAGACAGTCATAATGGATCAGAGTTTATTAATATATATTTAGCAATGAGTTTGGCACACAGTCCCTGGGGGAGGCAAGGGAGGGAAGAGGAGGGGGAATCCATATGTATATTAATATAGCATGGAGAGAGAGGATCAAGGACATGGAGGACCTGCTTTGGCTCAGGGACCACTGGGGCATTTCATGTTTTATGCAGGCTGGATAAATATTCGACCCCTTCAGTCAGGTGCTCTGCAAAAGGATGTGTGAGTCCTGCTCAATGTATAAAACTTAGGGCTATATTAACCCTAACCTGTCCCTAGAGATACAGCAGGATGAATGTTTAGTATAAAAACATAGTTTCTAGGACCTATGTGAATTCTAAGAAGTAGGTCTCTAATAGCCTTGACTTCCTCTATCAAATGAGATGATATCTGCAAAACATTTAGCACGTTGCCAGGCACATAGTAGTCACTCCTTCCCTTCCTTTTATCCTTCCTTTGTCTCTCCCTCCCTTTCATTCTTCCTTTCTCTTTCCCTCCCTTTCATCCTTCCTTTCTCTTTCCCTCCCTTTTCCCCTCTTTTCTTTCCTCCCTCTCTCCCTCCTTTCTTTCTTTCATTCTTCCCTCCCTCCTTTCTTTTCTTTCTTCCTTCCTTCTTTCCTTCTTTCCCTCCTTCCTTCTTTCTTTCTTTCTTTCTTTCTTTCCTTCCTTCCTTCCCTATACCTCAGACAAATCTGCAGAATCAAGCTATAGGAAAGAGGCAGCTAGGTGGCACACCAATTAGAAATTAGAACGGGAGTCAAGAAGACCTGAGTTCAAATGTGACTTCAGATACCTAACAGCACTATCCTCATACATGAAATGGTGATATTAAAAGTACCTACCTCTTTGCTGTCTTAACTCAAAGGATTGTTATGACGGTAAAATGAGATAATATTTGTAAAGCACTTGGTGTAAGCAGACACCTAATAATAAACTGTTTCCTTGCTTCTTCATCTAAACACACGTAGCAAAGTCTGTGATGATGCTTCCCCCCAAGTTTGAGACTGGTATGAAGGCACACTAGAGGTCAGGATGCAGGGGGAGATTCTATTTATGGTTGTGCTGCTCAATCTTGCCCTGCCCCTTAAGGTGTTTTCATGGGCTTTACCTGGAGATTGACACTCCAGTTCACTCTTCTTTTCCTTTCTTTCTATGCAGCTGGTATTGGAGAGGACAGATGTGGAGCTGTGTGCTGGTTGCCAATGCTAGCCATAGGGAGCTGGCTGCCCCAGTTCACAGACTGGCATTTTCAGTTATGTCTGCCATGCCAGCAATTTCCAGTGTTTGTATATTCTGTGACTGGGCCCAGCCAGAGCTCAGAGTGGATCTGGAACTGATATGTTAGTTTCCTCCTGGGGCTATAGAAGTCAGATCTGAAGGGGTTTAGGAAGGGAAAGTAATAGGGGGTAAGATCTACAACAAAGACTGATTCCAGGACACCCCAATGAATTGCTTTTGAGAGCTTGCGGCAGATACTAAACAGGAAGGAGGACAAATTCCCTTCCCCTGACATTTCCTTGCTCTAGGTAATTGAGGCCCCTGGTCTGTGAAAAAAGTTTTCACAGATCTCTCGTCCCTAATTGTTTTACTACCAGAGACAAAAAGTGTCAAGTGCAGGAATTCTGTCTCAAGAAACAGTTCAAAGGTCTTGAGGAGGAAATGATTAAGCAAAGTGATTTCTTGGCATTTTTTGGCCTGTTGTTAAATTCTGTCTACAATTATTTACTGTGTGTTTTATAAAATAAATCACATGGCCACCAAAACACCAATTGTCTGCCTTACAAATGAGGACTGCAGATAGAGTGCAAGAGTTTTCCTGGATATAGTAGGGGGGTTTGAGTGAAAAAAATGAAAAGAATTTCCTTTTAAAATCATTTTTGATCATCTTCTAGATCATACCTTTAGATCTATATTGAATCCTGAGCCATGTGAACTCAAAGTGATAGGAAAGGATTGCTGCTTGAGTATGTAGATGCAATGTCCTCTGCTGAGCAATGGGGACAGTGCCACCTTTCTCTGGGAAAGCTGAGGCATGCACGATGATTAATGACAGCACCACCTGGTGGCCCAAGTACGCACTACACTTCTTTGCCACTTAATTTAATTGCTTGATTCAGGAGCCTGCTTCCCTGGCACTGATGCAACCTAGGAACCTTGACTAAGGCCCAGCTCTGACATCTACTAACTGTGTGTCCCTGGGCAAGTCACTGAATCTTTGGATCTCAGCTTCCCTCACAGGTAAAATAAAGAAAAATAATGTTGGCACCACTTCTCACAGGGCTTTTATGAGGAAAGTGCTTTGTTGGTCTTGAAGTTCTTTACTAATGAGTTAGAATTTTTACTGACAGGGCCCAGGAAAAACAATGATTCTCTTACAGGTGCAATGGAAATGGGCCACATCGAAGATCCTTTTTCAGTATTGTTCTGGCTGCTTAATCTGTTCATCAGAATTATGGCCATTCAACAATGATTTTAATTGGCCGCCCTACATTTGCCTGATGGGCAGTTAAGACAATCCGTGGCAGGGGACAAAGAAATATTAAAGGATTCTTGATGCTAGTTCAGCCCAGATTCACCAGATGTTGATTCAGGGCTGACCATGTCACTCATCTGCTCAATCAACTCCAGTGATTTTGTTATTACTTCTAATCAAATGAGACAATATTTGTAAAGCACTTAGCACAATGCCTGGAGCATAGTAGGTGCTTTTTAATAAATGCTTGTTTCCTTTGGTCCCTTTCCTGCAAGGGTCAAATTAACATTCTCATTTGTCTGTTCACCACCTACCTCCAGTCTACCTCTCTAGCTTTATTATATGTTATATCCTTTCTATTTTGCAGTCAAATCAGCCTTCTGACTGTTCTTTGTACATGACATTCCGTAGCTTGTCTGTGTGACTTTGTATTATTGTCTCTTACTCCTGCTACTTCCTCCTGACCTTCACCTCTTACAGTCTCTTGTTTCCTTAATGACTCGTCTCAATGACTCGTCTCAATGACTTGTCTCAAGCACAATCCCCTATGTGAAGCCTTTCTCCATCCTCCAATTTCTAGTGCTTCCCTGTCCTTTCTTGCTCCAACCTCCACCTTGCATGTTTTTTTGTCTGCTCACACACATCTATTGCCTCCCCTGGTAGACTGTAAACTCCCTGAGGGCAGAGACTATTTTAATTTTGTCTTCAAGTCTCTTGAAGTTAGCACAGTGCCTGGCACTTGTAGATATTTAATAATTAATCAATTGATTTGAAAGGGTCAAAGGCAGCTGGTTGGGGATTCATCAGTTGGATGCACTAAAAATCTTCATGCTGCTTAGCATTGCCTGAGAACACAATCAGGATTATATATTCAGAGCTGGAAGGGACTACAGAAAATATTTTTTAAAATTTAAATATTATTTTTTTTCCAATTATGTGTCAAGGCAATTTTTAGCATTCATTTTTTAATATATTTTTTATTTTTTAAAATTGATTTGCTTATTTACTTTTAGTTTACAAGATTCAGTTCCACAATCCCTTGAGTTTCAAATTTTCTCCCCTCCCTCTCCCGCCTCCCCCCATGGCGGCATGCAATCAGGTATAGGATCTGCAAATACTTTCACATTGGACATTAGTCTGATTGTACAGAAGGGTTGTAACCAATGGAGTGAACAATGGGAAAGAAGAAACAAAACCAAACATGGAAAAGAACGATACCATGTAGGTTGCTTCAGTCTCCATTTAAACTCTAGTCTTTCTAGATTTCTCTCTGAATGTAGACGTCTCCTTCCATCCTGAGACTTGTAGAGTTGTCTTATACCTGTGTGTTGCTGAGAAGGGTCCAGTTTTTCAAAGTTGGTCGTCACACACATGATGTATCTGTCATTGTGTACAAATTTTTCCTGGTTCTGCTCTTCTCACTTAGCATCAGTTTGTATAGGCCTCTCCACGTGAATATGAAGACCGTCTCTTCCCCATTTCTTATGGCACAATAGTATTCCATTACATTCATATACCACAACTTGTTTGGCCATTCCCCAATTGATGGGTATCCCCTTAATTTCCAGTTTTTTGCCACCACAAAGAGAGCTGCAATAAATATTTTTGTACATATGGGTCTTTCTCCCACTTCTATGATCTCTTTGGGATACAACCTCAGAAGTGGTTATTCTGAGTGGTATTACTGAGTCAAAGGGTATGCAATTATTTATAGCCCTTTGGGCATAGTTCCAGATTGCTCTCCAGAATGATTGCATCAGTTCACACCTCCACCGACCATACATTAGTGTTCCAGTTTTTCCACATCCTCTCCAGCATTTGTCATTTTCCTGTTTTGTCACAGAAAACATTTTATTCAAGGGTTCTTAACATTTGGGGGGTGGCATGGACCCCTTTGGTAGTCTAGTGAAGCCTATAGTATAGGTCACTTCTCTGAATAATATTTTATTTTATTTTTTTGCTTTTTTTTTGCTTTTGGAGGGGGGAAGGCAGGACAATTGGTGTTAAGTGACTTGCTCAAGGTCAGACAGCTAGTAAGTGTTAAGTATCTCAGGCCAGATTTGAACTCAGGTCCTCCTGACTCCAGGACCAATGCTCACTGCACCACCTAGCCACCCCTGAATAATATTTTAAAATGCACAAAATAAAATATATAGGATCATAAAGAAAAACATTATATTGAAAAAAACAGTTAGCAAGATATTCTTTTATAAATAATTTCACTGACTGCAGGCTAAGAACCCCCAATTTAGTGCAATGACTTTATTTACAGATGACACTGAAGCCCAGAGAAGTTAGACGAATTGCCCAGGTTCACATAGGTGAAAGGGACAGAATTATGTGCTGTGGGACACAAACCATCATCTCACAGACACCTAATGCTGCCCTTCATTGTGAACTCTAACTCTGTGCTGCCCTCCTGGCTTTAGAATCATTGCTTGCCTCAATTTTGTTTGCATTGTCAAATTCTTGCTCCATTTCCCCTTTCTCCAGGATGATTCTTTCCCTTGGGTGCTGTTAATTTCCCTCTATTCACCTATTATATCTTGAAATCCCCACCTTCTACGCTATCTTCTTTCTAGGTAGTAGGGATAGTATTGTCTAATACTCAAACCATAGCAACCTGATCCTTGGTTCTCAACTCAAACATGGCCCAAGCATTTGTCTTCCTGCAAAGCAACCCCACCACCTACCACTTTCTGGTAGAGCTGGTTGCCCTTGTTGTTATCTGTTTTTCATTTCCAAGGACCAATGACATCCCAGGGGTAATGGTTTAACTCTTGCAATTGGATTTAAGGTAGGCAGAGTGGCACAAAATTGTCAGACACTCTCTCTCTTCTAGAGTCATTGGAAGTCCAGTGGCAAGACAAAAGTCTTGGTGATGGCCCAGGATGCAGTGGTTGGCTGCCTTTAAGGAGTACTTGAAACCTTAGAGGAGGGACTAAGTAGTCACAGGCAGGCTCTGCTTATTGGCCCCACACAGCGGCCCCACCCCCCCAGTTATTTCATTGGGTGGAGAGAAGTTTTCCTAGGGCAGTGGTGCTCAACCCTCCTAATGCCTCGACCCTTTAATACAGTTCCTCATGTTGTGGTGACCCCCAACCATAAAATTATTTCCGTTGCTACTTCATAACTGTAGTTTTGCTACTGTTATGAATCATAATGTAAATGTCTCATATGCAGGATGTATTTAGATTGAACATAACCCACAGGTGGAGAACCACTGTCCTAGGGGGTTCTAATAACAAACTGTTTACGATTCTCCCTCCCGGGAATTTCTCCTAGGATGGGACATTTGCAGCTGTGTGTAGGGAAAGGGGTATTGGGTCTAATCTATCCCAGCTGCCTAAGCTCTAAACACTAAATAGGTGTGGGACCATCCCTGAATCACCTACTTTTTGTAGTGAGCAAAGGGGTTACAATAGCACTTTTTTCACTAATCTCCAATTCCACCAGTCTCTTCAACCCACCCAAAGACCAAAAGAAAGATGATCTTCATTGTTTTCAGTCTAGTAATACGTATTACCCCCTGGGCCAGCCCTACCTCATGGGAAACAACTCCCTGTTGCGCATCATGCAAAGGTTCCCCTAAGACAGGGGTTCTTAACCCTTTTTGGGTCGTTGGCAGTCTGGTGAAGCCTACAAACTATGTCTCCTCAGAATAATGTTTTTAAATGCATAAAAATGTAAGATCATAAGGAAAACTAATTATATTGAAATTCAATAGTTTTAGTCATGCCTGACTCTTCGCGACTCCATTTGGGGTTTTCTTGGCAAAGACACTGGGAAGTTTGGTCATTTCCTTCTCCGGCTCATTTTACAGAAGAGGAAACTAAGGCAAACAGGGTTAAATGACTTGCTTAGGGTCACACAGCTAATAAATGTCAGAGTCCAGGTTTAAACTCAGGAAGAGTAATCTTTCTGACTTCAGACCTGGCACTCTGTTCACTGTAGCCACAATTATCTTGAAATACAGTTATCAAAATATTAAAAAACAATTTTTGTGACACAGTAATATGTGTGCTTCTGTATTATTGCATCCAATAACAGCATACTACATTTAAAATATAGTCATGTTGAAGTTAAATTTTATTTTTTTAAGACATCAGTGTGAAGGCTATTCTTGTTTAGCTTAAACAAGAACATTCAGCTCTACAGTGGTTTTTGTTACAGTAACACACGTCATGTTGATTTTGGTTTTTGTCTTGATGGGTACAAGTGTTGAAAATCCCATTTCACAAATAGAATTAAAGCTCCCCTCGCTCTTTCTCCAAGGGGAGGATAGGGTTCTCTCAAGCATCTTTAGGCAAGCAGATTGCAATCATGTGGGAGCTGGCAATTGCTCTAATAACTGTAATGTTATTTGAAAATATATATGATTTCCATCGGTGACAAAGTCACAGGCACTACTGTTACTGCCATGGCTTGTTACTTACATTGGTAATTGAAGAAAATACTAAATTTCAGCTATAAGTGAGTGAAAAGCAAAATATACATTTCCCTCCCTCCTCCATTCTCATGGATCACCTATAATGTATCTGTGGACCACTTGGGGATTTAAGAACCCCTGCCCTAGGGCCTCAAAGAGACATTTGGCATCTCCCTTTAATCCAAAATTTCCAGATACCAGCTGGTTCTACCCTGGAAATTTCCAAGATTAAAAAAATTCTACTAAAATAATCACTAAAGTTTATATAATGCCTTGAGGCTTATGATGTAGCTTATCTCACATACCTTATCTCATTTCATCCTTATGATAACCCTGCTTTTATTATTTGTCTTACAGACAAGAAAACTCAGACTTAGAGGTTAAGTGACTTACCCAGGATCACACAGATAGTAAGTATCTGAGGTGGGATTTGAACTCATCTGCCACAATTCCAAGACTATTTTTCTATCTACTATGTCGAACTGCCTAATAGAAAAGGGAGGAGGTACCAGGCAGGAGAAAAATGGGAGAGGCTTTCTAGATAAAGTCATAACAAGAAATTTTTTTTTTCACCTAGGTAAAAAGTACCCTGTGTGAGAGTTGCAGTGGTGATACCAAGGCCAGTCTGGGAGTAGCGAGGACAAGCCTCTGTAGAACATGTGCTATCATGATGATGGCATTGACTTGATCAGGGAAGTGACACACTTCCTACTCCTGACCACATGGACCTACTGGGTTTTGGTAGGGGCAGGAAACAGTCATCAAAGGACCAAGGACTGGGGGAGATAATTTGAGTCACACAAATAGTCAACACCCTGGAAGACCCTACAATTTGGATTCCCGATCGAATGTGGCCTTCTCAGGTTCAAATCCTGTTCCAGTAATTAGTCGTCCCATCTGTCATAATCCCCTGGATTCTATCACTCTGAAGACACCCTGGGACCAAACCAATGTGATTTTTGAGTTTCCACTTACTTTCATTAACCTGTTTAGACCCTGCCTCCTCTGATTAGGCAAATCCTACCCCTCCCATAGGAGTTGGCCTGATCACTCTGACACATGGTCCCTGAGTTGGACAGGATCCAACATTCAGATCCTAAATCAGGACTTGTTATAAAATGCTTAGGCACCGATGGATCAAGTTTTAGAGTGATGTATTAACCCAGATTGAGACCTGGGTTCATTTATAGTTGAAGCTGAGGGTGTTTTCTGTAATACTCTCTCAACTCAACTGCCAACAGCTTAACACATGATTGGGATCTGCCTATGAAACTCCGAGAATATTGGCCTGAGTTCTCCCACTTAGTGTCTGAGCAATATATGAGCACAGAACCATCCAGGGACCAACCTACTCCCCACAGCATAAAAAGGGAGAGTGATGGCTTTCCCACTGACCACTGCTGGTTATAACATGCCTCTTGGCTCATTAAAAAGAATACATTTTTTGAGATGGAATTCCCTATCTTAATCAGACTGCACGTGCAGTGCCAGTCATTCACGGGCGCACTCTCTCAACTGCATATGGGTATTGGCCTTAAGGCGAGTCCCTGGGAATGAAGAGCCACCAGACTGAGTAAGGTTGGAGTGAATCGGCCAAGGTCAGAAGAACAGAGCGGATTAAAGCTCTCATGTTAGCCAGCACAGAGACCAGGCCTGGCCCATGGAAGCGCAATACAAATGTCAACTATTCTATTATTGCTGTGGTGGCTATTATCATTACGGAAGTGCTTTGCATGGTGTCTGGCATGTAGTAAGCACTTAATAAATGCCTGCTCCCTTCTTTCTCCCTCCTTCCCCTTATTAGCATCTTCTCTATCACTTTTTAAAGTCTAAATGACAAATCAAGCCCTGATTTGTAGTGTTTATCAATTTCTGAGATGGAAGTGTTGTAGCTAAAAATTTAACTATCAGCTCTTTCCCTCCCTTAAGGTGTTCAAACAGAGACTGTAGACCACCGGTTAGGTATTCCATGGAGGGGACAGGTGAACCAAATGACCACTGGGGTCCCTTCCAGCTCTGAACCTTTGTGGCTCTGTGATACTCAAACTGAATATGACTCAATCCCTCCTCTTCTAGGGATCTCCACTGACTGGTGTTAAATGATGAAGTCATTGCATAGGAAGGTCAGATTTCTGCCTCTGGCAATGCTGGAAATATTGCCTTGAGCTGACACACTCCATCCATCTCTGGCCCCATCGAGAGCCTGTGCAGGGCTCAGAGTTTCCTTCTCAGGATGAAGATTGCCAGGGTTTTTTTAGTTCTGTGGAGACAGAGTCACTGTCCCCATGTAGGCCCTAGAATTGTTTAATTAACTTCATACCAGGAACTCGGTTCTGGCCAGTGGGATCCTCTTGTTCACCACGCCACTTTTTCTCCTGGTATGAGAGCCCCAACCTGAGTTGGGACAATCTTCTACATCTACTGACACTTTTGCACTTTCCACCCTTATGTCTCAGCTACCAGTGGGATGGGTCCCAAAGGTCATTCCTTGCTCCTTGAGCATTGATCCTGAGCTGGCTACAAAACTTATGATCTGGGATGCTGAGACCCTAGGATGCTAGAATGCTAGTTCCCTGACCTTTTCCAGGTCATAATATTGGAGTTTTCAATCTCTTCACCTAACACAGAAAAGAATGAAGGCTTAGGCAAATGAACAGAGCCCCTATTTCACAAAGCTATGTCAGCTTCAGAGAAGGAAGACCCAAGACCTTTCTGCTTAGAACATTGTCAAACCAAAGAGAGCAACTGAAAATAATGAGGCTCAAAGAAGATTGTTGAAGCCCACAAAAGACTTTTGAAGGCATGCCTCGTTCCTGTTACTCACCTGTAGCCAATCAAAAAGGCTGCCATTCATCATGTGGCTAGTAGACTGTAACCAGTCACAGAATGTCTATAGATGCTCCATGGTCTTGTCAATGCACTTCCTAGCTTGGGAGAAGCCTTCAAAGAGTTCTGTGCATGTACCAATCTCTATGAGATAGGTAAAGGGTTTTATAACCCTTTAAGTACTGCAGTAACATTAGCTATTATTATTATAGACTCATTTATATCTAGGAATTTTTATGCTAGAAACTCCTGATCAACTGAGCAAAACTCTACCCTTCCCCAACAAACCTCTAGTGGTCTTCAGCATCCATGAGCTGCTTGGATCCATGGAGTGATGCTTGATCCAGGAGTTCTCACCACTGATGTGGAAGGTGTAACGACAACTTGGTGGGCTGAGTCCATGGGGCAACCTCTCATAAGGAGCACAGTGGACTTCATTCCCTTGCCATGGTTTCTATGCCATCATAGCTGAGGGTCTGCCAACATGCCTGGCTATGTCTCTTCCCTGTCCTTCTGGGTTCTGTTTTGGAAGTATTGGCTGCTGTCTGAGTTTAGATATTGGTTATTATTCTCCTATTCTTCCATTCTTGCCCCTGCCTTCCACTCTGTGCTTCCAGTGTTGAGTGTGTTGAGTTAAAAGAACACACACACACACACACACACACACGTGCTCACATGCATGTACATACATGCACGTGCTCCAACTTTGCTTTCAGCAGTCGAATGGCCCATCTAATTCTACAAAGCCCACTCTCCAACTGAAGCCACTGTACCAAGCCGCTCTATAGAGTCTGGAATCCTCCTCTGCCTCTCATCTTTTTTCTTCATAGTTTCTGCCTTGAAGCATTTCTTCCTTTCTTTCAAAGAAAGCTTCATTCATCCTGACAACCCAAAAAGCAGAGATGTGTTCCTACAGTTCTTTCATTCTGACACCAATTTGAACTTTGTAGATGCACAGGTGTTACTTGCTACTGGCAGAAACACAAACATAATATACTCTCGACAGGTAATTGCAAGGTTTTCCTTGCCCTCCACACTTGCTTGAAGCAAGATTGGCAGTTCTTTGCTTCTTTTTGGTAACGCTCTTTGGCTAACTGCTGTGACACACTTTGACAAACTCACAAAATTCTGGAGCT
>CM053584.1:352561382-352578478 GCA_028627135.1 Pseudochirops cupreus
GAAGGGAGGACGAAGCATTTAATTTATTTAGCATATACAAGCACTCAAGATGTGGGAGTCAGCATGTTGTAATGGGAAGTCCACTGGGTCTGGAGTTGGAAGACTAAGCTTAATATCCTGACTTTGCCACTTACTCTTTATGACTTGGAATAAATCAGTCCAGATAGATGGAAGAAAGGAAGAAAAGAAGGAAGTAAGAAGGCATGGAGGGAGGGAGGGAAAGAAGAAGGGAGGGAAGGAAGGAAAGATGGAAGGAAGGAAAGGAGGAAGGAAGCAGGGAGGGTTGGAAGGAAGAAAGGAAGAATGAAAGGAAGGAAGGAGGGAAGAAGCATGGAGGGAGGGAAGGCAGAAGGGAGGGAAGGAAGGAAAGAAGAATAGAAGGAAGGAAGAATGAAAGGAAAAAAGAAGAATGGAGGGAGGGAAGGCAGAAGGGAGAGATGGAAAGAATTAGAGAGGGAAGAAAGGAAGAATGAAAGGAAGGAAGGAACATGGAGGGAGGGAGGGAAGGAAGAATAGAAGGAAGAAAGAATGGAAGGAAAGAAAGAAGAATGGAAGGAAGGAAAGAAGGAAGCAGAGAGGGAGGGAAGGAAGGGAGAATGAAGGGAAGGAAGAAAAGAAGGAAGGAAATAAGCATTATTAAGTACTTTCTGTGTGCCAGGCATTGCGCTAAGTGTTTTACAAATATTACCTCATTTGATTCTCACAACAACCCTGGAAGGTAGGGTCATTTTACAGATAAGGAAACTGAGGCAGGTAGTGATTAAATGATTTTCACAGGGTCCCGCAGCTAATAAGTCTTCAAGGCCAAATTTGAACTTGGGTCTTCCTGGTTTAGCGCTTTCCCAATTGAACCAGATGCCGTTATGGAGATCACAATTTCATTATCTGTAAATTAGAGGCTTAGCCTAGGCCTTAGGTGATCTCTGGGGTCCCTTCTGGCTCCAAAACTCTACAGTCCTGTGAAATCCAATGGCTCTATGCACCCCATTTTTACTCTGCTGATAATCCCTAGATGTTACCCTCTGCTTCTTGGGAAAAGGGAATGAGGACGGAGTGGAGATTAAGGCTTACTTTCTTAGCACATAAAACGTAATTTAATTCGCGTAAGAATACAAAATGAAATCCAGTTGTCTAATGAGATTAATCTACTCTGCTTCCCCTCACCATGGGTTTCCAGCTGTGTCCTTCCTCCCCTAGTGCCAGACCCACGTGCAGCATGCACAAGATTCCAATGGCCAGGTCCCAGAGTCTGGTGTGTGATTCCTGCACCTGAAAGAGGCTCAGTCTGAATCTCTACTAGCTCTCGGATCTCATCCCTCAACGTCTGGTGAAGCTCAGTAGACTGCTCCATCTCTGCTGTGACAGCCTGGTGGGTAATCTAGGGGCAGCTAGGTGGTCCAGTGGACAGAGAGCTGAACCTGGTGTCTGAAAGGCCTGAATTCAAATTCGGCCACAGACAGTAGCTGTGTGACCCTGGTTGAATCACTCAACTCCTGTCTGCCTCAGTTTCCTCCATCATGAAATGGGGATAATAATAGCAATTTCCCCTCCCCATCCCCCATTGTTGTAAGGATCAAACGAGATGACAATTATAAAGTACTTAGCACAGTGCTTCGTACACTGTAAGTGTTAGGTAAATGTTATTAATTTATGTAGATACTCAATATCCCATCACGCTGGAATTTAGGTGACCGTGAATACAACATTACATCTGCCCATCTTATAAAGCATATATCTATCTGGGCTAAGGACCCCTAAGAGGAAGTCAAGAGTATTGTTGTAACCTCCACTGATGCCCCCTCCATCTCTCATTGATAGTAGCATGGAACTTTATCATGGGCCTATCACTACCCCAGGATTTTGTTACCACTTTGGTAAAGGTATATATCCAAACCAAGATGGTTCACTTCCTCCCCTGTAGTAGACCTTCCACTCCTATGGAAGCCATTGGCCTATTCATGAAGTTAATTCTCCATTTCCATGGTCTCCCCCCTCATGTCATCTGCAATCAAGGCCCTGGGTTTATCTCTCTTTTGTGGGTTGCACTCTCAAGGGTCCTCAAGGGAAAAGGCCACCTTTCTACAGAAGGCAGATCCCTGATGGGCCAGCTGAACACAAACCGGACTCTCAAACAGCATCTCATGTACCATGGTCTTTGGAGTCAGAGCACCTGAATTTAGATCTTAGTGGATTAATTACCCGTGTAACATTGCTGTTGTTCACTCATTTTCAGTTTTGTACAACTCTTCTTTTTTTTCTTTTAAAAAATTTATTGATATAATTTGTTGTTATATCGACTGATTTTTCTAATACCCCTCTCCTTTCACAGTAGCCATTCCACATAACAAAGATGATTTTTTAAAGAAAAAAAAAAGAATGAAAAAGGAAGGAAAAAAAAACCTCTTGACAAAACTCATAAGCAACTGATTTGGGGGTTTCGTTTTCTTATTCAATTTATAACTCTTGTCTTATTGTATTATTTAATCCATTCACATGCAAAGTTATAAGACTTAGGTTTATATTTTTATCCTTGCCTCTGATACGACTTTCTTTCTCTGAACTGGGACTTTTTAAAAAATTCATCCTCTTTAAAGATGTTGTTGTTTGTCGTTATTTTTGTTTAAGCTATTTTAAGAGAACCCTATTTTCATAGTTTCTCTTCTCTTCGCCCTTAAATTACTCCATCCATTCCCAACTGATGAATGTCGGAGACAAATAGGCAGTTTTCAGAAGAAATCAAAGCTATCAATAGTCAGGTTAAAAAATGCTCGAAATCACTCCTGATTAGGGAAATGCAAATTAAGACAATTCTGAGGTACAGCCTCGCACATATCAGCTTGGCTAAAGTGACAGAAAAGGAAGAAGACAAATGCTGGAGAGGATGTGGACATATAGGAACACCAGTGCATTGTTGGTGGAATTGTGAACTGGTCCAGTCATTCTGAAGAACAATTTAGAATTATGCCCAAAGGGCGTACCCTTTGTGCATAGTCTTTGAAGTAGGAATGCCACCATTCAGTCTCTATTCCAAAGAGATCAAGAAAAGGAAAAGGACAACAAAGTTTATAGCAGCTCTTTTTTTGTGGTGGCAAAGAAATGGAAATTTAAGGGATGCCCATTAATGGTGAAATGGTCGAATGAGTTATGGTATGTGACGGTGTGGTACTCTCATGCTATAAGAAATGATGAGGACAGTTTCAGAAAAACCTGGGAAGAAATATGCAAACTGATGAAAAGTGAAGTGAACAGAACATCATACACAGAAACAGCAAAATTGTAATGATGGTCAACTAAGAAAGACTTAACTACTCTGATCAATGCAATGATCCAAGGTAATTCCAAAGGATTTATGATGAAAAATGCTATTTACCTCTGGAGACAGAACTGATGGACCGAGCGCAGATCCAAGATTGTCCAAATCTTCATGACCCCATCTGGGGTTTTCTTGGCAGATACTGGAGGGATTTGCCATTGCCTTCTCCAGCTCATTTTACAGATGAGGAAATTGAGGCAAATGAGGTTAAGTGACTTGCCCAAGGTCACACAGCTAGGGAGTGTCTGAGACTGGCTTTGAACTCAGAAAGATGAGTCTTTTCTCACTCCAGGCCCAGCACTTTATCCACTGCTCTGCCTAGTAACCCAGACCCAATGTAATTATTAATAATGGCCAGGATTTATGTTGTATTTAAAGTTTGCAAAGTACTTTACCCACGCTGTCTTATTTGATCCCCTCAACAACCCTATTGGTAGGTGCTGCTATTCTTTCCATTTTACAGATGGTAAAACTGAAGCATGGGGTGGTTGAGTTCCCCATAGTCACACAACTAGTCAGCGTCTGAAGCAGGACTTGAACTCAGGTCTTTGTTATTTAAAGTCTAGCACTTTATCCACTGGGCCACCTAGCTGCCCTTCTTCTACCAGAGCTTTTCCCTAAGTGCTCACATACTGGTGAATGTGACTGGTGAATGTTTCTGAAAACTGCCTGTTTGTCTCCGACATTCATCAGTTGGGAATGGATGGAGTAATTTAAGGGCGAAGAGAAGAGAAACTATGAAAATAGGGTTCTCTTAAAATAGCTTAAGGAGCCCTGTTGGGATAGAAGAGAAGCTATGTCTTTGTTCCCTTTTTTTCTTTTTTCTTTTGGACGGGGGAAGGCAGGGCAATTGGGGGTAAGTGACTTGCCCAAGGTCACATGGCTAGCAAGTGTTAAGTGTCTGAGGCCGCATTTGAACTCAGGTCCTCCTGACTCCAGGACTGGTGCTCTACTCACTGTGCCACCTAGTGGCCCTGAAGCTATGTCTTTGAAGAGATCACTCGGGATCCATAACCAAGCCCTGAAGTGTGGTGCAGAGTAGCTTTTGGTGTCATGAATTCTAGAATTTAATAAAGCTTTGTAAACAAAGCCTCTGCTAAGGCCCTACACTGATGCTACATTACAGAGTAGAGATGACCCTTGGTGCTCAGTGGTTTTGCCAGTAGAGTATAAGTTCTAGCAGGTTCTATGTACTCAGAAAGGCTTAGAGTTTGGTCCCAGTGTTGGACTGTTTGTCTGTTGTTGGTAGCGCCTGACTAAGACAGCCACAGGGAGATGCATTTTTGGCCACAGCAACTCTCAAAGGCTATCTACTAAATTATGGAAACATTGCGATCCGTGACACATCGGGGAGTATCCAACATGAGGAAATCCTGTTTCTCTGATGTATGGAATTGTTACACACAGAGATAATGTCAGTGGGATGGTAACACTGCTCTCCAGCCATGCTTCTTGCTGGCTATAGAGTCTGCCTCTACTTCCAACCCAGCATTCCAGTCCCCACAGGCAGGGCTCATGATAAGTGAGTGTTATCTAACCCACACAGACTCACTAGACTTCTCTCCAGCTCTCTTCATGCCATGCAGCTCTCTGTACCTGCTCCTCTGCACACCCCCACTTATTTTCCAACTCTAGCTCTGGGAACATTAGTCAAACTGACTACTGACAGTCCTGAAGATGAAATATCAATTAACTGCCCTATGACTCCAGTCATCATCCCTGGCAATTCTCAGAGCAAAACATACCTCCCTGGTCACCCACCGCTCCACCAAATGTGTTGTCTTTTTCTATTAAAATCTAAGTCCCTTGAGGGCAGGGGTCCCATCTTCTTTATATATGTTCCTCACAATTGCTGAGATCAGAGTTGGGAGAGCTGTTTCATGTTCTGAAAGAATTCAATCAGACCTTCTCTTTAGCCAGTGGGAGCTTTATCAACGCAAAAACGTGTGGGCCTGAGCCTTAGCAAGGAGCTAAACAAAGGCATTGATATAGGAAAAGGACCAGACTTATATACACAGAAAGCTACACAGCCTGTAAGGATAATGATGTAATTTTAGGGTTTCTAATGGGGGTTGGAGATTTAGGACAGGATGAGGAAGAAGGATGACACAAGATAAGGAAGATGGAAAATTTTATGACCCAGGATGGAGGGATGACAAGAAATTCCATGATCCAGGACAAGGGAGAAGTTTTATGTTATTTCAAGGTAAGAGAAGAGACTTTAGGGCACCTTCAAGTTAGAGAATAAACTAGGGGCTTCACAAAGTACTGGAAAAGCAACCCTTAGGGCACCTTTGTATCCATATCACTATCATTGCATTTTAAGTTTGAGCCCACTTTCCTCATGGATACCATATGTATCTGTGGGAAAGTGAGCCCCAGGTTTTAGTGGAATGTTTTGGGCCAATTCTTGTTATACTTAGTAAATGCCTTTGTCAAAAATTAATTGAAGGCACTGGTTGATTATCAGTGCAAAGCACAGTGGTTGAGACTTGTGAATGACAATGCCAGAAACTCAGCCTCTACAAGTTATTCCTACAACTGTCCCCCTCTTAGGACCCCAAATTGAGCATGAGTGCCCACTTGGGGGATGGCCCCAAAGCAGATACTATAATAGGGTCACAGAAGAGAGTTCATAAGTCACCTAGTCTGACCCCCTCATTTTATAGGTGAGAAAACAGAGGCACAGGGAAGTCACGTAACTTGCCTAAGGTCAAATGGATAGTAAGCAGTAGAGCTGACATTTGAACCCAGGTCCTCTGATTCCATATCTAAGAAGTTTTCTATTACATCACTCTGCCTTCCTCACACGCTATCTTTGGCATCTAGCCCTGGTGCTGTGGAGACCACCCTAGGACTGGAGCTGGGAACAGAGCCAAAGTGTTTGCTAACTTTCAAAACACTGGAGAAATATGATATTATTTTTTATTGATCACTATAATTAATGATAACAATAGCCATAATATCAGTGGTCTCAGGCAAGCAGGGTACCAAAAATTATCTTGATTTTTTTCACTGTTAGATTAATTTTTTATTCATGTATTCTGTTACTATACAAGCATTTATTAAGGGCTCACTGTATATAGTCCTCATACCTGATGTACTAAGGGGTCAGAGAACAGAACATGTCTGGAGCACAAAAGGAAAAAAAGAAACATAGCTTTCCTCCTAGAGGAATCTCAAGGTGAGGGGGCTGGATCTTCGCTGAATATTACTGGGAGAGGTGCTGAGAACTCACTCTAGTTTATGGACTAAGCTGAGGTCAACTCTTGTCAGAAATCATTAACCTTTGGCCAAGAGACCAGCTCAAGAACGATCTCCAGAGCCCTTAGATGTCAGTCTAAGCAGATTCAGTCAAGCAGAGATCTCCCCAAGGCTCCCCAGGGACACAGAAGGGCAGACGGCTTCACCCTGAGGAAATACAGACTCGCAGCCCAAGGGGTCATATAGGAGGGGCTTTCCACCAGGGGCCATGTGGTGAAGAGGAAAGATGCTTATGGTCAGAAGACCTGGATTTCCATCGCAAGTTCAAGGTGGGGGTGGGGAGGAAGTGAGAGGAGGAAGAAGTTAAACTGAGCACCACTAGCAAAGCTGTCATTGACAGTCATTCCCACTTCCTTTCTCTCTCTCATTTGCCCTGGGAGAGAGGCCAGCTTTTCAGCCACCATGATGGAAGGCTCCTGGAGCTGGATTTTGCAAGTACTTGCAGCACTGCCCGTCCCAAGTGGGAGAGGCAGTCGCCCCAGGGTTGCCACAGGCCCAGGGAGCGGCATTCTGTGTGGGAGGCGTTCTGCTGCTCTGAGGCTAATCCCAGGTGGGTGAGCCTTCCCTGAAGCTACAAAGCAGACGTGCTGAGACTTTGGCAGCCTCGGTTCTTTGCCATAACTATCCTCAGTGACTGCACAAGGCCCTGACCTAGGCTTTTGAATATTGAAATCATTGAATTCTGAGGCAAATCTAACTTTGCAGACCTGCTCAGTGATTAGTCTCAACCATTCAGCAAATCCTTATGGAACACAGGGAAAAAAAAAGACCCCAGGATTTTCCAACAAGGAAATAATCAGTGACCTGGGATCCAACTGTGTTCAATAGAGAAGTAGGGATAGAATCCAGATTACAAAAATTGAGCCTTGGGGATGGTGAGAAAGTAGTGAGAATAGATTATTCTTACTAATGGCTTGGCAGTAACAAAAGGAAAGAGAATCATATTTTAATAGGGTGGAAGAGTTAAAGGGAGGTTTTCATAAAATACGGAGACTCGAGCAGGTTTGTAAACTGAGGGGAAGGCCTGGAGATGATGCAGTTTGGGGTTGCTGGGAATGTCAAGTAAATTAATTAGGTGATCTAAGTGGGCTGGGGTGGGCCAGTTGCCTTGAGCAGAAGCACCAGTGATCTGGGCTGCTGAAATGTATGGGAAAATTCAGAAACTAGGCTGCTTTCCAAGACAGGATCTTTTCCTTTTAGGGGACGAGGTCTCATAACCTCATCAGAGAAAGGGAGATAGGAGATGCTTGGGAGTCAGGGTAATTCAGTTCAACCTCAATTCAAATATACATTAAGCTGTACAGGGTAGTAGCAGAGAGAGAGCTGGCCTTAGAATAAGGAAGATTTGGGTCTAAGTCTGGTCTCTGACACATACTGGTTAGGTCACTTTGGGCAACTCAATGAACTTCTCCTGGACCCACAGGAACAGAGCGGGGGAATTCATGTGGCAGGGCTGGTGCTGATCTCCACTGGCGAATATAGGTAAAATCTCAAGCCCAATAAAAAAAGGCATTATACATACAAAGACAGAAACCAAACTACCTGCCCTCCAGGAGCTTACTTTCTTTTTGGGGTTTTTGACCTAGAGTTTGTAAACTTAAAAAAAATAATAGCTGAATTTCAATATAGTTGGTTTCCTTTAATTTTGTGTTTTATGTATTTAAGAACATTATTTGGAGAAGGGGGTTAGAGACTTCACCAGGGTGCCAAAACAGTCCATGACACACAGAGAAAGTTTAAACCTCTTGTGTTAGGGCAAAACAACATGCATACAGATAAATAAATACAAGATTTTATATGAGTAACTCCCTGGGGAAGCATTAACAACTGGGGAAATCTGGGTGGCTAGGCCGGCAGTGAGTAGAGCACCAGCCCTGGAGTCAGGAGGACCTGAGTTCAAATCCAACCTCAGACACTTATCACTTACTAGCTGTGTGACCTTGGGCAAGTCACTTAACCCCAATTGCCCTGCCCTACCTCCTCCAAAAAGAAAAAATAAAGAGAGAGTGCTGGTGACCAGATTAGCTTTAGCAAAGAATAGGGCCTCCTCTTTCTCTGAAGCTGGGGGAAGGAGAAGATGGCTATGGATTTTGGTAAGATTAGAGAAGGAGGTGCTTAATAAATGTGTGTTGATTCACTGACTGATTAGAAGAGAGGAGATGAGGGTGTTCTTTTTAGATAACCTCCATCTTCTCATTTCAGTTGGAGGTGAGATCATATGCTAAGGGTAAGGAGGAGAAAAGAGAGAACTGGGTGCTTGAGGAGAGAGGAGGCTAGGAATAGCTCCTATGAAAGAATTGTCATGCAGCAGTGAGATCCCAATCGAGGTTAGGTCTGTAGTGGACCCAGTCAGCACAATTTCATGATTTCCTCTAGCAAAGCTGGACGATTTGGAAGGAGAAATAGGAAGGGAAGAAACAAACACATACTGTATGCCACTGTGTATATAACATCTCTCTCTCTCCACACACACACACACACACACACACACACACACACACACACACACACAGAGCTAGTATTCATTTGATCCTCCCAACAACCCTAGAAAAGAAAGAAACAACCATTGACTAAGTACCTTCTATATATTAAGCACTGTGCTAAGCATTTTACAAATTAGGTCATTTGCTCATCACAACATTATTGTCCCCATTTCACAGTCGGAAAAACTGAGAGAGACAGAGATTAAATGACTTGCCCCAGGCAGTTACCACACGGGAGTTTCTCTTCCTTTGTCTTGGGTCCCCCATACCCTCCCAGAATTGTGATCTGGCTGCTGCCAGAGCCGCAGCCCCCTCGTGTAAGGGGACTGGCAGGTCTGTAGGCAAGAGGTTATGGCAGGAATGGATGACCCTAACGATGTCTGGAGGCAAAGGAATTTCTGCCTTCCCAGAGTCAGACAATCTCTTCAAAGTGGGTTGAGACCATCCATGGGGCAGCTGGGACAGTGTAGAAAGACCTAATGGATAAATTCTCCCTGGAATTCCCCAGCAGCTACCCATATAATGCTCCCACTGTGAAATTTGTCACACCTTCTTACCATCCTAATGTGGACACCCAAGGCAGTATGTGTCTGGACAGCCTCAAGGACAAGTGGTCAGCTGTAGATAGCATCCTGCTATCCATCCAGAGCCTGCTGGGAGAACCCAACATTGGCAGCCCATTGAACACACACACCACTGAACTTTGGACAAACCCCACAGCCTTTAAAAAGTACCTGCTGGAAACCTACATGAAGCAGGTGACGAGCCGAGATGCCTGACTCTGGCTGCCCAGCCTGCCTTCCTCCACCTTGTGTGTGCGTGTGTTTGTCTGTCCTTTTCCCTTCCTCATACCCTGGCTTCCTCTTCTCTTTTCTGTATAGGACTCTGTATCATGGACCGTTTTCGTTTTCTTTTTTTCCTCTTAAGCTCTAGTCCAGACCTCAACATAAATGTATAAATAAACAAAGTTTTGTTGCTTTAAAAAAAAAATTAAATGACTTGCCCCAGGTCACACAGCTAGTAAGCATTTGATGCTGCATTTGAACTCAGATCTTCCTGATTCCAGGTCCAGTGCCTCTATCCACTGAGCTACCCATTGTTTTTGAGTCATTTTACTCATATCTGACTCTTTGAAGCCCCATTTTGGGTTTTCTTGGCAGAGATATAGGAGTGGTTTGCCATTTCTTTCTCCAGCTCATTTTACAGATGAGAAAACTGAGGCAACCAGGGTTATGTGACTTGCCCAAGGTCACACAGCTAGTCAATGTCTGAGATCAGATTTGAAATCAGGGTTTCCTGACTCTGGGCTTAACACTCTATCCACTGAATCACCAGCTGCCCCACTAGCCTACCTACCTGTCTCTAGATAGGAGAGCTGAATGAGTGATAGGAGTGCCCCAAGGTTAAGAATTGCAGTGGGAATGGCAGAAAGAGAAAGAGAAGGCAAGAGTGGAGGAGAAGTCATGATCAAAGTGAGTGATCAATGAGGTCAAAATTGATCAAGGGGGAAAGGAAGGTCAGAGGTTGATAGGGAGGAAACAGAAGTCACAGTGAAGGTAAAGAATTGGTAAATTGTAAATCTTTGGCTGTTTCCCTGTTCTGGGCCTTAGTTTCTCATACATAAGATGAGAGGTTGGATTTAATCACTTCTAAGGGCCTTTTCTCCCTCTAAATCTTTATTCCTGGGAGTCAGCCTGAGGTGTTAGTTGGGGAGAGAACCTGTGTCAGTAAGGTGATGGTGACTGAGCGCAGCAGAGGGCAGCAGAGAGCCACAAGGTGATGCCTCCTCCAGGAGGGCTTATTGAATAATTTTTTCTTAAGCTAACCATGGCATTGTGGAAGTAATGGAGAGTCTGATAAAACTGAAACATATAGGAAGGGGGCAGGGGGAGACTTTTTCCACATTGTGCCTAGGAAGTCTCAGTGCTGTAGCCCAAATGGACATTACACACTTCACAGCACATTCCTGCTGGCTCTTCATCTTTTGATGTGAACTGGACTTTTATAGGGTCAGAGATCTGAGACTAGAAAGGACCTCCGAGGTCATGAAGTCCAAACCCCTCACTGTGCAGGTGAGGAAACTGAGGCCCAGGGAGGTGAAGTGACTGGCCCCTAAGTCACATAGGTAGAAAACTTCAGAGGCAGGGTTGAACCCAGATCTTCTAACTTCAGTGGTCTTTGTATTGTACCATACATAAGTGAAAAGCAACGTAATTGTGAGTTTTAGATTTTGAGGAAGAAATTGCACTCAATCAACTTTTAAAAAAATCAATATTATTGATATCTGTTTGTTTTTATTGCTATCGTCCAGAAAACTATCCCACATAACAAATACTCTTTTTAAAAGTAAAGAGGAAGAAAAAACAATAATGAAACTGATCAATATATTTAAAAAATTGGAAAATATAGGCAATATTCTGTACCTGGAGATCTACCATCTTTGCAAAGGAGTGGGGGGAGGGGAGAGCTTTCTTCTCTTAGCTGTCCTTTGTTGCCTTGTTGGCACTTTGTCATTTTGTGATAGCCATTTTCATCTGTGCGGTGGTGGTGTTCTCTCCATTTATATTGCTGTAATTGTACGCTCAGCCTCAGTTCACGCAAGTCTTTTTGTGCTTCTCTATATTCATCATATTAGTCATTTCTTACAGCACAGTAATGAATCAATAAACATTTATTAACACTAGGTGTTGGGCACTGTGCTAAGCCCTGTGGATACAAAAAGAGGCAAAAGACAGACCCTGCCCTCAAGGAGCTTACAGTCTAAATGGGGAAGACAACATACATATACATACAAAGATAAAGCAAGTTACATACAGGATAAATAGGAAATAAATAACAGAGGGAAGGTCCTGGAATTAAGAAGGGTTGAGGAAAACTTGTGGCAGGTAGGATTTTAGTTGGGACTTAAAGGAATAGTCCATTTCAGTAACATTCCATTATATTCACATACCGCAACTTTTTGAGCCATTCTCCAATCAATGGACATCTACTTTGTTTTCCATTTTTTGCTACCATGAAACACTGCTACAAATATTTTGATATATGTGGAGACTTTTTTTTAATCAACGACCTCCTTGACATATATGCCTGGCAGTGGAAATTTTGTGTCAAAGAGCACGAACATTTTAGTGACTTTATTTGCATAATTCTAAATTATTTTCCAAAATGGTTCTACTTGTTCAAAGATCTACCAACAATGCATAAGTGCAATGGTATCAAATTGAAAAAGAAACTAAGGACCACTCATCCATGTAAAAGGAGTGTGTGTGTGCATGCGCACATATTGACTTATTTTAAAATATAATGTTATCTATATTTTATTACGTTTTAATTTATTTTGTTAAAAATCTCCCAATTATATTTTAATCTTGCTGGGGGCACTTTAAAGTATTGATGGGATCTGTGGTCATTTGACCTATCTGACACATCTGTGTCAAGCATACCTACTTTTCCACAACCCCTCCAACATTGACTAATTCTCTCTTTTGTTATTTTTGCCCATTTTCCAGGTGTTAGATGAAACCTTAAAGTTGTTTTGATTTATATTCCTCTTATTATTAGGGATTTGGAATGTTTTTTCATGTAGTTGTTAATAGTTTGCAATCTGTCTTTTGAGAAATGTTTGTCCATATTCTTTGACCCTTATCTCTCAGGGAATTTAATCACTTTTAAAATTAAGTGTAGGAAACTTAAGATTTAAATACACAAATATACAAATGACTCCTCAGCAGCAGTATGATACGTACTAGAAGGAACACTGATTGAGATTCGGAAGACCTAGGTCCAAGCCCCGTCTCCAACAATTATTAGCTGGGTTACTAGAAACAAATAACACTCCTTTTTGAACTTTAGACTCCGCGTTTGAAGAAACAGGATAATAATAGCCTCTGTGTATTATAAGTTCTGAGAAAAGCACTTGATAAAGTGCTACATAGAGAGAACATCTTATTTTTATATAACAAATAATTTTTTAAATGTTACAATTATATGTATGTACCCTGCCTGGCATATAATAAGTACTTAATAATGGCTTATTGACTAGAACAAGTACTTTTAAAAGCATAATAGAATATGCAAAATATTAATATCATATAGAAATAATTTTAAAACATGCTTCAGTTGTACTTTATGGCTAATTGGGGGGACAGTGGAGAGAAGTAAAGAGAGGTTCATAAGAGAAGAATGTAGGAACAATATGAAGAGTTACAGAGGCACAGAATTTAATTCAATTCAACAAAAATTTAACTACCTATTTTACACAAGGTCTTTTGAGGGGATTTGTAGTTCAGTGATTTTTCAATTGTGTCCAATTCTTTGTGACCCTATTGGGGGTTTTCTTGGCAGAGACACTGGAGTGGTTTGCCATTTCCTTCTGAGCTTCTTCTTCTTCTTCTTCTTTTTTTTTTTGCTTTTTGGAGGGGGGAAGGCAGGACAATTGGGGTTGAGTGACTTACCCAAGGTCACACGGCTAGCAAGTGTTAAGTATCTGAGGCCATTCTCCAGCTTATTTCACAGATAAGGAATCTGAAGCAAACAAGGTTAAGTGACTTGCCCAGGGCCATACAGCTAGTGTCTGAGGCCAGTCTTAAACTCATGAAGATGAGTCTTTCTGGTGCTCTTTTCCCCTGTGCCACCTAGCTGCGCTTTTTGGGGGGATATAAAGGGAAAAAAACAGCAGTTCTTGCCCTCAAGGACTTTAGATTCCTTGAGCTACATAGATTCCTGTCTACCTATAGAATTCCTATAGGCTGAATGTAGATAGACAGAGGCTCATAGGTCGTCACAAATGGAAACCAAGACAGAGGCAAAATAATGACATACAAAGACTGCAACATTAGGAAAAAGAACTGTCGCTTTTTTTTTTTTTGCTTGTCTCCCTACCCAGAATCTATGTAGTGCTAAGAACTCAATAAATATGGCGGGGTTTTAAAAAAAATTCAATTGAATGGAAAGACTGACTTTCTTGGGGGTAGCCATTATATTTAGTAGCTTTTATAGGATATTATTGCTAATAACTCTTTGTTTTCACCACTTTAGTCACAGAGATATCACCTCCTGGCCATATGCCTGAACTTGGAGGCGGTTAAGCTAGGAAGATGGTTTCCCCATCCTACATTAAAATAAGCCACTGAGCTACACTCTCACACAGTGACTCTCCCTCTCATCTGTGCTCACTTAGTCTGGACTGGTCTCTAAGCCCCTTGATTCCTATTCCAGCCCTTTTTCCACATTGAAAAACAGTATCTGAAGGCTTTTAGGGGCTGAATCTTTGCAGGTATTCAGGTTCAAACCTTGATTCCTCATGAACACTTTCCTAGCCAATCTGTCACCAAGCCTTGTTTCTTTTCTCACAGCTTCTCTCACATCTATTCCTCCTTGCCATTCACTCACCATCACCCTAGCCATCATCACCTCTCACCCAGCCTGTCTCGTTGCCATAACCTTTGATCTGTTAGCTTCAAGCCTCTCGCCATTTCAATCTGTCCTCCATAGAGCTGCCAAAAGCTTGTCAAGAGCAGTTCTGATCATGTTTTTCCCTCCCTAGAAGCTTCAGTGGTTTCCTGTTACTTTAAAGATCAAAAATAAATTCCTCTATTTGACATAACCTGACTCCTTCTTACTTCCTCAGTCTTTTCCTGCCATACTTCTTTTTGGATTTGGTCCAGGCATGGTGGCTTACTCAACATTCCAAGAACACGACACTTCATTTCCTGTTACTGTGCCTTCATCCTAGCTGTCCATGGGGCCTGAAATACACTGCCAAATCACCACTGCTTCTTATAACCCATGGTTTCCTTCAAGACTCATCTCAAGCATCACTTTCTGTAGGAAACCTTTCCTCATCCTTCCAATGGCTAGTGTACTTTCCCCAAAATAGCTTATATTCATTTTGTATCATGTTGTTGTTGTTCGGTCATTTCAATTGTATCAGACAATTTTGTGACCCATTTGGGGTTTTCTTGGCAAAGATCCTAGAGTAGCTTGCCATTTCCTTCTCCAGCTCATTTTACAGATGAAGAAACTGAGGCAAACAAGGTTAAGTGACTTGCCCAGGTTCACACGGCTGGTAAGTATCCGAGGTTGGATTTGAACTCAGGTCTTCCTCACTTCAGTACTTGTACTCTATCCATTGTGCTGCCTAGCTGCACCACACGTATGTGTGTGTGCATGTATAAATACATATATGTATATGTGTAAATATATATGTATATATATAAATTACACACATCCTACTCACCCATACACAAGCATATAAATCACTTAATAAAAATGTGTAGTGATTGATCCCAGGTGCCTTGCTGAGTCTTCCCCTAAATGTCTTCCTTTATCGAAGGCACCAAAGAAAAGAGGATCTGGAGGCTACTGAATGGGGCAGCAGCAGTGAGAGTATGTCTCTCCTTGTTAGGATTCTTATTTTGATGTCTTCTAGCTTTCTTATATAGAAATAAAGATAGTTCAAATGTTAATTATGGCAGAAGCTTTTTCTTTTTAGTTGAGGAGATCAGGTGAACTAAGCCACAGACCTATTCAATCTTAGACCTGAAAGGAACCTTGGTGACTGAGTCCATCCCCCATCTTACAGAGAAGGAAATTGAGTCAAGGTGAGGAAAAGGATCATTGGATCATAAATTTTGAGATGGAAGAGACCTCAGGAGCCATCTAGTGAAAACCGTTCATTTTAAAGATAAGTAGGACAATGGTTAAGGTAGGTTAAGTGGTTTGTCCAAGTTCTCACAGAGGGGATTTGAAGCCAGGTCCTCTGATATGTTCAAGGTGACCCAGCCAGGGGCAGTTCCTGATACACCATCTGCAACCAACCCTAAGTTTTAGTTCTGTTTTCATTATTTCTCCCATTAAATGAGATGTTCTATGGGTATCAGTTCCCTTATAACTATAAAACACATTCTGAGATTTCAGAGGAAGGAGCTCTACACAATGGACTGAAGATTCATGGTGCTTTAAAGCAGGGCAGTTTGTTTGGACAATGTCTGGACTCTGGACTTTGCTTCTTTATACCTGTGTGGGTGACCTTGGATGAGTCCCTTCATCCTCTGGACCTGGGCTGGATTCACACTAGGTTCCCATTCTTCCACTTGCCCTTTTAGAACTTTCTGAGTTAATCCATGCTTTACCTAAGACAGGGTAGGTTTGAACTAGGACTGTTTAACCTGGAGAAGAGAAGGTTCAGTGGGGAAGGTGATTGGTAAGTATTTTCAGGTCTGTCAAGTGGAAGAGTGATCCAATTTGTTCTGTTTGACCTCAGGGGACAGGACCAGGAGTGATGGAAGTTGTAAAGCAACACATTTAGATTTGATGTCAGTGAAGACCTCCTAAGAGAGCCATCCAAAAGTAGAATGCTCTGCCAGAGTGGGCAGCTGCAGGAGTCCTTGTCATTGATGGTTTTCAAGGGCTGGATGACACTTTGGGGGGATTTTTGTAGAAGCGTTTCTTTTTTGGGCCTCAGTCACACTAATTGGTCACTGCAGACTATTCCAACTCTAAAATTCTGTGATGCTGTCAATTCTGGGTCCTTTCAATTGCTCGTATAGTCAATGATGCCATAAAAAACAATTTTCTAACTTTGCATCCCAGTGGGTTTTGTGTGAGGAGTACCATGTTTCATACACAAGAGACAGGCCATAGATACTTGGGTAAATTAGAATGAAAGTTTGGGGTCTAGATTATTGTTTTAAGGGGGTAGATTTCTTGATTTTTGTATTGCTTTCCAGGTAGATTCATTTTCTTCCTCTCCTTTATTTTTTTTTTTTTGCCTTTAGTAAATGTAACATTTACCCAGATTCACCTTCCTCTGATATCAACTGGAGCTCGGTGGTCATACACAGACCTTGACTTGAAATTCCAAATTTCTGCATCTCCCGAAGTCAAAGACAGAAGCCAATCTGACTCTGAGGGCACTCTCAGCATTCCAGGTTGGGTGCTGCTTTTGGAATCAAAGGATTTGGGTTCAGATTATGACTTTGCTTCTTCATACTTGTGTGGGTGACCTTGGAGGAGTCCCCTCACCCTCTGAACCT
>CM053584.1:352578978-352596323 GCA_028627135.1 Pseudochirops cupreus
AATCTTGGCCTGATTCCTCCAGAAAGCCCTATGATATTCCCTGTCAGCATTGACCTTTCTTCCCTTGGACATCACATAGCTTTTGTACTTCTCTTAGGAACTTATAACTTATTATTTTGCATTATAATTATTTGCATATATGTCATATTTCTCCTATGTGAGTGTCATTATTCCATCTATAATGTGCAAGTGTCCCCAGTGCTTAGCTCAGTACTCAGGATATAGGCCTTAATGTTTGTTAAATTGAAATGAAAGAAAGAATGTTGTAGGGACTAACATGTACAGGTTTTTAACCTGAGATCATTGTATTTGCTTTTTAAAATATTTTAATAACTATATTTTCATATTTCCTTTGTAATCCTCCATACTTTATTTTATGTATTTAAAAAACATGACTTTTAAAAGAAGTCCATGGGTTTCCTAAGATTGTCAATGGAATCCATGGCACAAAAAGAGTCAAAAAATCCTGGCCTAAATCTTTGATCAAAGGCTAAAACATAAACCCTTCTAGACATCCTTGGATTGGGTGAGTGGGGGAAGGCAGGATGGAGGAGTGAAGAAGATGGTGTGGAAGCAGCGTATGGTAGTGGATAGAATGTAGGAGCTGTAATTTGGAAGTGCTGAGTTCAAAATCTACCTCTGACACTTACATGGAGCAAGTCACTTAAATTCTTTGACCTTCAGTGTCTTAATCTATAAATTGGGGATAATAGCACCTGCTGTCCCCACCTCAAAAATGTTGCTAAACATTATTCTGAGGAGGGGTCCATAGGCTTCACCACACTACCAAAGGGGTCCATGGCACAAAAAAGTTTAAGAACTCCTACTCTAAACACATATATTAAGATAAGGTAACATTGCAAAGTACTTATGTGAAGAAATAAAGAATGACTTAAATAACTGGAGGGATTAATATAGTGCTTACGGATATGATGTGCAAATACAACAAAAATGAAGGCACTACCCAAAATAAAGACTACTGTATTTACTCAAGTTTAAAAAAAATCTTGCTATAGGGATCAAACAGAATCACGTGTAGAAAGCATTCGGCAAACTCCATGTAAATATTGGTTATTAGTAAGACCATGCACAAAAGCAAGAGGAGACCCTTCCTCTATCACCGAGGGGTTTACAACTGGGCAAAGGCCACTATTTAGAAGTAAAAAGCCGCAAAAACAAGTAAGTCTCCTGTGGGTGCCAGCAATGTAACTTCTAGCACTCAAGTACTTTTAAAACAGATCAACTCTTGTGAGGCCACATTGCCCCCTTTAGCTCTATTTCCTGCTTGTCTATGTGAAAAAGGGGGAAGGAGCAGTAAAGGGGAGTGGAGGGGAGAGTGAACTTTGGAAGCCCTTGAATACCCTAACACTTCCCTGTAATCGTGCTGTTTCCCTTAACTGAACATTTGAGGGCAGTTTTATGCTTAAGAGAAATCTTTTTCTTCCCTTGTGCCCACAGCAAGCTTGGCATCCTTCCCCTGGTCTCCACCCTCCCATGCCCCAATCTCCACCCAGCCAAATTATAATACCGTACGTTGTGTAGCTTGAACTCTTGAACACAAGTGTAGAAGAAACAGAAAGACAAGCGGTCTTACTGGAGAACTGCCACTTCTTGCTTTGACAAATTTTTGGTAACCTAACTTGGAGATACCTTCCAAAGATGAACTTCCGAAGTCACTTTTTAGTCATCTACCTGCTTCTTTGGGTCTTTTCCCTTCGAGGTAAGTGAACTGTTTGGGTTTCTGATGGTTCCTCCATCTTCCTGTGATATTTTGAGAAGCTGCTTTTAAAACATCCAATTCTGAGTAAAGGAATCTATGGAGATTTGACATAGTGTCTCTTCCCTGTGGGAACATCCCCTTGCACATTCTCTCATCTTCTCTTTCCTCTAAGAGCACTGGATTAGGAGTCAGAAGATCCATGGTCTAGACCAAGTTCAATCGCTTGTTCTTTGGCTCTGGGACCTTGGGGAACCCTATCTTTTCAATGATTCTCCAATATCTGATGATTCCACAATGTCCCTGTTTTCTTTAACAGGTGCTGTGGAAGAAAAGGATGTTGTTTGGGGTATTCTGAATCAGTCCGTCTCTTTAGACATTCCTGATTTCCCGCAAGACCAAGATATAGATGATATACGATGGTTTAAAGAACGGATTATGATCGCAAAAGTAAACCGAAATGGAAATGTTCCCAGTTTATACCCGAAAAACAACACGATGTATGAGATATTTCCAAATGGAACCCTGAAGATTAAAGTACTAGAGAAAGATTCTGAGCAAAAGTACAAGGTGTCAGTGTATCATAAAAATGGGAAAAACCTGGGGGAGAAAGTATTGACTGTGCATGTGGTGGGTGAGTATTTCTTTTCTCTGTCTCCTTCATTGATGGTTGCCCATCAGACAATCAATGTTTTTCTGGCCTCTGTCTGGCTAGGGACTCTAATAAAAGACTGGTTAGTGGAGAAACGAGTGGGAGGCAGATGAGGTTTTGACTATGGACAGATGCCTTGGCAAAATTTCATGTGATGCACTTCAGGAGGAGGCTGTCTTCTGATGACCTGATTCCTGATTTGGTCTCACCCCTCCCCATTCTTGCTTTGCTCTGTTGTTTTTCCAAGTCCTCAGTAACCCAATGCCAAGCTTCTACAGGAGGCAATTTGTTGACTGCAGGAGAAAGATAGTAAAGTAAAATGAATGGACTTCCTTTAAATATCCCAGACTTTATGATTTCATCAGCATAGGGAAATGCTGGTGTGATGTATCCTATGCCAATGAATATTGTCCACTCATCTATATTTAATAGTCTCAGAGTTGCTGTAAGTGTCTTGTCTGGGGTTTCAAACTTAGTATGAATCAGATGCAAGACTTTTTTTGGGGAGGTGTAATTAGGGTTAAGTGATTTGCCCAGGGTCACATAGCTAGTAAGTGTCTGAGGCCAAACTGAACTCAGGTCCTCCTGACTCCAGATCTGGTCTCTATCTACTGCACCACTTAGCTGACCCAGAGGCAAGAACTGAATGCGGGTCTTCTTGACTCCAAAGTCAACTTTTTCCATTATGTCTCCCCAGGATCAAATAATCTCAATTAAAAGACCTTATAGGTCACTTAGCTCAATATCTTACCTGTCGTATGGATTCCTTCAATAACTTCACTAATATATGGTCATTCAACCACTTTTTACACACTGCTAGGGATGGAAGACTCATTACTTCATGAAGCATCCTGTTGTATTTTCCCTCTAGGACTTCTTGCCCACCCTTTCCCCTTTTCCCCTTAATAGTGAAAGGTAACCTCTTTCTTTACATTTCTACTCTCAAAGCACCTTTGCCTTCCCCAGTAATCATAGGAAGCAATTGTAATTTTGAGCTCAGTAAAAATGTTAATATAGATATACATTCACATTCAAGTCAACTTCTCTGCCTTGAGAAATATTTATTCCTAAATGGTCTCACTAGACCAGCGGTTCTAAAGCTGTGGGTTGCGACCCCTTTGGGGGTCGAACAACCCCTTCACAGGGGTTACAGGGTCGCCTAAGACCATCGGAAAACACATATTTTTTTAATATGACACCTCTCCTCTATCCATCTCCAGGTGGGTCCGCCCACATGCAGATATGCCCACATTCGAGTATTAAAGGGTCACGGCATTAGGAAGGTTGAGAACCACTGCACTAGTTTCGTGAGGACAAGATTGGTTCAAATAAACCTTTCATCTCCCACAGCTCTAGTCCAGTGTTCTCAAATTAAATTCAACAAACCTTTATTAAACACCCATTATGTACAAGGCATAGTGCTTGGTACAGAGATTACAAAGACAAAAACAAGTGATCCCTGCCTTCATGGAAATTACACTCTATTGCAATGCGGCAGGCATTAAAATATTTGTTGAATGGAATGGAACTGTAGTGGCTTGTCACCACCAGGATTTTTACACCTGGTCATGGCCTGAGAGGCACAAACCAATCCCTACCGTGGCACCAACTTTACTTTAAGTTTATACAGGCTTTCCCAGCTAGAACACGTTTTCTATTTAGGGATGTTCTCAAAGTAAATGGGATTTAAACATTTTTTTTTCTTTTTAAAGAGGCTGTTTCAAAGCCAAAAATGACATGGAACTGCATCGATGGAAGTGTCACTTGTGAGGTTCAGAATGGGTCCAATGCTAAGCTGACCTTGTTTGAAAATGAGACACAGCCTCTGAAGATGGGGACCATGAAAGAAGAGGGATTAAGTCTCAAGTACACCTGGCCAAAGAAGTACCCACCACCAAGGGAATTCAAATGTGTGGTGAAAAACCAAGCCAGTGAGGAGTGGGCTGTGGGCCAAACCCCCTGTACAGGTGTGTAGTTGGCAGCAGGTATGAGTTAGCCATGTTCATAATAACCATAGTAACTGACATTTATATAGTTTTAAATATATATGTAGATATATATATATATATATATATATATATATATATATATATATATACTTTTAAATCAGTAAAAACAATTTCTATACTTTATCTGACTTGAGTCTTATGACAATCCTGTGAGACAGGTACTAGAGATATTAGAGGTTAAGAGTAAATGTCAGAGGTAGGTTTTGAACTCAGGTCTTCCTGACTTTGAGGCCAGACTACTGCACTAAGATTTATCTCTCTTTCAGTATTTTTTCCCCTTTGGCCTAGATCTATGTTTCTTGATGAGGAAACTTTATGTAGATCGATAGCTATTCTATAGTTTGCAGTCTTTTTTTTTAAAAATTCCATTTTATTTTATTTTCAGTTTTCTAAATCCTCCTCACCCACTAATTGAGGAGGCAAGAAAAACAAAACTGTTAATGTGTATAGTCAAGTAAAACAAATTCCTTCAATAACCATATCCCCTCTCCAAAAAAAAGTAAAGAAAAGAAAAAAGAAAAATACACTTCAATCTTCATTGTGAATCCACTGACTCGCTCTGTGTATAGAGTGGTTCATCATGAGTTCCTTGGAATTGTGGTTGATTTCCTTGGGTTGATCAGAGTTCCTTAATGTTCTGAAGTTGTTTGTCTTTACAATATTGTGTCTCTTGTAATCTTTTTTAATTTAATTTTTATCTCTTATTTTATTTTTTCTCAATTACATGTAACAATTTTAATATTTTTTAAAATTTTGAGTTTCAAACTTTCTCCCTCCCTCCCCTCACCCTTTGAGAAGGCAAGCAATTGGATACCGATTATACATGTGAAGTCATGCAAAACAAATTTCCATATTGTGAAAGACACAGACCAAAAAAAGAGACAAGAAAAATAAAGTAAACAAAGTATGCTTTGATCTGTATTCAGACTCCATCAATTCTTTCTCTGGAGGTAGATAGGATTTTTCATAAGTTCTTTGGAATTGTCTTGGATAATTGTATTGCTGAGACTAGAGATGCCATTTACAACTGATCATCATGCAATACTGTTCTCTTGGTTCTGCTCATTTCCTTTTGAGTCAGTACTTCTGTCTTCCCAGGTTTTTCTGAAACCCTCCTGCTCACCATTTCTTACAGTACAATAGTATTCCATCATAATCATATACCACAACTTGTTCAGTCATTTCCCAATTGATGGGCATTCTCTCAATTTCTAATTCTTTGCTACCACAAAAAGAGCTACTATAAATATTTTTGTATATATAGGTCATTTTCCTTTTTGATTTCTTTAGAATAGAGACTGAATAGTGGTATTGCTGAGTCAAAGGGTTGGCACCATTTTATAGCCCTTTGGGCATTGTTCCAAAATTGTTCTCCAGAATGGTTGGATCACAACTCCACCAACAGTGCATTAGTGTCCCAATTTTTCCATATCCCTCTAACATTTGTTATTTTCCTTTTCTAACCAATCTGATAGGTGTCAGAGTTGTTTTAATTAGCGTTTCTCTAATCAATAGCAATTTAGAACTATAGGTAACTTTGATTTCTTCTTTTGAAAACTGCCTGTTTATATCTTTTGAATATTATCATTTGGAGAATAATTTGTATTCTTATAACTTTAATTCAGTTCTCTATGTATTTGAGAAATGAGGCCTTTATCAGAGAAACTTGCTCTAGGATTTTCCCCTAGTTTCCTGCTTTCTTTTTAATCTTGGCTGCACTGGTTTTGTTTGCACAAACTCTTTTAATGTAATCTAAAATATTCACCATAGCTTCTGTATTGTTCTCTATCTCTTCTTTGGTCACAAATCCTTTCCTTATCCATATACAGGTAAAAATTTCCATGCTTCCCTAATTTGCTTATGATATCATCCCTTATATTTAAATCTTGTGCCCATTTTGACCTTATCTTGGTATGCTGTGCAAGCTGTTGGTCTATATCTAGTTTCAGTCAAACTGATTTCCAGTTTTTCCAGCAATTTTTCTCAAATAATGAGTTTTTGTCCCAAAAGTTTAGATCTTTGACTTTGTCAAATACTAGATTACTGTGCTCATGTACTACTATGTATTGTATGCCTAATCAGTTGCATTAATCCACCACTCTATTTCTTAACCAGTCTCGGATTTTTTGTAATTTTTTGTAATTCAGTTTGAGATCCGATACTACTAGGTCACCTTCCTTCACACTTTTTTCATTGATTTTCTTGATATTCTTGATCTTTTGTTTTTCCAGATGAATTTTATGATTATTTTTTCTAGCTCTATGCAATAATTTTTTTGGTAGTTTCGTATGGCACTGAATAAGTAAATTAATGTAGGTAGAATTGTCATTTTTATTATGTTGGCTTGGCCTAACCATGAGCAATTAATATTTCTCCAATCATTTAGATCTGACTTTATTTGCTGGAAAAGTGTTTTGTAATTGTGTTCTTATAGTTCTGGGGTTTGTCTTAACAAGTAGACTCCTAAGTATTTTATATTGTCTGCAGTTATTTTAAGTGGAATTTCTCCTTCTATCTCTTCCTATTGACTTTGTTGGTAATATATAGAAATGTTGATCATTTACATGGGTTTATTTCATATCCTGCAACTTTGCTGAAGTTTTAATTACTTCAACTAGTTTTTCAGTTGATTCTCTAGGATTCTCCAAGTATACCATTATATCATCTGCAAAAAATGATAGTTTTGTTTCCTCATTGCTTATTCTAATTCCTTCAATTTCATTTTTCTTCTCTTATTATTATAGCTAGTATTTCTAGTACAATATTGGATAATAGCGGCAAAAATGGGCATCCTTGCTTCACCTTTAATCTTATTAGGAAGGCTTCTAGCTTCTAGCAATAACATTACAGTTATTGCTTGCTAATGGTTTTATGTCGATCCTACTTATCATTTTAAGGAAAGCTCCATTTATTCATGCTTTCTAGTGTTGTTTTTTAATAGAATGAGTGTTGTATTTTGTCAATTTTTTTTTCCTGTATCTATTGAAGCAATCAAATGAGTTTTATTGCTTTTGTTATTGATATGGTCAATTATGCTGATAGTTTCCCAAATATTGAACCAACATTACATCCCTGGTATAAATCCCACCTGGCCATAACATATTCTTGTCATATATTTCTGTAATCTCCTTGCTAGTATTTTATTTAAAATTTTTGCATCTATATTCATTAGGGAAATTGGTCTATAGTTTTCTTTCTGTTTTTGTTCTTCCTAGTTCAGATATCAGCACCATATTTGTGTGATAAAAGGAATTTCATAGGACTCCTTCTTTGCTAATTTTCCTCAATGGTTTATATAGTATTAGAATTAGTTGTTCTTTAAATGTTTGGTAGAATTCATTTGTGAATTCATCTGGTCCTGGAGATGGGAGTTCCTTAGGGAGCTCATTTTTGGCTTGCTCAATTTCTTTTTCTAAGATAGGGTTATTTAAGTATTCCATTTCCTTTTCTCTTAATTTGGGTGATTTATATTTATGTAAATATTTATCAATTTCACTTAGATTATTAGATTTACTGGCATAGAATTGGGCAAAATAGCTCCTAATGATTGCCTTAATTTCATTTTTGTTGGTCATGAATTCACCATTTTCATTTTTGATTCTGCTAATTTGATTTTCTTTCTTTCTTTTTATAAATCTCAAATTAATCAAGGTTTTGTCTGCTTTATTGGTTTTTTCATAAAATCAGCTCCTAATTTTATTCATTAGTTCAATGGTTGTCTTACTTTCAATTTTATTAATCTCTGCTTTGATTTTCAATATTTTCAATTTGGTGTTTAATTGGGGATTTTTAATTTGTTCTCCTTCTACTTTTAAAATTTGCTTGCCCAATTCATTGATCTGCTCTTTATTTTATTCATGTAAGCTTTTAGAGATATAAATTTTACCCTAAGTACTGCTTTGGCTGCATCTCATAAGTTTTCATATGTTGTCTCATTGTTGTCATTCTCTTGAATGAAGTTATTGATTGTTTCTATGATTTGTTATTTGACCCACTCATTCTTTAGGATTAGATTATTTAGTTTCCAATTAATTTTTAATCTATGTTTCCATGGTCCTTTATTGATGAAATTTTTATTTCATTGTGGTCTGAAAAGGGTGCGTTTAATATTTCTGCTTTTCAACATTTGGTTGTGAGGTTTTTGTGCTCTAATACATACTCAATTTTTGTGAAGGTGCCATATACCACTGAAAAAGAAGTATACTCCTTTCTATCCCCAGTCAATTTTTTTCCAGAAGTATATTTTATCTAACTTTTCTAAAATTCTATTTATCTCCTTGGCTTCTTTTTAATTTATTTTATGATTGGATTTATCTAGTCCTGAGAGAGAGAGGTTGAGGTCCCCCACTAGTATAGTTTTGCTGGCTATTTCTTCCTATAACTCATTTAACTTTTCCTTTAATAATTTTGATACTCTGCCATTTGGTGCATATATGTTTAGTATTGATATTACCTCATTGACTATGGTACATTTTAGCAAATGTTTCCCTTTTTATCTTTTTAATTAGTTCTATTTTTGCTTTTGCTTTGTCTGAGATCATGGTTGCTACTTCTGCTTTTCTTTTTAACTTCATCTGAAGCATAATAGATTCTGCTCTAGCCTTTTGTTTTTACTCTGTATGTGTCTCTATTTCATGTGTGTTTCTTGTGAAAACATATTGTTGGATTCTGATTTTTAATCCTTTCTGCTGTCCACTTCCATTTTATGGGTGAGTTTATCCCATTCACATTCAGAGTCATGATTACTGTGAATTTCCTTCCGTTCTATTTCCCCCCTGTTTATCCTTCTCTCTGTCTTTGTCTCTCTTTCTCCCTCCCTCTCTTCCCTCCTCCCCCATGCCTCCTCAAAAGTCTATTTTGCTTCTGACCACTACCTCCCTTAATCCACTCTCCCTTCTATTAGTCACTTTTATCTCCTTCCCCTTCTAATTCTCTGTAGGTTAAGATAGATTTCTATGCCCAATTGAGTATGCATGTTATTCACTCTTTGAGCCAATTCTGATGAGACTAAGGTTGAAGTGCTGTCTGCCGCCCCATCCCCATTTTCCCTTCCACTGTAAAAGTTATTTTTTCGCATCTCATTTCCATGAGATAATTTTCCCCATTCCATCTCCCCCTTCCCCTTTCTCCCAGTGCTCTCTCCCTCAATTTTTTTTGGAAATCATCTTATCATAGTTAACTCACACCTGTGTCCCATATCTGTATATGCTCCTTCTAATTGCCCTAATGATGATAAAGTTCTTTTTTTTGGAATTATGGGTATCATCTTCCCATATAGGAATGCTAACAGTTTAACTTTATTGAATCCCTTATAATTTCTCTTCCATGTTTAACTTTTTATGCTTCCCTTGAGTCTTTTGCTTGAATGTCAAATTTTCTATTCAGCTCTGATCTTTTTATTAGGAATACTTGAAAGTCCTCTATTTAATTAAATATCCATTTTCCACTGAAGGATGATACTCAGTTTTGTTGCATACATGATTCTTGATTATAATCTTAGATCATTTACCCTCCAAAATATTATATTTCAAACCCTCTGATTCTTTAATATGGAAGTTGCTAAATATTGTTTGATCCTGACTGTAGCTACACAATATTTAAATTGTTTCTTTCCAACTCCTTACAATATTTTCTCCATGGAATTTGGCTCTGGAATTTGGCTATATGATTCCTGGGAGGGTATCTCTTCCTTGGGGATCTCTTTCAGGAGGTAGACAGTGGATTCTTTCAATTTCTATTTTACCCTCTGGTTCTAGGATACCAAAACAGTTTTCCTTAATAAGTTCTTGAAAATGATGTCTAGGATCTTTTTTTTAATCACAGCTTTCAGGTAGTCCAGTAACCTTTAAATGATTTCTCCTTGATCTATTTTCATTTTTTTTGGATTTTTTTTTTTTTGCTTTTTGGAGGGGGTAATGCAAAGCAGTTAGGGTAAGTGACTTGCCTAAGGTCACATGGCTTGTAAGTGTTAAGTGTCTGAGGCCTGATTTGAACTCAGGTCCTCCTGACTCCAGGCCTGGTGCTCTATTCACTGTACCACCTACCCGCCCCAACCCTTCATTTATTTTCTAGGTCAGTTGTTCTTCCAATGAAATGTTTCACATTTCTTTTGGCTTTGTTTTATTATTTCTTGATGTCTCATGGAGTGGCTTCCACTTGCCCAATCCTAATTTTTAAGGATTTTTTTTCTTAAGTGAGCATTAGTGCTTCTTTTTCCATTTGGCCAATTCTATTTTTTAAGGAACTTTTTTCTTCAGTGAATGTTGGTACCTCTTTTTCCATTTGACCAATTCTGCTTTGTAAGGAGTTCTTCTCTTCAGTGGATTTTTGTACCTCTTACTGTTTGAACAATTCTGGTTTTTTTTGAATTTTTTTTTTACCAAGTTGTTGACTTTCTTTTCATATTTTTTTGCATCACTTTCATTTCTTTTCCAAATTTTTCCTTTACCTCTTATTTGATTTTGAAAATCTTTTTTGAGCTCTTCTAGTAATTCTTCTTGGGTTTGTGTTCAATCCACATTTTTTACTATGAGGCTTTGCTCATAGCTATTTTTACTTAATTTTCTTCTTTTGAATTTGTCTTGCTCTTCTCTGTCACCAGAGTAGCTTTTTATGGTGAGGTTCTTTTTTCATTGTTTGCTATTTTTTCCAATCTATTTCTTGACTTTTAACTTTATGTTAAAGTTGGACTCTGCTCCCAGTGTGGAGGGACCACTGTCCCAAGCTTCATGTTTTTCATGCTACTTTTTTCAGAACTACTTCTAGGGAGTCTGTAAGTTTTTGTTGTTTATGAGGTGGTATGATCCAAGGAGATGTATGGTCACTGTTCTCCTGACCTGTGCTCTAGTCTTTGCCCAGAAAGAGTCCTTGTTCTCCTGTAGCCATAAGTGCTGGCACTCCTCTTGGCCCTGAAACTATGACCAGGTCCCTTTCTCTACTGTAGCCACTAGTGATGGTATTCCTTTTTACCTTGGAACTGTGTGCAGGATGCCTGCTCCCTTGTGAGTGACCATAAACACTCTTCTCTGCCTTGGAACTATGACCAGAGTCCCTGCTCCCCTGCAGCCACTCCTCTTCACTCTTGAACTGCAATCTTGGACTGCATCTGGGCAATGTAACAGATTGGTAAAACCAGCTCCTACAAAAGATTCCCTGTAATCTTTCTGATCCTTACCACTTGTGGGTTGAGATCTCCCAAAGTTTCTACTACTGCTGCTGCAGCTGCCTCTAAGGCCCACTGCTAGAATTGCCAGGGCACAATGCTGTGTTCCTCAGAGACTACCCCCCATGTATGACAGACCTTTCCTGATGACCTTCTAAGTTGTCTTGGGATGAAAAATTGTTTCATCCCAGCCTTTCGTTGTCTCTGCCACTCCAGAATTCTATTTGAGGTGTTATTTTAAAGATGTTTGGAGGGGAATTTGGGGGAGTTCAGGTGAGTTCTTGTCTTTATTCTGCCATCTTGGCTGTACCCTTTTACCCCTCCTGTCTCTTAAAGAGTTGTCTGGCATATTGAGAGGATGGGTGACTTGCCCAGGGTCACACAGCAGGTTTGTGTCAGGGGTAAGATTTGAACTCAGGTATTCTTGACTCTAAGACCAGTTCACAATCTGCTGTATCATGTTGCCTTTTTGCCCCCAAAAGACACCATGTCCACCCCTCTGGAGATGTCAGTTCTAACCAATCAACTGATCAACAAGTATTTTTATTAAGTATTTACTAAGTGCTAGACACTGTGCTAGGTTCAGGAGACACAAAGACAAAATAAAATGATCACTGCTCTCAGCAAGTTTCCATTCTATTTAAGGTGATTGATTGATTTGGGCCCCTGTCTTGGACTATCACGTTGCCTGGAATATGAGGTGAAATATTTGGGGAGAGTTGCAAGGAAAATAGCTTTCTTTGTCAGAGGTACCAGTGTTGGAAATTCCCCACAGCACTCAAACTAGCAAGCAATCTAAGAGTTGTCTTTCCCCAATCACACCGCCTTTCGCTGAAAGAAAGGGTGGGTAATTAAAAACATTTCTTTGGCAAGTAGTACCAACTCATACTGAAAGTGGGGATAAAACTCAGCTGCTTCCTACTGTATGCCTTTGTTGATTGTCAATTGCCAGTGCTAACCCCTCCCCCATCTACTTTATCCATGGTGTCCAGAGGATTTCAGTAAGGTTTTAAACATTCTTTAAATCCCACCAAGACTTTTGGGACATGCTGTATTGTACCAGGGGTGATCAGGATAACACAGAACCAAATTCCAGGAATTCTCTGAACATACTTAATGAGATGATAGAGCGTGGGAGGTAAGAAGGATCTACTTCTCATGGAGGTAGACATAGACCATAGTGACTTGCTGATGACCCAAGAGACAAAAAAAAAAAAACTTTTGATAATGGGAGAAGCAGAATTCTTTCCTAGCTCTTTCTTCTAGGTCACAAAGCGGGAAGATTCCCTCTGATATGATTTAGTAATTGCTGCCTCTCTCAACTCCTCCCCCCGCCACGTCCAGCTTTGACAGAGCCTTAGTCACTGGATACCCTTCAAGAGTTCCTTGTGTCTCTCCAGCTAGGTGCCACTGGCACCTACCTACATGTCTAACTCCATGGATGTGGGTCTTTGAGACAGAAGTCCATGCTCTGTAATCCCATCAAGGAGGTGAGACTAGGGGAGACTTATAAAATTGAGCAGGGGTTCTCAGGCTTCCCACGTAGAGTATTCATTTTGTATATACTTCGTATGTTCTTCTTTGTGTGGGGCAGCTAGGTGGCACAATAGATAGCGTGCTGGGTCTGGAGTTAGGAAGACCCAAGTTCAAATCCAGCCTCAGACACTTACTAGCTGTGTGATCCTGGGCAATTCACTTAACCCTGTTTACCTCAATCTCCTCATCTGTCAAATGAACTGGAGAAGGAAATGATAAATCACTCTAGTATCTCTGCCAAGAAAACACCAAATGGGGTCGCAAAGAGTCGGATATGACTGAAATGACTGAACAACAACTTATTTGTATACTGGTTGGTTTCCTCTTGATGAAATATAAGTTCCTTAAAGATAGAAGCTTTCATTTTTGTTTTCATACCTGGAATCTTACAAGTACCTGACATATAATCAGAGTTTAATAAATATTTTTTGAATTATATTGAATTGAAGGGAGGACAGGCAGACACCTTTGGGACCCTGGGTACTATTTAACATTTTTATCAATGGCATGGCTAGCACCAGGGCTGGGTGACTTCTCCAGTGTGCAGATGATACTGGTCTGGGAGGGAGAGATAATGTGTGGATGATGGAGTCAGGATCCCAAGACCTCAATGAGCTAATCTAAGATGAAATTGGAAAGTCTTACTCTGATTTTCCACAAGTCACCTTCACAAGAAGAGGCTAGAGGAGGCCTGACTAGATCACAATTCACAGGGTGGGAGTGGGGTAGTGATATGCAAATTCAGTGGCCAAAAAAGTTAAAGTGGTATCAGCCAACAATCAAAGATGCCATGGCTAAGGAGGAAGAAGTCTGGTTGTGTTCTGCCCTAATCAGATCATGTCTAGAGTATTACTTTTGTTCTAGAGATCATGTTTTGAAAAGCATATAGATAAACCTGAGGGTGTTAAGATGCAGGTTTCTAGGATGGTGAAGCTGAGGACATGTCTTATGAGGGTCCAGAGAAGGGGTCTAGAGAGGAGCAGATTTAGTGGGGAATGTGAGAAATGTATTCAAGGAACTGAAGGGCTTTTGTGGAAAAGACAGATAAGTCCAATTCCACTTAGCCCCAGAGAGCAGAACCAAAAGCATTCCCTTCATTTTATGTTCAAGACTTAAGGCCCCTAAAAGATTAAGTGACTTATCCAAGGCCATGCAAGCATTATAGCTCTCATAGGGGAGATCTAGGTGAGGCAGTAGAGAGAGTGCTGGATGGATCTGGAGTCAGAAAGGCTGGAGTTCAAATCCAGTCTTGGATATTGATAAGCTGTGTGACCCTGGACAAGTCATTTAACCTCTTTTTGCTTCAGTTTCCTCTTCTGGGGAACAATGGTAGTGCCTACCTCTCACGGCTGTTGAGACAAAAGAATGAGATAATATTCGTAAAGTACTTTGTAGACTTTAAAGGGAGGGCTATATGAATGCTAGCAAAGGTGATGATGATGAATCTATCAATCAGTACTAGTTGACTGATTGGTTTATAGAGTCTTTCTTTATTGGAGGTCTTCAAACAAAGTCTAGATGTCTGTTCTGGGTGTGTTGAAGGAATCCCTGCCACCACCACCCCTTCCCACCAAGAGGAAGGAGAAGAAGAGATACAGGGGGAACCAGGTCTTTTTTTTTCCCCATTTCTTTTTAAAGAGAAAATGGGAGAAAATTAATTCAGAAAAACTGATTGAAAAAATCTGACCTGGTACTTTATGTTTCACACCAGTGGACCCTCCCTTCCACAAAGGAATTGAAGGTGTTGAAAGGTAGATTCTTATTCAGGTCTGTCTTGGACCAGATAGCCTCTAAGGTCTCTTTCAGCTTTGAGAGGCCATGATTGTGTGAACACTGAGGTTGATGGACTCTAAAGAGGGGAGGATGAGAAGAGCTTGGTAGACCATCCTTTCTTCTCTCCAAGCAAAAGAAGACAGAGTCAGGGTCCAAAAAGAAATTATGAAAGCATGTGAGGGAATTTGGGGGAGATAGTTGGCTAACGGTGGAGGTGTGCTCCTCCTCTCACACAGAGTTGTTGAGAAGATATGATAAGAGGAAGTCAGCCTGACATGGCTTCCCAGTCAAGCCTGAATTGCAAAGAATTGATCATTTTTGCAAGATGAATCAGAAAAAAGTCTTTTATCTCAACCAGAAGCACTTTTAGAGAGGCCATAGGCTATAGAAGATAGAGGACTGGGCAAGAGGGCAAGGCATAAATAGTAATTCTAGTTTTTACCTCTAACCCAGTGGTGTGACCTTGGATAATAACAGTATGATAACTGACACACACACACACACACACACACACACACACACACACACACACATATATATATGTATGTATGTATGTACGTATATGATCCTTTGAAATTTATGAGGTTCTTTACATATATTATCTCATTTGAATCTCTCAACAATTCTGGGAGGTATTATAATTATTATTATCCCCTTTTTGCAGATGAAGAAACTGGGAATGAGCAGGGCTAGCAGATTTGCCCACAGTCTTCCAAGTTCGTAAGTCAGAAATGGTATTTGAACACAGGTCTTCTGGACTCCAGGTCCAGCGTGGCAACCCACCTCTCCAATTCACTTCCTCTCACGAGGCTTTGGTTTTCTTATCATCAAACTTAATCAAGGTCCAGCGGGTAGCATGCTTGCCTTGGTCTGGGTTTTCAGGTACTCTCTGGGCTGCCAACAAGAGGGCAGGGAAGGCAGCCCAGGTGAAATTCTTGAGACTTCAAAGACGGTCAATAAAAGGATCACACCATCAACCTCTAACTCTTCCTTCCCCCTATGTCACTAAGATGGTGTGAGATTACTGCTCCCTATCTCAGTGGCTTCCTTTCAGTGTCACTCAACTCTTATTTTGGCACCTCATCCTGGAAAGAAGTGACTCTGGCTTCTCCAAAGCTGTACAAGCAGGGTAAGAACTCTGGCCTCTGCTTACCAGCTGGAAAGGCTCAGAGTACAGGCTCAGCAAAGGACTATGCATCTGTGAGATGTAGACCAGCCTAGCTCAATGGAGAAGGCCTAAGACCCAGAGGATTGCTGCAGAGACAGGAACACTAGGCTTTGGGGTCAGAGTGCATGGGTTCAAATACTGCCTCTCATAATTACTTTCTGTGTAGGCTTTGACAAATTATCTGACTTCACTGGGCCTCAATTTTATTTTCTATGTATAAAATAAGAGGGTGGGACTATATGGCCTCTGAAGCCCCTTCCAGCTCTCCATTTATGATCCTATAATTGGCTCCCTGAGGGTAAATTTGGGGGGAGGGTCTTTAATTCATGAAGATTATCTACTCAGGAAGGTTTGGGATTGGAGTGAGATTCTCCCTCGCTCAGAACTTCAGTATATGATTTCTCTCCATAGGCTGCCCTTCATGTTCATCTTAAATGCTGGATTATTTGGGGAACCTGGAGGTTTGGGGCAGAGTTACAATGCCCTTTTTTATTTTCCCTGGGCCCTGGCAGCTCCTTAAGGATGGACATGGGTAGAGCTCTGTCCTAGGCACCTGGGAAAGGAACATAAAAGAAATAGTTCCTGCCCTTATGTGGTTTATGGTATACGATGTTAGAGTTGGAAGGAGCCTTAGAGATTATCTCCTCAAAACCCCTCACTAGTAAGGAAACTGGGGCCCTGGGAGGCTTGTACCATTTGCTCAAGGTCACGGGGCTAGGGGGGCAAAACAGGCAGGATTCAACTTCTTTTTCTATGTTATTTTAATTATACCACGTGGTCTCTGTCTCTAATAGGGAAGGCAATGTATTAGCACATGAAATAAGAGATCATTTACATAGCATCAAGTCAGCAAGTACAAAATCATGCACCAGAATGCAAATTAAGCAATACATTTAGAGGGGATACATACACCATGAGAAGCAGTCGAGAGAAAAAATGTGTGTGTACATATGGGAAAGAATGGGGACTTGATTTTAGAACAAAATCCAGATTTAGAGCTGGAATGGACCTATGAGGTTATCTAGTCCAGGCCTGAATCTTGCAGATGAGGAAACTGAGTCACAGGGAGGATTAGTGAGTCGGCCAATGTGACACAAGTACTAGGCATGAAAGGTGGGATTTAAACCCATGTCCTCTGACTTCGTAGTCAGCACTCTTTCCACTGAACCACATCTGAGATCAGGACTCCATCTACTCTGCCATGACACTTCTCTGCTCTCTTTCTTCCTTCCTCCCTTCCCTCCCTTCCCTTCTCTTTCTTTTTTTCTTTCTTTCCTCTCTTCCTCTCTTTTTCTTCCTTCCTTCCTTATTTCCTTCCTTCCTTCCTT
>CM053584.1:352596823-352683393 GCA_028627135.1 Pseudochirops cupreus
GCTGACTTTAGTGGGAAGTATCTTTGTGTGCGTTTTGGAGTTCCAGGATTGGTTTAGAGTCCTATTTTATGGGTATTTTGGGGTGGCTATGTGAGAGCTGCGATGTGTTGCTGCTGCTACGCCGCCATCTTGGCTCCGCCCCCTGGAACTAGCATTTATTAAGTATTAAAATATTATTGAGTGCCAAGCACTTGATCTTCACAACACTCCTGTGAGGTAGGTGCTATTATGATCCTCATTTTACAGATGATGAAACTGAGGTAGACACAAGTTAAGTGACCTGCCCAGGGTCACACAACTAGTAACTGTCTGGGGTCAAATTTGGACTGTGGTCTTCTTGACTCCAAGCCCAGTGGTCTTTCCACTCTACCACCTAACTGCCTTTAGCTAGGAGGTAAAGAAAGAACTCAACGGCAGCCTAAAAACAGTTCTTGTCTAGGGTGTGCTTCAATATTCTATTGATCTGCGATTTTAGTCCCAGACCAGCTTTAAATGTTGTAGTTACTGAGTTTGATCCCAGGTATGGCCCAGTACAGAGGAAAGAGCTCAGGGGGCAAAGTTTCAAATTCCATCTCTGATGCTTATGACATGTTCTGTGTGACCAGTGGACTTGGAGTCTAGAAGACCTTTATTTGAATCCTGCCTCAGACGTTACTAATTATTTGCCTACAGAGGTAAGTTACCTCCTCTGTTTCCTCATTGATAAGATGGCACTAATAATTGCATCTACCTCACGGGATTATTGTGAAGGTCAAATTCGATAACAAGTACAATAAAGTGCTTTGCAAACTTTTAAAGTGCTGTATAAATGCAAGCTAGAATATACTTCTTTTTTCCATCTTAGAACTTAAGCTTGTTTGGAGAGGGCACTGAAAAGGGTTCAGACATGTGACTTCATTAGTGCAGGGAATTCTTGGAATAGAAAAAAATCTCCGTTAATGAAGGTGTGCAAAGCTTTCTGTAATGAATATTCTTAGCTCATGGCACTGAAGATAATGTGTTAGTCAGTCTACAAGCAGTCCAAAAGCATTAAGAGCTTACTATGTGCTCAGCACTGTTGATGCAAATATGCCCCAGGCGAGCTCTGAGGCATCCTTACCCTAAACTTGACTACTTATGATGACTTGGATTCTCAGAACATGACTACATCTCCCTCCCAGGATTCTGGGGGTACCTATGAGGATGCAGGACTGATACTTTAATGCCATTGGTTTGAGCCTCTACCAGTGTGATTCCATTTAAAATTATTGGTTGAGAATTGTTTAGTTTGCCAGCCTTAAATAGCTTTTAGGAAAGGGGATTTACTCAGGTGGTACGATAATAGTTGGTATAAAACAAATGTCTGTGATTCATTCTCCCAGAAGTACATACAGACTTCAGAAAAAAGTAGGCTCAAGCTGAGAGGGAGCATGTGGCAAAGGGGTAACTCACAGCTCCTGGTTGTTTGAAGTCCTTTTCCCCCATTCACAAAATGTTCATTTAGCTCCTCTTATGCAATGAATCTGGGTTTATCTGTCCTTGGCTGATATGGGGATTCACCAAGGACACCAATAGAACATGCCCCAGACCCTACAAAGCTTTCCTGCTGATACAAGGAGAAGTGACCAAGGCCAAATTTGAAGCCTCCCCTTCCTTCCTTCTCTCCTACCTCTAGGTGGTTCTTCCTCAAGGGTGTGCTTAAAAGCCATACTTGCTTTATTGGAATGATTCTGGTTCTCTAACTGGTTAATTAATTTTTCTTTAAAACCATTTGTTTATTTTTAGTTTTCAACACTCGCTTTTATAAGATTTCAAGTTCTAAATTTTCTCTCCCCACCCCACCCAAGACAGCATGTAATCTGATATAGGTTATATACATATGATCATATTAAACATATTTCCACATTGGTCACGTTGCAAAAGAAAAATCAGAACCAAAGTGAACAACCATAGAAAGAAAAAACAACAAAAGAAAGAAAAAATAGGATGCTTTGATCTGCATTCAGGCTCCATAGCTCTTTCACTAGAAGTAAATAGGATTTTCCGTCATGAGTCTTTTGGAATTGTGTTAGATCATTGCATGGTTCGGAAGAGCCAAGTCTAACAAAGTCAGTCATCATACAATGTGGCTGTTACTGTGTACAGTGCTCTTCTGGTTCTGCTCACTTCATTCCTAATCAGTTCATTCAAATCTTTCCAGGGTTTTCTGATGTCCTCCTGCTCACCATTTCTTATGGAACAACAGTATTCCACTACATTCATATAACACAACTTGTTCAGCCATTCCCCAATTGATGGGCATCCCCTCAATTTCTAATTTTTTGCCACTGCAAAAAGTAACTGTCAATTTATAGACTTAAAGTGGTCAAGTTTCTTTGTCCTGTCCAGACATTACTCTTGTGTAATGCACTACAGTTTGAAGAACTTTTCCCACACTTTGTCTAAAGCCTTTGCTGAATGAATTGAGTATCTTCTTTTCAGTGGGGAGGGACTGAGTAAATCAATCACCACACCTCTAAACAAAGACAGGTAAAAAATAGCACTTGACCTCAAGGAGATACATTGTAATATTGAAATACCATGTAAAATAAGTAGATATGTACCCTATTTATACAGAGTAGATGAAAGTAATTTCAGAGGGAAAATTTTTCACTAGCAATCTAGGGACCTGAGAAATTTTATCAATAGAAGATGAGATTTCAGTTGAGTCTTGAAGGATAAGTGACTTGTCTATAGTCACACAGCCATTGTATGCCAGAGACAGGACTCCCATGTCTTCTTGACTCAAAGGCTTACTCTTTATCCTATGCCACAATGCTTCTCAAGGATTATTTAGGGCCAGTTGATTCTTAAAACATTTATTTTTTTTCTTTTAGGTTCATTATCTAACTTAATCTGGGTTTATAGCACCAACACAATATTCATAGCCCCTATAGTGAGTGATTATGAATATGCCAGCATAATTCTGAATTGCAAAATATAACAGACTCTCCACATGGAAGACAGAACCAAAACATTTATTCAAGCACCAGAAAGCCAACTCCACCATAGCAACAAAGTAATCTGTATACAATAACAACACAGCGGGCCCCACCCCCTCCAGCCCTTCCCCCACTAGGGCCTTCCCACCAATGAACACTCACAGTTAACTGCTTGTTTCCTCTCTCTCCTTCTGCTCTAACTATTCTAACTAACTTCCACTCTCTTCCTCCAGCTCTGCCTCTTCCCGTTCCACCCTTCAGCAAGCTCCTCTCACCATAGGTCTCATGTGACTCAAACTCATGTGACTTAAATAGGTCACATAGGCCTGTTAATGGATGGGAAAGATCTTCCCATTTAAATGACTATTACACCCTCCTGCTGTCTGTACTATAAATTAAACTCTGTAGTCCCTGGCCATCATACCAAACCAGAAGCATTGCACAGTGGAAATAATCCTAGGTTTATAGGCAATAAGTTCAATTAATTCAAATTCCATCCTCGGTTTCAATTACAGCCCTGTCACTTACTGCCTGTGTGATGTTAGAAAAGTTGTTTATCCTCTCCAAGACTCAGTTTCTTCATCTGTAAAATGAAGGGTTTGGACTAAATGATCCTTAAAGTGTCTTCTATATTTAAGTTTTTCATCTTATGGTAAGTGGGCAGCAGGCAGCAGCTAGCAGTGCCCTCCCTCTGTTGCCCATCCTTCTGCCTAAATTGCTTCCAGTTCTGCTCCTGAGTGCCAGGTCCAGATTGGGAAACCTGAGAATCTGGATCAATATAGAGCTCCTGGCCCCAATGAGGATGCAGCAGTCATGGTCTGAACCATCCTCTGAATTCTTTGAAACTAGAACCACAGTCTTCAAATGAAATGGACTGCCACAGGCATGTATAAAGGACTCATAGGGTTCAGCTAGTCTAACCATTTCCCTTTAGTTAATGCTGGATTCAAACTAACCTAGTCCGCCATCTTAGTTCTCTTCAAAGGATCCTCAATGTTTCAGCCCATTTTCACCAAGGCTTAGGATTGGTCTTGTTTTCTTCTTTCCACTGGATAACCTAAGATATAATACAGCTTATTGGCAAAAGACAAATGAGTACAAGAGCATAAAAAAGCAAAGCCACAATTAACAAGCCACTATAGTTCCTATATGGAGGGGATTTCTCTTCTTAAATACTTTAAGAAATCTGATTTCTATCCCTTTGACTTCCCCCCTGGAGTCCATCATGTTTCCTGCAAAAGAGTAAGCAAATTTCTCTCTTCTATTGATTTTCGTAGAAACATTCAGCTGCAGAAGCTATTTCTGTTTTGATGCCCTATTGGGTCAGATTTCATGATACATTATTAGACTGATAGTTGCATTGGTTGTAAAATGATACTGCTAAGGTCAAGGTTATGAGTTCGATCTCTGAGCCTCCCCAATAGCTTTGATCTAATTCACAGCCATGTTTTTTCCTCCTGATCTTAGTTGGCTACCTCACAAATAGATCATGTAGAGGTAGAAGAATGGGGATGGTTCACTGCCACACCTCATCCCTGCTGGAAAACAACTTGTTGCAAATACACTCACTTCTTGCTGACTGTCCAGTAGTTTCAGCTTGGAATATAAAGAATGTTATTAGTTTGAAAGAGAGAACAATGTCCGAGAGAGACTCTTAGGGTTCTATGCCATGTGTTGACTCTGTCAAGATGTTTTCAAATATTAACTCACTTCATATATGATCCAGCCAGCCCAGGATGAAGTTGAAACAACTTTTTCTCATTGACCTACTTGAGGAGGAGGTAACATGCGTTCAACCTGGAAAACTAAATGGTGGCTTTTGCCTGTGTCCCCCTATTGTCAGTAAACTATCCTTTTTTTTCTCTTACAGTGAAAGTCTGGAACATTTATCACATCCTGAGTGTTTGTGGAGGTGCACTAAGTCTGTTAATCTTCTTGACTTTGCTTATTTCCTGTTTCCTGAGGAGGAAAAAACAAAATAAGAAGAGAAATGGTAAGCTTTTATTCAGTCCTGCTACTGAATACCTACTTGGGCTAGCAGGCTCACCATGATGAAAAGAGATGATAAAGAAAAGATTGGCAAGCTGGGCAACTTTGGTGGGGCTGGCAACCTGTGGATGTGCAGGACATTTTGTAGTTTGCTTAATTGTGAAAATCAAGTACTTAAGAGTGGTATTGGGGTAGATTAAAAAAAAATTGAGCTCAAATGAGCCCCAGAATAGCAGATGACTTGCTTCTCCTCCTAGGCTTAGAGAAAAGTTGCATGAAGATTTTTTTTTAATTTAAATATTTTTACTTTTTAAATTGAATTTTATTTTTAGTTCCGAATATTCTCTCCAACTTTCCTCTCCATCCATTGAGAATATAAAAAAATCCAAAAAACTTGTTGCAAATATGTTTCGTCAAGCAAAACAAATTCCTGCCTTTTATATCCAGAAAGGAAGGAAGGAAGGAAGGAAGGAAGGAAGGAAGAAAGAAAGAAAGAAAGAAAGAAAGAAAGAAAGAAAGAAAAGAAAATGTGCTTCAATCTGCAGGATTAAATGAGATAAAATTCCTAAAGCACTTGGAAGAGTGCCTAGCACACAGTAGGCATTTAAATGCATTTTCCCTTCCTTTTCACTTCCCTGAATTGTGTCCATTAGCTCTCTGTCAGGAGATAGGTAGCACATTTCATCATTAGTACTATCAATAGTCATTGTATTGATCAGAATGAAATTTTGAATGTCATACATTCTAAAGGTGGCAGAAAGGATCAGAAAGATTTTTTTCCTAAACACCCCAAAATGTAGGTTGGCTTCAGTTCCCCCTTGGCATAAAGGTTCTGGTCAAAATATTAGATATTTGTCATTATCAGGCATTTATCCTAGATTTTGTTTAGTAGCAGAGGTGTCATCATCATATGACAACTGTCTTTAGAAATGGAGAGAAGAGGAGAAATGAAATAGAGAGAATTATCTCAAAAATGATCCTTTGGGTCTGGGAACCCATTTGGATACCCATAGTGAGGCATTACTTGAAGTGGGAAGGGAAGGAAAAAGCAACAAAGAAAGCCAAGATGTCTTGCACAAGAATTTTTCCCTCCCTCTCTCCAACAGTCAAAATGTTCATTGTCAGTGGCTGGACTTTTATAATAAACTATTACTTTGATTCATTCTTTTATTAGTTTGTTCAAAAAGAATGTATAAAGTAACTTTTATGAGTAATACACCATGCTGGGTACTAAAGGAGATACATAAAATAAATAAGATAAAGTGTCTTGTTGTTGAGTAGCTTATGATAGGGTGGGGGTAGGTGGGTAATAAGTCACTTACTGATACATATGATGAAAATCTGTATGTAAGAAAAAATACTGAGCACTATGAAATCTATCAAGGTAATGATCGCTTCTATGTAGGAGACTAGGAAAGGTTTCCTGAAGGAAATTGCATTTGAATTGGGCTTTTAATGTGGGTAGGATGACTGCAGCACAAGGAGGGAACATTCCAGACAGAGATAATGGCATAAATGAAAACACAGAAGGTATAGGAAGGTCTAGGACACGTTTGGGGCATGGTGAATGGCCTGGCTTCATTGGCTTGTAGAGCGCTTGAAAGAGAGAACTGGGAGATAAGACCGGAAGGGCTGAATGGGGTGAGGTTTCACCAGACTTTGTACAGTACTTTATAGATTGAGCCTTAAATGTTTGGAGAAACTAATCTCCAGAGACATATTTCCTTTCTCTTGTCATACTGTTTGCCTTGGTTAATTCATCGCCTCTCATGAGCTCAACTATCATCTCTATATAGATAACTCCAAGATCTATATATCCAGACCTAGTCTCTATCCTGAGTCCTACACAAGTGATTGCCTATTGGGTATCTTCAGTTAGATGTCTGATTGAGTTGTGTTTGTTGTTGAATCGGTTTTTCAGTTGTGTCCAACTCTACATGACCCTGTTCGGGGTTTTCTTGGCAAAGATACTAAAGTGGTTTGTCATTTCCTTCTCCAGTTCATTTTCCAGATGAGTAAACTGAGGCTGAGGGAGGTTAGGTGATTTGCCAGGGTCATGTAGCTAGTAAATGCCTAAGGCAGGACTCAAAATCAGGTCTTGCTGACTATAAATCCAGAATTCCATACATTTTGCCATCTCCCTGCCCAGAGAGTCCCCTTTCAAAAACAGGGCTTCATGTACAAAATGCAAACAAAATCCTAATTTTGATTTAGCCCACCTTATGGCATGACACTCCCTTTCCCATACTCTACATTCCAGCCAAACTGCCTACTAGCTGTTCCCCAGATTTGGTATCCCATATGCCACTTCTCTGCCTGGAATGCATTCATTCCTTTCTCACACCTCTATCTATTAACCCTTTGTCTTCTTCAAGGCTCAGATCATAGGATATCTCTAATGAGAAACCTGTTCTGGGCCCCCTGGCTGTCACTGCTCTGTTCCTCCTCAAATTTCCTAGTATTTATTTATCTGGGTACAGATGATGTTGTTGTACACCCCCAGTAGAAGGCAAGCTCCTTAAGCGCAGGAACTAGTTTTTTTTTTTCCTTTTGAGCCAAGGAGACTTGAATATATGTGGTGATGAAATGAATTAATAAAAATATTATTAAATGTCTATTACGAGTAAGGTGCTATGCTAAAAGGTAGGAATATGAATACAAAAAGTGAGCTCGCATTGCAATAGGAGGAGACAACACAAATACATAACATATATATGTATATATATGTGATTGTGAGTATAAACATATACAGACACACAAACATATATCCACATATACAACACACATATGTAAAGGAGCAGGAATTTTAATTTTGAGTCATAGGGATGGTGAGCTGATATATAGGACAGTCAATTGACACACCTTTACTAGAAGTAATGGTAGACTTGATTTAATTTCTTTGGCCAGAGCTAGAGGTAAGAGAAGAGGAAAGGGTTGTTGTTCTGTTTTGACCAACTCTTCATGACCCAATCTGGGGTTTTCTTGGCAAAGATACTGGAGTGGTTTGTTATTTCCTTCTCCAGATCATTTTACAGATTAGGAAACTGAGGCAAAAAGGGTTACATGACTTGCCCAGGATCACACAGCTAGAAGTGTCTATGGCCAGATCTGAACTCAAGTCTTCTTGACTCCAGGCCCTCTTTATCCACCCTATCACCCAGCTATGTTTGGAGGCAGGAAGGGGTTCAGCAGGGCAAATGGCAAAAGGAGTCATGATGAAATATGTGACTCATGGTCTGGTCTGGACCTGGCTAAATATCATAAGCTGTGGAAGCTTGCACTCAGTCACTAATCAAAACAGCTCATCCTAAATGTATACAAATGATTATAATAAAAATAAAAATAAACATAAGAACACAAAATGTGCTAGAGTTTGCTCTGATCTTAGATCACAGAGAGATCTTTTCAGCTTTGGTTGGGGCAAAGGGACGGTTCAGGAAAGCTCCTGTGGAGGAAGGGAACCCTAGAAAAATAAAGATTTAAAGAGAGAAGGTAATATGGGGAATATTATGAGCCAAGAAGGTGGGAAAGCTTGGGACAGTGTTTAGAGTACAATAAATTATCCATTTTTTTTCTGGAGGTCCGAGTACAAAGGATAAGAGAGGATAGAGCGTAAGATAATTCTGGAAAGGTAGGAGGTGGCAGATTTCAGTGTCTGGAAAGCTAGACTAGGCAGAAAGCCATGGACCGTGGCATTCCCCCAACTTAACATTCCTTTTGCTTCCTCCAGACTTTTGTCACTGTTCCCCATATTTTTGACATGGTCTCCTTCATATAACCCCCACCTTTCTGTCTGCTGAAATATTTTTCTTTCCTTGAGGCAGAGTTTACTAATTTGGGGTCCACAAACACCCCTCCCTACCAAAGGGGGTCCCTGAATAAATTTCAGGGGGGTCCATGAATTTGTATGGGAAAATTATATCTTTTATTTTCACTGACTTCTCATTGAAATTGAGCATTTCCTTCCATTATTTAAAAACATAATTCTGAGAAGGGGTCCATAGGCTTTATCAGACTGCCAAAGTGTTCAATGCCAGAAGAAAGGGTAAGTATTCCTACATTACTGCTCCCTGCATGAATCTACTATACCACTTTAACTGAAACTCTCCTATTTACTTTATGAACTCCCAGAATGCTAGAGGACACAGAGCTAGCAGGGGATTTGGAGATTATACATTGCAAGTCTTTCATTTTTTACATGAAGAGACCAAGACTCAGAAAAAAGTGATGGACCTAATATCACTTAGTGGGGTAAAGAGTAGTATCTCCTTTTATTAGAGGTCTTCTAACAAGAACTGGATGGCCACTGGTTGGATATGGGATAGAGGGAATTCTTCAGGATCATAGATTTAGAACAATGATGTCAAACTCAAATCAAAATGGTGTCACTAAACCATACCTAAGGATCTGTGGGAGGGGATGGTGGTGTCACATATTTACTTAGAAAACCACAGATTCTGCTTTAGAATTTCAAGGAATTTCTTTCATTTTTAAAGCTCTACATGTATAATCATATTAAATATATTTCCACATTAGTCATGTGAAAGAAGAATCAGAATAAAAGGGAAAAAACCATGAGAAAGAAAAAAACAAAAAAAAATCATCAAAAAAAAAAGGAAGAGAGAAAATAGTATGCTTCGATATGCAGTCAGATTTCATAGCTCTTTCTCTGGATGTAGAAAGCATTTTCTATCACGAGTCTTTTGGAATTGTATTAGATCATTGCATTGCTCAGAAGAACTAAGTCTAACAAAGTCAGTCATTGCACAATGCTGCTGCTACTGTGTACAGTGTCCTGGTTCTGCTCAATTCACTTAGCATCAGTTCATTCAAGTCTTTCCAGGTTTTTCCAAAGTCTGCCTGCTCTCCATGTCTTATGGAACAATAGTATTCCATTATATTAATATACTACAACTTGTTCAGCCATCAATTGATGGGCATCCACTCAATTTCCAATTCTTGACCAAAGCAAAAAAGAACTCCTATAAATATTTTGTACATGTAGGTTAGATTCTTTTCCCTTTTTTGTGATGTCTTTGGGCTACAGACCTAATAGTGATATTGCTGGATCAAAGGATATGCATAGTTTTCTAGCCCTTTGGGCATAGTTCCAAGTTGCTCTCCAGAATGGTTGATCAGTTCACAACTCCACCAACAATGCATTAATGTTCCAATTTTCCCACATCTTCCCCAGTACTTATCATTTTCCTTTTCTGTCATATTAGCCAATCTGATAGATGTGAGATGGTGCCTCAGAATTGTTTTAATTTGCATTTCTCTAATAGACAGTGATTTAAGGCATTTTTCATATGACTATAGATAGGTTTAATTTCTTCATCTAAAAAATAGTCCGTTTATATCCTTTGACCATTTATCATTTGGGCAATGACTTGTACCCTTATAGATTTGACTCAGTTCTCTATATGTTTTAGAAATGCGGCCTTTATCAGAGACACTGGCTGTAAAAATTGTTTCCCAGCTTTCTGCTTCCCTTCTAATCTTGGTTGCATTGGCTTTGTCTGTGTAAAACCTTTATAATTTAATATAATCAAAATTATCCATTTTGCATTTCATAATATAACTCCGTCTCTTGTTTGGTCATAAATTCTTCCCTTCTCCATAGATCTGACAGATAAACTATTTCTTGCTCTCCTAATTTGCTTATAGTTTCACCCTTTATATCTAAATTGTGTACCCATTTTGACCTTTTCTTGGTATATGGTATAATATGTTGATCAATGCCTAGTTTCTGCCATACTGTTTTCCAGTTTTCCAAGCAGTTTTTGTCAAATAGTGAATTCTTATCCCAGAAGCTGGAGTCTTTGAGTTTATTGAACAGCAGATTACTACAGTCATTGACTTCTGTGTCTTGTGTACTTAACCTATTCCACTGATCCACCACCCTATTTCTTAGTGTAACAGTAATCAGTTTAGCAGATTGGTAACTTAGGGCTAAGTACCTCTTGAGAGAGGCAAAAGGTGTGAACTCTGTGAAGCAGAAGGTATGAACTCTGTCTCCTGTTGCTGACATGGCAGGAGGGAGTTGGCTGAGACTAGAGGCCAGTGTGTGTATATAAGAAGAGTTCTAGAGACAAAGAGACAGAATCAGGAATCTTCCTCCTGGTGGCTCCTGTTGGAGGAAGCAGAGTTGTTCCAGCATCTGGGAGCTGGGCTGCTGGACTGAAGAACTGAGTTGGAGTTTTCTTGAGACCAGAATCTGGTGAAGGCTGAAGTAGCTGTTGCTGCTGCCTGGAAGGTCAGTGTTGCTGCTGCTGCTGCCTGGAAGGCCGTCTGGAAGCCTAAGATTACTTCTGGGTCCTAGGGATGGCAGAACTGCTGGAGGACTGAAGAAGCATGACTGGGATAAGCCTTTGTTAGTTTGTGGCTTGTGGATTCTTGAGTTCCTGGCAACAGAAGTGGTGAAGGGTTTGAGATGTGCTGGACTCTGTGAACTTTGGTGTGTGCCAGGGTCTGCCCAGAGGACTGGACAAGGACCTGGGAGCTGCCTAACTCTGAGGACTGGACAAGAACCTGGGAGCTGTCTGCCCCTGAGTCCAGGTGACTGTTTGATGGATTCAGGTAGGAGCTGAGACCATGGAAGGGGATCCAGGGAATCTGAGAAACCAGAGTCAAGCTGAAGAAAAGGCCTCCCCTTGGATGAAACTGAGGTTTGCTGGACACCGAGGGGTGGAGGGTTTGTGTAATTTTCTAATGATCGTATTTAGTGACTGATTGCAAGATTAGTGACTGATTAAGTTAATCTATAACTGCCCCTTGAGTAGAAGATTGATTATTGTATTGTGAATTGATTGGATGTTTGCCTTGATTTGTAATGGAATAAATGGAGTGTTCACTATACTGTGTAATCTGAACCGTAAAAGCTGTTCGCAGCAGCATTCTCTGGGGAATCTGCTGGTGCGTGGCATTACACTTGGCCAGTACCAAGCAGCTTTCTCGATTGCCGCTTTATAATACGGTTTTACATCTGCTATGGATAGGCCACCTTCCCTTGAACTTCTTTTCATTATCTCCTTGATGTTCTGGACCTTTTGTTCTTCTAGCTGAATTTTGTTATTATTTTTTCAAGCTCGATGAAATAACTTTTGATAGTTTGATTGGTACGGCACTGAATAAGTAAATTAATTTGGGTAGAATTGTCATTTTTATTATATTAGTTCAGCCCGCCCAGGAGCAACTGATATTTTTCCAATTATTTTGATCTGACTTCGTCTGTGTGAAAAGTGGAAAACTGCGGATTAATGTGATTTATGTTCCATTGCATTTTTGTTTATCTTGCTTAATGTTCATTGTTTACATTTTAATCCGTTTCAGATCACACTGGGGCTGCTTGACCCAAGGCCAACTCGCCCAATTCCCACATTTTATAAATGAAAAAAATTCAACCCAGAAAGGTCAAAATACTTGACTAAAGGCACAAGGTAGTAAATAGTCAAGACAGGATTTGAACTCAGGTCTTTGAACTTCAATGTCAAGTGTTTATTCCACTGTACCAATAAGTAGAAGGGTAACCTCTCAAGACTCCTCCAATTCTGAGATGCAGTGTTTGGTTAGCTTGGCACAGAGTGATGGCACTGATGTGTATTTTAGGCATTTGTGTATTTGGCATGGCCTTCCCTACTAGACAGCAAACTCTTTGACATCAGGGTTTATGTCTTGCTTAAGCTGTGGATCCTTAGCTCCTACCATAATGCATTCTGCACACAGGGGATTCTGGATAAAGACTTAATGGAACAAACAAATCAAATGGAAGACTTTTAATCAGGTGAATGATGTGTTCAGCACTCTTTGTTAGGAAGACCAACCTGCCATTGGTGTGTAGACTAGATGGGAGGGGAAAGTGAGAGACAGATGGAGATCAGTGAGGATACAAGTGGATGGATAGTGAGCGAGGTCCAGGTTTGAACAGGAGAAAAATGGACCAGATGATAATGGACCAGATGATAGGGAAGTTATACATCATTTTTAGTGACCCCAAGTGGCTTTGTGATACCAGACTCCATCTTCTGAACACCAGGGCTCTAAGGTAGAGGCATCAAACCGTGGAGGCCCAATTATAGTTGCCCTTACATTTCCAAAATGCAATTGCCAATTGCATTTTAATCTGATTTGAGGGTACTTAAGATTGTTAACTCCCAAGTGCCCTCAAACCAGATTAAAATGTAATTGGGAAATGGCTAACAAATAAATAAAAATACAATAATGCATACGTGTTAATATGTGGTTTTCTAAGTCAATTTGCAGCCTTCATAGATCCTAATGGATGGCTTATTGGCCACCATTTCTGTGTAAGTTTGGCACCACTGCTCTAAGTCTATAATCATGGAGCCCAACAGTTGTGGGAGAATCACAATTTCCTTTTTTTTTCTTTTTGGAGGGCAATTGGGGTTAAGTGACTTGCCCAAGGTCACATGGCTAGTAAGTGTTATATATCTGAGGCTGGATTTGAACTCAGGTCCTCCTGACTTCAGGGTCAGTGCTCTGTTCACTGCACCACCTAGTCGTCCAAGAATCAAAATTTCAGGTGATTTGTTGGAGCATTCCTTACATAAATAGACTATGGCACATTTTCTCCAATTGAATGAAAGAAGTGGTGTCAAATCCATCCTTCAGGAAATGCATAATCAGAAAAGGGAGCTGATTGGTCATATAGTCGAAATGAGAGACAACTGAAGGTACTGTACTGGGATCCACAAACTGTGAAAAATAATAATAGCTAACATTTCGATAGTATTTTAAGGTTTGAAAAGAGTTTTACATGCGCACACACACTTCTTCTAACACACATGCATACACATATTTATATAGGTCTCAGTACTATTTTAAACTATGTTTAAAATGGCACTAAGGTTATGCATAGCTGGATCTATCTATCTGTGTAGATATGTATGTTATTTTATATTATATAGTATTAATATAATAATATTTTATTCTCACAAAACTCTATGAGGTAAGATGATATGATTATCCCCATTTTTCAGATGAAGAAGCTGAGGCTAAGAGAGGTTAAGTGACTTACCTAGATATCCTGGGAGGAGCTCCACCTTGGGTGTAATGGACCACTCAGAACTTGAAAGTTCATATAAGTAATTTCTTTAATAAAAACATACCAGGTGACACCTGGGCAAAAGTAGCCCTCAGGGAGGTTCTGTGAAGTTGTAGAAGCCTACTCTTCAGTTCATAATGTAGTCCTTGTACACTCCTTGCCCAAAGGGACAGAGTTGTATTTTAGGTCTCTCTACCTGGTGACAAAGTTAACTCAGACTGTCCTGGGTTTTGTCCCACAGTTTCCTGCTCTCAGTAATGCTGGGGTGGGGGAGAGGTGAAGAGGAGCCAATTGAAGCCTCCCAGAATGTTCACCTCAGTGTCTGGGATTAAATGGGGTGCAGTAGGGGGAGGGGACAGTGTACCTCAAGCTGCTCTGAGTATGTATCATATCCTCCTGGTCCATAATACTAGGAGCACATAGATAGCAAGTGTCTGATGAGGATTCGAATCCAGATCGTCACGATTCCATATTAGGCACTCTCTCTGCTACCCCATTTCAGCTGCCTCAGAGGAAGACTTTAGAAGAAGGTTTCTAGTATCGTGATTATATATTCATGTAGGGTTTAACGAAGGATGTGAGGACAAGAATCCTGAGGTAAGAGAGGAAGTGTGTCTGGGTCATGGTTTGTTCATTCAATTACTGCATAGTTATCAGGTGGTAGTATTCCATCACTTCTTGGAGTGAAGTTTCTTCTGAACCAACTGATCCAGGGAAAAAAAATAAATCAATGTTTCACTGATTCCCCCTTAGGGTCTTGGTTCAAACTCTACTTCCAGGACTCTTCCAACAGTGACCTGCTTCTCCAGGAGAGAACAGATGATGAGCAGCAAAGGAGCAGAAAAATGGGAGGAGGATTCTCTTTTCCAGTCACTGGGAGAGGATAGAAAAGGTAGGAAGAAGGAGGAAGTGGCTGGTCACAGGATTCAGCAAGGAAATCCCCTCACACACCCACCAGCTGGGTCCAGCTTCTCTTGATTCTTTGGCAGGGAGCTGCTAATTTGCATTCAGGTAGTTGAATAAGTTATCACTAAAAGGCAGTTAGTTCATCATAGTGACTTGCCATGAAAGCATGAGCAACGCAGAGGACTGAGAACTAACAATTTCACTTCCAGAAAGAAGGCAAGTGGACAGAACACTGGACTGGGAATTAGAAGGAACTAAGCTCAAATCCAGCCTCAGAAATGTACTGGCTGTGTGTCCCTGAGCTAATTCACTTCATCCTTGCCTGCCTCAGTTTCCTCAGTTATAAAAAGATAATAATAGCATCTGCAGGGAGCTAGGTGACACAGTAGATAGAGCACCAGGTCTGGAGTCAGGAAGTCTCATCTTCATGACTTCAAATCTAGCCTCAGACGCTTACTAGTTGTGTGACTCTGGGCAAGTCACTTAACCCTGTTTACCTCAGTTTCCTCATCTGTAAAATGAACTGGAGAAGGAAATGGTAAACCAGTATCTTTGCCAAGAAAACCCCAAATGGGGTCACAAAAGGTCAGACATGACTGAAATGACTCAACAATAGCAACATCCTAGGATTATTATGCAGATAAAATGAAATAATGTTAGTAACGTTCTTTGCAAGCCTTAAAGCACTACATAAATTATAATTCTTCTCATTATGCATGGGAAATTTGTAGTGATTTAAAAAGAGTGTGGCATTTGTCTTCCTGCTATTGTCAAAGAGTTGCTGTGTATACACAAAATAGGGCAGCTAGGTGATACAACAGATAGAGTACCAGGCCTGGAGTCAGGAAGACTCATCCTTGTGAGTTCAAATCTGGCTTCAGGCACTAGTTGTGTGACCTTGGAAAGTCACTTCACCTTGTTTGCCTCAGTTTCCTCATCTGTAAAATGAGCTGGAGAAGGAAATGGCAAACCATTCTAGTATCTCTGCCAAGAAAAAAAATGGGGTCACGAAGAGTCAGATATGACTGAAATGATTGAATGATGATAGATAAAATGTCAGTTGCCTCCCTTTTGTTTTTTCACTTTTTTGAGAGGAGAAGGCAGGGCAATTGGGGTTAAGTCCAGTTTTGAACTCAGGTCCTCCTGACTCCAGGGCCAGTGACCTATTCACTGCACCACCTAGCCACCCCAGTTGTCTCCCTTTTATAAGAAAAGGTGAAAGAAGCCAGGATAACAATCCATAGAATAACCAAAACAATGCAAGGAAAACAAAACAAAATGGAAAGAGAAGAGAGCTTCCATTAGTTGACCAACAATGACTTCAGAAGCCTGAAGGTAAAGTGATCTCTCCTGAGAGGAGGGAGGGAGGTGGCGGGCTCCAGGTGTGCAATGAGGCATACATTGTCAGATGTGGCCAATTTGTTCATTTGTTCTACTTAACTGTCCTTCTTTGCTAGAAGGATGACTTCTACTGGGGTAAGGGGATCATGGAGAAGTCATAGTGATATAAAAAAGAGAAAGCAAAAGGGTCAAAGAAGAGTCTCTCCACTCTCAAGGTTATTAGGAATCACAAAGTCATAGAACTTAGTCAGAAGGGACACCAGAAGTAGTCTAGTCCAGCTCCATTTTATGAATTAAGGACCTGACGTTGGTGAGGTGAAAGGACTTGACCAAGATGATAACTGTAGGAGCTAGCAGAGCTAGGATTCGAATACAGGTCCACTAACTCCAAAGCAGGGTATAGAGAGGCAAAAAAAAACCCAAAAAAGAAAAGGAATCTGGAGACAGAAGGAATATCTGAACCATGTCAGGAGATTAGGAGGTAGAGAATATGATGAGCTAAGTGAAGCATGAGACTCTTTTCTAAAAAAAAATTGGTATTTCCCACCAGTTACATGTAAAAACAATTTTTAACATTTGTTTTTTAAAACTTTGAGGTCCAACTTCTCTCCCTTCATTCCTTCCCCAGATATCCTCATGGAGAAGGCAAGCAATTCCATATAGGTTATAGATGGCTAATCATGCAATACATTTCCATATCAGTCGTGTTGTGAAAGAAAACATAAAAAAAAAACTCTCAAGAAAAAGAAAGTTTAAAAAATATGCTTCAATGTGTATTCAGACACCCCTGTTCTTCCTCTAGGGATGGATAGCATTTTTCATCATAAGTCCTTCAGGGTTGTCATGGACCGTTGCATTGCTGAGAACAGCTGTCATCCACAGCTGATCATCTTACGACAGTGCTGTTACTTTGTACATAGTACATTTCACTCTGTATCAGTTCATGTAACTCTTTCCAGGTTTCTCTGCCCATCATTTCCTATAGTATTTCATCATAATCACACACCACATTTGTTCAGCCATTTCCCAGTTGATCGGCATCACTTCAATTTCCAATTCTTTGCCACCAGAAAAGAATTACTATGAATATTTTTGTACACATAGGTCATTTTCCTTTTTGTTTTTGTTGCTTCTGTGATACAGAGCTAGTAGTGGTATCGCTAGGTCAAGGGTATGAGGCATTGGACTCTTCCTGGACAATGGGGAACTAGACACGTTGAGGAGGAAGCAGCTTCTTGCCCTGGAACATCACTCTTCCCCTGAATGCTTTCTTCTGAGTGCTCTGCTCCTCCCAGAAAGGTGACTAGGTCAACCACGTTCATCCCCTCCATTTCTCTCTGCACTCCATTCCTGACTCTGGTTCTCCAGACTTCTTTCTTTGCCATGTCCCTGTTTGGGCACCTTCCATCTCCCAATATTTAGCTCTCTTTAAAGTGTTATCCTTCCCTCATTGGAATGTCATTTCTTTGAAGGCAGGGATTATTTATTTTTACTTCTATTTTTTCTTCAGCACTTAGTAGAAGGCCTGATACCTGTTGTGGCTCAAGTATTTAGTCAGTGTTTTGCGGTTTTCTTGACCTGCACTTTATCCATTGTTCCACTTGGCTGCCCTGCCTGATACCTAGTAAGTACTTAATAAGAGTTTATTGACTTGATTCTAAAAACTGATAACATAGCTTCAAAGGTAACTTAAGAAGAGAGATCATCCATCCTTTAAGGATCAGTGGAAGAAAATTTCCTGATAACTCTGTCATCAGTCCATGATATTAATCAATCAACAATAGTTTATGAGGGAAGAAGGATAGTTAATGCAATTATAGTTAATAGTTATAGTTAATATTCATAGTTAATCTAGTCTCAGAAGGCAAATATGACAGAGGTAATAAGGTGTCAATATGTTAAGAAGGTGTCAATATTTAATGATCCCTTTATGAAATGTGAACACCTTTGTATAGGAAGGAAAGGGAACAATCCCATTGGATTTGGCTTTTAAGAGCTTTAAGTGAATAAACACTGGATTACTTCAGAAGTTTTAGGAGGATACATGCCAGGAGCTACCTGTTCAGGAGACCATCATGGGTAGGTAGGGGGAAGTGATGATTTCTCCACCAGCCATTATAGCTTAAAGATGAGCTACTCAATCAGCAGGAGATACTGCTTCAAGGTGCAGGGACGTACATTCCAGATACAAAGAGTTAGTAACTTGAAGGAAGAAACAACTTCCAGAAGCAGGACTTCCAGCAGTCAAAAAGGGCTATGGATTCGGAGAGCTTTTCTTGGCAATAAGTAAAGAGTTCTCCAGTATTGTGGAGAGAAGAAGACCTTGGCAGCTTGATTATGCAACCTACTCAGCAGAGATACTGCGTCTGGGATAGAGTTGTATGAAGATCCTAAGACAGCGGTTCTCAACCTGTGGGTTATGTTCAATTTGCAACAATGAAAATACATCCTGCATATCAGATATTACATTACAATTCATAACAGTAGCAAAATTACAGTTATGAGGTAGCAACAAAAATAATTTTATGGTTGGGGGTCACCACAACATGAGGAACTGTATTAAGAGATTGCAGCATTAAGAAGGTTGAGAACCACTGCCCTAAGAAGAGAGAAACTATATTGGGCCCCTGTAATACCACAATTGTGACTTGCATTGGCTACATTTGTTTCCTACATGTTTCATTATCATCATATTCTGCTTTTCTCCTGCTTTTCCCATAGACCTTGTTTGTATTTGAGGGAGAACATGCCTTTCATCTGTAAGGGAATTTTTTGTACTTATTGTTCTGACTGTGCCATCTTAGTAAATGCCTTTGCTAAGAGCTAAATTGTGTCTATTGTCTGACTGCTAATGGGGAGCACACTGGTGAGGGTTTGTGAGCTTCATAGTTTTAGGAGTATTTACCCTCTTTTACCTTGAATCCTAAGTCTAGAAGCTAACATCTTGGGAGGTGAATTCCAGAGGGAGTCACAAACATTCACTAAACACTTACTATGTGTTATGAGAATATAAATGAATATCAGGTAAGACAGTTTCTTACTTGAAGGAGTTTTCACTATACTGGAGAGGTGGTTGTCCTCTTAGGACATTTGTCCAGGATGTCCCTCTCTTGACTTTCAACTAAATGTTTCGCCCTAGGCTTCCCCACTTTGATCCCTGGATATCTTCACACAAATATACCTTCTTAATATACAATGTTATTCTGCTAACTATTTTATCTATTCCTTCTTTTTCTTTTGTGGACAGGGAAGCTAGATAGCACAGTGAATAGAGCACTAAGCTTGGAATCAGGAAGATTCACATTTGTGACTTCAAATCTGGTCTCAGACACTTACAAGCTACATGACCCTGGGCAAGTCACTTAACCTTGCTAGCCTCAGTGCTTCATCTGTAAAATGAACTAGGTGTATGACTCTGGCCAAGTCAGTTAACCCTGTTTGCCTCAGTTTCCTCATCTGGAAAGATGAGAAGACGAAAATGACAAATCATTCCAGTATCTTTGCCAAGAAAATCCCAAATGGGGTCACAGAGAGTTGGATGTGACTGAAAAATGACTGAATTCCATTATCATTTTTTGTGGATAAAGTATATCTTTCCAGACCAGTGGTTCTCAACCTGTGGGTCACGACCCCTTTCGGGGTCAAACGACCCTTTCACAGGGGTCACAGGGGTCACCTAAGACCATCGGAAAACACACATTTCCGATGGTCTTAGGAACCGAGACACCGTTCCTCAAACCATCTCCAGGCGGGTCTGCTTACATGCAGATACACCCACATATGAGTATTAAAGGGTTGCAGCGTTAGGAAGGGTGACAACCAGTTTTAGACCCATATTTAGCCATGAATCTCATTCTGCCAAGTCTCAGTGACAGCTATAAAGTCAAATTTGCCTCCTTACGTAGACTTTCAAGTTTACTCTGCATATTACTAATGTGCATTTGTATGTAGATATCTAAAGCCTTGGATTATATCTTTAGCTTCTTTCTTGGATTCAAACTCCTATTAATTAATGCGAATCTCTCTTACCATTCTTTTTACATAATAGCTCCTATTTTCTGTGTTCTCTAGCTTGGTGTATATGCATAAAGTTTTCTCTCCCCTATATTAGGGCTGTATTGAGAGGCGTGGTGTTCAGAATGAAGGAAGTGAGAGGCCCTCTGTATTCTATCTTAGTCAGACCAAGTTTGGAATATTGTTTTCAGTTTGGTTTTGAGGGGCAGCTGGTGACACAGCAGATAGAGCACCAAGCCTGGAGTCAGGAAGACAGAATTCAAATCCAGCCTCGACACTGACTAACTGTGTAACTCTGGGCAAGTCACTTAACTTCTGGCCTCTGTTTCCTCATCTGTTAAATGGGGATAGTAATAGCACCTACCTCCCAGGGTTGTTATGAGGATCAGATGAGGGTATTTACAAAGCACTCAGGCAGGGCCTGGCATATAGTAAACATGATATAAATATAACCCATTATCATCATTACCAGCATATTTTAGTAGGGATATTGACAGTTGGGAGAGAACATAGAAGAAGACAACCAAAATGATGATGTAGCCTGGACTCCATGTCATAAAATGAACCATTAAGGGAACTGAGGGGAATCTAGAGAAGACATAGTTAGGGGGATGGTATTTGTCTTAAGGTACGTGAATTGCTACCATGTGGAGAAGGAACTAGATTTTTTTTTTAGCTCCAGAAGTCAGTACTAGGATGAGCAGTGGGTGGTAGTTGTAGGAAGGTGGCTCTTCTATTAAGGTAAGACAAAACTTCCTGTTAATTAGAACAGTTACAGTGGCGTGGGTTGCCTCAGGAAGTATTGTGGTAACTTCAAACAAAGGTCAGATGACCTTTTGTGGGAGCTGTTGTAGAAGAGACATCCTTTACGTACAGGTGAGCTAGGGGGCCTCTCGGGTCCTTTCCAACACTTCTTTTCCATATTTTATCATCCTATAAATGTCTTCGGATCTTTAAGCCTGGTTTAGTCAAACCCAGTTTGGTCACCTCCGTCATGTCTGACTCTGTGACCCCATTTGGAGTTTTCTTGGCAAAAATCTTGGAGTGATTTGCACCATTTCCTTCTCCAGCTCCTTTTACAGATGAGGAAACTGAGGCAAACAGGGTTAAGTGACTTGCCAAGGATCTCACAGCTACGAAGTGTCTGAGGTTTGAAGTGACAAAGATGAGTCTTCCTAACTCCAGGTCTGGCTCTCTATCCACCGTTCTACCCGGTCAGATCTAAAGAAAGGAGACCGACTTTAATAACAACCAGCATTTATATAGAACTTTGAGGTTCGTAAAACAGTTTATTGCTATTATCTCATTTTATCCTCACACAACAACGTTGGAAGTGGTGTTAATGACCCCATTTACAGATGAAGAAACTGAGGCAGAGATTATGTCATTTTTCTGATGATATACAGCCAGTAAGTTTCTGAAGCCAGATTTCAATTCAGGTCTTCCTGCTTCCAGGTTCAGTGCTCTAACCATTGTGCCACCTAACAATATAGACTGGGGTTGGTTTCTGAGGTTTGCACAGACTGGATCCACCCTCTAAAGAACTTCCCAATGGTTACCAGAGCAAAACTAGTGTTCAATATGTGGTCTAGGGCCCAGCGTCTTGGAGCAAACAAAATCTTGTGGTTAATTTCTACCAAGAGCTGATTAGCTGTGGGTAGAATATTTTCTTCATTTTACTTACTGTGCTAAGTATCTTGATACATAGGGAGCAGAAATAGGGAGAAGGGAGCAAAGCACAGTACACAAAATGGATTATCAGGTTCTGGAAAATAAAAAGTTAATTGTGTTAGCTCCATTTCTTAAGATGGCTAAAGGGAAGAAAAAAAAAGAAAACTCACATTAAGATTTACAAAGCCCTTCCTCACAAAAACTCTGAGGTAGGGACTGCAAATATTATTATTTTCATTTTAAAAATTAAGAAACCAAGGCCACCCTGTTAGATTCGAACTCTGACCCCCAAGTCCAGCCCTCTTGCCACAGTCTGCCTCTACTATTCTATTGGATTCCGGGAAAATTAAAGAAATGAATAATGGGATAGAAAGTAAAAATTCTAAGAGGAAGATGAAGGAATCTGAATCAGGCAACTTGAATTAGGAAAAAAGTGACAACATTTGCTTTTTTTTAAGTACGGTAAGAACTCCTTTTTAAACTGGTTACTAGAACATATCTTGAAAGGATGATTATGAAACACTACCATGACTTCATCAAGAACAGATAATGCCTAACAAAACTTATTTCCTTTTTTTTGATGATTGTTAATTGGTGTTTGAGGGATTCCACAGATATGGTTTACTTTTGTTGCTATTCAGCTATTTCTCAGTCATGTTCATCTTTTCATGACCCCATTTGAGATTTCCTTGGCAATTTTCCTTTGCCATTTCCTTCTCCAGCTCATTTTGTAGATGAGCAAATTGAAGCAAAGAAGGTTAAGTGACTTGCCCAGGGACATGGCTAGTAAGTGTATGAAGCTGGATTTGAACTCACGAAGGTGAGTCTCCCTGACTCCAGGATTGGTGCCACCTAGTGGCCCATGGTTTAACTACATTTTAGCAAAACATCTGATAAAGAATCTCATGCTATTTTGTGGGAAAGATGGGGACCAGGCAATAATGCCATCAGATGCATTCCAAGGAACAAAGAGTAGTTGCTAACAATTTGGCAGGAAGTCTCCATGTGAGTGCCAAAGGGGTCTGTACTTGACCCTGTGTTGCTCACAATACTGTTAATGACTTGGATAAAGGCCTGGATGGCAAGATTCTCAGATTTTCAGATGACACAAAGCCGGGAAGAATGGTTAACATACTGATGTATCCAGCATCCATAAAGACCTTAAGAGGCTACAGCACTGGACTGAATCTAAAAAAAGATAAAATTCAGTAGGAGTAAATGTTAAGGCTTATATTTTACAAAAAATCAGCTTCACACATATAATATGGGGGAGGAATGATTAGACAACCGCTTATCTGAAAAAGGATCAGGGGGTTGTATGGACTGCAGGCTCAATATGAGTCAGGACTGTGATGTGGCTACCAAAAAAATTAATGCAATCTGGGACTGCATAGATAGCGTCACAGCTTCTAGGAACAAGGTGGCGACAGCTCCCCGCTACCCTGACCAGATGTGACCACCCCTAGAGTCTTGTGGCTGGTTATGGGTGGTACAATTTAGGAAGGACATTGGTAAGCTCGAGCACTTCGAGAAAAGGACAAGGACGGTGAAAGTCTCAAATCCCCCCCACAAGAGGATTGGTTGAAGCAATTGGAGGGGCCCAGCCTTCCAAAATGAAAGATCAAAGGAAATATTATTGTGTTCAAAGACTTGAGGACCTATCATTCAACTTCTTCTAAAAGGGAGGAACCAGGTACAGTGGGTAGAAATTTCAGTAAGGCTGATTTTAAGCTTGATGTCACACCGTTTTGTTACTGTTGGTGCTGAATCATCTTTTCAGTCATGCCCAATGCTCTGTGGTCCCATTTTGGATTTTCTTGACAAAAATACTGGAGTGGTTTGTCCTTTCCTTCTCCAGCTCATTTCACAGATGAGGAAACTGAGGCAAACAGGGTTAAGTGCCTTGCCCAGTGTCACGCAGCTAAAAATGTCTGAGGCTAGATTTGAATTAAGGTCCTCTTGACTCCAGGGCTGGTGTTTAGTCTACTGTACCACCTAGCTGCCCAAAAAGGCAAGCAGAGGATTTTATATTTGACCTTGAAGGTAATGAAGAGACATTGGAGTCTCTTGAATTGGTGGAGTGGTAGCATGATCAGACCTGTCCTCTAGAAAGATCTCTTTGGCAGCTGAGTGGAGGATGGACTAAAATGGGGAGATTTGAGGCAGGGAAAACCAGCCAGTAGGCACTGGGAGGTGATGGGGACTCCCCATCATAGTGCTTGCTGTGTGACTTGAGATAGGGACATGTAGGAATGATGTAGTGAATGCAGAAATGACAAGCCTTGGCAACAGACTAAATAGCTGGGACTAGTGTGAACGAAGAATCAAGGATGGCACTGAGGTTCTGGGCCTGGGCTGGGAGGATGGCAATGCCCTTTATGGTAATAGGGAAGTTTGGAAGAGAGGAGGATTTTGGTGGGGAAAGATGAATGAGTTCTGTTTTGTATGTGTTGAATTTGAGATTTCTACTGGACATCCAGCTCTACTATACTAGAGACAATTGATTGAATGAGTGGAGCCCAGAGGAGAGGGTTGGATATAAAGGTCTGGGAATCCTTATAGAGGAGATAATCAAATTCACAGAAGCTGATGAGACAGACTCTTGAGGGCATCACCATCTGGTGCAGGCTCTGGGTAGGATAAACCTCAATCTTCAGTCCCTATGGAAGACAAGACGGGGACAGTAGTAGCACGCTGCGACTGTCACCAGACTTCTGTCATGGATTTCACTTGTTATTTCTGAAATCATCCAACAAAGCACATTACTGGGAGCCAAGGGGTCCTACTCCTCAAGGGAGGAGCAGAGGGAGGGTCTGTTAACTTCAGGCCTCAGAACTTTAACTCCTTGTGACCTTCTGAAGACTGAGTGAAGAGTAAAACCTTATGAGCCAATCAAGAATATACTTAGCAAATACACTTTAACCTGGAACATTGTCTAGAACAGAGTTTGGTAAAAGGCCAATTCATCTTGGAGTCTCTTTGTACTCTCAGTTTCCTTGTCTACATAATGTAAAAGAGAACTAACTTCCTTCTAAGGCTTCCTCCAGCCCTAAAATCTTAAAATCCTATTTCATTCTAGATCAGGGGTTCCTAAATTTTTGTATGTCATAGACCCCTTTGGGACTCTCAAAAAACCAGGAACCAGAATAATGTTTTTAGCTTCAGAAAATAAAATACATAGGATTACAAAGGAACACAATTACCTTGAATTATAGTCATCAAAATGTGATTCTCAGCTAAAAACCCTTGCCCGAGGTCGTCTGGTGGCATGGTCCTTAGAAACAGCATTATAACAGTGTGGTCTTCCAGCTTGCATATCTCAGATTACATGGAGATCACTTCTTCAAAGACTTAAAATGTATTTTTTTTTTTTGCAGTTACAGATCAGAATCTGGAAGGTAACATCTCGAGAGTAAATAAGGAAGAGAGAGGTCGAAAGCCTCCTCCGAGTCCAGATCACCATCCCCAACTATCTGGTGGTTACCAGCCTCAGCAACCAGGTGGTCACCGTCCCCACATCCCTGGTCACCGTCCCCAGGCACCTGGTCACCGTCTCCAGGTACCTGGTCGCTGTCCCCCAGTACCTGGTCATCGCCCTCAGCCACAGCAGAAAAGGCCTTCTCCAAGAGCCCACCAACAAAGTGGCCCTCCCCTGCCCAGGCCTCGAAATCAGCAGAAGCCTCCTCACCAGGAAAAGGAAAAATGATAATTATTTCTCCAAGAGGAAGTTTCTTCTTGCCCCATTTGTGAACAGATGTAAAAAAGATCTTTCCAAATAAACCATACAGCAGAGTTTTCCCCATTCATGGAACAGATTCCTATGAGCCTTTTCTACTGTTGGGCTACTACTTTTCCTAAGTACCACTCATCATGGACAATGTGTGGAGGCTTATCTACTCTTTTGTAAGTGAGAGAGAAAAAACGTCAAATGATAGAAAACAAAATGACCAAGGACTCGTTGACCCAGCCCTGGTTAATGTGGTCTCACGGCAGGACTCTGTTGTCAAAGTGGAAAAAGCAGTTAAGGTTGCAACCATTAAGAGGATCATTGAGCTGGAGGTAGAAGGGAGTCCAGCAACAATTCTTGCCTTGACAAGAGAATTTCTTTGTGGTTTTCTTGTTCAATCCAACAAGTAAGACACTTCACTAGGTACTAGGGTGATAAAAATAAACTAAAAAATGATCTGTCCTTAAGGAACTAAGATCCTTCCAGGTTGATACAACACATAGGTGAGTAAGTACACGGTCATTTGAGAAGGAGGGAGAGAATATTGACCACCAAGGCAAGGGTTCTTTGCCTTTTCTGTGTCATGAACTCTTTTGGCAGTCTGGTGAAGCCAATGGCCCATTCTCAGAATGATGCTTTTAAATGAATAAGATAAAACACACAGGAATACAAAAGGAACGAAGGATATTGAAATGGTTGTTAACATAGACCGCAAGTTACAAACTCTTGAACCCTGAGTATAGAAGAATACTTCCCCTGAGAGATAGTACAGGAACTGAGCGTTGAAGGAAGGTAGGGAGTAATGGATATTGTTTAAAAAAAAAAAAGCTTTATTGGGCTGTGCAGATGTTGAGTACGTGTAACAAAATGAGAAAAGCTTCCTCTTGAAGCATTTCTGCTTATCTAGTCTTTTGTAAAGGAGAGAGAAATCATTGCTGTGACGATCTCAGTCTGTTCCTTGTCAGATAGACCCCAATGTTAGCTAAGATGTTAGAATAAAATGGAGATGGACTAGGTCTATATAACAGAAGAATAATCAAACTGTTGTCCTAAAGTCCAGTCCGTCCAGGTCTATAACATTCCTCTTCACACAACCCCCCCACACACATCCATGTCCTGTGGCATGAAACTGGAAAGGGAGGTGTCAGCTCCTTGGCTTGGCTAGATGAATAAACCACAGCAAACTGTGAGGAGCACAATTTAGAGCTTAGATTTGGTTCCCCCATGCTGTTCCCAGCTGCCCATAGTCTTCCTCAATGACCATGAGTGCTCCCCTCCCCCAACAGCTGCCCTGAACAAATATTCTAGGAAGTGGAAAATCATAGTTCACGTGACTGTAGACAAAGAACTCAAAGAGAATTTGGAGGCTGTCTACTGCCTAACCCTAACCTCCTCATTTTACTGATGAAGAAACTGAGGGCTGGAGAGATGTAATTACTTGTCCAAAGCCACTTTGCTGGAAAACGGCAGAACTGAAAGGGATCAGAGATTTGGAGCTATAATGGAACTTGAAGGCCATCTGGTCCAACTGCCTCATTTTACAGGCTAGGAAACCAAGTCCCAGACAGGTTGATTTGTCTAGGGTCCCACAGGTAGTAATGGGCATATCTGGGAATCAAACATAAGTCTACTGATTGCAAATTCAATGGTTTTCCCATTGTGCCACACTGTTTCTCACTCTGGACTGGAGGCCAGCAGCAATAAGCCAATTAGATGGCACGTACAATAGCAGGTATGAGAAAGAATTTGGTTCCATCAAATATCCTTAATAGGTCATTATTAAAAGGTCACCCCATAGACCTGCAGAGAGCTTGGGGCTGATGACGCCTTCTGTGTGCCTAGGCTCATTCCCATATGGGACTTAATATTCAGATACCCTGGATCAGGGAGGAGAGAAGAAACAGGAAAGAGCAAGAATTGTCAGTTAACATTCTAAAGTGAAGACAGTGAAGTAGGTTCTTTGAAACAGCAGTGTGATATTTGTGGCCTCATCCCTCTCTGGGTTTCTCAGACTTATTCTGCCTTGCCAGGAAACAGTGAGGTCTAAACCACAAGCTCTCTGCACACTTAAAACTTCCTGTAAGTGCCCTGGTGTGTGTGTGAATGCTTTGCCCACTTAATATGAGTCTCCAGTTTGAACATCTGGAGTCAATCATTAAAAATGTTAAAGCCCTTCATTTATTCACTTGGAATGCAAGGATGAGAACCAACAGGATAAGAACATTAGACCAAGCTTCTACTCAGCTGGATGCAAGAGGGCTCTAGATCCTCTCCCTTTCCTCCATCTGGGCAATGCAAAAGAATCTTCCCCCTCCCCTGAGACCCAGATTATGGCCCACCTTCCTCAAGAAGTCTTCTGTAACCCATCAACATGCAGCAATCTCTCTCTCTCTCTTCCCCTGAACACCTGGTTATCTACATGCCGTTAGTATATGAGTGACTGGAATAAAGTCGGAGATTAATAAATGCTTGCTGATTAATTGATTCACTATTTCATATCGTTAACCTTTCTTTTCTTTTCTTTTCTTTTTTGGCTTTTTGGAGGGGGGAAGGCAAGGCAGTTGGGGTGAAGTGATTTGCCCAAGGTCACACAACTAGTAAGTGTTAAGTGTCTAAGGCCAGATTTGAACTCAGGTCCTTCTGACTCCAAGGCCAGTGCTCTATTCACTGTGCCATCTGGCCACCCCTTGTTAACCTTTCTTTCTGGTCTTTCAGGCTAAACTGTAACTTCTCAAGGGTAAAGAGCATCATCTATGTTTGTGTTTGCCCACATTGCCCAGCCTAATAGATCTAAATGTTTATTATAAGGATTTAAAATGAGCAAGCATTGTTCCTATGAAATAAAAACTTTAATTCGTCATATCTGTCAGTTTCCCAGTCCACCGAGTCATACTAAAGCCCTGTTGGAGTTTCCTTTGCAAAGGGTTAACCCCACCCAAGCATTTTTTATTCTCTCCAAACCTCACCCACCTCCACAGACTAAAAGGGTCTTTGGAAGTAAGATCCATAATTGACCTAAACTTACTATCTTCCCTCCCTCCACTGCCAGCACAGTACAGTGTACAGTCCAAAATAAGCACTTGGTCAGTGGGGGTGGTTATTGTTGACTCCACTCATCTCATCCTGAAGTCTATAGGTTACAATCTGCCAATAGAGAACAACTGGTCAGATTCCAAGCTTTACCACGTTGATTTTGTACCACTGAAAGAAGAAAGCATCTAAAATATACAGGACCATTCTGGCAATGAAACACTATCCAAATGAAGTTAGTCACATTTGGAAAAATTTTCGTGGTTTATTGAGACTTGTCAGACTGACTGCAAAGGCCCAGGAGTGAGGAAGAACAGAAAGAGAAGGACTAGCTTCTATAATTGCCTTCTTGACTCCCCACCTCCTTAATTTCCACTCCAGACTCAGACCTTTCAGCTTTAATATTAATTAGTTAATTGTTGTTCAGTCATTTTTTTAGTCATATCTGTCTTTGTGACCCCATTTGGAGTTTTCTTGGCAAAGATACCGGAGTGGATTGCCATTGTCTTCTCCAGTTCATTTTATAGATGAAGAAACTGAGGCAAACAGGGGTAAGTGACTTGTCCAGGATCACACAGCTACTTAAGTGTCTGAGGCCAGATTTGAACTCTAGAAGACCCCTTTCTGGCTCTAGGCCTAGGTACTCCATCTACTGTGCCATTAATTTAATGGCAATTTAATATTTGTTAATGTAAAATCCAGTACTTGAGTTCAGGATTGGGGAGACAAGGTTATTCAACTGTTTATGAAAAATACCTAAGAATTTCAATGGACTGAAAATCAATATGAGTCATTGGTATAACATGGCTACCAATAAAGCTAATTTATGCTTTGGCTATGTAAATTCTATTTATCCATCATATCTGAATGAAGGAGGTGATAGTTAGAGTCTTCTCATTTTTCCAGAACTAGTTCTGGCCTCAGACAAGCTACACATAAGAAGTTTTATGACAAGAGCTCACTGTTTTAGTGTCAAATCAGCCATAATACTGACCCTACTCTGCCCTCCTTCAACAACAAAAGTAGGATTCCTGACACATACTCCAATTTCCCAGAGACCCACTGCTCATTGTATCTCTAGTGATCACCTCTCTTGTCTTTGTTTGAACGGTCTTTCTGGATCTCAGACTCATTTTGGACCTTTACAAATAAAACATATGTCTATGATCCAGCCACATTGGCCTCCTTGCATAAGATACTCTAACTCCCAACTCCGGCCATTTTCCCTCAGTTTTTCCTGGCGCTACCCCAGGCCTGGAATTTTCTCCCTTCTCACCTCTAAATCTAAGCTAAAGCCCCACCTTCTGTAAGATGCCTGTGCCCATCCTCCTTAATCTTACTGCCTTCCAAGATTGTTTCCCATTTATCCCATCTATGTCTTTTCCATATAGCTGCTTTGCAGGTTGTCTCCCCCATTAGACGGTGAGCTCCTTGATAGCAGAGACTGTCTTTTGCCTTTCTTTGTGTCTCCAGTGCTTAGCACAGGGCCTGGAATACAGTGGGTGCTTAATAAAAGTATTGGAATACAGTAGGTACTTAATAAATGCTTGTTGGTTTCTCCGTTTGATTGGAGGGGGTAGTTGCTGGTGAGAACTTGTCATACTAGTCAATCAAAGCATGTGTCTAAGCCTACAACTCTGAGAGTCCTGATTTGCCATGTTTCTATCATCAGTGAAGAATACTGGGGTGACAGGGAAACTTTGGACTTGAGGTCAAGACAAATCTGGGTGTGAGTCTTCCGTGCTTTCCACTCCCCTATGTAACTATACAATCAACTGCCAGAATTGGAAAGGTTCTTAGGAAGCTCTGAACCCCCTCACTTAATCTTTTATTATTAATTTTTATTTTCACCAAATTTATTTTCTCATACCCAGTCTTCCCTGGTCTTTTGTAACGTCATTTTATGGAAAGTGTGTGAGTATATGTGTGTGTGTGTGTGTGTGTGTGTGTGTGTGTGTGTGTGTGTGTGTGTGTGTGTGTATAAAATCTCATAGTGTCCTTGTAAAATTCTGGACAAAATGCCCCCATGGCCTTCATTCCCCTAGGGCAGGGATTGTCTTGGCTTTTTACTTTTCTCCCCAGCACTTGGCACAGTACTTAGCTCATTCATATTGGGCAGCAATGTGGCCAAGTGGATAGAGCACAGGGTTTGGAATCAAGAAGACTCATCTTCATGAGTTCAAATTCAGCTTCAGGCACTTACTAGCTGTGTGACCCTGAACAAGTCACTTCACCCTATTTGCCTCAGTTTCCTCATCTGTAAAATGAACTGGAGAAAGAATAGGCGAACCCCTTCAGTATCTTTGCCAAGAAAACCCCAAAGGGAGTCACAAAGAGCGGGACACAATTGAACAACAGCAAACAGTACAAAATGATGCTTATTCATTCATTTAGACTTTGAGAGTATCAGACCAGGAGTTGGGAAACTCTCCCCTAGGCCCAAATCTTATCTCTAAAGTAGTTGTGTGTTTTTGGACAAGTCATATCATACTTCCTCAGGCCTCAGCTTCCTTTTGTGGAGAACAAAGGCCAACACCCTCAATTCACAAAGGAAGAAAATTTGACTCAGAGAAGGTAATTCAGCCTAAGAGCTTTGACTGGAAAGTAGATTGATTTAATAATCCCTAAACAATTCTGCCTCTCACGACCTTCAGTGGGATCAGCTTAGAACAGCCACAGTAACATTGACTGTTCCCCCATCACTTAACTATGCAGGCTGGATGGGAATTTGGCAGAGGCAGAAATGCTATTTCAATATCTGGGGGCAATGTCCATGTGTACTCCCTTTCTGTCTCTGTGGCTTCAAAGGCATAACCTCTCCTAAGTTGTTAATAACTGGACACTAGGAAGAGGGAAGGCATGCATACTCTGGACTAGTAAGTGTTGACAACTTTCACCAGGAGAGGAACATATTAAGCAATTCATAGCACTAGGAAGGCAGGGCTTAGCCACCAAATACTGTGACAGAGGGAAGAGTTCCTCCACAGGTCAGGTGCTACAAGGATAAATTCATACCTGTGGTTTCTAGAGTTCTGACTAAGGAAAACCCTTCAGCACACTCTAAAAGGACTAGTGTAGCTGATAACCTACAAGAAGAAATAGCTTACTGACTTTATAAGGATAATTTGCAAATAGCAGCCTCTGCTTGCCCTAAATCCTCTCTCCCAGGGGCTGCAGCCAGTTTGCTGATGCTGCTCAGAGTGGTATCTCCAGATGGGGTGGTTACATAGCTACCATCTACTCTCAGGGTCTAGAGAGAGTAACCCTGGCATGTGTGTGGGGATACACTCCTAATACTTGCCACTTTAACTCCTGAGCCCCCACTTATGTGCTTCAATTTGCACAAAATCACCAGGACACCTTTGTATCAGTCATTAGACATGGAACATTGACTAAGTGAGAATGCAAACACATGAAAAACCATATTTACTCAATAGAAGGTAAAATTAGAAATAATTTGAGCACAGTCCATTCATAAACCTGGGTCTCCCACCAATGCACAAATTGTCAGAGAGCACATCCAACACAACAGCTCTCACTTTGTGATGCTCCTGTCCTCTGTATAGTGACGAGGGGCAGTTCTCTGTCAGCCTCTCTCTTCAGATGGCTGCTATGTCTTCTCATTCTTCTGCTCTCTGGTTTCTCTTCTTCAGTCTTCATCTAGTCACCTGTGACTTCTAATGCCTCAAAGCAGGGCCTATTCATGACTAGCTATTCATTTCTAATTCAGATTTAAAAACACAACCAGCTACAATTCTGTCAGGTACACTACAAACAAGCAACAAAAAATTTTGTCACAGGCTCCAGACAGTTCTAGGATTTATATTTCTGTTTTATCCTTTAAAACATTTGAAAACAGTCATACGTAAATGAACTGTTGGACAACAATGCCTTGTAGCCATCCCCATATTAAGTCCAGGCTTTTGTCTCAAAGAGACTGTTCTCTCTCTAGACTTCTTGGAACAGTTGATGTCTTTTTACAAAGATGTTTATTTGTTGTGTTTCTTCTAAATTTGATTTTTTAAAAGTGTTTCACAAACAAATGTTCTTTTTCTCTGCCCCTTCCAGCAACCAGGATTTGAACTCATGAAAATGAGTCTTCCTACCTCCAGGCCCAGCACTCTATCTACTGGACCACCCAGCTGCCTCCTGGCATATCATATAGTAGGCACTTAATAAATACTTTATGATTGATTGATATGGCATAGACCCTAAGACCCATCATCATTCTGATGGTCCTCCTGTAGACTTTCTCCATCTTATCAATGTCCTGAAGCCCATAACTCATTACAGTACTATAAGCATGATCCAAAATTCAGTGGACCTAGTACCTTCTTATTCCTGGGAATTATGCCTCTCAACGAACGCAGATAAAGACTTTCTCAAATACTCTTTTGAAAACCATGTATACTATGTCTGCAGCATTTCTCTAATTTGGCAGCTATGAAAGAGAGAAAGAAAGCAAGGAAGGAAGGAAGGAAGAAAAAAAGAAAGAAAGAGGGGGCAGCTAGGTGGCACAGTGAATAGAGCACCATTCCTGGAGTCAGGAGGACCTGAGTTCAAATCCAGCCTCAGACCCTTAACGCTTACTAGCCATGTGACTTTGGGCAAGTCACTTAACCCTAATTGCCCTACTTTCCACCCTCAAAAAAAAACCAAATAAATAAATGGTTGGGGTGGCTAGGTGGCTGAGTGAACAGAGCACTGGCCCTGGAGTCAGGAGGACCTGAGTTCAAAACTGGCCTCAGACACTTAACACTTACTAGCCATGTGACCTTGGGCAAGTCATTTAACCCCAATTGCCCTGCTTTCCCCTCCCCAAAGAAAGAGAGAAAGAGAGAGAGAGAGAGAGAGAGAGAGAGAGAGAGAGAGAGAGAGAAAAGATGTAGCCTGGCATGTCATGTTCTTGAAGCCATGCTAACTCCTTTTTTTTTTTTTTGCTTTTTGGAGGGCAACTCTGTCAAGTGCTGGGGGTGCATGGAAAGGCAAAAGGCAGTTCCTACCCTTGAGGAGCTCACAGTCTAATGAGGGAGACAATATGCCAACAAGCCATGTACAGGATAACTAGGAAATTATCAGGAAAGAGGGAAGGCACTAGAATAAAGAAGGACTGGGAAAGGCTTTTGGAAGAAGGGGCGACTTTAGCTGAAGTTTGAAAAGCAGGGGGATTCTCTCAAGGAATAAAGGATATCTCCCTTCACCAAAGCTTTTGGGCCAACTGCACCCCTCATTGCTGGCATAAAGTGTGGAGTCAGCATTCTTTCCACCAGTTAAGAGAATCTCATGAAAAACGTTCCTTGGCTGGAAACCAGGGCCACACATATATTATCAGGGGTCGGTTTTTTTTTTCAATGTCTTGATTGGTTTTTGCTGATTTTTTTAATATTCTTCTTTTTCTTAAAAAAATTATATGTTGAAAGGGATGGGGAATAGAGTGCAGGGGGATATTTAGGTGATTAAAAACAAAATATATTAATAAAGCATATTTTTTAAAAAAAACAAAAGTGGAGGTAAGAGGAAGTACATCCTATGCATGGGGGCCAGTCAGTCAAAAGCAAAGAAGTGGGTAGCAAAGTGTTAAGCCTGAGAAAGAAGTAGGCAGCAAAGTTGGATTGTGTTGCTGAATCCTGTTAGTCATGTCTGATTCTTAGTGATTTGGGATTTTCTTGGCAAAGATACTAGAGTGGTTTGCCATTTCCTTTTCCAGTTCATTTTATAGAGGAGGAAACTGAGGCCAACAGGGTTAAGTGACTTGCCTAGGGTCACACAGTTAGTAAATACCTGGAGCTGCATTTGAACTCAGGTCCTCCTGATTCCTGGGCCAACTCTGTACCATCCACTGTACCACCTAAGAGTAAAGTCCAAGAAGACTGGAAAGGTGGTAAGGAGCCAGGTTGTGACCCCTTAAATGCCAAACAGAAGAATTTACATTTGACCTTGAAGATTTTAGGAAGTCACTGGAGTTTATTGAGTGTGTGTGTGAGAGAGAGACTTGGTCAAACATATGATTGAGAAAAAATTACTTTGGCAGCTGAGTGGAGGATGGATTGGAGTGAGGAGAAAGTTGAGGCTGGCAGACCAATTAGGAAGCTAATGAAATAATCTAGGCCAAAGGCCCTGGACTAGGTAGGTGGCTGTGTCAGTGGAGAGGAGACCTATATAAGAGCTGTTGTGAAGGTAGAAACACAGCCAGAATATCCATGAGAGGAATATATCTGTTTATTGCAACGACTATCAGATAATACCAAAACAGTGACTGGCACCTGTTTGTGAAGCATTCCCAGTAACCGACATCCTAGAATCGGGGGTGACAAGAAAGTGCCAAGTGATAAGTAATGACAGGAGGAATAAAAAGAATCCCCAGCGTGTTGCTTGTTCTGCTTTCAGAGAAGTCAGTTTCCATGACCTCCCCTATGTCTTTAAAGAGGCTGACAAGGCAAACCATTCACCAAAACACCCAGTGCTGTTATTCACATATCTACTGAAGACACCCACTCCCACCACACTCATGCTGGGAACTCCTTTCACCTGCAATACTTTGTAATCACCTCTGGTGTGCCAGCAGCTAAAGGAAGTCTGCCGGGAGCTGGGCTACTGGAGATCCTAAAGATGGTGGAGAGTGGCAGCTAGGTGGCACAGCAAATAGAGCACCAGCCCTGGAGTCAGGAAGACCTGAGTTCAAATCCGGCCTCAGACATGACACACTTACTAGTTGTGTGACCTTGGGCAAGTCACTTAACCCCAATTGCCTTGCCTTCTCCCCTCCAAAAAATAATATTGTTTTAAAGTAAAGATGGTGGAGGATAACCACCTACCATCCCTGTTGCTGTCTCTGCTATTGGAACTATAACAAGGAAGAAGACTTTCAGTGAGCCAAGAGAAGATGAATTTATACCCTAACATTCTTATTCAGCAACAAAAAGCAATTGTTTTATCCAGTTGTGTGTTAGTCTGTAGAACATTAAATATTTTTTAAAATAGCTGGATTGTCTCAGAATTGCCTTGATCTGAACCCTATCAAAAAAGGCAACAATGAGATGAAGGGAATAATAACACACATGGTGTAGGTGCCATGCTCAAAGGTTTACAGAGCAACCTAGGCATGTAGGCAGTATGTTTTATATTATGCCATTTGGCAGATGAGGGAAGTGAGTGCCAGAGATGAGAAATTATTTAGCTGGTACAAACAGCTAGTGTGAGCTGGAGCTGGGATTTGAACCTGAGGTTCCCTGACTCCAAGAGTGTTTTTTTCCACTCTATTGCACATGCTTCCAGCTCTTCTCCACTTTACCCATGCTTCTGATTAGAATGAATCTTCTCATTGCAGGATGGAGTCAGTCAGTGCTTTAAAAAAAATTGAGAATATGAGAGAAAGGAGATTTTTGTTGGTTCGTTTTGGCCAGGGCAGAGGGATGAACATTAATTTTATTCCCTTGTTTCTGAGGAAGGAGAAACTACTCTCAAGCTCACTTGCTATATCTCTTTACCCTGGGTTTCTTCCAATTCATCGAGGTAGGAGAGCTCAGAGCTCACTCTTCTGTGGTGCTATGTTCCAGTGGTCTCTAAGGTGAGAATAATTTTGATATCTCTACTCAATTTGATCAGTATCCACTCAGTTCATTGTCAATTTAATGGGTATCGGTGATTGTATTAGTGAGTTAAGTAGAATAGGGTTAAGTTTGAGTAAGTTCTGATAGCTAAAGCTATTAGGATGAGAGTTATGATTAATTAATCCACTATGTATTGATAAACGTTACCCTGAATCAAATATGGGAGCTCCTTCCTTTGGCTACCTCCCAATAGCCAAACGTGGAGTTCTACTTCCTCTCTTTGGCCAATCATGTAACTTTTCCCTTTCTGGAACTAACCAGTTGCAAAATTATACTACCTCATTCTATTTTTAGTATTCTCAAGTATGCCTGGCCATCATATAAAAAGGGGTCCATGACTGCAGAAGCAAATCTTGGATCTAATTTCTTAGGGACCACCAGTTTCCCTAATAAATTGAAAATGCTCGGAAAGCACCAGTGTGCTTTTGTTGAACATTGGAATTTTTGGAGTCACATTCTCCAATTCCCAGTGGTTTCTGAACTCTTAGCTAAAGCTTTCTACAATCCAGAAAACTCTTTCATTGGGACTCAGCTATAGGTAGGAGATCTAGTGCCAGGGGCAAATTCAATCAAATGGAGGTAGAGGACACAGAGAATAGTTTGTCCTGAGTTAGGCTGCACCAATGCTAGGAGACTTAATGGACTATTTTCCAGATTGTCTGACCAGATGGAGAGGAGAAGTTTCAACAGCTGGGGGCAAAGGATCCGGAATGGCTGAACCTGGGAATGGAGGGGGATTTTTAGGGGTAGGGCCAGCAAAGGAACACAATGCTTGGGAACAATGGACCAAGGACAATCATTGGCAGGAAATGTACCTTACCTCTCCTAGCTGCCCTGGATAAGAGTCTACATCTTGGTCACTATCACTTCTCATTATTTCAAGAACACCCCTCCCCAAGCTTAGAATATTTAAAGTATTTTAGTATTTTTAAACCCACCAAACTTTAAGAAATATAAGCTTCCATCAAGCATAGAAACAAAAATTTCTGTTCTAGATTATAAGTCAATAAGCATTTATTAAGTATTTACTACGTACCAGACATAGTGCTAAATACTGGCAATACAAAGAAAGACAAAACTAAAACTAAAGCAAAACCCAAACAAACAAAAAACCACTAACACCAAACCAAACCAAAAAAAGAAAAAAAGCCAAACAAACAATCTTTACTAGGAAAAAAGAAGCTCACCGTCTAATGGGAAGACTATAAGAAAACCACTCATTAGCATTATGAGGGATTGGGAAAGGCTTCTTCTAGATGGTGGAATTTTAGCTGGGCTTCGAAGGAAACCAGGAGGTAGAAATGAAGAGTAAGAGAATTCCAGGAACTGGAATTCACTGAGAGATGGAGGGCCAAAATACTTGGAGTCTAGAGAGAGAATGCTTGCTTGAGGAGCAACAAGGAGGCCAATGGATCACCAAGTGTGTATAGGGGAGTGATGTGTAAGAAGACTGGCTAGGTAGCAAGGTATGAAAGGCTTTAAAAGCCAAACTATATTTTAAATTAGATCCTGGAGATAATAGGGAGCCAAAGGAGTTTATTGAATAGGGAGATAAGATAGTCTTACACTTTAGGAAAAATAGGTTTGACATCTGGAAAAAAAATTACATATACAATTACATGCCCAAAATTACATACACGACAACACACAATTATTACAATAAAGGAAATAAAAAGAGCACTAAAATGAAACTGAATACTATGTATTTGTCATGACCAATCATGGTTCCAAAGAGATCTTGAAATGTACCTTCCTCCTTTCTTTGGAGAAGTGAAGGACCGAAGAAGGTAAGGAATGTTGTATCTGAAAGGCATGAGCTGAAATGCTGACTAGTTTTGTTTGTCTGTTTTTCTGTTATGAGGGTGGTAGCGGGGTGTGAGTGTGTGTGTATGCATGTATGTTGGAGGGGTGTTACATATGTGAAAATTGCTAATGAAGAAAGAAAAAAATAAAACTTAGGGGAAAATTCTCCCATTTCCCAATGATCCTCTTGTTAGTGTTTTTAAAATTTTTTCTTTTATTCTGAACTTAAGAAATAAAAAGCATTGCCATAATGTAGCAGAATAGAAAAAAAAAGATGATTGTACATGAAACAAAAATCGATTATGTACAACTTGCTGTTGTTTCGAAATATATAATAAAGTTATCATGCATCTTTCTTTTTTTCCCCTTTTTCTTTCTTTCTGTCCTCCCTGCCCTAGAGATGGCTATCATAGACACGAATATGCATGTCTGTATACACATATGTTAGTGCTTTGCAGATCGAAAACCAATGTCTTAGGTGATCATTTGGGAGATAAGGTAAAAAAAGAGCATTGGAAGCATTCTTCTACTTGTTTTTGTTTTAAGCTTTCTTCCACCTTGGTTTTCTCTTTCCGTGGCTTTGTAAGCAATTCTTTTTTTTTTTCCCCAATGAGGGAGGGCAGCGCAATTGGGATTAAGTGACTTGCCCAAGGTCACATGGCTAGTAAGTGTTAAGTGTCTGAGGCTGGATTTGAACTCAGGTCCTCCTGATTCCAGGGCCAGTGCTCTCTTCACTGCACCACCTAGCCACCCCTTTGTAAGCAATTCTTATTCTTTTGCGTCCTTGTGATTTGCAAATGGTCACACGACTACTATGTGTGAGAGAATAGTTTGAACTCAGTTCTTCCCAACTCTAAGTTCAGCACTCTATCCATCATCCCAACTTTGCCCCTCTGTGTCCAAAAAAAAAAATCAAACAAATTTCAGGAGGGGCAGCTGGGGGGGGAGGCAATGATAGAGCACTGGCCCTGGAGTCAGGAGGATCTGAGTTCAAATCCAACCTCAGACACTTGATACTTAATAGCTCTGTGACCCTGGGCAAGTTACTTAACCCCAATTGCTTCACAAAAACTAAATAAATAAATAGAATTTTAAAAATTTACGAAAGCCAACTTCAGAGTGTTGTCAATCACTTGTAAAGATCCATTAGGTCATTATAATCCAAATCTCTGAGATAAAATGATATCCTCAGGACAAGATCATTTATCCAGCTTTATGGAGAGAACAAATTTCACACAGTGATTTCCTACTGTGAAGGCACAATCCTACTAAGAGAGTGGAATGTAGTGCTCTGTCATCTGTACAACTCATTTGGAGGTTTAGAGATTCCTTGAAGTGCTGACGTCTTAAGATCTAACGGTTCCATGTCGATATCATTGTGGTATGGTGCTCCAGAGGCAGCCTTGGAGTCAGAAAGACCTGAATTCAAGTAGTGCCTCTAAAAAAACACTGCCTGCGGCTCCCTGGGAAATTCACTTAGCCTTTCAGTATTTTACTCTTGTTCTGCCTGTCCCCCAGGTAGGACATCGCCAGTCATCCTGACTATATGTCTTGTCACTCTGGAGGAGAGAGTGAGGTTGACTACTTTGCACAGCTCTGTTTCATTTAAATGCAACTCACTTGCAAGTCAAAACATCACCCTCATGATGTTACTGGTCTTCTTCAAGAAAGATGGATAAACAACCGGCTTGGCCCCATATGACTGAACTTGGGGCAGAGGCACTATGCACCATCACTGTGGCAGAAGTTAGGAAGAGGCAGATTTAGGCTTGATGTACGATTATCGATTTCAGAGAAGAAACCAATTGTCATTAGGAAAGAGAGTTTCCTTATCCAGGAGTTCCCTTTGCCAATGAGATCATAGTCTCAATCCTTATTCTTTGTCTCCCCAACAAGATTATGAATTTCAGTGATAGAAGGAGCCGTGACTGGTACTTTTCTGTATCCTTCACAACAGATAGCAAAATAATAATATTAATTCATGCACATATAGTGTTTTAAGGTTTGTAAAATACTTTGCACATGTTATCTCATTTGTTCACCATGTCAGAGAGATAAGTACTCAACCAATCATAGAAAGAGACTTGGATAGGGCAGCTAGGTGGAGCAGCGGCTAGAGAGCAGACCTTAGAGTCAGGAAGACCTGAGTTCAAATTTGTTTCCAGACGCTTACTAGCTGTGTGACCCTGGGCAAGTCAGTTAACTTCTGTTTGCTGAGACAGAGACAGAGACAGAGAGACAGAGAGAGATGGGGGGGGGGGAGGAAGAGAAGAAAGTGGGAGAGAGGGAATGGGAGGGAGGGAGAGAATGGGAGAGACTGACTTGGATTAGGAATCAGCAAGAAGTCAGGACCGCTAAGTACTCCTGCAGCTTCTGCCGCTCCTAACTTGCCAAGCCACTTTGATTGTCAGAACCACGGTTTCCTTATCTGTCAAATGGAGTTAGACTAGATAATCTTTAAGCTCTCTACCATTTCTATGGCCATTTTTTATAATACTGGCTTTTAATTCTGCAAAACCCTTACTTAAAAAGGTAGTTGCAGATGAAATTACTTAAAAGCATATTTAGAAGTCATGGTTTCGTCTAATTTTGTTTTTTTCAAAAAAATTGTCTTTTTTATTGTGAATTTGACAAACATTTAAAAGATGATATTTCCGTATACCAATAACAGACTAAGAGGTCATTGATGTATTTTAAGCAACAAAGGGAACTTGTATTAAGGAACTGATTCTGACTAACAGGAAAGAGTTAGTTGATGAGATCGAAATGGGGGATCTTTGGGGTTCTAGCAACTAAGTTGTGATAGATAAGGAGGAAAACTGAACACCTGCAGGTGTGTGCCTAGGAATTGGGAAGAGCAGATATTAGGAAATCCAGAGGAAGGACAGTTAAAACCACATAACCCAAAACTGTGTAGAGGAAGTAAGCCCAAGAGGGAAAAGAAGCTTTCAAAAATGAAATTCTGAAGCTATGAAGAGAAACCACTCTAATGGGAAAGAAAAGAAACAATTCTCTAAAAAGACCACTCTTGGGAACAGCTAGGTAGCACAGTGAATACAGCACCAGCCCTGGAGTCCAGAGGACTCCTGAGTTCAAATCCAGTCTCAGACACTTAACACTTACTAGCCGTGTGACCTTGGGCAAGTCACTTAACCCCAATTGCCCTGCCCCCCCCCTCCAAAAAGCAAAAAATAAAAAGACCACTATGGATGCCTATTGACCATCATAGATTCTCAAGACATGTATGGAGAGTAATGGAAATGTTATCGGGCAAGGAAGGATGAATACAGTAAGTGAGGTAAGCAATACAAGTTTTATTTTTCACTTTATAGTTGAGGAAACCAAGATTTAGATCAGTGAAATGAATTACTCAGAATCACACAGTAAGAACTAGAGAATTGCATCAGAACTTAGCTCTTCTGACTCAAAGACCAGTACTTTTTCCATTATACCATATTAACTCACCACACAATGGAGACATGTATGTGTATGTGTATACATATGTACATAGACATACATACATATTCGCACACATAGGGCATAGAATATGATATGTATGTGGAGGAGATCATATATATGTAAAATATCTAATAGAATATATTAATTTACATATGCACCTTTTTCTCTATATATGTACATGCACACTTACATATAACACACACAAACAGGAATGTGCTGGTTAAATGTTTAACAACCAGCTCTTGGGGGGGGGGGGTGGACTGCATTGCAACAGCTTTAAGTTTAATCTGCATTATTAATATTTTATCCATCACTTTCTTAAGTCTAGATCAACAAAATAATAGATCAAGCCCCAGTAGCAATCACCAATTTCCTGGGCGTAAATGCTCACACTGAAAACTTAACAGATAAAGTCCTAGATAAATGCATGCACTTAGTGTTTTGCTATTACACCACAGCTTCTCTGGTAGCCATATATCCTATAAACAGATGGGAGAGGGATGGAAGATGGGACCAAAAAACTAAACAAAACCAAACCTCCAAAACCCACAGGCTTAAGAGGATAGAGTAGGTTATGGCCAGTCCTATATACATCATGAGGGAAGGAGCAGGATGTGGGGAACATGTAGGATTTTAAGGCGGAAGTCCCTAGGCTGTAGTGTAAATAGGATTTCAAGGTAGGAGAGGAGAGCCTAGGCTGAGAGGAAGCTAGGATTATAAACCACACAGCAATTAGGAGAAACTGATTGATGGCAGCCCCTGCCACACAGGCAGCTAGAGTATAAAAGTGCCTTTGTTTCATGCATAAAAGAAGGATTTGCACTGGTGACCTGGTCCCTAGGATCCTTCCTGACCCTGTAAAAAGCCTCCTACCAAGACATCTTCCCATCTTCTCGGATCTGGTGGATTGATTCTCCGATATACGCTGGCCTCATTTGTTAACATGTAAGAAAACTCTCCACGAAGAAAAAAAGGAATTCCCTGGGAGGTCTTGGCACTCAGTTCAGCTGAATCAGAACTACCAACATGCATCCTTGCCCTATGTTTGACAATAGTGCTCTTACAAGATAAGCAAACTTATTCTTTTATAATCCTCTTACTTCTACTAGGTCAGTCATTTACACCACCCACTACCTGAGGTTAGAATGGCTGCCAGTAGGCCACCCATGAAAGAAAATAATGGCTTAGGTTTACTTGACCTGACTCAAATGCCCAAACTGAAACACTACCTCAGATGCCACCTGAAACCTCAGGAGAGTATCATGAAAACTTACAGAGTCTCCAGCAGAGCAGGTTAATTGACATTGTTAAAGGCCACTGAGAGTTCAAAGGATGAGAACTGAGGAAAGGCTATTAGATTTGACAGTTAAGAGATCATTGTTACTTCGGAGAGACCAGTTTCAGTTGGCTAATAAGGATGGAAGCCAGACTGCTGAGGGTGAAGAAGAGGGCAACAGGAGAGGAAGGGAAGGCACCAGTTGTGGATGGTCTTCTGGAGGAATTTAGTCTCAAAAGAGAGGAGGCATACAGGACAATAGTTAATGGGAATGGACCAATCTCTTAACACATACAAAGCCTACTCTGGGAACTGTGACATGTTCCCTAAATATTAGCTGCTAGCTACTCTCAAACACACTCATCCAGTCTTACACTCTTAGAGGTAAAACTTCATGTTCCTTCTGTCTCTTCTAACACCAAATCAATTCCACTGCTCCCTAACCCACCTTCCTTCTAATCCATTCCATGTCCTTTGAAACCCTTTATCTATTCAAACAGATTCTTCTACATTTTGAGTTTTCAACAAACATTCCTCCTATTTCTTTGCTTTAACTGAAACTCAATTTTCCTCTGAGGATACCAAAACCTTTGTCACCTTCTCCAATGGAATTTAATTGTCTCCCTCTTCCTCTGAATCAAGAAGGAGAGGTTGGCATATTCCTTTCTCTTGTTCCCTCACTTTCCAGTCATGTCCATCTCTTTGTGACCCTATTTGGGGTTTTCTTGGCAAAGGTACTAGAATTATTTACCATTTCCTTCTCCCATTTTATGGATGAGAAAACTGAGACAGAGTTAATTGATTAGCCCATGGTCCCACAGCTAATGTCTGAGGCCAGATTTGAACTCAAGAAGTCAAGTCTTTCTGATTCCAGGCCTGGCACTCTACCCACTGCATCACCTAGCTACCCACTCTTCTCCATTTCACCACTTTTAGACTATTTCTCTGTCTCCATCTCTAAATATTCTTTTTTCTTTCAAAGTCCAAGCCTCCCATCCCTGTTGCTGTCATCAGTTGAACTCCAGGTCACTTTCCTAACTTTTTAAATGACTTCAGTACTTGGTTCAGGGTCTTCTTCTCCATCCTCTTCTCTAGCATGAACCTCATCACTTCCATATTCATCTTGATGACTATCCAAGCACCACATGGAGTGTTCATACAAAACACTTTAATAAACAGCACTTGAGATGTAATATGCATTATTCTTGCATAGTAAATATTTTAGAGCACTTGACATGAATGCTATCATTTGTTTGCCATCCTTGCTTCGGTGCTGGACAAGCAGGTACTACGTGGGGATGTCTCCTTCTAACATCCTTAACCACACAGTTTATCAGTCTGTTCAATACCAGTGGCTTCCTTCTCTGCCTCAATTCACTCCATCACCTCTAAGATCCCAAACTTAGCAACTAAATTATTCAACAGCAACCTCTTGGTCTTCTAGCTCACTTGCCTTCTTGTACACACCATCAACCCTTTCCTCTCACCTCATTTCTAATCCTATAACCCCTCCGTGCTCTGGTCCCTTTCTCCCACTCTGGTTTCACTTCTCTTCTCACCTTTCCTTGAACTTGGTCTTCCAATATAATGTCTCACTAATCACTACCTTGAAAGCCTTTACACTCCTGATCTTTCACTATTCTGGACCTGTGAATCCTCATCCCTGGGTAATTAATACTATCCAGTTTCTCTTTTCTTGCTCCAGAGCTGCTGAGAATCACTAGAGAAAGTCATGAATCTGGTAAGGTTTTGCCCGATAGAGATTGATGTTGCATAACCTCACCATGGTCCCTCACGGTTCCTCACCAGCTGTTCAACTATCTATCTATTGTATTCCCTCTCTCATTTCCCAGAGAGACCATTCTAACACTTTTCATATCTCCCAAAGCTCACAACCACATTGCCACACCCCACATCTATAACACATCACTTAACCTCGTACCTAATGAGGCCATCTGGCAGAAACTCCCTCTACTCTCATCAGTCCCCCAGCCTCATAGCTTCTCAACTTGACTCTTCTCTTCCCTCCAGTCACAGAGGAAGATATATTCCTATTCTTCACTTGGGCTAATGACTCTGCCTGTGACCTTGATCCATCTTTGTTCTGGGTTAGCTTTTGCCTAAGGACCACTGAACCTTGTCATCTGAACTTATAGCTGAAATCTATACATGTTGACTTCCCCTATCATGATCATATGCTCACAGATTTAGAGTTGGAGGGGACCCCAGATGTCGCTGAATCCACACTCCCATTTTATAAATAAGGAACTACAGTCTAAAGAGATAAAGTGATTTGCCTATGGTCACATAGCTAATAAGTATCTGAGACAGGATTTGAACCCAGGCCTTCCTGACTCCAATTATAGCACTCTATCCACTGTATCAGGGCAGGTTGGTGGCACAGGGGCTAGAGGCCCAGGCCTGGAGTCAGGAAGACTTATCTTTGTGAGTTCAAATTCAGCCTCAGACACTTACTAGCGGTGTGGCCCCAGGCAAGTCACTTCACCCTGTTTGCCTGTTTTCTCATCTGTAAAATGAGAAGGAAATAGCAAACTGTTCTAGTGTCAATGCCAAGAAAACCCCAAATGGGGTTTTCTGAAATGACTGAACAACAAGCCCCCTGTATCGTGTCTCCTCTCATTAGACTATAAGTTCTCTGAGGGTGGTTAGTAACCGTCTTACTTTTCTGTCTGTATCCCTAGCACTCGGAGCAGCGCTCAGTACCTAAGACACTGAATGCTTTATCATTTCCTCGTTTTCTCGTGAGTGTTCTAGGTTCTCGCTTCCACAATGATACCTCCTCATTCAGCCTCCTTTAATCTCTCCCCCTCTACTGGCTTTTTCCCATCTGCCTGAAAACATGGCCAGGTCTCCTTAGTCTTAAAACATCTTTGCATAACCCTTCCATCTCAACCAAACGTGATCTCGTTTCTCTCCCTTTGCTGCCAAATTGGGGGAAAAAAGCTCCATTCCCAACCTCCACTTATGATCTTTTTCCCTCCAAGAGTTTGTGTTTTATTTATTTATTTTATATTTAATTTATGAATTAAAACAAGCCTTTCCATAACATTGAATAATTTAAAAAATGATGGCACATGAAAACGCAAATCTATTATGTACAACTTGCTATTCCTTTTAAATATGCAATAAAGTTATTGTGCACATTTTTCCTTTCCTTTTTTTCCTTTCTCTCTCTCCCATCCTAGATATGGCTACCATTAGACACGCATACATATATGCGTATATACATATATACACATATATGTATTATACATACATGCAGATGTAAAACTATTCTATACCTATTTCTAGTTATGTACGCTTACTCTCTATTTACTCCATCTTCAACCTCTTGCAATCTGGCTTCCTCCTCCCACTTGAGTCTACCAAAATGACTCTCTCAAACAGAATTCCAAATTGCCACGTCCAATGGCCAATTGTCCTCATCCTACTTGTCATTTCTAGAGTAGCTGACACTAATGACCAGCCCCTCTTCTTACATAGAACCTCTTTCCTGAGTCTCAGTAACAGCACATTGTCTTGAACTTCCTCCTAACTCCCCAAATGCTCTTTCTCTGTCCACTTTCCTTCTCTTTCCCCCCTTCCTAATCCAGTAAAAATCAGTATTCTCCACTAACTTCTGTCCTTGGCTCTATCTCTTTTATCTCTACACTTTTTCTCCCTTGACACTCTCATTCATTGCCATGGCTCCATTGGTCATATCCAAGTTCCCAAATCTATATCTATGTGTGTCTCAGTTTCCCCAACTATGAAATGGGGTTTATAATATCACCTACTTCCCAGGGTTATTTTGAGGATCAAATGAGATAGTATTTGTCTAAGTCAATGGTTCTCAACCTTCCTAAGACCAAGACCCTTTAATACTCATATGTGGGCATATCTGCATGTGGGCAGACCCGCCTGGAGATGGATAGAGGAGCAGTGTCTTGGTTCCTAAGACCATTAGAAATATGTGTTTTCCAATGGTCTTAGGTGACCCCTGTGAAAAGGTCATTTGACCCCCAAAGGGGTCGTGACCCACAGGTTGAAGACTGCTGGTCTAAGTGCTTAGCACAGTAGTTTGTACATAGTAAGTAAGCACTTTATAAATACTAGTTCTTGTTAATGTTATTTCACTGACTCTAACTCTCTTCTGAGCTCTGGACCCATGTCGCCAACTGCATAAGGGAATTTCTACCTGGATGTCCTACTTTCATCTCAAATTCAACATGTACACAAGTAAACTTACTGTATTTTACTGTAAACTTACACTTCCTTTCAAGACTACAATCTCTGTCAGTAGTTCTCTCTATGCAGCAGCCTTTCATGTCTAAAACCTTGGTGTTATCTCTGACTCATCTACCTCATCTCTCATACCCAACTAGTTAGGTGACCTCAGGAAAATTATTTTTTTCAATCTGACAGAAATGTGGATTTGGGGTTTCTCAACCTATGATTGAGGTAGATCATAGATTGCTATGTACAAAGGGGCCTTTATTTCAGGCCAGAATATTACCAAGAAGCAAAAATCAGAAAAGACCCTGGAGAAACAAGAAGAAAAGCTGAGGAGTGATGGTACAGACATCAAAATCCCATGGGATGCTGACAGAGCCAGGGCCATTGAGTCTAATGTGACTAAAGAAAGATGGGCTTGGAAGTTGGTGTGTGGAAATGATCTTATTGGAGGAAAATGTAGATTCTGGGGGATGATTAGAGAAAACAGAATCTTCTACTGTGTGAAAAACTGGTTGGGAGAAAGGCTGCCCTAATTCTCCAGTGCCATCACTACTTTGTTAGAATGGAAACTTCTCAGAGTTTCTGTTACCCTTGACTTCTCTCTATGGCTTGAGAGGGGAAACCTCTTAACACTAGAGCACAGATGAGAAGATCTTTGGTGATCACAGAATTAAAGGGGCTGCTTTTAAGCTTAAGAGTGAAATGTGGCTTCGGTGCCCAGAAAAGGCAACAGATGTGAGAAACTGAACACTTCAAACATAAGGTTACCGTTTGCTAAAATTGGTCCTAGAGTAGCAGGTAAGTGGTTTTGTCTAGCTGGAGACTGATGACACTTAGGAAAAAAAAAAAAAAGCTGTTTCACCCAGGAGCTGATATGTGGTACAGATTGTGCCCTAAAGGAAATGAAGACATCCAGCCCCCCTGAACCGAGTCACGAGTTCTCCTTGGCGTCTTCTCATTTGTCTCACTGCTAGTTTTCTGTATGTGTATGTCCATGGACACTGTACCTGTGGACATCTTCTCCATGGACATTGTGCACAGTGGTAGAAGAGTGTGACCTAGATTTAGGAGTGGACTGTTAATACTATGATTATGATGGCTTTTGCATTCTTATCTAGTCTTTTATGATTGTTAATGGTGCCACCTTGGATGATTTATTTAAATGAAAAGTACAACAGTTGAGGATTAGGAGCTACAGTTCTGAATAGTTTAAATATATGTTTCTCCCCATTCCAGGGAACCTGGAAATGAGGTGTAGCTACATGGCTGACCCTCTGGGGACCTAGGGTTGATGGTGTAGTGGATGAAGGGCTGTACTGGAGTTGGGAAGACATGAGTTGCAATTCAGCCTTAGACACACACATGATCCGTGGTACGTCACATGACCTGTGTTGGAATTGGTTTCCTCAGCCATAAAATAGGGCTAATCATTGCATCTGCCTCCCAGGGTTGCTGTGAGGATTAAAAGAGATAATATTTGTAAAAAGTGGTTAGCACAGTCCCTGTTAGACTAAATTCTTTGAAAGTAAGGATTATATCATTCTTCATATCTGAATGCCCTGTACTTAGTACAATGCCTGATACATAGCAGACACTTAGTAAGTGACTGTTGATGGGTTAATTGACTGATTAATTGGTTGGTGGTGGACACTCCTGCCATGATGTCCCCTAGGCAGTAACAACTTTCCCTTTCTATGTTGCATAAAACGTGTGTGTCCTACAATGCACTGATTATTGCAGCTTCCTATGTATGTCAATGGTTCACTCAACAGACTGTAAACTCCATGAAATCCTGTCCCATCTAAACCAGTCATGAATATGGTATGCAGCTTTGTTGTTTAGTCTTTTCCAGTCTTTCCAAGTCTTTGTGACCTCATTTCTTGGTGGAGATACTGGAGTGGTTTACCATTTCCTTCTCTAGCCCATTTTACAGGTGAGGAAACTGAGGCAAACACGATTAAGTGAATTGCCCAGGGTGACACAGCTAGTAACCCTCTGAGGCTGGATTTGAACTCAGGTTGTCCTAGCAACAGGCTGGGTGTTTCAGGTAGACAATGATTGAGAATTAAGCAGGAGAAGGAATGAATCACATTTGGAAAATTATACAGTGTTTTCTATGATCTTAAGAGTGTCTGAGACACAAAAGTCTATCTTTTAATGCTAACATTTGCCTGTTGATGCTCTATGGTTGTGAATCATGGAATGCTATAATCTTGGGAAATTTCACATTAAAAACAGGGTAATGAGTAGAAATATACTTTAGTACATTACAAATGACAACTTGCCCAGAAGAGTCACAAATACTTCAAATCACAATATTAAAAGGAATGCACATTAAAACAATTCTGAGGCTCCATCATCAGCCTGGGAGGAAAAAGAAATGAAAGTAGCCATTGTTAGGGGTACTGTGAAAAACACACTAATTCACCATCAGCAGAGCTATGAATTGGTCCAACCAAAAAGTAATTTGGTGATAGACTTCCAGAGTCACAGTGTGCACACCCCTCAGATACAATGATACCAACTCTATGCATATACCCTAAAGAAGTCAAAGACAGGGCCTGTGTACATGACTGTTTATATCAGCATTATTTTTTCATTACAGTATAAAGACAGATTAAGAGATCCTGGAACATCCTTGCTAACTATCAGGGCCCTGCTCTGGGCTACACACACCTAGGGGTCCCTGACTCCAAAAAGGGGGCCATCAAGCTCTTCCTGTACTTTCTGACTCATATTTGTTTCTGGAGCCTCAGAGAAAATCTCTTAAAGCTTAGATTAGGCTCATATCTATGGTCTCCCCATAGGAGATTAATAGTGTTCTTTTTAGATAAGTATTAAATGTACAAAGCATCTATGGCATAGGACAGCTTTCTATTCCTTTACCACAAAAGAAATACTTTTTTTTAAACACACATTGTAGTGGAAATATGTATTGTTATGTGATCCTTTGATGTTTCTTAGACTCCATTTTGTGGCCTGGGGTTCATCTTGTAACTCTGACTTGTGACACAGTTTTAATTTGCTATGGAAACTTTGGAGCTGCCTTTCTGATCCTCCCCACTCCCTTGAGCACACATGCACACATCGTGGTCTTCTTTGACTCTGTCTACTGATAAGCAACTATCTCCTGCTTCTTAGTATAAGGAGATCAGACCATCTTCTACCTTGTTTCTTGGCATTGGGCCATCATAATCAAGATGATCAAGATTAAAACCTTGGCCGAGCTTTTGTTTATTCTGCACCTATAGACAGTCGCCATAGCTGTGTAAATGGCAGAGGGAACATCTTTGAAGAACCCTGTAAAACTCCGTTCGAATCCCTAGCCAGTGGAGCAATAACCACTGCCAGGCCCTTGACAGTATGGCTATCTCCTACCCTCAACTGATGCATGGGAGTGAACTCTTTTTTTTTCCCTACGTAGGTGATACCTAAGTGGGACCTTTCTCCAGGTATTCTTCCTTTCTCCACCTCCTTATTAGGTTTCACTACTTGCACAGCTGACCTCTGTGCCTTGCTTATTTTCACCACTGACCTCTGGTAGTGGTGTCAATGTGTCACTATTACAACTTTCTGTAATGACTACCCACTAGATGGGTAGTAAAGTGAGCTGGTGCCACTGGCACCTCCACTTAACTCATTAATCACTGACCAAAGCTGGGCCTTTTTCCTGGCATATCAGAGGCTGGAGATGGAAAGGAAGTCCCACTGCTTTTTTTTTTTAGGGGGGAAGGTAAGACAGTTGGGGGTAAGTGACTTGCCCAAGGTCACACAGCTAGTAAGTGTTAAGTGTCTGAGGCTGGATTTGAACTCAGGTCCTCCTGACTCCAGGGCCAGTGCTCTATGTACCACCTAGCTGCCCTGCTCCACTGCTTTCCACTCTGTTTTCTCTAGAGAATGCAAGGATTGGGTCACTAATCCTTGTGTATCAATAGAAGGTAATTTCTTCCCTCTTAGATCCATGAATCATTGGGACTGGGGCTCTCAGCAGCCTTGTCTCTTGTTCAAGATTTCCTGCCTTCACTGTAGAGAACAAGGGCTGGGACCTGAACACTATGCTTCAACACCAGGGAATTCTCCAGCAGGGCCTTTTAGATTGGTAAGCCATTGACCAGGGCTAGGGACAGGATTTTGCATCACCTGTGTCCCAGTGGGAGGTAGTCCCTCCCCTACTGTCATCAAAGCAAAGTTCCCTAGTCAACACACACATAAATGTGAATTGATTAACAAATATTTAAAACATGATACCCATCATTTCCAATATACTCTTCCTATTGTTTAATTATTCTTCAGTCAGTTCTGACTCTTTTTGATCCCATTTGGGGTTCTCTTGGCAAAGATACCAGAGTGGTCTTGCCATTTCCTTCTCCAGCTCATTTAACAGTTGAAGAAACTGAGTTAAATGAGATTAAGTAATTTTCCCAGGGTCACACAGTTAGAAAGTACCTAAGGCTACATTTGAACTCAGATCTTCCTGCCTCTTGACTTGGTGCTCTATCCACTGGGCTACCTAGCCGCCCTACCCATTAAAACATGAATCACTATATGGTACTACCGCATAGGCCTTTCACTTTCTCCTTGGATCAATACTATCCAAACAACTTACTAATGCTTCCTATCTTACAGTTGGCCAGGTGGGTACAACTGATCCTTCTGGCAGAGGTTTTCTTCTCTAGAAAGAGGATAGTTGAAGAAAACACTGCCTTCTGCAAAGCACCTGGATCTGTCCACTTTGAACCTCTTGAACTAGCAAGGTTACCCCTAGAAATCAGGCTGGAAACAACCATCTTAGCACCACCATTCAGTCACCTGTGATCCAGGAAAGAAACATGTCATAGAAGAGCAGATAGAACGTTGAGATTCTGTCTCAGGCTCACTTAGAAAAGTGAATCCTCTCACTGACACCTGTAAGTAGTTCCTACAACTCCTGGGAAGGAGAGAAAAGAGATCCTCTCACGACCTGGAAGTCCAATGAAGAGTTCAGAGAGACTCCACGTACTTCTGAGGAAGCACTCCTCTTAAATTCTACTAAGGGGATGGCTCCTGCTGGCTCAGGCGCCAAGACTCTTTGTCGCAGTCTCTTCTCTCTCTCTGCCTCCCAGTTTAGGCAACCAAGAGACCACTACAAGATTGCTGCATCACTCCAAAGCACAAGTCCTTCAGTACTGAGTCATATCTCTTTGAAAGTGGTGCAGGGCATAGATTCATCCTTATACATGCTCCATAGGATAGCACCCATAGGCCCCAATCTAGTAGAATGGGGGTTCCCTGGATTACTCCCATTATAGTAACAAATAATTGGAAGTAAAATAGGTGCCAATTACATGAAATGACTGACCAAATCATGGTATATGATGAGTCACAAGAAACAAAGAAAAAAAATGGTTTGAGAGCAACCTAGGGTAATGTGTGTTAAAATTTTATCTTGTGCTGGTCCCCCTGACCACATCCTCACATCTAGTCAGTGTGTAAGCAGCCAGTATAAAGGGGCCTAAGCATAAAATAGAATTGCAAAGGGAAATCTGGAAGTCACATACAAACTGTCCCAAAAATGAAAGAAGCATAATTTGCAAATTGTATCAAATATTGGCCAAAATTCACATCCTCATAACATGTGCTGAATCAGGGGAAGCCATCTAGGTGCTGCTTGTCAAGGTTCCTGGCCTGTGATATGTCAATTCCAGACAAAATTCAGATTTTTATAGTTCAAGACCAGCAGTACATGAAAATGGTGCTGATTAACTGAGATGTAACTCTGAAGTTTTACTGATAACTTTGAGGTGGTGTGGATGTGTGACTGAACTAACACAAATGTGGCACAGATAGGAGCTGGTCTTTGTCCCTAAAAAAAATCCTACAGGAGTGCTAGGTGCAGTGAATAGAGTAGCGGCCCTGGAGTCAGGAGTACCTGAGTTCAAATCCAGCCTCAGACACAACACACACACACACACACACACACACACACACAATCTAGCCGTGTGACCCTGGGCAAGTCATTTAACCCGAATTGCCCTGCATTCCCCCTCCAAAAAAAAAAAAAGCAAAAAAAAATCCTACAAAAATGAGACTCCAAACTCTTGACATCCCTCACCAACACCCTTCCATCTCCTTAGAGTTTACGCTTTTGAGTGCTCCCAAATCCAATCTGTAGTTATGTGACTCATCCCCTTTCCATCCCTCTTGCTCACACTGCCTGCCTTCTTTTACCATCCCATTCCCCTGCATAGTCTGCATAAGATACATCTTGGTCTCCCCACTTATCATCACTTGTCTATGTATTTCCTAGGCTGTTTACCCTTATGCCCATTGTGGGTATTAAAATGGAACTGTTGCCCCATTTCCCAATCCCAATCATGGTCTTTCCTGGTGAATACTCAAAGACCCCTATTTCATTGAATTATCAATTCATCTTTTATGAACTGATGCAGAGTGAAGTTTGCAGAAAAAAAAAACCAGAACAATTTCTACAATGACACTAACACTGTAGTAGAAAGCAACTTTAAAAGGGTTAAGAATTCTGATCAACACAGTGACCAATCATGACGTCAGAAGACTGATGATAAAGCATGCTTCACCATTTCTTGGCAGAGAGGTGAAAGACCACAGGTTCATAATGAAACATATATTTGTGGAAAGGCAATGTGTGGGTTTGTTTTGGCTTGATCTTATATATTTGCCTAAAGGGAGAGCTTCTATTTGGGAAGGGAGGCATTTCAAAGTGGGGAGGGGTGTTGGTAGACAGTGGTAGACAGTTGGTAGTTAGTGATAGAAAAAAAAAAGAAATAAGAAAAGAGCCTTGATGAAACATTGAAAAATATACAGAAGAAAACAGAAGGAAGCTTGGGAGAGAACCAGACAAGCAGGGCAGTTTGGTAACTACATTTTAAATTTCATATGTACTTTAAAAACCAAATTGTATGTAACAGAAATTCACAGTCTCACAGACAATCCTCTTTTTTCTAGTGTTTCTGTTTTGAAATGTTCACATTTCTAGAATTTGTTGGCAGATAATAAAACAAATCAAACAAAAACAAAAATAAATTCAAGTCTTAAAAAAGAAGAGGCATAAATGACACCATTGAAGATACACCTGACCAGGAAAGGGGCCGAGATGGTCACGCGGGAAGAATGACGACTATCAGGCGGTCCCTCCGAACAAGACACTGGTATCTCTAAGATACGTATTAGAATAACAAAGAGCCTGATAGTGCACCGGGTACATAGAAGGAGAAGAAAAATAGGAGTTGTGGGCTACACCGGTGCCATCTCTGCTATGTCGATGTCCCCCAGGTTATATTGAACCCAACAGTGAGAGCTGAATTCTTGACACAGAACAACCTCAATGCCGTAGCATGACCCTGGGAAGACCTTCAGTGAGGAGAAGCTGACTGTTCTATTGGATAACTCTCATTGGTAGGAAGGTTTTCCTTACCTTGGGCCTAATTCTGTCTCTTTGAAACTTTCATCCATTGTCCCTAGTTCTCCTATCTGAGATCAGACAGAACAAGTCGAATCCTTCAACCACAGGGCATCCCTATAAATACTTAACCTAACAGAGCTACCATTTCCCCCTCTGCCATCCAAATCATCACCTCCTCTCTTCCCTCAATTGACAATGATATTCAGGGCTGAGAGCCTTTTTACAAAGGACATTGACGGCTTAGAGGACGCCATGAAGAAGGCAATCAAGATGGTGAAAGGTCTCAAGTATGTGCCATATGAAGATCAATTGAGTATTAGTATAGCCTACAACCCCTTCAAATATGGGAAGGATATACTCCTTTGGATATGTACGGTAAACCATGCACTCAGCACCTCACTCAGAGATGGTGGACAAAACCCTACTCAATAGTCCTACATAGTCAATAATTGATCCTACTATTAATTATTGGTAGAAAGAATCCATGAACTCACTAATGCCCAGACAGCTGTTCTGAGGGCTAAGATAATGATGTATTACCTATCTTTGATATCCAATCCTAAGGTAAGCCTAGATGGTTGGTAAACAGCCATAACCCAAGGTGCCACTGTTCCCATTGTAACAGCTGCATAATGCCTAGAAGGGTATAAATAGTTTCATGCTAATCTTACAAATCTAAGCCTATAAAACAATTGCAAATAATTACATTTTCCGTTCGCTCCATTAGTGAGCAAAATAAACATTGTAATACCTACTCCAGATGAGCAAAGACTCAAGGGGGATATTCTGTCTTCAAGCATGTGAAGGGTTATTATGTGGGAAAGAATTCAACTTGTTTTACTTGGTCCCAGAGGGCAGAACTAGGAACAGAGGGCGGAAGTTAAAGAGAGAGAAATGTAGTCTCTGTGTAGGGAAGAACTTACCTGCCAATTAGATTTATCCTGAAGGGGAATGGGAAGCCTTGGAAATGGATTCCCCCAACCAGAGGGCTTCAAGCAAAGCTTGTATAACCTTTTCTGGTCTATGTTATCTACAGAATTCTTGGTCAGGTATAAATCGGACTTAATTGTCACTGACATCCCTTTAAATGAATATTTTCACCTCTCTCCTCTAACAATATTTCTGTTTTTCTACACATCCATGTATCTAACTCTAACCTCTCTCTCTTTTTCTGTCTCTCTCTTTTTCTATCTGTCTGTCTCTCTCTCTTTCTCTCTCTCTCTCTCTCTCTCTCTCTCTCTCTCTCTCTTTCTCTCCCCCCACCCCGTCTATCTCTCTCTGGATCCATTTACGTACATAGGTATGTATATAAAATATGTATGTATAATGTAATATAAAATATGTATGTATATATGTACATATGTGCATAAAAGTCATGTATCTATTCCTCATCAAAATATAGCATACCCAGAAGAAAGTGGGTTTATCCAGTAGATAGGGATTCAGAGCAAAGTTCTGGTTGGGGACCTCCCTATCTCCACATACACCTTACCCAGCAGGTGATATCGTTGCTGCTATTTATCCTTAAAAGACGGCCAACCCCATAGTGAGAGATAGAGCTGAGGAATAAAAAGGTCTCAGAGAGAACAAGAACCCTTACTCAGTGGTTCCATCCAAGAGGTATACGTACACACTGGTTGAGTAAGCATGGAACTCTAAACAAGTATCCATCAGTGACACCTAGTGATTAAACCTGTGGCCCCTATGTTACAGGGTTGTTTTGAGTAACCAGTGAGATGATGTATGTAAATTGCTTTGTTAACTTTAAGGAGTTAATTAAATATTAGATATTTGTAATTATCAGGCATTTATCCTAGATTTTGTTTAGTAGCAGAGGTGCCATCATCATATGACAACTGTCTTTAGAAATGGAGAGAAGAGGAGAAATGAAATAGGGAGAATTATCTCAAAAATGAGCCGTTGGGTCTGGGAACCCATTTGGATATCCATAGTGAGGCATTACTTGAAGTGGGAAGGGAAGGAAAAAGCAACAAAGAAAGCCAAGATGTCTTGCACAAGAATTTTTCCCTCCCTCTCTCCAACAGCTTATGTACTTTTTTGCTCATGCCCAACCCTGACCATTGTTTCTGCCCCCCCTCCACCTCTACCCTGCTCTATCCCATTAGAAGGTACCAGGGGAGACATCTCAAAGACAGAATGCTTAAAAAAAAAAAGGCCATCCTCAAATACTTGAGATACATTTTTCCAAAACAGCATGATGGATTTTGGCATATTTAGATGTGTTTGAGTAATAAAAGCATCAATAAAGGTATTTATACAGATCTTTGGAGTTCTAAAATGATCTCATTTGATACCCACTTTCACATCTTAGAATTCTACCTTCTGTGAGGCTTACAGTTCAGCTGAGGGGACATCTCTAACCAGAAACTTTTCTTCTTGCCTTTACTATTACACTTCCTTCTCTCCAAATTATCACAGACAAAACTTTTCTGTTTACATGCCTATCAAGCTTTTTGCTTGCACAGTAACTCCTTTGAGAGTTGGAGGTATTTCTCATTTTCTCTTTGTATGCCTTACACCCAGAGCTCTGCTTTGAATTTAGTAATCCCTTGATAAATGCCTGTTGGATTGGGTCTCCGAGTAGGACTGCGAGGTAAGCAACATAAGTATTATTATCCCTATTTTATGAATGAGAACATTGAGGCTCAGAGATCTTGCTCAGGATCATGTCATCAGTATGAGGAGCGAGACACTACTCTAGTGCCATTTTCACTATTAAGATTGTATGGGATGAGTGAAAACTTCTCAATTTGGGGCGGTTAACTTTCAAATTCCTTTTGTCAATCATTTTTATCTTCCTTTGTCTGTTTTCCCGCCTTGGTGGGAACCTCCCCTTATCTTTCCTTGCTGTACCAGTTGGGGAAGTATTTGGTGAAGTATACCTCTCCACCAATGAGAGGGAAGACAGTCAGGGAAGGGCCTTGACTAAGTTAGGTTATAAATTCCAGCACTATCTTTTGTAACTTGCCTCTTCTCCATGATGAGTCATAGGGAAGACCACCCTCTTTTCCCGGGGAAGAGAATAAAGTCCTGTTCTTATCCTAAGAGATCTCTGTGTTTATTTCTTTTCATTAAATTAAGGATGAAGGGTATTTTTCATCCCAAACAAGATTGTGGGTCATTGATCTAGAGCCAGGGCAAACTGTAGAATTTCCCATCTTACAGATGAAGAAACTGAGGCCCAGAGAAGCTAAGTGATTTGCTTAAGATCACCCAGGGAATAAGGCATGGGTCCTCTGACTCCAAATTCAGTAATCTTGTGCCTCTGTCCTCGGCCACTCAACTTGTTGGTGAAGATGCAATGAAGGACAAGTTAATGTTCCTTGTTCAGGTTTTAAATGATAGACTATGCCATCAGAGCCATAAGCTTATCCTTGCTCTCTCCATCACCTATATCATCTCCTCCATCTCAGACCCCAAAAAGGGACTTGGAAATGTGTGTTAATGTGGCAAAGGAAGGTGGGATTTCCAGGCAAATCTTTGGATGAGGGCAGTGTGAAGTGAACGTGAAAGGGAGTCAGTCTACAGGTAATTCTAACCCAATCCAATAAGCATTTCTTTAATGCTTAGGTATAAGGGACTATTCTGGTGGGGGAAGGGGGGCTGTGTTAGAAGTTGGGTATAAGTCACTTAACCCTGTTTGCCTCAGTTTTCTCATCTGTCAAATGAACTAGAGAAGGAAATGGCAAATCATTCCAGTATCTTTGCCAAGAAAATTCCAAATGGATCACAGTCAGCAACAACATAAAAAGATAGAAATTAATAAAACCATCCCTGTCTTCAAGGAGTTTATGATGCTGTACTGATGTGGTGGACATTCTTTGCCTCTACTAATCAGTTTTCATAATACTAGGCTACTCACAAGAATTTCTCAGGTATGACTCAAGCTACTGTTGCTTCCTCCTTTCCCTTGTAAAAGTGCTAAAGCCACAAAGTCAGTGGTGGCTGGGTCTTTGGGGATTCCCTTCTGAGTGCATTTATTACCTCTATCCCAGCAGTGAAGATTCTGCTACAAAGACCTGAAGTGTAAGCTCCAGTTCATATGGATAACATATGGCCTTGCATCTCAGTGTTTTTAAACTAGGCAGCAGAGGAAAACAAAACACACAACCACCTTCCTCAGTGTGAGTTAGGACCTCAAAAACCACATCTCGGCACTTTTGCAAAAATAACCCCTGTATGGCTATGGAAATTATAAAACTACTCTTGGCATCATGTAAAGTTTACATTTTGACTTCATTCACAAGGTGAGTTTCCTTGCAAACTTGTGGCTAGGCTTCAATTTGTTTTTGTCAAGATGAACTCAAAGATTCTGGGAAAAACAAACCAGTGGTTGTGACAGATTCGCTGCCTAGATTCCAAGGGAAATGACTTTATGAACTTCTGGGAGAAGGGGATCACATTGTTATTTTGAAAAATTAGAGGATCCTGAACACATTTTGAAAGATTTTTTAAAAGGAAGGCTGTCATTCTGGGAAGCAATTTGGAACTGTGCCCAAAAAGCTATTAAACGGCACATACCCTCTAACTCAATAATACTGCTACTAGATCTATACCCCAAAGAGTTCAAAGAAAGAGGAAAAGGACCCATCCATACAAAAATATTTGTTACAACTTTTCTCATGGTAGCAAAGAATTGGAAACCAAGGGAGTACCCATTAACTGGGGAATGGTTGAACAAGTTATGGTATTTGAATGTAATGGAATGCTCTTGTGTTGTAAGAAATGATGAAGGGATTGCTTTCAGAAAAACCCGGGCAGACTTTTATGAACTGATGCAAAGTGAAATGAGGAGAACCAGGAGAAAATTCATACAATAATAACAAAATTGGAAAGACAAACAACTCTGAAAAACTTAGGAACTCTGTAGACACAATGACCATCCACAATTCCATAGGACTCGTGCTATTCATCTCCTGATAGGAAAATAATTGACTCAGAGTACAAGATCGAGACATCTTTTTTTGGACAATACATATTTGGAATGGGTTTTATTTTTCCTGATTTCTTAATGGGTGGGACAGGGCTGATGAGAGGGAAGGAATTCAGAAACAAAAATAATTTTACTATTGTTATTAGAATACCACCATCATAATAACGTGATACTTGTAGTCATGGAAAATTCCTACTTTTTTTCTAACGTGAACTGTAAAGACAGATTACCACATCCTATTTTATTTCAGTTAATTATTTTCAACCTAAGGGTAGGAGTTTAACATTTATCCTTTTAAAAACTTAATCTTATTAGTTTGGGCCAACATTCTAGCCAATCAAGAGTTTTTAAAGTACTCAATAAACATTTGTTGATTTGATTAGGCACTTGACTTTCCTCTCTCATTTCACCCACACTGTACTTGAAAATTTTCAAATCCCTAAGCATTTAGCACAGACAGAAATTTTGGCACGGCTGAGAGCACACTTTGCAATCAAATGTGGTTCGCAGAAAGAACTTCAGCTTGGAACTTCCTTTATGGAGAGGCTGAAGACTGAACAATCAGTGCTCCTCTGGGATCTCTGAGTTCATTTCTTCCAACTGCATCACTGAAACACAGAATTTCAGAAGAAAAGACCTTGGAATCTATCTAGACCAACGCATTCCCTTGCTACAAAACACCCACAAATGTTCTGGGCCAGGCCTAGCTTGGGCCCCAGTACAGTGATTCAGGCTGAGGAGTAAAATGTAGAAAAAATTCATTGATCATAAAATTAAATAAAAATAAATTTATTTCAAATTAGAGATTCAAAAGGCTAGAATTAATAATTATTTATTCCAATGAATGTTTTCCCTCTCTACCTCTGCTTTCATCATGACAACTTTGGGTCAGAAAGAGGTACCACAAGACAGTTGGAATTCTTTTTACTTTTTATTTTGCACTCAATAGCATTTGATTTTTTTCCAATTACATGTAAAGACAGTTTTCAACATTCATTTCTGTAAGGTTTTGTGCTCCAAATTTTTCTCCCTCCCTTCTCTCTTCATTCCCAAGAAAGCAGACAGTCTGATAGAGGTTATACATGGACAATCATGTTAAAAGTGTTTCCACATCAGTCATATTGTGAAAGAAGAATCAGAACAAGAGGGAAAAAGCACAAGAAAGAAAAAACAAAAAACAAGGAAAAAAAGGAAAATAGCGTGCTTTGATCTACATTCAGACTCCACAGGTTTTTTTAAATTAAATTTTATGTTTATTTTTAGTTTACAACATTCATTTCCACAAGCTTTTGTTACAAATTTTCTCCGTCTTTTCCCTACCCACCACTCCAAAACAGTGATCTCACTGAATACCCCCTCCCCTAATCTGCTCCCTCCTATATCCTCCCCCATCACCCCTCTGACTTTCCAGCAGGGCAAGATGGATCTCCCTACCCCAGTGCCTGTATATCTTATTTCCCAGTTGCATGTAAATAATAATAATAATAATATTTTTTTAAAAAAACATTTGATTTTAAAACTTTGAATTCCAGATTTTTTTCCTTCTTCCCTCATCAGCCACCCTTACAGGGGGAGATAAGCAATTCAATATAGGTTGTACATTTGTAGTTGCTCAAAACATTTCCATAGTGGATATATTGTGAAAGATTGACTATATTTCCCTCCATCCTATCCCGCCTCCCACTTGTTCTATTTTCTACTTTGACCCTGTCCCTTTTCAAAAGTATGTGCTTCTAACTACCATCCCCCCCACTCTGCCCTGCCTTCTAACATGACCCCTTCTTATTCCCTCCCCCCCTACTTTCCTGTAGGGTAAGATACCCAATTTAGTGTGTATGTTATTCCCTCCTTAAGCCAAATTCAATGAGAGTAAGGTTCCTTTTTGCCTTCCTGTTCTTCCCCTCCATTGTAACAGTTTTCACTTACCTCTTTTATATTAGATAATTTACCCTATCTTGTCTCTCCCTATCTCCTCTCTTTCTATTCCTTTCTCATAGTTTTACTCCTTAAACATCATCCTTTCCTATTCAATTGATCCTGTGCCCTCTGTCTATGTATACCTGTACACATATATACACACACACTCACATATGTATTCATACACACATACACCCTCTTATATAGACATATATGTATGTATATATATACATTATATACACACACACACACACACACACACACACACACACACACACACACATTTATATTCCCTTCAACTATCCTCATACTGAGAAAAGTTTCATAAGTTACAATGATCATTTTTCCATGTAGGCATGTAAATAGTTCAACTTTGGTAAGTTCCTTATGATTTCTTTTCCATGTTTACCTTCTCATGCTTCTTGTATTTGAGTGTTAAATTTTCTATTCAACTCTGGTTTTTTTTCATCAAGAATGCTTAAAAGTCCTCTATTTCATTGAATGACCATATTTTCCTCTGAAACATTATAATCAGCTTTGCTGAGTAGGTGATTCTTGGTTTTAATCCTAGCTCCTTTGACCTCCGGAATATAATATTCCAAGTCCTTCAATCCCTTAATGTAGAAGCTGCTAGATCTTGTGTTATACTGATTGTGTTTTCACAGTATTCAAATTGTTTCTTCTTGGCAGCTTGTAATATTTTCTCCTTGATGTGGGAACTCCAGAACCTGGCTATAATATTCCTAGGAGTTTTCTTTTTGGGATCTTTTTCAAGAGGTGATCAGTGAATTCTTTCAACTTCTATTTTGCCCTCTGGTTCTAAAAAATCAGGGCAATTTTCCTTGAGAATTTCTTGAAGGATAATTTCTAGGTTCTTTTTTTTTTTCAGGTAGTCAAATAATTTTTAAACTATCTCTCCTGGATCTGTTTTCCAAGTCAGTGGTTTTTTCAATGAGATATTTCACATTGCTTTCTACTTTTTCATTTGTTTGGATCTGTTTAATAGTCTCTTGATTTCTCATAAAGTCATTAGCTTCCATTTGCTCCCATATAATTCTGAAGGAATTATTCTCTTCAGTGAGCTTTTGAAATTCTTTTTCCATCTGGAAAATTTGGCTTTTTAAGGCATTCTTCTCCTCATAGGCTTTTTAGGCCTCTTTTGCCATTTGAGTTAGTCCATTTTTTAAGGTGTTATTTTCTTCAGTCAGGTTATTGACTCTCTTTTTATGATTTTCTTGCATCATTCTCATTTCTCTTCCCAATTTTTCCTCCATTTCTCTTACTTGATTTTCAAAGTCCTTCTTGAGCTTCTCCATGGCCTGTAACCAATTCATATTTTTCTTAGAAGCTTTTGGTGCAGGAGTTCTGACTGTGTTGTCTTCCTCCCATTCCATACTTTGATCCTTTTTGTACCCAAAATAGGAATCTAATGTTTGATTGCTGTGCTTGCTTTGCTTCCTTTGCTTACTCATGTTGCCACTCAAATGCTTGACTTTTGAGCTCTTTACCACAGTAGAACTCTGCTTCCAGAGAGGAGAGCTTTGTCCCAAATCACTGGGGTTTTCACAGCTGCCAGAGCTATTAATTGGGTACCCTGTCTGCTGCCCCCACAAACTCTGGCTTACTGGTCACACACCTCAGGACCAACACCTAAGACTGTGATCCAGATCCAGGCAGGTTAAAGCAAGAGCAATTACCCTCTGAATGGATCGCTTGGTCCCCCTCTGATCTGCAGGTCAGGAGGTCTGAAGCAGTCATGTGGAGGCAGCTACACCACTTCCCACTCCGGGGGCAGGGGTCCGACCATGCTCCTAGTCCCACTGGGTTCCAACAGAGTTATACTGACCTTTTACTTTGTCTTTGTCATTTTTGGGTTGATATTTCTGGAAATGGTCACAGCTGCTAGTGATCCACTCTCCCAAAGTCCTCTCTAGCCGCTGCTGATAGGAGCTGCCCACGGGATGAACACCTCAGGCTCACGTGGGGCTGGGCTTGGCTCCCAGTGCACTGTGATGAACCCTTCCTGTCTGCCTGCTTGGCTGCCTTCAGCAGGAGCTTTGTTTTTCTTTGTCACTTTATGGGTTCTGTAGCTCTAACATTTGTTTAGAGTCACATTTTATAGATATTAGAGGTGGTTATGGGGGGAGCTCATGGAGTTTTCCTACTTCTACACCACCATCTTGGCTCTGCCCCCCATAGTTCTTTCTCTGGATGTGGACAACATTTTCCATCATGAGTTTTTGGAATTGTCTTGGATCATTGTATTGCTAAGAAGAGTTAAGTCTATCATAGTTGATCATCACACAATATTGCTGTTACTATATACAACGTTCTCTTGGTTCTGTTCACTTCACTCAACACCAGTTCATGTAAGTCTTTCCAGGTTTTTCTGAAATCTGTAGCACTTGGAATTCCTTTAACATTCTAGCATTGCATTTCTCCACAGACTAGGCTTTTTGTGCTTCAGAAGACAGGGAAGTCATGTCAATAGTTCAAGCATTAGTTCCCTTAAACTACCCATATGCCAAGGATGGCCTCTTGCCTTAAAGAAAAAGCAGCTCAGCTTACATAATACAGATATCAGTCTTTCCACATCCAATGTTTTGTTAAAGGCCTCCAGTGAAGGGATCTTAAACTCTATAGGCACTACCTCCAAATGCAGGCCATTCTACTTTTGTATAGATTTCACTGTCAGGGAGTTTTTCCTTACATCAAGACTATATCTGTCCCTTTACAACTTCTACCTGGTCACCCTAACTGCAGAGGAGTTAATCATTTTAGACCAGGACCTCAGTTCCACAGAAATACAGTCTATTTGGTAAGGACACTACAGATGAATTGATCTCTCTCCTCCATCCCAACCTCAGCCCATCTGATGAAGTCAAAGAAGGGGTAGATAACAGAGACAACTGGGAGTGAATGTGTTCAAGGAAATGCAAAGATATTTCCACACTTTGCTCCTATCCTTTTTCAAAGAGGACCAATGATATCACAGGTGAATAAAATCTCACTACCCTAAAATGGGAAACAAGGTGAGTCCTCGCTGATGGGAGAATGAACAAACAAGGTATATTAATACAGTGGAATATCATAGCCAGAAAGCTTCAGTGGTTTCCTATCTCTGGGGTAAAACACAAATTCCTCTGTTTGCTATTTAAAAGCCTTTGCAATTTAGTGTGAAGCTTTGTCTATGTTTCTTGGACTGATTATCATAAAGACATAGATGACACACATAAAATGTATGAATAGCATGCTAAAACAATGACTTAAATGTCAGTAACTCAGACAAAGAGACATAGATGGCACTCATCAAACGTGAAGTTTGGAAAAAGAGAAGAATGAGCTAACACCTTGGAGAGCAGAATAAGTTTGGTTTTTTTTAAAAAGATCTTGACAACTTGAACATTGAACCAAATCTATTAGGATAAAATTTAATAGGAATAAACGGGAAATCTTAAACTTAGATTTTTAAAAACTTGACTTCATATGTACAAGATAAGGGAAACATGGCCATACAGAAGTCTGTCCGTAAAAGATCTGGTAATTCTGGTGAATGACAAGTTCAGTGTGATATAGTGGCCAAAAAACCTGATATTAGGCTGACTCAAGAGAGGTAGTGTATCTAGTAAGGATTCCAACACATGACACTTCCTCTATCCTCTCCCTTGGTCAGACCACATGTAGAGTATTATGTTTGGTACCTGAATGTCATTTTAGGAACAACACTGTTGAGTTGGAGGATGTCCAGAAGATAGTGATAGAGGGTGAAAGGCTTCTGGTTCCTTCTATAGGATGGTCAGTTGAAGAAACTGTGGATTTTAAGGCAGAAAAAGAGAAGATCCCTGAGGGACATGAGAGCTGAAGGGCTGTTGTGTGTATTGCTTGGCCCCAGAATGTAGAATCTGGAGTAATATATGGTTGTTGCAAAGAGACTAATTTAGGACAGATGTAGACAAAAATGTCCTAAATATTAGAACCAGTTAAAAGCAAAGTGGGAGGTTTAACTTGGCAGCATACACTTGTAATCCTGGCTAGGAGGCTAAGACTGGTGGATCTCTTGAGTTTGGGCGTTCTGAGCAGTTACAGTAGCCAACAGGGATGGTTGCATTAAATTCTCCTTAATATAGTAAATTCTCAGGAAATGGGAGGCCATCAGGCTTCTTAAGAAAGGGTAATCAGAAAACATAGCAGGTCAAAGCTCCCCTGCTGATCAGAGTGGGACCAGATCAATCAGCAGCCTTTACATCTTCAGCCTAGGCAACATAGGAATATGAGAGAGAGAGAGAGAGAGAGAGAGAGAGAGAGAGAGAGAGAAAGGGAGGGGAGGGAAGGGGAGGGAAAAGGGAAAAGAAGAAAGAAAGGAAGAGATGAAGGAAGAAAGAAGGAAAGAGGAAAGGAAGAAAGGAAGGAAGGAAGGAAGGGAGGAAGGAAGGAAGGAAAGAAGGAAGGAAAGAAGGAAGGAAAGGAGGAAGGAAGGAAGGAAGAAGAAAGAGGCTCCCTTCAGGGATAATGGCTTCTCACTAGAGATATTCATGAGAAAGATGGATGAACACATTCTGGGTATATTATGGAGAGGATTATTGTTTTGGTACTGGTTGGTCTAGTAGATGACACCCAAGGTTCCTTTCAATGTTGAGTTTTATGATTCCACACTAGATAACAGATACAAAATTTTAGAAAAATTCTTCATCAACTGGAATAGAGACTAATAAGACTAAACGCTAAAGGTATAATTATAATGCTGTTGTTCAGTCATTTTGCAATCATGCTTGACTGAGAGATTTTTGCCTATTTTATGACAAGAATCATAGAGCTAGGAAGTTTAGTAAACTGCTCTACAGAAAACACAACGCAGTGTGTAGTAGGATGAGGCCTCAGTTTGAAGTCAGAAGGCTTGACTTTGAATTTAGCTATTGGGTTTTTTTAGCTATATACTTTGGGGAAGTCACTCCAGGTCTCCCTTTCTTCTGTAAAATAAGGAAGTTGGACCAGATGAGTTCTAAGGTTCCCTCTAGCTCTAGATTCTATTATCTTATAAGAAAGGGTATAAGATTGGGCTTATCCCTTCTTCTCTGCTCCTACCAACTGTATGTTGCTTTTCTCCCCCAAGGCCACCCTTTATGTTCAAATTCTTTATGTTAACCTGATTTCAGTGGTGGTGGTGGTGGTGATTTCACCACAATATATTTTAAAAGGAAGGTCAGACATCCACAGTTGAATCAGCCACTACCTGTTCTCTGCTGCATCCTGGGCATCCACTGCATCCTGGGCATCTACTAGTGGACTCCAGTGTGTCTGGAAGAGTGTGGCTGATGACTTTACACAGCTCTGCCTCACTTAAATCCAGGCTGATGACTTTGCACAGCTCTGCCTCACTTAAATCCAATTCATGATCCACTCAAAAAATCCTCATGACATCACTCATCCTCTTTGAGGATGAAGGAAAACAACAGCTCTTTTCACTGTCTTTCCCTTGACTGTGAACCAGGAGAATAAAAAAGATCTGTTATTCAAATCCTAAGGAGACTAGTGTCTTCCTCTTCCTCAGTTCAAATAAGAAACTTCACTTGGTCGAAGAAGGTTCACCCTTCCACACTCACAAATTTCTATCATGTTTGTTACATGGAAATACCCCCAAGACTTCTCTTTTCTGTGCTCCCTCATCACAACTTTCCCTGGTCACCCACAGCTTTTAGAATAATTCTTTCCTGACTTCATTAGCCATGCAGATTTATGTAGCATTTTCACTCTGTCCTTTCTCTTTTGTCAGTTCTTTTTTTGTAATGTTAATATTTAATGCTGCCCTTTACCCCCACTCTGCTTTTAGGATGCAGACCCTCCTCCTAATGGTCCCACACTAAACAACCGAATCTCTCTGCTGAGATGGAGGTAAGCTGAAGAGCGAAGGTCTTGAATGGCCTTTCCCAGCTATAAATGAACCTTACAAGGTGGGATAAGCTAAAGGAAAGTCTTAACCAACAGAACTGTCCTCGGTGTGGAAAAATTCCCCAGCCTCAAGGTTTGCAGAGCAGAAACTCAAAGAGTTAGTGAAGCAAGAAGGGAAAAGAAAGTATTTTCGTATTCAAAACCAGAGTCTTAGCACTGGAATGGATTTTAGAAAAGAAGAAGGAGGAGGAGGAGGAGGAGGAGGAGGAAGAGGAGGGACAGGGGGGAGTGGGTAAAAGAGGGGAAGGAGGGGGAGGGGGAAGACAAAGGGGAAGTAGTATTTTATAATGATTGAAATTAAAGACAACAACTGAAAATATTGGTTTGATTGTGTTGAAGTAAGACGAAATATGCCAGATGCAACACAATAATGATTTCATGAGCACATTGATGAGTATGTGTCAGAATAACTTCATGGTAAATTTTACTTTATTAAACTGAGGATGGGGGGGGAACTACGTGAGAAAACACATGGTTGAGGACTAAGTAATGACTGAAGTCTTGCACGCTACACAGAAGCCTCATGTTTTTTATATCATGAATGTTTTCTTTAAGAAAAGATTTGGCAGGCAGCGGACATGGTGAACACCACATAACATCAGAAAAATTAAATAGATTATATTTCAACAGACAGGAAAAGACTTGTTATTGATGTGGCAGTTATCCCTGAATCAGCTGTCTGCGTACCGTCAGACCATTGACTCATACTATCAACTCATTGGAGCTAAGATCAGAATTACTTAAGAAGGAGAAAAAGATAGCATCCAATTGAAAAAAAACTTAATTCCAAGCTACTTAAACAAGTAATTGACAATGAAAAATGGGGAATGGATAGTAGAAATGGCATCAATAACTGCGATAATTTTATTTGAAATTTAACCAATGTAAACTAATTGCCACAACAAGGAGCTGTCAAAAGTACAGAAAGTACCTTAGTCAGCAAACATCTGACTTCCTTGCCAGACAGAGAGATGGCTGCCAAAGGCATCTCTGGATTAGAATATAAACTCATTTGTAAAATCTTATCAAGAAGGATGATGGACAATTGTGAGCAGTATTGTCTCACAAAGCAGAGAAGTAGTAGAGAGAAAAAACATTTTGAAAAAAGCTTGGCAAACTATCCAACCGAACCAAGTCATCCTGAGGGCTTACTTGAAAGGATTTAGTGGAAGAACAACCAGGAGAAAAACAAAGAGATTTGTAAAAAGCATTATAACAAACTTTTTTCAAGAACAATGGAACCACTTGAATCCTAACATCACAGGCCCAGATGTACTTAGAGAAGAGGTAGAAATCGTGCCAAAAAGAACAAAGATGGGAAAAGCAGATGAACTAAATCAACTACGGACAAAGGAGATCAGTGATGGACATGACCCAATTGTGAAGTCATTGAGGAACTGATATCTAAGGGATCTGGAGCAGGGGAAGATCCTAAAATTAAGGTGAAAATCTTGGACCTAATACCAAAAAAGGAGGTCAAGAATATATCAATAACTTTTAACCTATATATTGTTTCTCCTGTCTCTATGTCCTGTAATCTATGGAAAGTAATCTATGGAGTAATCCAAGGAATCTTTGATGAATTTAGTAATAGTAAACAAGCAGAAACAATATTCAGCAATAGACCACCTCTTTGCCACTTCAGAAGAGCAAACTGGATGATATGTCTTTGGGAAATTATAATTTATTGACCTCTAAGATCCCTATAGAATCAAAGGCCCAACTTAAAAAATGTAGGCCTATCCTTTTAATACTACCCTTCAAAAGGCATTATTATATTGTAGTAAGAAATGGACGACAAACTTCTCTGAAAGATTAGAGATAACCATCACACACAAGGTTTCTCCTTATCACACTTAATTATTGATAAGTACATAGTGGGTACAGGCAGGCCATCGTATTTAACTAATAAGGAACTCTGAAGACAAGCAAAAAAAATGTAAAGAAGAAATTGTATGATGGGAAGAGAAGATGATCTGGTCATGTGGTGAGGATGATGGATGACAGATGGACAGAGTGCACCTCTGGGGTCCGGGAGACATCGGAGGAAAGCAGGGAAAGCCTCCAGGATGTTGGGTGAGTCCCTGGCCTGCATCACCTCCAAGGAAGCCAAATATATCCTCTGACCCCTTTCTGTTGGATGTGTGTTCTGGTCCTTTTTGTTGGTTATGAGCTCCGGCTCCTTGTAGAAAGGTATAAATTTGGGTGTGATCCAAAAGAGCATGTCCAGCTCCATGAGAGGGACCTTGCTACCCTCCATAAATGTTTTGTTAAATCGAGTTGACTTTCCTATAATTTCAAAGGTCCAAATGTAAAAGCGGAGCTAAAAGGGTCCCCTAGCCACTTTGAGGGTGACTGTGGAGGAAGTGGGCGAGGGAAGAGAATCAGAGTAGAAAAAGAAAACAGTGATTCTGAGGGCAGGACGTGGGAAGTAGTGAGAAGTAGTGTTAAGCCTGTTATTTATTCTGGAAAATGTTGCTGTTCCTGTTCCTGCCACTTCCTACTGTGTGCTCCCCACTATGATGAAGCCTCAGGCAGGGTCTTCCTCCTGGAGGGCTCAGTGGGCTCGTGGCTTCAGCTACCAGCAGGCTTCCCCATCAGAGCCCTGATATCACTTGACTTTGAAAGGGGCCAAGGAAGGTAGAGGAAATCCCAGGGCAGCAGAATAGTGTTGGGGGGGGTCAGAAGGGTGTGCAAGATAACGTCTTGGAGTGGAACTGCTGGAAGAGACCTCAGACATCATCAGATCCAATTCCCTTATTAATAAGTGGGGAAATAGAAACCCAGGAAATTAAAGTGAATAGATCAAAGTTATAATCATTTAGTGGCAGTGTTGGCACCTGAACTTGTTTACTCCAGGCCTAGCACCCTTTCCACATCATAGAGGAGTGGATGGCATTTTTTTCAGGCTGCCACAAGTGTTCTAGCCCTGGGGATACAATAAAAGGTAAAAGACAGTGCCTGCCCTCATAGTTTAATAGTTCATAATCTAATGGGGAAAGAAAACATGAAAATAACTATGTAGAAAACAAAATATAGGTGGATAAATTGGAAATAATTAACAGAGGGAAGGAAGGTGGAGTAAGCAGAAATTATGAGCTCTGCTTTCCCTGTTAGCTCATACTTAGGAAAAATGAAGGCATAGCCCTGAGGAAAGGTAGTTGTCATCTCATACAGGTAGGTGTGACCAGGAATTGTCCCTGAGTGTTACATAAGTGAACTATGAGAAAGAGAGAGAGAGAGTGAGTGTAGTGGGAACCACAATGGGATACCCAGGATGGCTGCTAGCACAGGTTCTTAGATCTGCTTTACTAGGAAAGACAGCTGTTCAAGGAGTCAACAATCTTTTTTAATTACGTTCACTACTTCAGGGGAAAAGTCAGCACCCTGAACTTCAGAGAAAATACAAGCAGAGAAATAGAGACCAACAGACAGGGCTTTGACTGCCTGGATCAACCATATACTTTACATAAATCCCTGGATCAAGAATGCCTTTACCTCTGAGCAATTGGCAAGCTCTGAACATATAGCCATTCAGAATCTCAATCAGGGAATCACAAGTTCTTTCTCATAAGCAAGGCCCCAGAACAAAATACCAATTCAGAGTATGTATACACTTCTCAAAGCCAGAAGGCACCACTGACTCAGTACCTAATTAGAAATCAGCAGAAGGTGTGAAAACCTTCCTACAAGCAAGCCTCCCCTAGGCAAGCTTCCCTCACCTCCAGGTGAGGCCTATTAATGGGTGGGGAAGATCTTATATCCCATTAACATTACAGAGAGAGACAGACAGACACAAAGATACAGAGAGAGAGACAGAGACAGAGAGACAGATATACAGAGATAGAGACAGAGACAGACTGAGACAGAGAGAGATGGATAGATGGATGAATGGATAGAGACAGAAACAGATAGCATTTATTAAGCACTTAATACATACCAGGTCCTGTACTAAGTACTTCTAATATAAATAGAAGTAAGACAGCCCCAGTGCTCAAGGAGCTTACATTCTAAGAGGGAAAGGTAGAACACAAGAGGGAGCTGGAAAGGACGAATGGAGGGCTCTTTGGAGCTGGTGGCCTGGAAGTGAGGTAAAGACCTAGTTCAGGGCAAGATAAGGTAAAAGGTCACCTACTGGAGTCAGGGGACCTGGGGGGTGGGGGGGGAGTCCAAGGTTCTGTGCAAAATAAATGTATGTTGTTTGATTGCAGGTAAAATGCATGCAGGATTTGGGGGGCCCTCAGCTACCCTCAGAGACCTGGAGAACAATGAGATATAGTCATAAGATTTAGACCTAGAAGAGACTTTGGAAATCATCTAGTTAAAGGCCTTTACTTTGTAGATGAGGTAACTGAGTCTCAGACAGGTCAAGGGGCTTGCCCAAGGTCACATGGACGGAAACAGAGCTAGGACTCAAAGTCAGAGTCTCTAATATTAGATCCAGCGATCTTTCCACTTTGCCACATTGCCTCACAGTCGACAGCTCAGTGGGCAAGATTTGGCTAACCAGAGGGAACCAGAAGGAAAACAATATAGATCAGTGGTGTCAACTCACATAGAAACAGGGACCATTAAACTATGCCTAAGGATCCCTGCTGGCTGCAGGGGTCCTTTCTGATAGCTTCCTATTGATTCAGAAAACCACAAATTAACATTATCTATATTTTATTTTTAAAATTTATTTCGTTAAGCATTTCCCAATTACATTTTAATCTGTTTCCATAGAACTCAGGAGTGTTGTATATGGGTAGGGTACCACATTTGACATCTCTGACATAATATGTAACTGAAAATAAGAGACTACTGGCTTGGTTCCATGGGACCTGAGGAAGCCTAGGAAGGCTTCATGGACAAGGGAGCACTTAAACCAGGCCAAGATCTGTCTAGGTTGGTTTCCAAAGATCTCAGTCTGAGGGCTTGGGGGGGGTACTTAGGGGCACAGGGCACCAATGGTGCCCCCAGTAAGCTTCACAGATGAAAAATAGTTGACAATTAGAAGGTGCTTTACAGGTACACTTTGTTTTCACAGATATTATCTTGAGTCTCACAACAACCTTTAAAGGTAGGTCGACAAGTAGGGAGGTGACAATGACCAGACTTGGAGTCCAATGATTTGGCTTGAGCCCCAGCTCTGAGTGATTCTAGATGTATCATCTAATCCCTCTGGGCCTCAGCTTATTCAGCTCTAAAATGGATATAATAATATTGGCTCAATATCATAATGTCATAACCACATTACACCATGTTATGTCAAATGAAGTAATGAATGTGAAAGTTCTGCTAATTGGCAAACACTGCCCAAATTCAAGGAATTATTGTCATCGTCATTCTACAGAGGAAGAAACAGATAATTAGCAAAACTGGTAAATGAACCAAACCCAGGTCTTCTGGTCTCTCTTATTAGACTGTGAGCTCTTTGATTGCGTTTTATCTTTCTAGGTATTCTCAGCGCTTGGCACACGGCCTGGTACATAGTAGGCACTCAGTGCTTGTTGAATGACAAAGTTCAGGGATTCTTCTTTTCTATCCTGCTGTTTCTTAAGGCACACCTTATCTCATTTGATGAGGTCTGCCCTCCTGATTGGCCGTATAGGATATGCCATTTGGAGATGGATCTAGAATTATGTCAAATTGATAGAAAAAGAGACTGAACTTTGGGGTGGGGCAGCAAAGAACTAGAAACAATGTAGGTCTCCACTCTCAGGAGAATGGCCCTGTACTTCCTATCCATGTGACCTTGGGGGAGTTACTTGTTTTCTGAGCCTCAGTTTCCTCACCTATAAAAAGAGGGGGTCAGACCTTATGGCTTCTAAGTTTCCTTCCAGCTCTAGTGTATCAGTAGTCTATGAACTGTGATAGTGGAATGGAAGAGAATATATTCCTTTACATAAGAAGGAAGGAAGAAATAATGAATATGGGAGATTCAGAGAAACACTGAAAGACTTGTATGAACAAATGTTCTACCAGAAGAACAAAGTACACAATGACCCCAGTAATGTTAGTGAAAAGAAGACTAAAAGGAAGTCAGATGGAGTAACCACATTCCCCAGTCCTGGTCCTAGGGAATAGATAAGCACTGTACGCCTCCCTCCTGTCCACCGAAAGACAAAGGACTAGAGGGTAATAATGTGACGTACGTTTTCAGGGGTGGTTATTGTATCAGTTATTTTTACTGAGCTCTTTTCCTTTGTTACCAGGGAAGGCTCGAGTCTAGGGGTTAGTATATCCAGAAATACCGTGATTTTTTTTTAAGTCATCAATTAAGGAAAAGAAAAAAAAAGAGGTCTAAAACAAAGTGAGTTGGGAAAGGGAAGGATGCAAAGGAATGCACATCTGGTTCCCATTTGGGGAAGCAGAGAATGAGATTATTAAGCCTCTTCTTGGCGGCTGGGGCCCCTGGCCTATGATCAGATCTGAGAAAAGTCTTTGTCACTTGAAATATCCGTGAAGTGGGACTTCCCTGACAGACGGACTAATCGCTTCTAACTCTGCTTTGTTGAACAGGAGTATGAACAATTAAGCTATTGCTAAAATGGCTCATTTCCGGCCCAGCATCTGGAGAGGTTCCTCTGTCATTAGGAACCTACAAACTGCTCTGAAAGCTAGACAAAAACACATTGCATTTAGAGTTTCAGTTTCATCCGGGTCTGAAATTTCCTGGAAATAACATGTATGTACAGAACAGCAAAGTTCTGCACCAACAATTTTTAATCACCGTATTGTTTTTGTTTAAGTAAGGCAACACATCACCATTTATAACTAAAGGCGTGACACTGACAGAGATGGAGGTGGTGGTGATGGAAACCTTCTCAGACACATAGAATTCAATGTGGAGAAAATTTTAATGTATTTCTTAATCCTGGGGTGGGGAAAGAGACGTGGAGTAGTTAAAGGGCCAGCCTTGACATCAGGAAGCACCAGGCTCAAGTCCTACCTCTGGCACATACTGGCTGGGTGACCCTGGGCAAGTCACTCTCAGTGCTCCAAAGCAAGGCTTTTAACATTACAAGTGGTAGAGAAGTCACTGATTTGACTTGGTGGGCAGTGCCTCTATAACAAGAGGAATCCCTTGGATGAAATCACTTGCCCCCACTAAAAGTTTGGGCAGAGGTTTAGTTTGGGTAATGTTGGAAAGCAGAGGAGGTGGTAATTATTCTGGAAAGCATAGATTGTTGACTTCCAGAAATGTGGGGTTTTCAAATCTAGCACAAGTACAGATGACTTCCCCAGGACCACTCTCCCTTGAGGAGGGCCCCAGTAGCAAAGTAGGAGTTCCAGTTCCCAGCAACTGCCTCTGGTTTTGTCCTTCTTCTGGTGAGACCTTGATCTCCTGGCTGCCTGGAAGCAGACCTGGTAGTACTGACCAGCCAGAGCTGGTGAAAGAGAAGCTTTAGCTATCTCACCGATGAGTCTGGATTCATCCAAGCCTCCCCATTCTACTGCCTGACATCCACTTTGCCCATTCCTAGCCTGGATGCTGCTGAGCAGAACTAGAGGAAGTTCATCTGACTGGCCCCACTGCAAATTTGTCATCTAATCTCTCTTTTTTTCAACTTAATCTTCATTTATTAACATTTTCTCCATCACTTTTTAAAGTCTGGACAATCAACAAAACTACAGATCAACTCTGTTTTGTGACATTTGCTGATTGCTGAGGTGTAAATGCCACCCACCAAAAATTTTCTAATCTGCTCCCTAAAATTATGTCATCTAATTTTAACTGGGTCCTCATTGAAGCAAGGCAACCTTTTTACTCTACCCTAAGAAATCCCCTATCCTACTCACCATGCTAACTGTCCCAAGCCTTCTCTTTGCTTCTTGACTTTCCCATAGTATGCCCTCTTCCAAACCTCTCAACTGAGGACCTTGCCTCATATTTTATCCAGAAAGTTGAGGCAATTTGCTGGGAACTCCCTCTTGTATTCCTTGCCTCATCTCACAGATCTTTGACATCATACCTCACGAATTTCTCCCTCATTCTAATCTCTGATGTAGAGTCGACCGTTCTCGTAACCACAGAGAAGTCCTCCACATGTTTCCTTCCCTCCTTCCTGTCTTCCCCACTATCATGTCCTCTCTCCATCTAATTTTAGTCTCTCCCTATCTCCTGGGTTCCTCCTCCATTGCTTCCAAACCACACCTAAGACTCCCCTATCCTTAAAAAGAAACACTCATTAGCTCCTACCACCCTTTCAAGCTATCATCCCATACCTCTCCCTTTCTAAGCCAAATTCCTAGGAAAAGTTGCCTACTCATTGCCACCATTTCTTCTTCTCTCTCTTCTAAGTCTTCTGCAATCTTGATTCTGGCCTAATCATTCCATAGAAACCATTCTTTCCCAAGTTACCAATGATCTCTTAAATGACAAATCTAATGACCTGGCAAACAATCTCATGCTGGTTTATAATTAATAACTATACTTTCAGTACTTTTCAAATTGTGACAATAAAGTTGCATTTTTTAAAAATGGGGCAGCTAGGTGGCACAGTGAATAGAGCACTGATCCTGAAGTCAGAAGTACCTGAGTTCAAATGAGGCCTCAGACACTTGACACTTAACTAGCTGTGTGACCTTGGGCAAGTCACTTAACCCCAATTGCCCTGCCTATCCCCCTCAAAAAAAATCCATCCTTCTTTACATCTGTGTGGAATTTGACACTGCTGAATACCTTCTCCTCTTGGGTGCTTTCTTCTGTCTGGGTTTTCATGAGACCTGTCCTGGTTCTCCTTTCAGTCTGATTGCTCCTCAGTCTCCATTGCTGGATCACTGTCCACAGGCCCAAGGCTCTATTCTGGGTCTCTTCTCTGTTCTTGTTTTATGATGTCATTTAACGATCTCATTCTTTATGCATATGACTCAAGGATTTGTGCACCCAACCCTAGGCTCTCTCCTGAGCTCTAGTCTAGCATTCAATCAGTTGCCCATTAGACACTTAAAACTAGTTCTTCCACAAGCACCTCAAATTCAACATATCCCAAACATGCCTAGAATGACTTCTTCTACCTCTTGGGATCCCTGGTTTCCTTCCAGATTCAGCTCAAATTCTATCCCATCTGCATGAGACTTTTCCTGGGTCCCTTCCCTTCCTCCTCCCCCAGGTGCTAGTGGCTCTCCCTCCAAGATTGCCTTGTCTCTGCTTTGTGTATGTCTTGTATATAACCATATATTTACACGTTGTCTTCCCCATTAGAATGTCAGCCCCTTGAGTACAGAGATTTTACACTTGTCTTTGCATTTCTGGTACGTGGTATATAGTAGGTACTTAATAAATGCTTAATTGCTAGATTGCTTGACTGTTGAGGTACCTTCCAATCTATAATCCGTGATTTTTTCATCCCACGGGACTACTTAGGAAGACACATACAGAAATGACATACACCAGACCTCAGAGAGAGGCTCTCCGCAGATATCAGCAGAGTGCAGATAATCGCACAACTCTCCGTCGGATGGGGAGAGTTGACTGCTCATAAATAGGAGCAACGGTAATTTAAAGGTTGTTTACTGCTGTATACTTCCTGTACAGCCTATAAAACTGAACTCAGAGGGAAATGTAATCCTTGTAAATCTGTTTACTGGAAAATAATTTTTCTTTCTGGTCTCCTCTCCTGCTCTCAACTCTAGGGATGTTATAGTCTGGCTTGTTTTGGAGCCAGAATTGAAAGACGGTGACTTTCAGTGGATAGTTATGCTGGCTAGCACTTTCTGAAGTCATAACCACTCAATATCCCTTCCCAGAGGAGGCAACTGGCACAGGGGAAGCAGGCATCTAAACATCCTTCCTACATGAGACGTTAATCACCCATGCAGATGTCCCAGCTTGTCACTTACAAATAATGATAATAGACATTTAGTGGATGGAAGATATACCTGTAAGATGAATCTAATTTCAAGAATCAATTTTGAAGGGAGGGGATGGAGAGCACAGATGTGTTTAGGTGGATAGATGAGGGAAACATATACTCAAACCTCAGAGGTTTTTCCTTAAACTCCAGGACTTACTCTGAAACCTTATGACGGTAAAACTCACAAAGGCCAGCAGAGGGCACTTAATCCCAACTGTTTTTTCTATAGTTTCCTTAATTGTTAGGAATCTTTTCAGTTGATTCCTTTTCAAGGAAATTAATGAAGCCCCACCTGGACAGCATGCAAGGTTTCCCTTTTCAGATTAGTTATAGTGAGAAGTGGTTCACAGTCTACCTCTCCACACATTTTGTTGGCTTTTTCTTTTTTTAATGGGTTTTGTTTTTACATCCTACAGCCGACAGCCCACCAGCCATGAACTTCGGTTGGTTCACATATCTTTTCCTCTGCCCCTTTCAGATCCACCTTGCTCATCTTCCTCAAATCTTTACAAGGAAATCATGGGGAGTTCGGGGCAGGGTGGAGGCGTGTGGAGGACAGAATGGTGGACACTACACTTAATTTACTAAAAAGTGGCCTTGTTTGGAAAGTTAGGTTGTTGTCCTTCATGCTGGAAGAGGACCCAAAATGGCATCATTATGTTGGGGTCAAGGTACAATGAGCCCCAAGGGAGCTACCCATCTCCTTCTAACATAGAACCCCTCTTCTCTCGAGTCCTCTTTTAGAAATCTTCAAATTGAGAGGGCTAAAGAAAGGGGGTTCAGCTTAGGTGGGGGAAGGGATGGTCCCAGATTGTCATGGGCCCCCCATTCTGATTTCCTATTTGTAGTTACTTGAATAAATTCCTTTTTTTTCTGAAAGAAAATGGCAAAGTAGAACTAGAGTCCTTTTATCATTTAATACTTGTGTGAACTTAAATCTCTACACCTTGCTGGACCTCAATTTCTTTATTGAGATTGGCCTAGGAGGTGACTTTTAAGGTCTATAACTATGATTTTCATAAGCTCCTTGAAAGCAGGGACTGTGGCATCTTAGCACGATGCCTGGCACATGGTAGGTGGTTCATAAATGATTACTGATTGATCTCACTGATCCTAGAGTTTACTACACATTTCCTCAGATACCCATGAATACCCTCCCCAAACCAAAAACATCGGTACCCCTCCAAACACATAACAAATACACCAAGAATATACAAACTATGTGGCAGGCACACACGTACAGAACGCTTCATAACCTGAATGTTTACTAGAAAATGGGAAATCATAGTATACTAATAAATAATCATCATCGTTATACAAGCTAGCATTTATCTGTAACCCTTTAAGCTTTGCAAAACTCTGTACATGTTATCTCTGCTTCAGTTTTCTCAATTGTAAATTAGGGACATTAATAATACCTCCTTCACAGGTTGTTGTGAGGCCCAAGTAGGGTTATATTTGTAAAGTGCTTAGTGCCTAGCACATAGTAGGGTTTTTATAAATGTCTGTTCTCATTTCCTCATTTGATCCTCATAGTAATCCTGTGAGATGGGAGCTATTATTCCCCCATTTTACAGGGCTCCCGCATAAGAGAATTTTTAGAGCAAGAGGGGAATTCATAGATTTAGATAGTCCAAACTCCTCATTTTCTAGATAAAGAATCTGAAGTCCAGAAAAGCAAAGTCACACAGTTGGTAAGTAGAATAACTGGAATTTATTTCTAGAAGTAAATCCCAAATAAAAACTGTTATGTTTTTCCAAGTGTTCACTTGGGAAAGCACACACACACACACACACACACACACACACACACACACACACACACACACCACACCCCCCCCCCCCCACACACACACACCCCCTCAGGGAAGCTACTCTTCCGACTTCCTTGAAGTCTTCAATTACTTGTGCTAATAAGGTGAATGACCTCTTCCTGAGCACTGGCACTGCTTCCTTGCCTTTCCTCTCCTTCCCCCTTAGGTTTTTGCTAATCCCTCCTCAAATTACTTCCTCCTTTTCTTCTACTTTTTTCAGCTTTGTCCTCATTTCAACACTTTGTTCTACTTTCTCCACATTCTTCATTCTTCTTTCTCTGTCTCTCTTTTTATCCTTCTCCTTTTCTCCTTTCTTGCTAAATCATAGTATTGCCTTGGCATTGCCTCATTTCTCAGTCCTATAGGTGACATCCACTGGAGAAGGAAATGGCAAACCACTCTAGTATCTTTGCCAAGAAAACACCATGGCTGGTATGGGTATGGTTCATGGGATCACATGGAAATTTAGGAAGAACGATAATTCGAGCCTTCTCACAGAGGCCAGAGTCATAGTGAGTATGGGCCAACCAAGGCACCAACATCTGGAATAGGTGAGTACTTCTTCTGAGAAGAGGTTCCCTAATTCCCTACAGAGACTGCTAACCCTACACTTTGCCTCAAGGTCTTCTGGCGGTTCATGCCACACATTCTTGGAATTCCAATGCCAGGTTTCCATGCCCATGGAAACCTCTATTATTGTCTATTTTCAACTGAGCAGCTTCAAGAGCAAAGGTCAAACTCTCTGGGTGATGATGGGCTACCCTCTCTCCTAGCATGACTCTATTTGTGATTAGACTGTCCCCCTGAACTGCCACTTGTGCCCCTAACCCTCACCTCCTCCCCTCTCAAGTGAGTTTGCTCTAGGCCCAAGAATTCCTTGTTATAGGTCTGGCAGGGGAATGGAGACCAGCTGCATAATATAATTGCCAAAGAATAGAGCATGGTGTTCTAATCAGACCCAGACCAGAGGCCAAGGCTGAGTAAGAGAGGTTAACAACAGCAGATAGAGGGGAAAAGAAATCGAAGGGGAATGGGAAGAAATAGATCTATGGCTCCATAAACACTGGGGATGGGGAAACTCCAGGAATTGGAGGTATCAATCATATTAAGGCTGATCTCATCCAAGCTGCAAGGATTAAGAATTCTGCACTTGTAACAGGCTAAGCAGAAATGACTTTGAGGGAAGGAAGGGTGTTGGGGAGCATGCAGATTTATCGTACTATTTCAAGCAAAACAGGCGAGGGCCTCTTGTCAGCTTCTGGCAAAATGAAACAGGGCTCAGAGAGTAGACCTATACAATCAAGCCATTTTGTTCATAAATGCTCTTGTCCTCCAACAAGGGTTAATTTCTAATATGAACACTCTGTCTTAGGTACTATTTGGGCCATTAAGATTCCAGGTCATAAGTACAATTCCTTTGACCTAACATATCCTAGCTCTTAATAGAGGGAGACTGGCTTATTTCTAGGGATAAAGTATGTAACTTGATTCCCAGCTCAGTACAGGGGCCTCTTTCTCCCATACTACCAGCTGGGCCCAATTATGGGCTGGTTTGAGTAACATGAGAGTGTGGAGGATGTCCCCACAGCAGGAGGGGTGTTCTAAGTTTTAAGCTTCCCTTAGGGCCCACATCTCAATGAGGGCTAATGGATCCTTTAATATTCTGAACTACAACGTGATTCGTGTTGGTTTTCCAAGGAAGGAGGATTTAAAAATGAAGTCACTTGGGGGCCAGCTCTCCACAGACAAGAGAAAAATCAAGACTTGAGATAGCTGCCCAGATCATTCAGGCAAAGCTCCAGCTTTCACTGACCTCGTCAAAGTCTTCTGTTGTATTTCTGAACAGCATGGGCCTAGTGTTTCTGAAATCACATCTTAATAACAGACCAAGGTTAATCATCTCCTAAAGAGCCCCAACAAATGCCTTTGTTTCTTTTGCAAATAGTTAGCATCTCCTAACCCTTCAGCATAACTTGGGTTGTCATATACAGTCTGTGTTTTGTGAGTTAGAATCCTAGAATATCAGAGTAGGAAGGGGCCTTAGAAATCAATTAAAGCACATCTTTGAGTTTACTAATAAGGAAATCGAAATCCAAAGTAATCCTCCAGAAAGTAGTAGAGCTGGGACTAGAACTCAGCTCTCCTCATTCCCATACAGAGGCATGGATTTGGAGTAGGAAGCCCTCATTTCTTTTGTTTTGCGACTTCACATGTATTATCAATGTCAAATTGCTTGCCTTCTCAAGGTGGGGGAAGGGGGGCTTGAACTTAGGGGGGTGGAGGTTGGAGAGATAGAGAGAATTTGAAATTCAAAATCTTTTTAAATGATCTTTCATTTTTTTTTTTTACATTTAAGCGGGAAATATTTAACAAAATGAAGAAAAGTTTTTTTTAAAAAAGACCTCATTTCTAGCCCTGGTCCATTACTCCACATAGATAGGCTTAGTCTTTCTAGGCTTCAATTTTTGTCATCTGCAAAATGAGAGGGTTGGCCTAGATGGTCTCTAAGGAACCTGCTACCTCTAAAGCTATGGTCCTATCATAGGGAGAACAGCAAGATTTGTTTTGTCTCAAATGCAGCACAAAAGGCTCTTTCATGTATACACAGTAAAGTCAGTATGGTAAAGCAGGGGTGGGGGCCAATGTCCTTTGTCACCAGCCTTTTATTGTTGCCCATAGCTTCATTTGTGTGCCAAACAGGGTCATGAAATTGAAGAAAGCCTCATCACCAAGCCCCCAAATGGCTGATGAGGAAGGTGTTGGTGGCATTCTCAAGATTTGGGGGGGGAGGGTATAGGAGCTGGAGATAATAATAAAGGACTTAGGAGGAGTCAAAAGGAATATTCCAACCTCAACTCAAGTCTCTAGGACCAAGGACTTGAGCACAAGAAGAAAAACAGCTAAGGGAATGTATTTAATCTTCCCCTGGGATATTCTGTTGGCTTTTGTTGTCTGCCTTGCTGGGTGGGACAGTTTATAGCAATCAGCTATGCTCTAAAAGCTCTCCCCACCAGAGAGAGACTTTCTAAAGGCTGCAGCCCAGACAGTAACAATGCAACTGATAAGAAGCTAAGGGATCCTGATACGGACAAAACCTAAAGCCCAGCAAATGGTAGCCAAGACTAGCTCAGCAAACAAGAGACCTTTGTGGCTTCCCAGAAGAAAATAACATGATAGAGATTGTTTTCATGGGACTTCCAAAAATGACACACCCAGCAGACAGCATTAGCGGACATTGGCAGCTTTGTAATGGTGGAGGCATGAGCTGCCTTAGCCGTACATTTCCTTAGATGTGTGCTCTCCATATGCGTACTCTGGCTGCAGAGGCAGAGAGCATCTCCCTCTCCTTCCTCTCAAGTTTCCTGGACGCATATGGACACCTTCCATTTGTGTTCCATAGACACATATGTTCTCTGTATGTACCCTCTCCCAAGAGAAATATAGTGGGAAGCTATAATCCATGTGCTCATGGGAGGAACATTTATTGTCACTTTCTTCACCATGCTGCTTAATATACATTTTGCTTTGAACCATGCGCTCCATCTAGTTGGCTTGTCAAAGTAGACACATTGGTGGGGCTCATGAAACTATGATTTTCAAGTGGTTGCTGAATACCTTTAATCTAGCTAGGGTAGCTTATTGAGAGGCCTACTTGGGAAGGGGATAACAGGTGACACTATGATCCAATAGATATACCACATTATACTATGGAGCTGTTACCTGGAGAGAAACAGGATCATAGCTCTAGGACTGGAAGGGACTGACTTGGAGGTTACCTAGTCCCTTTATTTGTAGAAAAGGAAAATTAAATGAATCGAGAGAAATGACTAACTTACTGCATTCTGAATACCAATCCATCACTACCTAAATCTCTTATATTTAGATTTTTGCTGGGCTAGGATCTGGAATCCCCAAGGGGTCCATTCATATGGACAGCAATCCTAGGTGGGTCAGACCACGCTTCTACCTTAATTCTTTCTAAGTAGTTACCAATATGTTCAGTTCCAGGAATAATCTTAGAACAAACAAAAAATTTAAACAACCCTTTTAAAAAGAAATACAGATTCTATTTTTTTTGGCCAATTAGACACATCTAATCAATAAAGGCATAACTCTGGAGTACATTATTACAGGGACAGCTGCCTACTGCAGCAATCTGCCTAACCGTGAAGGTTCCCAGCAATGACAGCAGTGAGTGTTCACTGCATACTCAAAGCCATTTCTAGGTTTTGTGGCAGCCTGGCAGCCTCTGGGGAAATTAAGAATCCTTTGATGACAGTTCCTTTCCCTCCCTGCCCTCTTTGATCACCCTGAGTGTACCCCACTCCCAGCTTACTTCCCCTCCAGCCACACGCTGACAGAAATAGCAGCCAAAATTGTACCGAACTCTGAATATCATTTAGAACTGGAAAAAGGCCTGGTGGAATCTTTAAAAATGCATGCCCTGAGTTCACATTTGAGCCAGGGCAGGCTCCCAAGAGAGTAATAAACGGGCACTTTGTACTGATCTAGCACTTTCTCCCTGGCGATTTCAAAGTAGTTTTATAAACAAGCATTATTATCATCCTGCCTGAATTGAAACTGAAAGTACCTGATGACATTCTGTTCATCGATAACAAAATAATTAGATCAATCGGCTCTGCAAGTGATTAGGTAATCATTGTTGATTCAGAGAATAAACTAGAAACTACAGCAAATCAATAAGACATGAAGATTTATTTCCACACCAAAAAAAAAGAACTCCATGGGGATACATTAAAGAGTGAAAATAGATTTGGATGCGATTACCATCTGGCATAATTAAGGAATGAGTTGCTTCACAAAAATGAGTTTTTGGCAAAACTTAAGTTTACCCCCTTCAGAAACCAAAACAATTATTTTAGTTATTTTTGATGGAAATTTAAAATGTCTTGTAAACATCCTTCCCTGTCTTCTTGTTGTTGTTACTTAAGCCTGGGGATGTTTCAAAAATCATCAGAAGAGCTTAGAACTTGAAGTGGAGGAGAGAGGAAGGCACAGTGGATAAAATGTTGGTCTGGAGTCAGGAAGACTCATTTTCCTGAGTTCAAGTCTGACCTCAGACACTTATTAGCTGTGTGACCCTGGGCAAGTCACTTAACTTTGTCTCAGTTCCTCATCTATAAAATGAACTGGAGAAGGAAATGGCAAACCACTCTAGTATCTTTGCTGAGAAAACTCCAAATGAGGTCAAAAAGAGTCAGATACAACTGAAATGACTCAACAACATCATCCATCAAGTCAGATATGGCAGAGTAGCACAGTGGAGAGAACAAGTAATTCACAGGAAATGACATTGGAGAAGAGGGAGGGGGATGAAATTCATGGCCTGAGATGTCAACATGCAATGTACAGATAAGAACCAGTAGGGAGTTGGCAGCACGGTGTAGCCTATAGAAAACTGGCCTGCCCAAATTCAAGTCCACTTCTGACAGATAGAGACTGTGTGAACCTGGGCAAGTCACTGAACCTTTGAGTGCCTCGGACAAGTGATAGAGCAGGTCACAATCTGTTCTATAGAGTTTCTTCACTGAGAGTGTCCTAAATCGATGAAATAACAAGTCTGTCCAAAACCAAACCAAATCAGATATCTTCATTCAAAGAGGTAAATTTGATCTTTTGGGAATCAGTGACAAAAAGAAGATATATATGACAGAAACATTGCAAACCTGTTATGGTGGCATTACGTAATTGTGATGGAGGGCTTCCACTCTTCAGACATCTGCAGGAATTCTATTTCTGCTAGCAGGGCAGCTGCCGATCAATTTTTAATATCTTTGATGATCATTTCATTTTTCAAAAGGTGGAAGAAGCAATGAGGGGGAACTACCATTTTACATCTGATTCTGTTCAGTAGAGATGACAGATCTCAGAAGGAAGTGATCACACTATCTTAGAGTTTGCGATCGATAAGAAGGTGAAAATGTATAGTCCAATATGTGGCCTAGAGTTTAGAAGAATAGGGTTTCAGAATTCAGTCCCTTTGCCCTGAACCTTAAACTCTCATAAGACCATCCCAAGGCTTGTAGGTTCAGAATATTTGGGAGAAAGAGGAGTCCAAAGGTACCTGGAAGTTCCTGGGTAGGAAGGGGAAGAAAGGAGGAGTGACTCCATCTTTAGGCTAAAAGTTTTCTGGAGGATTCTTAGACCAGTATCAGGGCTACCCTTGGAGATCTGAAAATCCTTTGGCTTAGTAATATGGTGGGCTCAAGAAGGATGGGAACTTCTTGAGAAGCAAATTCTTATAATATAAGCATGAACTTCCATTGAGGAATAAAAGGAGGGAAGTGTCTAAAGGTATTACGTGGCTCCACAAGGAACTCATTGGCCAGCTTGGTTTTCAAGACGACAATGAACCAATTGATGAACATATGAACAGTTTAATATGTTCTAGGCACTAAACCCACAAAGACAAAAATGAAACAATCTTTCCCCCTGAGGAGCTGACATTTTGTAGGGGAAGACAATGTGTATAAACATATGTGTATACATCTATATCTATATATACACATATAGATATAGAAATAGAGATATACATATAGATAATTATAAAATTTGCAAAATCATATAAGGTAGTATTGGTGAGAGAATCAGAAAAGGCTTTATGGAAGAGGTGTCTTTTGAGTGACCTTTAAAAAAAGCTCAGGATTCTGAAAGACTGAGCTGAAGAGGGAGTACATTCTAGGCCTTGGGAACAGACTATATAAAGATATGGAAATAGCAAATGGAGCCAGCATAGGGGTGATGGTCTGGAAAAGAACTGAGTGATGCAGGGATTACAGATCATGGTGAGGATACTTCACCTGTTAAGAACACTTGATATAAATCAGCAGAAAGGGTGGAATGACAAAAGACTATGAGGAGACAAAGGAATTTTAGTGCTTATAAACAAAAACGAGGAACATGTGGGTGATGCCAAGACCAAGGTTATGACTATTTCTGTGACTATCTGAGGTGACATGGAAAAGTAGTCTTGAGAAGTAAATAAGCTGAGAGACTTGGAAGAATGTTTGTGGGATGATCAACATCTATGCTGAAGTTCCCTAGTGTGAGGCAAGAGTGAGGGAGGAAAGGCTGTAAGCAAATACCAAACTCATTGAGGAAGGAGGGTGAGAGTAGTGATGGTAGAAAGAGGTCAAGTGGCAGCAGGGAGCAAAGAGTGTTCTAGCTTCCCCACCATAATCTGTGAGTTGGGGATTTGAATGAAATTGCAACCAGCGCTAGAAAGAGTGGACCGGGAAGCTGTGTCACCAGAAGGGAGCCAGGTCTCAATGAGTGAAAGAAGAGAGAAAGGAAATGGTTTAAGATGAAAGCAAGTTTGGTTTTGCCAATTTTCAGAGCAAGTATTCCAAGAAGCACCATGGAGAAAGTGAGAAAATGGGCTGGGGAATAGGAATAAGGAAGCAGGTAGTGACAGGGAGAGAATGGGTTTGTGCAATGCCAAAGGATATGTCAGCATGACTGGACCTGGGAGGGTCTGATGAGGTAGGATGATGCTAGCAATTGAGGAAAGAATTCAGACAAGTTATTACCTCCAGGGGCCAGGGATCTAATATGGAGGTGGCATTCTGAG